>BMAU01002603.1:0-715000 GCA_019973935.1 Trichonephila clavipes | reverse complement strand
ATATATATATATATATATATATGTATATGTGTGTAATATATATATATGTATGTATATGTGTGTGTAATATATATATATATATATGTATGTATATGTGTGTGATATATATATATATATATATATATGTATATGTGTGTGTAATATATATATATGTGTGTGTGTGTGTGTGTGTGTATGTGTGTGTGTGTGTGTGTATAGATAGAGTGTTAACTAATAGTAGGGATAGAAAAAAAGATATTTCATGATATCAATAAAAAGTATTAGGCCAAATAAAAAAGTGAAGGCCAATGGGTTAAATTCATGGCGGTCTTATGATAAAGGTAATCACGTGTTATCCATTGAACTCAAAACTGATACTATACTAACTTATATTTGTTGTTCTATTGGAAACATTCAGATAAAATTTCAAGTTTTATAATTAATGAAAAGGTTCACTAGTATTATATCTATAAATTTGAAAAAAAAAATATTATTTTGAACAGGAAATTTAAATAAAGTGTTATTTTGCTTACATTATTTTGCTGTGATATTATTGTCACTAATTATGTACTTTTAAAAAGATAAATTCTGCACAGAAAACAACAGTTGTCAATGAAGCGCATTAACTAATTGGCTTGAAATACGTGATTGCTGCTATATAGTTGATATCATTGGAATTTAGTCCCTTATGCGCGATTTAAACTTTGAACGTGCAATAAAGTTTAGCTAAAATTTGAAGCAATTATTTTTCATTGGAAGTTCCCCCCATTTGAGTTTAAATAAAAAAATGTTAACTTATATTGCTGTAGTATAAAAGGGATTGCCATAAAGAATTTTTGGAACTTACGTATTTTCGCTAATGTATTGACGACATTATATAAAACGAAATACATGGCTGCCAATTGAGCACTTGACACATGCGAAATCGTGGTTGCTAACTTGGCGAGTTATCTTGAAATTTGGCATTGTGGCAATTGCACGTAAATACTAGGTTTAAAAAACTACAACAACAATTCTCTCTCTGAAACTTAGCCTAGTTATATACAGTGGCGGCGTTAGGCGTCGGCGATCGCCGAAGGCCTCGCTTTTAAAGGGGGCTTCACAAAGTTTTTAATTATTTAAAATTTAGTTATTCCTTTTCATACAGTTACGCGAGTAAAAAGAGTGATTAGTACTTTACGGGCATTATCCAGAATCTTCTGGCAACACTATGGAAATTAAACAACATAGCGGGCGAGACGGTGAATCCCCGTGTCGCTTGCATTAATGTTAAATCAGCTATTGAAGAAATTATACACAGAGTTAAACAAGCAAAATACTACGCCTTCTTGCTCGATTGTACCAGGGATGTCAGCCGCATTGAACAAATGTCAATAATATTAAGATTTTGCAATTCCTCAACTGGAGCAATAGATGAAAACATTTAGTTGGGTTTATTGCCTTCGCAGAAACAACGGTAGAATATATAATAAATTCAATATTACAAGAACTGGAAAGAAATGGTCTAGATATCGAAAACTGCCGAGGGTAGGGATATGATAATGACGCCAATATGGTTGGTATTAATAAAGGTGTCAGAACAAGAATACTCAATATAAACCCAAGAACATCCTTTACGCCGCGCGGATGCCACAGTTGGAATTTGCTTTTGATTGATGCAGCTAACTCTTCTGCAACAACCAAAACGTTTTTTGGCTTCATCAATAAAATCTATGTGCTGTTTTCAAAGTCAAGTAAGTGTTGGGATATTGTAAAAACTAAATTAAAATTGACATTTAAACCTCTGTCTGAAGCACGGTGGGAAAGTAGAATCGGAGCAGTAAAAGCAATATTTTTGCAATTTGATAATGTTATCGAATGCGTGAATGAGCTGAAAAATAAAAGTGATGATTCTGAAACTCTAAGCGACTGTGACGCTGTCTTGAATGAAATGTTCAGTTTTGAGTTTATTGTTGCGATACACGTATTGACGAGGTATTACTACGTGTGAACAATATAAGCAAACTATGGCAATCGGTTCAAGTGGATTTGAAAGTCGCTATTGATACTTTACGGTCATTTTGCAGCTGGATTCAAGAATTCCGTAATACAGGACATGGCAATAGTGTTGCACAAGCTCGATTATTTGTAGAGAAAAGTACTTTCGAAATTGAGTCTCAATTTCAAGAAAAAAGAACAACCAGGAAAAAACGAATGTTCGGTTATGAACATATTGATGAACCTATTAAATCTTTTGAAATGCAGTACAGAGTTAACTTTTTTAACACAATAATTGATGCTATCATAGTCGACACCGAATGTCGATTTAAAGCGCTCAATGAACAATTTGATTTTATTTATGATATCAGTTATTTTAATTCTATATATCAAAAGAAGACCTTCTCAAGTATTGTAATGATTTATTTACAATACTTCGGGAAGGCGAAAACAGCGACATACAGCCTTTCGAACTATATGAAGAACTCCAACTTTTAAAAACGAATTCACTAGACTAGAAACGACGCGAAACAGCTCATTCAGTATATTTTAGAAAATAATTTGGAAGAAATATATGCAAATGTTTATATAGCAATTAGAATCATGCTCACAGTTCCCGTCAGTACAGCTTCCGCTGAAAGAAGCTTCTCAAAGTTAAAATCGATTAAGACCTTCTTGAGAAGCACGATGAGTCAAGTGAGACTATCTGCGTTATCAGTTCTATCAATTGAAGCTGAAATAGTGGCTAGTGTTAGCTATGACATAATCTTGAAAAGTTCAGTGAGGCCAAAAGCCGATAAGTTCGTCTATTTTAATTTCTATTTGTGTAATTTTTGTCATCATTTGATTAGCAATAAATCTCGTTTACTCATACATTAGTTTAACTATAATTCGGCTTATGTAATTTAACGTTTTCTTGACTGGGAATGAAGGAGGCCTCGCGAACCCTAATTTCGCTGACGTCCACGCGTGGTCTAGCGCCGCCACTGGTTATATATTTATTGGAATCGATTTGTCTCGCAAAGTTTTTTTTAAACTGACTAACGATGACATCACTGTTTCTAGTTTTATGTCTCGTATTAAAATACCAAAATAGAAATCGAATTATAAATAATGTTTAAAGCTCCAAGTAGAATAAAAAAGGTAAACGTTCAGTTACAGTTCAGTCATCGTAATAATTTGTTTTCTTGATACTTTTACGGGTAAATACGTATTATCGCAACCTATTGGCGACATTATATCAAACGAAACACATAGATATGAATTAAGAGCGCACGAAACGTAATAATTTGGGGTTGCCATTTTCGAGTTATTAATAGAGTTGGCGATTGTTGCAATAATACGAGGAGCCGGTGACATTTGAAATTTGTTATAAATATTAACATTTTGACTTGTTAAATTAAGTTCGGATTCCGGACTCAATTCCAGATTTAATTCTTAAATTATTATTTTATTAAGATGGCATTAAAATTTTTAATTGCTTCGAACATTTAAGAAAAAAAAGCTTAGGTTTTATACAGTCAATGGGTGTTTTTTTTTCTTTTACGTTTCTTTGGGCCAAGACAATGGAAAAAGTGCCGTTTCTTTTTCTACAGATTTCTTTTATTGGACTTTATATATGTGTATATTCAGACAATAAATTCATCCATAATTTAAATTGTACATATTAGTTCATTAAGACAGTTATTAAACAATAAATACATAAACTACATTTGTGTGTATATTTATGTTCGTTTACATTAACTAAAAAGTTGAAAAATCTTAAAGCTTAATGAGGTGGATCTTGTTAAAAATAATGTGTAATAGTCGCAGGATAATGAGCAGCATTCTAAGAAATTTGCTTATAACAAAATTAGTTGCTGAGTTTTAATACTGGCATGTCTTCGTTTGATTTTAAAATGGATTTCAAGTTAAAAGCGGCGGATTATTTGAAAGTAAATATGAACCATATTTTTATCTATATTCAACTACATTCACTATATATACGCTATTATTAATAATTCTAGATTTTACATGAAACTTTTGACATTTTTGTACTTCTATATTTCACATTTAAAAATTTATCTGGTTATTTACGTACGTATATATATATATATATATATATATATATATATATATATATATATATATATTGAATATAATTATCAAATCTCCCACAACGGCCAATGGTGACAGATCTCGTAATATCCGAACTTCGTCATAAGAGAGGTTGACAGGCACTTATATCTTCAAACTTACAATACCCTGCGAATATAAGGACTTAGTTTTTGACATATATACCTTACATTAGTTCCTTTACACCCAGATTCCAACGGTACCAGGACTCAACAAAAAGAACGCCGCTTACGAGTTCAATTATATATATGCTTTCACAAGATTGCGTCATTGATTACGTTATTTGATTTTTTTCAGCCTCTTATTGAATCAAACCATGTGCTCATTTCTTTCCAAAAATATTAAAAAAAAATTTTTACATGAATTTCGTGTTTTTCAATTCCTACTATTAACTCACTTTCTCTATATATTAATTTATTTATTTATCTTGGTGGAATTTTTTCAATCGTTATTAAAATACATTTTAAAGCGCTCCATTGAGCTGAAAATTTATATACATGATTATTTTGGAAGACAATACAATAATTTAATTATGAATAAAAATTAGTTTATTAAAACTAATTATTTAAAGAATTATAAATACAAACACGTTAGCAACTTATCGACCCTTTTAGCTACTTGTGTTAAAACTTGAAAAGGGTTTTTTTTTCTCACATTTCAAAGCATTCAGTTGAAGAATTGAAATTTTATACACACAACTGTTTTGGATGAGAATACGATACTTTAATGATAATTAATAAAAATTAATGATCACTTAATGTTGTGATTCTGTCCTATGTATATACATATTTATATCAGTTGTAACTAGTTAATAAAAATTAGCTAAAATAAAAATTTTCTTTGTTGATATGTATATATAAGCAGGAATTGACTTTTATCTCATTTTTTTATTTATATTACTTGTTTTTGCTATATTTATAATTGGTTTTAAAGCATTATTTGCAATTTTTTATCCCTTAAGGGTCATTCGGTTTTGATTTCGTCGGTGTTATATGTATGTTCATAAGCTTTTGTGCATATTTGATTTTCTTTAAAAAAGTAATATATTTCTATTTTTTTCTATTTTTGATTGACAGATAGATGTTTTTTATGGTATTTTAAATATTAATCATTTAGTATTATATTTATAACCTTAGATGTTTTTTAGAAACGTTTGCGTATATTATACACTCAGGAACATTGAAAATAGCGACCCAAGAAGAAAGCATCGGATTGAAATGAAATTAAATACACATAATGACCCAGATCAGAGATTCGCTTGATCTCAAAAACAAGACAATTAAACGAATACAGGATGTGAAATGACACAAATACTGGGCAACTTCAATAGCGCATTGGACCACCCCTCCAGCTGCAATACATGCCGCCACACGGTCCGGCATTGAGTTGATTAGACACTTTATGTTGTCCTGAGGCAGATGAGCCCAAAAATCTTGAACAGCCAACTCTAAATCATGTACAGAGTGACACGATGGCATTTGCCGTTTTAGCTGATCCCACACGTGTTCTACAGGGGACAAATCGGGGGAACGGGCCGGCCATGGAAGAGTCTGAAAATGACGTTTGAAGTCTTGAGCAACACTTGCTGTATGCGGATGAGCATTATCTTGCTGGAAAATTTCCCATGGGAAACCATTTAGGAAAGGTCCTACATGGGGTCGAAGAATATCATCAACGTAACGTTGGCCCGTTAAGGATACACGCATCACAATTAAAGTGGACCGGTTATCATAGGCTATGGCTCCCCAGACCATTACACCAGTTGTGCGGGCAGTGTGACGTAAAACAGTGTGGGGGAATTGTACCGCTCGCCAGGGCGCCTCCACACCCGCACACGGTTATCATCTGTCCCCAAAACAAACCGGGATTCATCACTAAACACAACCTTTTGCCAATCTGTGACATTCCGCATTGATCTGGCTTGGTACCACTGTAGACGCAGTTGCCGATGTTCTGATGTTTAAAGGGAGTGCACTTAAAGGGCGCTTGGATTTAAGATTTGCTTCTGCAAGGTGTCAGGAAATTGTTTGTGGAACAATTGCTACGCCTACGTCTACTCGTATCGTTGAACGAGTCACTGTGGGGTCCACAAGTGCTTGCCGCACGATCATTCGATCCTCTCACCTCGTGGTTTTCCTGGTCGCTCCAGACCCGGTTTTCCGTGCGTGGGTACTTTCTCGTATCCACTGCTCCCAACAGTTTCTAACGACACACTCCGAACGATTCACCTGGCCAGCAACATGGCGCGTCGATCAGCCTGCAGTTTTCATCCCGATGATCAGGCCTCTCTCAAACTCGCTTAACTGTGAGAAATGTCTTCTAGCACATTTACCTGGCATGTTTCGCTTACCAAAGTCTTTCTACAATCGGCGGGTAATCGTCACGTTTATGAATCTTCGAATTTGCGCTGGCTTATGTAGCACCCTCTTCCTGATTGTAGCGCCACCTCGGCGTGTATGAGCATGCGTATTGGCACAAAACTTGGATCATTTGCATATCACATTACTCTGTACTTATTTGCAAAGTTTCGCGATTGTTCTTTGCTTCCTTCTTGTGTCGATATTTTCAATGTTCCTGAGTGTATATTTTCTCTTCCTTTCATGCCAGTAGAACACTCAAGTGTAAGGAAGGTTGGCTAGCCTTATAACATTGCTCAACCCGACAATCATAGTTCCTAAGAGTTTGTTAAATTACTATTGTGGTTATATGTTGTTATAAACTATGTTGTCTTTTTAATTTAAACTTTAAAATACATCTATGACAATTTAGTACACATTAATGATTATACAAGGTGTGACACACACACACAAACAAGGCTAAGTGTGTAGCTTGAAAAAAGATTAGAATCTGCAACAACTGTTTTGTTGGCGTCATCCCACACACCTCTATCTATGTGGCCAGCTCTGTATTAATTGATCATGCCAGTTGGGAGTACTGCACCATTGATGAACACGTGCAACTGTATTTTTCAGGGAAAATATTGTATCCACATCAAGTTTCTTGTGAAACTTAAGAAATCAGCCATTAGTCAAACATTTCAAATATTAACCGAAGCTTTTGGAGATGAAACTTTGCCTATGTACATGTTTTTGAACGGTATAAAAGGTTTTCGGGGGAAAGGTATGTGGGAACACCCCAGGGTTCCACCCTGGACACCAAGATTAATTTGAGGCTAAGAATCACCAAGAGTCATTTGTATAATAATAACTTGTATTTATTATCTTGATTCAAATGTCAGAAACTCTAATAACACATAATATTTCTATGTTACGTCAAACAAAAGGGATTTAACTTTAATATTAAATTAAATTATGAATTATGAAATTAATCAATAATAACGCGTATGATCAAATAAGGTCTACCAAAATAGGATGTCCGAGAAATACACTTAACTCGAATTATTTGTTTTCATTAACTTTAACTAATTTTATTAAACTAGCGATTATTTTAAGCGATAATAAACTATATTATATCCCCTGGCAATACTTTGGTATCCTCAAAAGATTCCTTCGTAGCTTACTAACAGTAACTCTTCAACATCGTAATCCAATTGAATCCTCCAAACTTGAGGCTACTGCTGCTGGCTCAATAGTCTTCATCCTTGCTTGCTTACAACGCTCTACTTAAATACCCTATCTACTTTGCATATTCCGTTCACTTTTCGGAGCTGATTGAAAATATACGCGAATTTTTAATCCCCTAAAAGACTCCTAAGAATATTAGTGGAAAGGTTCCGTACAGATTCGTCACAGGTAGTGCGGAAGATGATGAGCCTGCTGGGTACACAAAATCAACGATTACAAACCAAAACATAGCCAAAATTCATGATACAAGTGAGTTCCCACTCACATCATTGTTCAGACTGTTAACCAACAGTACTACATTGAAGAATTAAAAAGACTTCGGGAAAACATTTGGTAAAAATTGCCAGAATTGGGGAGTGATGGATGACTGTTGCACCCAGACAATGCACCCGCTCACTTGGCGCTATCTGTCAAGCAGTTTCTAATCAGCAAAAACATTACTGCAAAAGGGCTTCCTCCTTATTTACCTGTTTCGGTCCCAAGAGACTTTTTTTATTTCGTTCTTTTAACTCTTGTTGAAAAATAACCCATTTTACCATAGTTGAAGAGGTTCAGGCAAAAACGAAAAATCTCCTAAAGGGCCTTTCAAAAACATCGTCCTACAAATGTTACCAGCAATGGCAGCACCGAATGCAGAAATGTGTGAATGTTGAAGGGAACTACTTTGAATGTGACACTATCATGGAGAACTTGTGATACCCCCTGCGCGGGGTATCATCTCTTCATCGATGCGACATAAATCTCTAGGGATAAATGACTGACCACGCGAACATTCCATAATAAATCTAGTTTATTATTATCTCAATATATATTAATCAATGCAACACAAGTTCTACTTGGAATATCAGATGAAGAATGATACGACGTAATCATCAATATTAAGTTAAATTAGCACCTAAAATCCTACTCACTATCTTTGTGATAAATTAACCTCCGAATCTTTATTTATAGCAGATTCCTTAACTATCTAGAGTCCACTCTATAAGTAAACTTTAATAATGTATCTCTTACCAATATCACACGGCAATCAGCAACTAAGCTTTATGTCTCCATCTTGTATTCAATTCCTTTAATATTAATCTTATATATATATATTATTATCCGACTTGACCCAACTTCTCTTACACTTTCTGGCTTCTAACGGACTTCTATATGGCTCCTATAATACTTTTCGGCCTAAAGCTGATCTATCGCGAATGCAAAAGCTTCAGTATATATATTCATTCACTAATCTGCATATCGCGTCTTCTTCTTGAGAAAGTTGGATTGAAATGCCATTCAGGCCCCAAAGATTCCCCAAGAGGATTAATTTGCAAGGTGCAATAAAGCCCCGTCACAAACTGATTCTGTAATTACAATGATTTATTACACTAAGTCTCATTTTTTGTGCGCCACGCATCGTATGTACAACAATTCATGTGCTAATTCTTAGGTTTAGGCCTAAGATGACTAGCTTAAGCTATGTCTCAAGGCTCCAATCTTCACCTCTTTCCCATATTGCAACGCAGAAATAAAATTTAGAAAACATAATATTGGTAAATTAATGTAAATATACAAAAATTAATTTGTAACAAATTGAAAACAAATGTTTCAAAAATATCGGAAGAGAGAGACACTAATTTACCACCAATATAGTGTATTAAGTGTTATCCTAGTGACGGAGAAAGACCATTTTGGGGAAATATTTAAAGCAAAACCTCTTTTAAAGAAATTCGATTGCTGTTCTGTTACTCTTTAACGTAGCCAAGAACCAATTCATACATCTTTGGTAGAAAACCGTAGTGCAATTTGATTGGGCAAATCGATGCTATTTAAAATTCTATTTGGTGGTCGAAATTCCCAGTACTATTTCATGCTTCTTAACACGTACTCTTCCACCTTTAAATCCACTTTCCCTCTATTGATTGTGGAAATTTTAAGCACCGAATCAATCAAATAGAAGGATTTAATTTGGACATCACATTTGCATACTGCGCATTTTATACAGATATTAAGACTGTATCGCCAAAAATAAAGAGAAATAAGCAATTTCCTCGGAATATTAAATAAAATATGTAATCAGTCGTACTTTTTGGGCAAATGCGCTTTAAATAAATTGCAGTATTAAGAAATATTTTTTTCATCACAGAAATAAGTTAAGAAATTTTTTCATTAAATTTAAGAGCTATTAAATGCATTGAAGAAATGCCTTGATTTCCCAATTCATCATTTAAAGAAAAAAATATTAATAATAAATAATACATCCTACCATCCAGTATGGTGGATATGACCTTCGGCTTACAACCGAGTGGGTTCTTGATCGAATCCCGAGTTAGGCATGGATGTATTTTCTTCGGAAAAAGAAGTCGTAATTTCTCCTGTAATGGATTCCCGTCTCGAATGGAAAGCAGCGGAAACCTACTGTTATATGCTGCTATCATCATTTGTAATAAATGTCTATATTCTTCTGTTTTGTATTGTATGGTTCTGTTCTTCCACTTGCATTTCATATGTATCCCAGGATTAAAACATACGACAACAACAACATAAAACATGTTTTTAAAAATGCATAGTATACGATTTATTATGAAATAATATAATTTACCAACATTGTGTATTTTCAAAGAAAGAAGTAAAATTGATTTACATGTTTGAACAATTTTTTTTAGTTAAATGGTTGTAAAAATACATACACACACAAACACAGGGTAAGAGCAAAAGATGGACCCGATTTTAAAAATTCATATTATCGAAACTGCTGCGCATATTACAACAATATATGAATGTAAAAAGAAACATACCAAGCTTTTTTTTTCAGCTACAAATGTTCGATGTGTGACTCTTTTGTTACACGGCATGCGTCTATGTACAATCCAGTTTGTGCCATACATTATGTAGCATCATTCCATCCATGGTTTGTAATGCTACGCAAATGCTTACTTGTCATCCTCTGCTATTTGTTGCGTCTATTGCCAATGACTTGAAATTTAATTATCTTTTGTAAAATTTCCATGCCTTTTCTGGGACATAGTATCTCGAAGTATACAGGTGACGACTCTCGTACGCAAAAACTCTTTGTTATTGCCCCCATGTTTGAATTTTTAATCATAGTGACCTCGAATGTGTTGCAGCTATTTAAATCATTGGTGGGAAAAATAACTTGGAATGTTTATCTTTACATGCATGCATCACTAACTGTAATATGTGCAGTAATTTAGATATGATTTTTTTAAAATTGAGTTCGTCTCTTTTGTGCTCACTCTGTATATACACTCAACTTTCAAAAACTACAATAAAGAAAACTGATCTTATATACATAAAACTGGGGTGTACGCAAATTTGTGAGTATGTGTGTGTGTAAATAAAACTGAATTTCCGTAAAATTGAGTCAATAAATTATCGAAAGAAGTATTATAATCTTTTATTAAAAAATATTAATCTTTTTGTTTGACTGCATTCAACTTTTGCGCTTATATAAATAATTTGATACGAACTTCTCTAATTATGCTAAAGATTATTCGAAGTCAATAAAGAGAAAATATCGTAAATGGGCGAAATCTTTGAAGAAAGAGTTTTCTTTTGGAGATAAGCATTAATTGAATTAAATATTTTTTTTTACTTGTAACATTGGCACTGGTTTAGAATTTATGGATGAAATATACTTTTGGATGTACATACTCTCTTTGAGTTTCTAACGGTGTTGGTACACCTTTCTTTGATATATATATTGGTATTATAAAAATCACTGTTTGAGAGAGAGATTGAATCTTTTGGGATAGAGAGTTGAAAAGTAAACGAATAATTGCTTCATATAAATATTAGCATTTGAATGCTGAAACAACCTGAATCCTTCTCCAAAATGAATTTATTTAGTAGGGAACTATAGATAAGGAGTTGTAATATAAAAATTGTTCCTTCCAAAATGACCGCGTGCATGACTATTTTTCGCCGCCCCACCTAGTATGGTGGTTATGAACCTCGGTTTTTAATCGAGTAATCTCGGGTTCAAATTTTTAATAAGGCATAAATGTGTCTTCGAGAAAAGAAGTCGGACTTTCGCCTGCAATGGATTCCTGTCTCGAATGGATAGCAGCACACTCCTTCTGTTCTATGCTGGGATCATCGTTTGTAATAAAAATATATATATCCTTTTGTGTTTGTATTGCATGTTTCTGTTCACCTAGCTTTCGTATGTATCCCAGTGTGAAACACAACAACAACATGACTATGTTTGAGAAAAATGTTACACGAATATCTCGTTAACGGAAAAGTTTTTATGAAACGGAAACGTTAATAGAAATGTTTATTTAAGAGTTTATATATATTCCCACATATATACGCA
Source organism: Trichonephila clavipes (assembly GCA_019973935.1). Taxonomy (NCBI): domain Eukaryota; kingdom Metazoa; phylum Arthropoda; class Arachnida; order Araneae; family Nephilidae; genus Trichonephila; species Trichonephila clavipes. Next base: position 703,024 of record BMAU01002603.1, on the reverse strand, counting down.
TTCGAATCAACACATTTAAAGTAATAAATTGATCCATATGCGGTATGCCTCGTTTTAACGTCGGATCACCATTCAAAGAGAATTTATAGTGTAAACTGGCCTCTATCAATCTTTTTTTTATTTTAAATCATAATTTTTTAAGTTTTTAATTTTCATTTTTTTTAAATCATAGACTTATTTAAACTCATGATGCATTTCACATAAAATCGTACTTAAAATTTACCCATTGGTTACCAGATTTTTAAAATTCCGCAGAAATTTTTATACTCTCCTTCCTTTTATATTTTCCTTACTCATTTAGCCATCAGCCCATAAAGTTTGATGGAAAATTTTAATTAATTTCGAACATTATTTGTGACTGGTATAAACCAACGCATTTTGAGAAGATGCTTTTGCTATTGAAATTATAATGCTAATTTATGTTATTTTCCCCCCTATTTGTTTAAAATAATTTTCAAACTTCATAAAATTAAATATACAAGTATATCAATTTGTTAGATCTGCAATTTATGAAGTAGACTACAAAAAGAGAAATTTTCTCGCATCTTATGCGTAAATAGTGTAAAAACGGGGTTTGTAAAGGCTTTTAAATGATTAATTTCTCTTTGTGTGTATGAAAAAACTGCATTTTGAAGAGAGTCCTGTTTGAATACCAATATGCACCCTAATTTCAATTATCAATTTCGTATCCTTTGAAAATGCTTAATCATTTTTAATAAATGTGCTTGACTAAATACAATACAAATTGCATTCATTACAAGATATAATAGCTCTGAAACCTTTAAATAATAAAATTCATTCGCTGTAAAAGATGCTTGCATTTACCAAAGCTAGCAATTAAATGAAAGAAGTTGAGTAATTGAATTTTGAGTTAATAACATGCTTTCATTTACGGAAATTAATTTCTGAGGATTTTATAAAAATATAATTATTGAATTAACAAAATGTTTTCTGAGAATTAAAAACAATTTTTAATATGGGGCAATTTGTGTGATTTACCCAGCTGATAATGGAAATTACTTACTCGTAAAAATAAAAATTTAGAACTTCTGAAGAGAGAATTGTTTTATTTCAAATAACACGTTGTCCAAATAATATTTTGTAGAATAATTATGTACCACATAAAAATAAAGTAAGAAAACTGGTTCTAGATGAAATCTATGGTGAAAAAAAACTCGCTCGTGCAATTATAATACCGACATTTTAAAGAAGTACAGGAAACAACAATATATTGTAAAAGCTAACAATGAAGACTATTGTTACTTTGAGGGAAATATTTTAGAATTTATCGAAATTATTAACCAGGATACAGATTCTCTTCAGAAAATATTCATTAAATATAAATGAATAAACAATATACTGTATTATCTTTATTTTGTTTGCATATATATATGTAACAGACATGCGATTCATTCACTCATCACTAGATCTCCGGAACTATTATATCTACAGACTTGAAATACTGCAAGCACATTCCTTTTGGTGTGTAGAGAACCATTACAAATGGATTTTAGAAAATAGACTCCCATTAAGGTTACGGAGACATTATAGATAACAAGAATATCCTTTTTTGAATAATTGTGCCTCTAGGCTTGAAATTTGACAAACATGTTTCTGTCATTGAGAAGAGATGTGCAAAAAAATGGATTTTGCGGAAATTGACTGGAGGAGGAAGGGAGGCTACTGAAATGTAAATGATAAAAATACTTATGTTTTAGAAATTCTAGCCCTGTCGTATTTAACTCTAAGAACAAGGGGTATAAGAATATCTTTAAATATAATCGAAAATTTAATGCTAGGACATAGATAACAATAACGTAAAAAAAAAGAAATGCGTAGTCTTACAATCGCATTAAGTATCCAGCGAAGTAAGTGGATAACGACTAGTACGTTTATATAACTTAAAATTGAACATTGTTTTTTAATATTCAACTAAACTCTTTCAACAATTTTATATATTTTACTTATCTTTATAGGAAAACAAATATTAGTGTTGCAAATTATTAATGTCTATGAACTTCGTTAGTTAAATTTTTTTGAACTGTGTAAAAAGTTGGATCTTCATTGATGTGTGAAATTCATAGTTTTCTTTAGTTTTAAGCCAACTTTAATTTCGTTCGTTAGTTTACTTTTGACTGAAAAGGCGAAAACATAATTTAAATATGAGCCCAACGTATCTCGAGTCAGCGCAGTCTGTGAAAAAAGAACACACATATTTCAACCTTTTTACTCAATTTTGATACAGGTACAGAGGTAACAAACTGTAAAATATATGTAAAGAACTTTAAATTACTGAATTTTTTTCCGTTAAACCAGTGCTTCTCAAACTTTCAATATTTGCGACCCAATATTCAATCATTATTTTATCGTGCCCTCTCCATACAATAACAATGTATTGAATTCAATAATACTATACTCTGAAGCTAATCCTACAGTGTGTACGATTTTAAACTCTTAAGTGCCACCGGCGTATATAAACGTCTTGCTCAACCAGTGTGTTAATTGTCCCGGACGTATATATACGTCTTTCCGAATAAAGATTTTTTTTTTCTGTGTGCACTGTTATCCAAAAAAATATTCCGAATGCTTTGGAATGCAATAAACTGAAATCGACAGGGTTTGGAAGCATTTACTTATTTATATTCGTTTTCTTTCCCCCACCCCATTACACCAGATACGCTCATCACGTGTCAAACGGTGACTTTCGGGAGCGAATTGCGCAATTTTTAATCAGCTTTTAAGGGATTAATAATAAACCCTACAGATTATCAAGATAAGTGTTAATTTTTGTTTTTAATTTTATATAATAGAAGCCACTGGTAATGATTAAACTGGTTCTTCACTTAGTACTGTTAAATTAATTATCAAATGCACTGTGCACTACTGATAGATTTATAAGTCTATTATATCAGTGTAAATGTGTATTTTATTTCTTATTTGTTCGCTTTTAGTAAATTAATAATTTTTTAAATAGTCTTTTGCTTTCGGCTTTTCAATATACTCGCACCCCCTTGTAGGGTTCTCACGCCCCCTAGGAGCCGCGCCCCTCAGTTTGAGAAACACTGCGTTAAACCCTAAAATTTGTTGTTGGTTTGTTTCACAGACAGAAGGATTAGTTACAGCAACTAGCCTTTCTGATATTTCCATATTTTGGCCCAACCCTAGTATATGGGCTGAAGGGGAGAAGGGTTGAAAATAAAAAAAAAGTATTACTCCGGGTCAGGTATAGGCAAAAACTCGACAGCGATCGACTGGTGGATCACCAAAACATTTCGAACTGACCGCCTTCACTAACACCTAAGAAGAGCGTACTAAAAGAAATATATTCATGGAACACCTAAGTCAACTAAGCTTTAGAATTAGCATTTCACAATCCATGTGACTTCTTTTACCTTAGCAAATTATTCGATAAATGTGTGTAGACGAAACATTGCCCTACCTTCGTCACTGAAGATACTACTGTGTATCTTCTTTGGAATTAACACGTTCACTGCCACTGTAGAGGGGGAAAGCGATTATTGCGGTGCCATCTTAGAAAAATTATTTTTTCTCTTCACACCGACTAAAGAGGAGGATAAACATTGATGATTGTCTCTTCCTGCGATACCACGATATTGCCTATTGAGACATTATTCCACACCCCAAGCTTCCGCGGATTTGGGTTTTCGTGTTGGTATTATGTCCCGCTATGATGCAGGATGGCAGGCGACTAAGTTAAATACATATGATCGGCCTAATTACCCGAATGCTTAACTCCACAAAGAAGCTAAATTTGATAAAGGAGTGCTGCGTGCCAAGCGCTGTTTGGCGCGATTCCTTAATCTCACCGAGCAGTGGTTGCTGTCGAGTTACGTGGAATCCAAGATGGAGCATTATTACCCGATAAAAATAGTAAGGTAACCAGATAAGATAGTGCAGTGTTATCGCCCATCTTGGCGAGCACAAACAGCAACTTGGCACGTAGCGCTCCTTTATCAAATTAGCCCCCCAGAAGGAGTTACGCATTCTGATAATCAGGTCGACGTCTCCATGCAATATCACTTCCAACAAAATGATATGGTTCTAGCATTTAAAAAACTCGCCTACTCTTGTGTAGTTGGAAAGGCAAGGAAGATCAACAGTAAGTTGACCAAAACACACCGATTGCAGTCCCGATCATGGATTTTCATGAGTTCCCCAAGCTGCTGAAAATAAGCTAAGAGGACAACATTTCGTCAATGATGATCAGGCGAATACGTCTGTTATATGTTGTTTCAGTGATTATGGAGCGGATTTCTATTGTCAAATAATTGAATTGTAGTTTCTGAGTTCTGCCAAACGTTTACAGCGAGTTGGAGATTATGTAGAGTAATAGCTTAGTGTATGTGCTTTGTCTCTATAGTTTTGTTGTATAATATTCACTCTGAATGTCCCTTGCATGTACTAGGTAGGATTCAAAAGTTCCCGGACTGAGACTACAATGTGAACAAGTTTTGCAGTAAAGTGACTACGATAACATTTCTGTATTACTGTGTTCTACCCCTTGACTAAAAAAAGTATGGCCTTGATCATGTAGTCGATGGCTCGCCACGGCGTCGTACTTTTTAGGCGGATGCCTTTAATAGACGGCGATTGAAAGAAGTTATGTTTGTTGAGCTGATAATGAATATCGAACTTTGTGTTCTCTTGGGAAATAATTCTACGGAAAATTACGAGTTGAAGCACGTGTAAGTCACATTATCGCAAACGCAAGCTTTGAGTGGCATCAACGTTTCAGAGAAGGCAGGGGAAGTGTCGAAGACGATAAACGTTCTAAGAGCTCCACAGTTTTTGACATCGAAAAGGTTTTTGCTGTGGTACTTAAGAACAGGTTTTAAACACTAGATGGGATATCCTCGGTCACATGTCAATGGATACTGACTAACTACCTTAACATGCATAGGTATGCCAACATATCATCCTACCTGACCTGAATGTCAAACGAAAACCATCCGCAGATGAAGTTAAAAGTGCATCGCAGGCTGAGTTAAAGTACATGGCTACAAATGGATTCCAGAAATGTTTCGATGATCATTACAAGCAATTGCAAAAGTTTATTGCTGCTCAAGGGGTCTTACTTCGAAGGACGATGCGTTTCGGCAGTTTAATTGGTACTATTTTTGAATTTATAGTCCAGGAACTTTTTAATCCTACTACATAAAATCATTAATGTTATACTGAGTTATTATAAACCTACTTTAAACCAAGCAAAACTGTACTGGATAAAGTATTATAGCCATGGTAATTCTTTAGAAAAAAGTTAGATTTAACGATAAGTTTAAGTGTAAACCTTCGTCTTTACTTTCATGTATTACTAGGAAAAAATAAAATTTAGATTAGAAAATACAACTAGAACTAATGTAATTTGCTTTGTACTAAAATTAATGAGCAATTTTCTAAATCATTTTCCTCCAAGAACACCTAAGTATTTTACTTTCTTTATTATAAAAAGAAAACATAAATGAATTTCCGAAAATAATTATTCGTATGTATAAACTTTTCGTATATATCACCTCAAATTATATGTAGAAAATATAGAAATTACAAAGAATTTATATAAAAATGGTAAAAGTGTAAGTATAAATATTAAAATTTACTAACCGTAACAAATTCGGTTAGTTAATGTACGTTAACTGCAGTGGCATCTTTGATTATGTAAAGTAAATAAAATAACACAATATATTTACTAACTAAAAATATCAATATGATACCATTAACTCAATTTATCATTAAACTAATATTAAATATGGTCTATAACATTTAATAGGAGAACCCTATTCTAATCTGGTTCATGCACCTTTAAAAATTTTAATGAGTTAGCGTACTCAAATTAAAATTTTGTATTGTTCATAAAGAAAAAATAAACCTGTGCATAAAAATATATATTGGAAAATTGAACTTTTTCATCAACTCTTCATGTGGATAACTTTTTAACTGAATATTATTCTACTGTATAATTCCAAATGTGGCCCCTAAAGCAGCACTGAAAGATATTGATTTCGAATATTAAAATTAGCATCTGTTCTTTTTATATCGCAAAAAACCTCGAAATGAAAATTTCCGAGAAATTGGAAAGTGCTGTACGGTTTATGCTTCGTTTGTTTCGAATTCTAGACGAACAAGTCATAATTTCAAAACAAAAGGACTATAAACGATTCTTGTAATTCACTGATTCGAAAATTGAACGCTTTCTTCTTTGTTTTCGCAATTTGAATACAAATGTCATTGTATTAAGGGAAATGTTCACGGTTAAGTTGAACTTCAAAGGAGAGTAAACACTGACATTGAAATAAAGAAGAAAGATAATAATATGCATTACTTATGGCATTGATGAGTAATTAGGTATCGTAAACCGAGAAAATCTAATTCGCTTTATCATACTATTTCTGTCTCGATTGGGAAAAATAAAAATTATTCAGACGAATAAATATAATTATATATATATACTTAAGCCCTAATGATAAGAATAAATTAAACATATATTTTTCTCTGTGTTTTTCATTAATATGCAGATTATATTCATTGCTTGTCCCTGTGAATACTTAGTCGTTGTGATCTTTTTGCGTTTTAAATTATTGTTTGTTAGTAATAAATAACCTATTTGTATTATAAACTAGATGAATGTATCATTTTGTAACATTATAAACTTTTACAATATTAATTGTTCCCTTTGTTATTAACAAAAACGAGACTAAAAATGGAGCATTGTAAGTTATTGTTGTCTTTATAAAATATCAATTATTCTCTCCTTCAGTATTGAAAAAATGACATCTATATTTTAAAATTAGTGAAAATATCAGGCATTTTCTACACATTGCAAGCTAGATTTTCTATTAGGAATAATTATAAGTTTTCAGTTCAACGGATTATTACACGAGAAGTTGACTAGGTACCCCTTAAAGGTAGCGTTGTCGCCTAGTAAGCTTAAGGTTGCGGGCTCGAGGCCGGCCGGAGTCGATAGATTTACCGGGTGCAATAATCGCAGGCACGCACGCAATATGAGTATGTGGCATGTAAAATATCCCTTATATATCCATTTGGCTGTAGTACTCTCTGCAAATTCAATGAAATCAATATTTAGCTACAGACAAGAGCTTGAATTGAATGAATTCGAGTCCAAAATTTGGTGGCGTCAGTCACCACTAGATGGAGCTTCCAATGTAATGGCTCTTAAACTTGGGAATATACCGTGTCTGCAAAGGCGTATCTGACAAAATTCAAACCACCATGTAGGGGAGCAATGCACGTTAAATCTGTCGATTCTCAAAAGCCCTACCGTTCGTGTGGTGTGGAAGTTAGGAGAGACGGGTGCCAGCTCACTTAACCATGGTTCAAAATTGTAAAGTCAGTCGCCAAAAGCCCTCGAGCATCTAAATAGTGCGTCGTAATATTCACTCACAAATTCTGCCAAAAGCTTGTTTTGAAATATATATATATCATCGGCCTATTTATCAGAATGCCTAACTCCTTCTGGTGTGTTATTTGATATAGGAATGCTACGTGCCAAGCTCTTACTTATGTTTGCCAAGATGCGCGATAACATTACAATAGGGTTACTTTGATATTTTTATCATGTGGTAATGCTGTTGACATGGGGATAACGACATGATTAAGGAATCGCGCCAAACAGCGCTTCGCACGTAGCACTCTCATTTCAAATGCATTTCCTTTGTGGAGTTAAGCATTCCGATAATTAGGTGTAGCCGAGTGGTATAGGTATCGGACCGTGGCTTGCCTTGTCACGAGTTCGAGCCCAGTACCACTAAAGACCTGCCGTGTAGGGCAGCGATGCACGTTAAATATGTCGAGAGCTGAAACGTCCTCCCGTAGGTGTGGTGTTGTAGTTACGAGAGGGGGTGCCAGCTTAGGTGTCGTCCACGTCATTTGACTATGGTTCAAAATTACTTGATCCGTCGCCAAAAGCCCTCGTGTTGCTGAACAGTGCGACATTATTATTCCCTCACTCCCCGTATATAGTGTTTCTTTGATAAATGAGAAGATCAGTATTCCCGAATGAGAAGATTAGTAGCAGTCTGATTTGTCAAAAAGGTCACCGTGGTAGCCAAGTGGTCAAGGTCACGGGCTCATGGCTGGCATGACATGAGTTCGAGACTAGTGCTGCTAAAGAGCCACCGTGTAGAGGTTCCAAAGTCCTTCCATTGGCGTGGTGCGGTAATTGCATTTACTTGCCCTCTTCGAAAAAAAACTGTTTTAGTGTTAGCTAGGATCACTTACATATGATTAAATGTCATTCTAATGATAATACGAAATTAAGCTGCTCGTTTTCTTTATTTGTAATGGAAAAATATTTAATTTTAGTAGGAATGTGTTTCAAGTTCTAAGTAAATTTTTAAAAAATAAAAATGCTGTCTGTCATATCTTATAAAAGGTACATAAACAGAACATATAATTTGCGAAATATTTTAAATGTCTATATTTCTTATCATTTTTATTAATATTAAGATAAATTTTACAACAAAGTCAATTAAGGAATATTTCATCCGTAAAAAAAACGTATTTTATCAAGCAATGCCGTATAAAATTAATATTAAAAAATCTCTGGAATGTAAAATTTTTAAATCATGTCTTGGATCAAATAGTATATTTCCAGTTCTTCTATTTTGAAGTCAAATATTTCCTTCCCTAAGAAGAAATTGTGAAATATTTTAAAGGTATTTTCCAGTCATTTATATAAATTTAGGTAAAAAAAAAAAACTTTTTATATTTCCTTTATGGATTAGATATACTGTATCTACTTGTCAGTTATAAATATCCAATGAAATCTCCATTTTACCCTAACTTCAAAGTATTTTTAAATAAAAATATACTTTTAAATTAATGATTATTAAGTGCTTTATTATAAGAACAAATGAAACCTTTTTAGCAGCAGAGGCTCAATTTTAAAAAAATTAAAGTGAATCAAATCTTACAGCACAAATATATTTTTCTTAATATATATACTCCTAAGAGCATTTAAAATGTTATGTTTTTAGCTGTACATTCACAAACAGTAAAAAAAAATTTTCGTGAAACATGAATTACCGGAAAATACAGCGTACAACGTGTACTTTCAGCACAAAAAAATAAGATTGAAATTTAAGAGCGAGAATTATCCTCCAGGAATAAAAATTAAATCTTTCAAAAAATAATAATTAAAACTGTGTAGGGGGTCAGTTCTCACGTAAGACTGGAGTTTATTCCTTCAGTACGGTGGTCTTTTATTATATAGAACGCAAGCGCGGGGGTGGGAGATGAATGTACATCAAATAATACAGAAACCATGTATGTACTTTTTTATTCTATTCACATTTTCATATTCATGCGGTAAAATAATATACATATACACTGCTGGACAACTGCTAAGGACGGATAACACTATCATCCATAGCAACCACAAAATGAAAGGAAGCAAAATGTGGAAAATTAGAATAAGTGCGGGATATTAGTAAGACGTATGAGTATACAAATTTTTTTCCACGTCTGTTCATCACGTGATAGCGTTCATAAGAGCTTTAAAGGTGTTGACGCGTGTGGACAGTTGTTGTTTCAAGTCAAAGTTTTACAGGAAAGATGGGCTGCGGTAGCCCAGTGGTTAAGGTATCCAACCATGGCAGGCATGTCATGAGTTCGGTCCAAGTACCACTAAAGACCCGCCGTGTAGGGCAGCGATGCACGTTAAATCTGTCGAGAGCTGAAACGTCCTCCCGTTGGTGTGGTGTGGTAGTTAGGAGAGGGGGTGCCAGCTCAGGTGTCGTCCACGTCACTTGACCATGGTTCAAAATTACGTGGTCCGTCGCCAAAAGCCCTCGTGTAGCTGAACAGTGCGACGTTAATATTAACTCAACTCAACTCAACTTTACAGGAAAGATTTAATAGACGAACTTAAAATTTTTGGCATGTCTTCCCGACATCACATAGATGATTTTATGCGTAGCCGAATTATTAGAAAGATCGAAGAAGGGCGAAAAAAAAATAACAGATGTTGCCAGGGAGTTCGACATCGCTCACAGCGTTGTTTCACGGCTGTGGAAGTCATTTAAAACTACTGGAATGTGTAGTAGACGGCACGGGGGAGATCATGTTAGAAGTACGACGCCTGCAGAAGACAGATATATCGTCCTATTAGCAAAAAGGAACAGGCGCACCACAGCTCAGCAGGTGGCAAATCAGTTTCTTGCTGCCTCAGGAAAGCAGATCTCCCGAAAAACTGTTGCTAGACGTTTGAGGGGAGGAGGACTATACGCACGCAGACCTGTTGTGTGTGTCCCATTGACCAGACAGCAAAGTACTGCCCGTTTGCAATGGTGACGTGAGCATCACAATTGGACTGAACAGGACTGGGTATGCGTACTATTCTCAGATGAGAGTAGCTTCAGTCTGTCATCGGATTGTAGACGCCAACTGATCTGGCGCGAGAGTGGTACTGCTTATCGTCCAGAAAATATCCAGGAAAAGGACCGATATCCGACATGCAGTATCATGTTGTGGGCCGGTATCATGATCAATGGCTGCACGCGCCTACATGTGGTTGCGAATGGGACTATAGCGGGCCAACGATACATTGATGAAGTTCTACTTCCTCATGTTCGTCTTTTCTGTGGTGCTGTCGGTGATAAATTTGTTTTTATGGAAGACAACGCAACATGTCATCGAACACTCGCTGTTCAGGATTGTCTAGACAGCGAGGGTATTCACCGTCTCGTATGGCCAGCGCGTTCTCGATCTATACCCCATTGAAAATGTGTGGGATGCTTTGGGGAGGCAAGTTGCTGGTCGAAACTATCCTCCGACAAACAAGAACACCCTCATCCGTGCACTCACAGAGGAATGGGATAAATTGCCTCAACAGCTGCTGGATAATGTTGTGCAAAGTATGGTACGCCGTGTGGAATGTTGCATCACACTCCACGGTGGACATATCCCGTACTGATACCTTTATTTAAGGTGCCTGCTGACTTTTAGATGCATTGTTCCATTTCTCCGTACGCAGATCAAATGAACGGTTTTTTTTCTTTCAGATGTTTCACAGCTTTTGTACTTTCCAGAACAATAAATATTCTTTATTCTTATGTCTGAACAGTGTGGCAACTATATTTTATCCTACTAGGCCTCATGTCTCGCTTAATGTTATGCTACATAGCAATTTGTGATCCGTCCTTAGCAATTGTCCAGCAGTGTATAATAATATGCATCAGTTATTTTACATAAGCATATGTTACTCATAGTATATAAGTACATTGTTAAGAAGGTTGATTTAATTCACTATTAATATCTCTTTGAGTATTAAGTACTCTCGCCATTATTAATCTCTTTGACAAGATGTATCTGGAAACTAAAGTATGATACGTGAACGTCAGTAGATTTACGAATCGTGAAAACACCGCATCAATGTTTGGACCATGTCGAGTCACCCCAGCGCTGACCTTTAGTTGTGCTCATCTCAATCCATTATCTGGATCGAAATCGCCGCCAAGTATGAGTGGCAGGACATGATACTGTTTTTTCAGTAGTTTAGAACCACCTTCTGTATATACTTAAGTTCACATTCATTATTGTATGTATATATAACAATAAGTGTCTTAAAAATTAAAATAATAACAGATTTCAAATCCTCTCTCTCTCTCTCTCTCTCAATATTTACATTGACCATATAAGAAAAACATTCAAACTTATAGAAACGCTTCAACATTTAGTTCTTTCAATTGTTTTCAAAAATTTTTGTTTCTGTAATTCAACAAAAAAAAAATTTCACATGCATTTTTTTACTCGCCGAATTTGATGATTTCATGTGTTATAGTCAACCTCATCTTGTATAACCTAAAAGCAGATGTGATTTGGACTACATAGTTAAGGTGGAACGGAGTATAAATCTTTATACTTTCGCGAGAAAGTCGCTATGCTTCGACACCAGTAGACAAAACGACAGAAAATGCAGTTTGTTAATTTTTTTAAACTTTAATTTTTATGAGGGTTAAATTTTTAAGTTATACTCTCCAAATTTCACACATCGATGACAAAGAATGGTAATTTTTAAATAAGGAAGGCAAAAAAAAACTGCGTAGATGAATTCTTGTAAAAAGGGTATTAGAGGAAAAACACAAACTTTTTTAAAATCCGTAATTTTTAAGCAATTATTTCATTCTTTGTACAGAACGCGAATAATAATGTTTGATAAACAGAAAAAAGTTTCATGTGATTATTTTTATAAATGACGAAATTATTAAATGTTTAATTAAAATTTTGAGAATTTTTTTGAAAAATTCTTTTTATAAAAACGCATCAGTATTATCTCATTTGAGAACAAATCATAAAAAAATGGAAAATATCGTTATTTTGTAAAAATATATATATATATCGTATCGTGGCGATAAAAATTATATTTCCGATTCTGTAATTATTTTTTCTGATTTCTGTAAGAAAAGAATGATTGCAATTTTAACAACGAAGAAAAAGTAGAAACTCTTCTTTCTTTCTTCAGACAGAGATTTAGCGGATGTGCAGAAGTGCGCGTAACGCTTTTTTTTTAAATGTCCTACCTCATAATATTTTCAATATACATGAAAATCAATTGTTAAGCTGTATAAACTGCAAAAAAATAAATAAAAATCAAGTGTCCTAAAAAAGGCAATTATTAATGATTTTTTTAGAGTAAATATATACGGCTAACTTTAAAAATAAAGAAAAATTATTATTGTTTCAAATAATAGTTTTAAATCGATACCTTTTTCATTGAAAAGTATACTCAATGAACGGAAGAGGGGGTGGGGCGCCTATTCGGATCATAGAACCCATGGATCCGATGCCCAGAAACGTGACAACTACACAAACGGAGAACTGCTGTTTAGAGGCTGTTACTGACTAATTAAGTTACAACTAGGGTAATCAAGTACCTGCCTTCTTCCGACAGTGATTTGGTGCATGCGCGGAACACAGCCTAACGCATTTTTGTTAAAGATTGCACGTGAAATCCACTACTCGTGAAATTTCCAACCAAGGGCTTTACATGAAAATCGATTCTTAAAGAGTAAACTTCAAAAAGAAAGATAAAAAGTATTAGACTTGCACATATATAATGAAATTCTTTTTATTTAAAAGAAATGACATTCCTTATGAGCTTAAAAAGTTGTAGTTCTAGAAATATATACACTGGTGTGCAAAAATTAAGGACGAGACTGTTTTTTCAATATAACTTTGTACAAAAGCTATCCAAATCAACACATTTAATACCGTAAGATCCCCAATACGTAAGGACATGTGTAATGTAAGCAACACTTACTAAAAGAGAAATTAGAGGGATAAAAAGAAGCTTGATTGAAAAAGTAGCATGGAGCGCAATGCGACTGAAGGCCGAAATATCCCTGCGATGGGTGCCCAGCAAGAAACATCCGGTCTTTAGTAGGGGATATGATCTCCCCTGACTGCTAGGCAGGTTTCACAGCGTCTGCCCATGCTGAGAATGAGGGTGTCAATGAGTTGTTGAGGCATTGCTGCCCATTCGTCTTACAGCGCCAATCAAAGCTCCCGAATCGTTACTGGTGGTAAGGTATGAGCTGCCAAGCGTCTGCCTAGAAAATCCCATACATGCTCGATGGGATTGAGATCCGGAGATCGTGCCAGCCAATCCATACGTTTAATATTCTCGCTCTCTAAGAGCTGTTCGGCTGCTACTGTGCGATGACATGGTGCATTGTCGTCCATGAAAAGGAACTGCAGACCCATAGCTCCTCTAAAAAGACGCACATATGGCAGAAGAATCTCGTTACAATAACGGGTCCCGTTGACTGAACCTGCGTCGAACATGTGAAGGTCTGTACGACTACCAAGCATGATGCCTCCCCAAACGAGAACACCGTGACCTCCATACCTGTCCCTTTCAATGATGTTCGAGGGATGATTGCGGCTTCCCCGCTCTCTCCAGATGAGTATGCGATGAGAATCGCTACTCAAACTGAATCTGCTCTCATCTGTAAAGAGTACTCGTCCCCATTCATTGTCTCTCCAATTCCGGTGTTTCCGGCACCACAGAGAACGCCTTCTCCGATGGGCAGGGCTTAAAGGTACACACCGTACAGGGCGTCGTGCAAACAGACCACCACCGTGCAGTCTTCTGGCCACGGTAAAACGCGATATTGGTCGTCCAGTCGCCTGTGTCATGTGTCTAGCGATTTCTCCCGCTGTCTGCCGCCTGTTTCTTCTGGCCTGTAAGACATTGTACCGGTCATCTGCGGATGTGGTTCCTCGTGGACGACCACTACTGAACCCCCGGATAGCTGTTCCTGTAGTTTGAAATTGTCTCCAAAGTCGTGAAACGATGCTGTGAGCAATTCCGAATTCTGCAGCCACACTTGTCACACTGCGGCCTTTCTCCAACTTCCCAATGATTCGACCTCGGGTAAAAGCATCCAGATGTCGTCTAACAGATTGATTATTCGCCATTTCTCGCTGAGGCAGCAACTCGGTGTGATTTTAACTACTATACGGCGTGCAATTTCTTTGCCAGAAATACTGATCTTACACCGACAACATGCTTTATACTACTCAGACATTCCCCCATTACGTCTACCTGCATATCTGCGCATGTGCTACCGTACATCACCTTACTTAATCTCCTGATTGGTCTTTCTGTCCGCTCTGCCTCTTCGTTCAGCTGATATGCTAATTTTTCGACTTCGTCCTTAATTTTTGCACACCAGTGTAGTTTTGTTCTAATATTTTAATAGTAGTTTGAATAAGTGATTTCAAAACGTAAGAGAATGACGCAGGTACATTTCAGGTTTCTTCGTAAAAAAGAAGCATGTATGTATATGGCGAATATACATAAAAATTAAAAATTGCAGCATGAATGTAAGGGTTTACGCGCGCGCGCGCTATACAATGGTGCGAGTTATAAGCCAGGTTTTACAGTATATATTTTTCGCATTTCTTAAGCAGATGAGAACTAAAACAAGAAGAAAGAAAATGATTCAAGAGAGTGAGAAAGCCTATTACTCTAGAGAAAAAGGGGTTGTCAATTCACTGCATTTTGCTTTATTTTAATTGATTCTGAGCATCCGGTCGATGCGTAGTACTTGAGATAAATTTAGCCTGCTAATCGGATTAAGTTAATTAAGTAGATAAACTCGGAGAAAGAATCAGGAATAACAGAATAAGTATTTGTATAGGAAGAAATCCCTAAAGAGTGAAAATCAGCGAACCCTGAAGTGGGACCATGGAACTATCTTTGCTTTCTGAACTATTTGCTGAATGGGAGAGATGTCATTATTTAATTACTCTGCCATTCTCTCTGACTCTGTCAATGTTATCTATCTTTTGTAAGGAAAGAGATATTAATGCATAATTAGGTCTGTTTTATAAATTTTTGAATAAGAATTCGAAATAAACGCATCATTTTCTGTAAGTAAAGCTTTACTTTCTTACGAAATATTGTAATGGTTATTGAGTTTAAAAAAATTAATACCACCTTGTATCCGAAAAGTATGACTACCTTTTCAAATATTAATTACAAGGAACAAAGATTTCCACTTACTGTTTTTCAATTCCTACTATTAGTTCACACTCTCTATATTTATTTATTTATTTTCGTGGAATTTTCAATCGTTAATAAAATGCATATTAAAGCGTTCAATTGAGCTGAAATTTTATATATATGATTATTTTGGATGACAATACAGTAATTTAATTATAATTAATAAAAATTAACGGATTAAAACAAATTATTTAAAGAACTACAAATACAGCCACGTTGGTATCCTTTTTGACGACTTGTGTCAAAACTTGAAAATGTTTTTTTCCCTCACGTTTTAAAGCATTCCGTTGAACTGAAATTTTATATACACGATTGTTTTGGATGACAATACGATACTTTAATGATAATTGATAAAAATTAATTACCATTTAATGTTGCGATTCTGTCATATGTATATACATATTTGTATTAATTGTAAGTATTTAATAAAAAGTAGCTGAAATAAAATTTTTCTTTGTTGATCAAAGTAGGAATTGACTTAATATTTTTTTATTTTACTTGTTTTATTGTTTTATTCCAAAAAGAAAATATATCAAAGTTTTTTACTATCTTTTATTGCATAGTTTTAATGTGAGCGTCATAAGTTGTGCATAACACATTTAGTGCACGTAATTACTTACAATATTTATATTTATAAATTAAGAGAACACGGTACGATTTACACAATTTTTTTTTAATTTAATGATTTTCGCAAATTTTTTGGTTGTGTCCTGTGTATATGTATGATTTAAAACGGGTTCTGTGTTCAAAATTTCATAAAACGCTAATAATTTAATTTTGTAAGGGAAAAACTTGAAATTGATGAAATTTTTTTAAAATGCTACACTTCTACAAAAATTGATGCACATATATAGAATTTCCTTCAGTGGTGCGTTAAACTATGTATGGCAAATTCGGTATGGGATTTGTAATAACATGATTGGTATTCGTTCAATGCGCTTCTTTTTATGAATACTTATTGAAAATTCATTAAAAAATGTGCAAATTCTAACTTTAATTATTTTTTTAAAAAATAAGTATAGATTTGATTGAAAGATGCATGCAAACTTTTGTTCTATGCCCTTATAGCAGTGCTTCTCAAAGTTGCAATCCTCGCGACCCAATATTCAATGATTATTTCCATCGCCCTCCCATACAATAACAATGTACTGAATTCAATAATACTATACTTTGACGCTAAAACTACAATACGACTTTAACCTCTTAATATAAACGTCCCCGTGTGTATAAACGTTTTGCTAAGCCAAAGCCTTTATTTCTCCAGACGTATATGTACGTCTTTCCGAAGTACTATTTTTTCTGTGCACTGTGCTATCCTTAAAATTATTCCAAGACTTTGGAATGCAATAAAAGTACCTTGACAATGTTTGCGAAGGATTTTCTTATTCCAGATTATTTTTGCTCCTTTATTCCTCCCCCCTCCCCCAGTATATCACATACCTGTGCCTACGTGGAAAAGGGTTAGCACTGGGATGCAAATTGCGAAACTTATGATCGGCAATCAAGGTTTAATTATAAATCATACAAAAATTATCAAGATAAGTGTTAATTTTTGTTGTAAATTATATATAAATGACAAACCCATGGGGTCACTGGTAATTAATTAACTTGTTCTTGGCTTAGAATTTTTAAATTAATCATAAAATACATTGAGTAGCACTGATATATTTATAAGTATAATACATCAGTGTAAATGTGTATTTTATTTTTTATTATATCATAATGTATTTGTTTGTTTACCTTCAGTAAATTAATAATTTTTTAAAAAAATCTTTTGTTCTAGGCTTTTCAATAGGCTCGCGCCCCCTTGTAGAGTTCTCACGCCCCGAAAGGGGGAGCGCCCCACAGTTTGAGAAACACTGCCTTATAGCAACAAGTGAAAAAATTTCCATTAAGCTGAATAGAAAAAAAGCCTTAGCAATTGAAATGAAGACAAACTGGCCATTTCATCTTTCTGAGATAATTCAGTTTAAAGTTTTGATTTGTTATTGGAATGTGAATAAAAACAAATGTAAAAGTTATCCTAACTTTAAATTTTTTAAACTTAGAGCTTTCAAATTTTGTGAGTTTGTAGAAAAGTATATAAAATTATTTAGACTAAAAAAAATTAGATTTGATTTTTTGACCAATTTTTGTCAGTTGAATCGTACTGTGTCCCCTTAAATTCATTCTATAAATTGTCCTAAGCTTATATTTTTTCGATTTCCATTCAGTACTACGTACCTTTTCGTAGAATATTTTAAGTGTCCATGGTCGCTTAGTGGTCATGATTGCAAAATTGTTGCTGGATCGCGGGTACGAGTCTTGATGACTTTAAAAACCCAACGTGTAGAGGGTCTGTTGCATGTTAAATATATCGACTGGTTCAAAGTCGCCTTTCAGGTTGTCACGGAAATTTGGCGAGTGGAGTGCCAACTCAGTGCTTGGTCAAATGTCTCATTTTAGCCCTTTGACCAAGGTCCAAGACTTGCGAGATCCGTCGCCAACAGCAGACATGTTACTTTAGAGAACGGTGCTAATGAACACATATTACACTCTCACGAATATCTTAAACATGTTATTGTTACGTATGCCACCTGATCGACAGTAACATCAGATCAAGGCCCACGAAATTCATCGTGGCAAGGGGCTAGTTGTAAGACTGAAGTTAGCCGTAGCTTTGAGCACCATGCAGGTTGATCTGGCTCAGTTCTACCCCAATTTTGAGGGAGAAAACCCTGGTAATGGCTAGATTCATCCCACCTATCTTCCCCTTCCACCAACTTCACGAGGGAACTTGAGTCTCGACGGCTATTTAGAGAACCCATAAGCCTCAAAGGAACTACACATTTACCAACATCCATGTCTTCTCCGGGATTCAAACCCAGACCCTACGGCACAACAGTCAGCGTCACTAATCAAAATTAATCTGTTCTTACAATTCAATGCCAGAGAAAAATACTTGTGTCAAATCTCTTAATATGCCGCAAACTAAGTTAGTTTTGTTAATAATTTTACAATACTTCAACACCATTATAATTTTCCCACGAACCCATTATTTGAGATATCAGATACTATTTTCTTGCCGACGCTATAGAGTCGTAAATATCACTCAAACTTTAAATTCTAATTTAGAATTTTTATCTCAAGAATCTTAATAAAACTTTAACTTTGTAACTACAGGTGTAACACAGCATCGCATGGTATATCCATACTCCAAGCAATTTTCTCTCTCTCTTTTAAATGTTAAGTAAAAGGAAGGAAGTATTAAATGAAAGGCTATTTCCTCCTTAGTTTATGCGAAAATCTGCAACCGCACCAATTAAGGAAGCCATTAAAGGGAGATGGAATGGATTTGGTTACGAATGATTAGCGTTTAAGCTCTTACAGAGACTCGCTGTGCACTAAATTCAATTACAAAGCTGCTAGAAACTTGGTCTCAGCGATATTCGCCTCTAAGAAGCACATACTTTAATAAGTTATTACAGACCACACACATCGTTGCATGTTGCAACTTTTAAGAGACTCTTTTATCTCGGTGTCTATCATGTCGAAAAATTCTTAAATCTGCCTCAAAAATGTCTTTTAAATTTCAAGGAACTAGCTTTTTTAATCAGTATCTTTTTACTAACTCTAAGGACAGGGTGTCCGAGCTTAATTTAGGGCTTGTGTGCTCATCGAGCTCATCGCGTTTTCTACTAAAATCTCTTCTTGGGTTCTTTTGGGCCGAAAAAGGCAAATTCTTTCCAACCAAATCCAGAAGCGAAACGTGAACATGCAAATTAGAAACCTTTTAAATAGCAGAAGTTTAACTTCTATAGGGAAGTGATTATGCTAGTCTTGTTTAAGCGCGTGAACTGAAGGAAGAAAAGAAAGCCGCCGTTGAGTGTGAAGCTATCCGTGGCAGAACGATCAAGTCAAGGTGGATCCAATTCCACGCGAGATAATCTAAAGATATTGAGGATCCAAGAGGACTGCGATTAAACAAGAGATTAAGATTGGATCATTCTAATCTATTAGTAAATGTGGTATAAACAGATATTAGAAATAGACGGGAAGGTTAAATATAGTGGTTAAGATCGCGCTTATTTGGTGATACGTATTGTGTGTTTTCTCACCTCAGATCCAGTAAATTACAATATAAATATTATCATTGTTATAGTGTTTAAGTTAAGATCTTAATGAAGACATTTTAAGATCATGACAACGCCTGGTTCTTCATTCACTCCTATACCTCTAGAGGACGAAGTTAACTTAGGAGTGAGGTATCACCCACGGGAGATTGTTACACTTGTTATTACAGAATTATCCTTCAGAATGTAATAAACTGTTCAGCCGTGGAATGGAAAGCCTTCCGAGGTTTTTCGGGTCTTGTTCGATCAGCCGCATGTGCTTGCAGTTTTCGTACAATCGCAGATGAAAAACTTGTTACGCTAACTTCATTAGTAAAGACGTGGACGCCATAGAAAAAGAAGTAGTAGCGTGTGCTTTGGTTAGTGGAAATTAAATCAGTCACGCGTGTACATGTATTTGAACCGAATGGAATGTCGTTAGTAGCTTGCTCAAAAGTCTTACCACGACTCCTACAAAATGAATCACAAACACGATCAACAGTGTTTTCTATCACTATAACTTAAGGATACTTGCCACTTTTTGAAATACCAAAGTTCCCGTCTTTAAAGTTCTGTCCCAGTGGTGGATAGATTTTGATGTCGGTGGGACAACATTCTATTTTGGTTGAACACTTTGCTGTACGCGCTTGACTGGTTTAAATTCCACTAACCAAAGTACACACTGCACCTTTTGCTATGGCGTCCACATCTTGACAATGAAGTCAGTGAAACAAGTTTATCGCCTGCGATTTCCACATAAGGCGCACACGTGCGATTAATCGGACTAGACTCGAAAATTCTCGGAGGGATTTCCATTCCACGGATGAACAGTTTATTACATTCTGATGGGTAGTTCCGTAATAACAATCCATAACTTTTGGATACTTTAAGGCCGGACATTCTGTATACAAGCTATAACTATTAATATTTGACAGTATAGCATCAAATCAATACAAATTAAATAAGCTATTTAATAATTTATAACATTAATGGTGTGACTCTGTGTTGCTTCACCTTCAAGATATCCTTTTCTATCTTGCCTTTATTTTTTCTTGGGGTGTATAAAACACTTCCTGTTGGTCGTCTGGATTGGCGTCCTGTAATGAATGTAAAATACCAGGAATCTTTCAAAATGTGCGAGATTATTTCAGTCATCAATGCCGTACCCGCGTTCTGTCTGTTAATTTCAACAATTGTTTTAATGGTTCCATCAATGAAGATTTTTTTCATTAAGAGATCGTATTTATTGTGTTCTTTATTGTTAACTTTGACCGCGTCTTTGCGATTCTTGTTTGTAGCGCCCTTCCCTTCGTATTTGGATTATTCTCTGCATTTGTGATGCTTATCGTTACTTCCCGTTTTAGACCTTTTCTCATTTATGAAGCACCATGTGTGTGTGTGTGTATTTTACATTTAAACGTAATATCCCCATGCTAATACCACTGATTTAAAAGTAGTTCAGACAGTTGTTAAAGGGATGCAAAAGGTTAAATTATTTCAGATTGATGATTTAGAATCAGCAAATTTTTTGGGGGGGAATCAAAGCACAAAAGACGACGGTTTTTTACTAAGGACTGTATTCAAGTATGAAATACCTATTGAAGCCTTTGATGAGTTTTGATCATGTGTATTAAATGCAGAATTTAATTTGGAATTCGACCATATCTTAAGATTACTACAGGGAATTCGCAAAGGGATTTTGTGATTATTGCGTTGATAAGTTTCGAATTCTGCTCCTCCTTTCACTGGGTAACTTCTATAATGCAAAATGTTGAAAGAAGCTATTTTGAATAATGACTTACGTTGGCAATAGAGAAACTATAATTACTCTTTTAGAAGTGTTAAAAATATTATATAATGTTAACTTTATGAATATTAAAAATATACTCACAGATTTTTTAACACTCATTTTTTTTAAATTTCCGTTAAATTACGAAGCCTTTTTTTTGTCTTTAATACGTACTATTTCAAAACTGGAAGGATTTTACAATCTATTCCTAAGAAATCCATTAATACTTTAAATCAAGCTAGTATAGCAAAGAAACAGCTCGGAAATTATTACAATCATGAATAACAAGAATTCTGTTATACATTGATTCGATTTCTATTGATTTCGAAGCCTCTTTTTACTCCGTATGTATTGGAGATATGATTCGATTTCTTATATTTGTGTGTCATAAAAATATCATTTACATAACGGAAAAAATCTGAAAAAAATGCAATATTCTTTTAAGCTTGTATAAAAAAAATAAATTGCTTCCATTTAAAGTCTCTACAAGCAAAATAACTGCTTGCTCAACCTCTATTTGCATTTAATTAAAAACAGATCATACAGACAATGAATTCTACTTTCTTAAACACGACATAGATAATTTAATTACAAGGATTAAAATTATGAATTTAAATCAAATGCTATATTTTACTATGATTACAAATTAACTTGGTAAAAACTAAAGTTAACAAACATATATATATAAAGTTAAATTTCTGGATTTCAATGTACAAGTATTTAACAATGTTTTCAAGATGAAAAATTCAGTTTAAAATCAGTATAATTAAAATATCCTTACTAAAAAGTAACTTACAAGTATATTCGAAATAATTTAACTTAATGCAAATTAAGTAAATTCAACAATATTAACAAATTCTGCTTTTTCAGTCCTCATCCAAAATTATTTTGACCTGTTCTAAGTTTCATTATTTTAATACTGTTTCATTCCACATAAACACTGATTAAATTAAAACTTTTCCCGTTCATTTTTATAATATACGAATGAAGCTTTACAAATGCAATTCGCAGATTATTATAAAAGTTTGCTTGTGTATTCAAATGTATTATAATGTGGGTTAGTAGCGCATTCATGCTTTAATGTGTAATCGCGAAGACGATAACGAGATCAAGAATTTTATTATGTTTACTTTTTGATATGTTTTATTATCGTTTAGTTTTATAATTTAGTTTTCATGTTCTTAGTTAATTATGGTGTTAAGTCAACTTCTAATGTTTCTATTCATTCGAAAATATAACATCTGTAAATGCATATGCATAAAACTCTGTGCACATTAACAATATTTGACTAAATTCTTTCCTAACTGACAAGCAAACACGCTTTCCCTCTTCAAATAAGTATATTTTATGTGTGTGTCTTTTTGAATTTCTCACCGTCCAGTACTTATATGGCAAGTCATCGTCCTTTATTCTTTTTCTTAAGCCCTTATCCTAAACTCGCAGAAGCACGCGAAATCTGTGGAACCCCGAAGTAGTTACCCTGTTGCATGGGGATTAATTCTAGAAACTGGGATATCAGTTCTGGTGTTGTATGTAACACTTGACCATGTTTCCACTTAAGTAGCCTAGTAGTGAAAGCCACAAACTCGGGGCTGGCGTGTTATGAGTTCGACGCTTAAGATCCACATTGTGGAGGGGTACGTTAAATATGTCGAGGCGCAAACGTCCTCCCTTTGGTGTGGTGTGAAAGTTAGAGGGAGATGCAACTCAAATATCACTTCACCGATGTTCAAAATTACGAGGTCCGTCGTCAGTAGGAGGCACTATTCAGCTTTCTGCCCACCGTTGTAGCCAAGAGTCATGGTTAAAAACTCGTGGTTCGCGACTCGCGTGTTTGAGTCCTGATAGGACTGAAGATCCGCTGTGTGGAGGAACTGATGCTCATCAAATTTGTTGTTGTTCAAACTTTTCAAGTTGGCATCGTGCGCACGTTAGGAAAGTGGAGTGCTAGCTTAGATTTCATTCTTGTCACTTGACCTAATTTCAAAGATATGTGGTCCATTGCCAGTACTCCTCGTTTTGCTTCAGAATGTGACGTAAATTAAAAATCATGTCAAAGGGACACTTACAGTTGAAGATTTTTAACGTCATCTCCATAAAAGGATTTTGGATAGTTTAATAATCCTTCGTTGTTCCAAGTCCCCAGGTTGGCATTGTGTGGACTTCAGGGAAGCAGGGTGCCAGCTCGAGTGTCGTCGTTGTCACTTGACCTTGATTCAGAATCAATAGGTCCGTTACCAGTATTCCTCGTGTTGCCTTAGATTGCGACTTAAATCAAATAAATTGTTTAAAAAAAGCTAAAAATCGACCTTTTACAATTAATCGAACTAAGTTGTAACTTAATCTTTTAGTCACCAAATTTAGAAATGGGATATGGAATTAGTCACCAGATGCGGTTTGGAATCTGAAAATGGGAAATCGTTAATCCTGAAGATCCTGATCAGGACAATGGAACAAAATTATTAAATTATTGTTTTGCCTTCAGTCCTGGACAAGTGAGCAAAATTTCGAATTAACCATACAATTTAATACGGGTCAAAATTGAGTAGAAAGATTCCGTTATATACAAATGAAGTTTATAAAATGTTAAAGTCAAACCATTGACAATATTTCGAAAAAACTAGTTATGTAACATATATCTCCTTTTTCTTTTAGTTTTGATGGTAATACGCAGAAACTTAAACCCTGTGGAAATATATACTCGTAAATGATATCTTTCAATTTCTGGAGGGAAATTCCACAAATATTAGTTGTGAAGCCTAAACATACTTCTATTGCATGGAATATGTAGGAATAAACACATCGCTTTGAATACCACGCTATAATAAAATATAATATATATTTCAGGTATTTACTGTTCCGAATAAGAGGAAAACTTAAGATTCGGATAAAGGATATTATAGATTCTATTACGCTTGAATTAGAACTTAATAATTGCTTTAATCGCTTGTTATGATAATGAAGTTTTTAGAGGGGTTTGTATAGGCATCCTGTTGAAATTGGAGGTAACTAAGATGTTTCTACTGCTTACAAGTGTAAATATTATGCTCTGATTAAGCATTAATGCGTTTTAAATTGTTAATGTGTTTTCTTCTCTCGAAAGAAATATCTCGTTGACATTTTCTTTATTTGTTTAAGCGTATAATTTTTCTCCGAAACGAAAAGTAATTCTTGAATAAATTTAAAAAAAAACGATATGCAAATGTTACATGTTGTGTCAAACAAATTAAAATACAGTCGAACCTCTATATTGCGAGTTTTTCTATAGAGTGAACTTTTTCCTGCAACCTTGAACATTTTACGATTTTCTTCGTAAAATAACCTCTCTATAGTGAAGTGCATTTCCTATAGAATGAACTTTTTCTTTTGTGATTTATTTTTTTAAGTATTTCTGAAAAAATTTCTAGTTATTCTCTCTTTAACTCATTTTATGGTGATCATAAATCTTGAAATGATTTTATTACATTCTAACTCACCGAGAGCAATAGAGTTCTGGACGTTTCATCCAAGAAGTGTACCCTTTAACCCCCATTGCGAAGTTCACTAGAAACATCTTCTATATCCTCTTTCACCCTCAGTGGAGTTGTACCGTGTTCCTGTGTTCTAACTATGAATATAATGTATGTTTAATATTACTTGTATGCATTAAATTATAAAGTGTCCTTAAAATTCATTAATTTTAGTATAAAATTATTTTCTTAATACTGAAAATACAGTGAATTCTTCGAGATTCTTTTACTTGTTTTCCTTGCGGTTTTTCTTTCTTTATTTTTGATGTGTAAACATATATTAATTTTAAAGAAGGTGTGAATTATCCCTTTTTTATGTGTAGTGTTTATGTATTTTAAATTTGTTTTATGTGGTTTATAAAGTATATTAAAAGATGAACCTCTATATAACGAAATTTCCATATAACGAAACTTTTTCCGGGATTTAGCGGCTTCGTTATATAGAGGTCCGATTGTCTATCGATAAATTTGTTTTATAATGTACTAATTACCAAGCGTATAACTATCATATACAGTGATATAAGTTTAACGCGAAAACGCTTAGGACGAAATATCGGGTTACACGAAATATTAGAACGGTCCCGAAAAACCACTACGTATTTTCATGAATTTTTTTTTCTCTCAACACGAAACGAAAATTACTTAACACGAAAAGATTTCCTTTCCGGAAATGAATCAAATACTGAAACAGTAGCCACGCAAGCGAGATTTAAGAGGGTTGTGAAATGAAGGAGGTGGTTTCACACGCGTTTCGTTGAACAAACTTAGCTTTGAAATACCCTCGGAATAGCTATTGATACGAGCCAATTTTGTTTACCTAAGCGACTTTCATTCTCCACCCCTACAAATGCCACACAAAAACATCTGATATCTCATCAGATACGGTGACGAATACAAGAAAAACGAGTATACGAAAATGGATAATATCGATCAATTTGCTGATAAAAAGACAATGAAAAAAAAGATAATATCGTATTGTTTTCCAAAAACTCAATACATGTTTTGATTTTTTTTAAATTCTTGAACATTTTGTATTAAGCTTCATTAAGTTATTGTGAATGTTTTTGTTTCATTGATTTTTATCAAACACAGGCATATATATATACATATCTATGTACATAAAATGTACTCCAATAAAGTTGTGTTGAATGTACGATTTTCTTTTTGCAATATCCTTAAAAAAGAAATTCTTTTGACGCGGAATAATACTTCAGTTCTATCAGTTTTGTGTCAAATGATTTTAATGTATTCTAATATATCGCATAATTTCCTGATTTTACGTATAAATACAAGTTCTGATTTTTAAGATACAAACTGTATTAAAATGAAGCTAAATAGCTTTATTTAAAGTAGAATAGAGCTTTTAAAATATGAAACACATTTATTTTTCAACTACTATCACACTATACCCTTTCGTGAGTGAACCTTTATTTACATTGGATTTAAAGCTAAGCAGTGCTTAATGGCTGCGTGCCTCATAATTTTGAAAGATGGTCAAGTGACAAGGCCGACATCTGAAAATGCACACTTCCCCCTCTCGACTAACTTCCAAACCCACCAACGTAATGATTTTGAACAAGATAGAAATAACGTACACCTGACCCCTCTACAAGGAGTCTTCAGTGTATCAGAACTCGAACTCGTAAGTCGACAACGAGCTCATGAACATGACCACTTGCCTATCACGGCATATGAATTTTAAAGGACACTGAAATGTAACATGTAATTTAAAGTTATAATGAATAATTTAAGTTATAAAATTTATAAGAGAGTAAACAAAATTCAGTGGCATAACAGCCCATAGACGTCCAAGATCTACTGATCCCATCTCTGTCTTCGTGTTCTTGGGCGCTGAGCTGCAGGAGCAGATGTTCCGGTCAGGTGGTCTGTCTGACGCGAAAATCCCCGTGTTAATTTCGAAGCAAGCTTGGTACTCATTTATCGCCTCATTGCGGGATAAAAGGTTGATTCTACCTTGCCCAGACCACGATTTGAGAACCGGATCTATGGCGAGAAAGCACGATACGCTACTAATGAACCACAGGGCGTCTATCTCATATCTTGAGTTCCCAAAATGATAGAGAAGCATAATTAACAAAACATACTAGCTGCCTCAACTTCATACGATTTCTTGAAATTTCTTATTATTCACAAAATTCGTGATTTATGAAATTTCGGATATAAAGATGTATTCTTATAATATTTATTATTGAATTCCAAATAAAGTAATGGAAATAAATGTGGCGTAATATTCAGGAATATTTGCTCGAAATATTAACATTGGGGAATTAAATTATTTTGTTGTTACTTATACCAGCCAATCGACACTGGCATCAGATTAAGGTCCACGAAATCCGTACTGGTAAAGTTTATATTGTGCGTCTGTGTCGTTGGACGTAGCTTTGAGTACCATTTAGGTGACAGTTTGATCTGGCTCGGTTCTGCCGCAATTTTGAGAGAAAACAATCTGGGAGTAGTCAGAGGTATCCCACCTCTCTTCTCTTCTATCAACCTCACGAGAGGACTTGCGTCTTGACGGCTATTTAGAGTACTCTCATGCCACAAGGGCATTATACATTTACAAACATACATGCCTTCTCGAGATTTGAACCCAGGCCCTATGGCACAACAGTCAACCTTAATAACCATTATACCGTATGGGTGATACTTAAAATTAACCTTATTATTTTATTACAAAAACAAAAATTACAAATTTAATTTTTATTCATGTTATTTTTATTTAATTTTCCATATTTTGGTGCAATTTTTTTATAGAAATTCTACATTAGATTTGTACATGAAAATTTTCATACAGATATCAAATGACCAACTCTTATTAGATTTAATCTCAGACGTAAAATATTTCACATTTCTTACGAATTTCCTCTACAATTTTCAAGAATACATATTTTTTACCATTTTGTAAAATAAATTTTCCGAATTATTCTCTAGAGTTTTTAACTCTTTAACATATTCTGTAAGGAAGTGATTTTGTTCATACAACATCGACGATCAAAGTTTTGGATAACTAAATAAGAAGAAAATAAACAGTGCCTCCTTCCCTTAAAAATAAAGAGCAAACATGTTTCTCTATCCGGTGACAGTAGAGTACTTTATGGGAAGATAAGTTTTTTGATCGAAGACAGATTGTCGAAGGATCCATGAAGACAAGAGGGTTGCTTTTGATCTCGAGAAAAAAGAGAAGGAAGTTTCGAATTATTTTCCTCGTAAGCCGATATTTTCGAGAATTCTTTAATATCTTTATATAACATTTTTATACGAAGATATTCTGAGTGGTTCTTCCATACCATGAATTAATAACAATATATTTATGTATAACCGAATTATTATTTACACAATTATCGTTATCTTTTATTAGATAAATAGGTTATTATTATTTAAATATATCAGGTGAACTTTAAACATTAAAAGTTCATAAGAAAAATGAAGAAATGTGACTAAAAAAATGCTGTTAACAAGAAAGGGCTCACAAGGAAATAATCTTTTTAGCCACAAAATAATTTTAGTTATACCCTCGTTAAATCAGAAATGTGTGTTATCTGAAAAAGGTTCGAGCAGAATTTCGCACCTCGATTCTCGCCAATCCAATGAGACAAATCCTATCGAATACCTTTAGTAAGGATAGAAAGATGGTTCCAGGTTGTAAGATTTTCATGACCACCATGTTTCCCCGACGTCCTTCCAGTTGACTTTTGGTTGTGGGGCTATTTGAAATCGCTTGTGTACAATTTATACCCATCAACATTGGCTGAACTCAGAGATTCTATTTGTCGTGAGGTTTTTGTTTCATTCAGCTGTAACGTTTCCCGCCACACAGCTGTGAATCGAAGTTTTTGTGGATCACCACACATGCATTTGCCCCTACACTTTAAAATTATTGCGTGGTCTCATCTTGGATCGCTCCCGCATGTTTTGACATCATGAGGGACCCTTTCCCTCAGATTAACCAGAGGTCCTTTGAACATTCGAAGTGAGATGACGCCGAAAGGAAACTTACCTCTCACAAACTACGTCATTTTGAAATCTTATAATATTTTAATAAGTTTAATAACTCCAATGTATAATCTGCAAATAATAGCTGTGACGTAAATAAACTAAATGTTTAAACTGATCAATACCACGCTACCGTTATTTATCTCGAACGTCACAACGCGCTTTGTGTGTCGCTTTAGTTGTGTCGGACAATGTTCTTGAAATCATGCTGAACAGTTGATATTGCAAGCATAAATGAATGGAGCGTAATGTTGCCCTGTGGAATTTTCCGCCTTTTAACTAAGGAAAAATGAGGCAAGCAAGAATTTTCCGTATTAATCTTCAAATTAGTGGTTTTCGTATTCTTAAAGTAAGAAACTTTTCTTCTTTCTCGGTGCTAAAACGGGTATTTTTAAAAACGATTGCATGCAAGATTGTAAGGGTGCCCTTCTCCTAGAGTATCAGTGTGAGCTAGAGGTGTAGGAATAAATGAAGAACTAGAAGCTGTCATAATCTTATAATGACTTTATTAAGATCTTAAATTAAACCTTGAACATATTAGATAATAATATGATATATGTGAGAGAATCTACGGTGGCTAAACACACAATATATAATACCGAAATAACGTAACTCGGACCACTACCAATAGCTAACTTGCCTAAGCTTAATTCCAATTCAGATCCGATTTATGCAACCAATTTATTACAGATCCGAATATTTAAATAGTAACTCCTACCTTAATGTCGAAAGAAGTATCAATCAATCTAATCCTAGTTGAAGTTGCGGTTCATTGGTGTGCAGTGGTACGCGCCTTGAGCTAAGGGCTCTTTATAACAGGTAACTTCTGTTGGCTGTCACTTAACCTCTCAAAACCTCTTCACACTTGAAATACGGGTTATCATAGTATTCCCCAAATGCCTCACAGCTTACTCTAAACTTCTGTTATTTAAAGGCTTCCTAATTTGCATCTTTCCTTCACACTTCTTGGGTTGGTTGCAAAAGAGTTTTCATTCATTCTGGCCCCAAAGAACCCAAAAGGACATGTTAATGAAAAGACACGTGAGCCCATCACAAGATCTGAATTCAGTGTTTACAAAGAGATATTTTTAACGAAACATGTCCCTGCTCTGTTGACATATCTTTACGTGAAACAGCAATAAAAAATACATTGGTACCGAAAAGGGTTTTAAGAAACGTGATTGAAAATCTAAATGTACTATACATAGGTGTGCTTGTCATAAAAAATCAATTCTAATGCAATTCAAAGTGTCATCAATTTTTAGAATGTACAAATAAGTAAGAGCGTAATTCTATATCAAATATTTCTCATTTTTTTCTTCAGTTGTAATAATATGTTAAACTGTTTAAATCCTTGTATCGTTGTTTTTCAATGGATATATGATTGCTTCTATCAACTAATGTGTTGATTGTTCGATTGTATCAACTTGTTTATTTTTTGACATGTAAAGACGTGTTATCTTATACGTATAGAAACGTTGCTGTTGTTCCTCCAAAGATATTATTTTCCCTCCAGTGAGTGTCTAGTAGGTAATGTGCAGATTATCTAAATAATTCGAGAAATGAAACAATTTTTCCGCACTTTAAAGAATTCCCCTTATTAATGTGCAGATTACCTAGTTCATCTGCAGAATAACTGATTTCTGCTTTTAGCGGTATTGTATATATTTATGAAATGAAGTCTGATTATATATAAAATTTATAGTATTTGTAATTTTTTTTCATTTTGGAGACTCTAGTTAGACTCCTTGTGTGCCGACAAGTATAACACAAGGCTTACAAACGTAAGTCAATACTCAAAACAATGGAAGTTACACGTAGGAGGATATAGGCACAAATGGGAACCAAAGAGGGGGGGGGAAGTGGATACAAATACAACAAATACAGAATTAAATACAAGATTGCTCACATGCAAACGGAGATAATCAATAATAAAATTATACAAGGAGAATAAGAAAACATGATCACAAAAAATTTTCAAAATACAAATATACATAGAGCTATACATATACAGTACAGTCCCGCTAATCCGAACCCGGCTAATCCGAACATCCGGTTAATCCGAACGGCTCCGCGGAAAAAATTTTATAATTTTAAGGACGAAAATCGGTGAATATTTCGCCAGAAGAAGAGTGTCTCGCCAGAAGAATTAGCACAGTATTGTTCAAGCTTTCTACGATTTTTTCTCCAATCACAAATTGTAGCTTTGCCAACATTAAACTCTGTAGCCAATTTTGTCACACCTTCACCTTTATCTAAACGCTTTAGAACCTCTAGTTTGTCTTTAAGAGTAAGTGTTGAGTGCTTACGCTTACTCGCCATAACAATCTGTTTACGTACACTGTATCACAGATAAATGTCCAAAACACACAACAAACTGTTTTCACTGTAGAATATCACACTGTTATTAACACAGAGACAAAAGCGGACGAGTATAGAACGAGCGCGGAACGACTGACGGCCAACAGTACGGGCACACGCACACGCAGTCACACTGACACACTAAGTTAGGAGTGGTGGAGGGAGGACACACGCGTCGAGGAGTGGGAGTACACACGCGGCAAAAAAGCGGGCGCGTACTCTCACATTACGACAAAATACATAGACACAATAGACCCGTACTCCCGGTTCAAATAGTGATTTCGCTGTTACACCGGCTAATCCGCACAATCACGTAATCCGAACAGGGGTCGGTCCGATATTGTTCGGATTATCGGGACTGTACTGTATATACATACATATATATACATACACACATACATATACACACACACACATATATATATATATATATATATATATATATATATATATATATATGACAATCCCCAGGCCTGCTGGTAAAATGAGGAGGGCATCATCTCAATAAGAGCGTTTTTATTTCCCTTCAATCACATAAAATCCAACATGGCGGCCCTTTGGCGCGCAACCAGGTGGTACAAAAGACAACATCTCGACGAGGAGCCACCAGCTAAGCCTTTTCGAGTATACGTTCTACTTCGTCATCGCTCCACCTTTAATAAGGCTTATTTACCCACAAATCCTTACGCGATGGTAAAGAGTTCGCTCTATTTTCATTTATTACTTACTTAATTTTGAAGCTAAAATTTTCAAACCTGACATATATATATACATGTATATTCACGTACAGAAAATGTTAACAAACACACAAAATTTAGAATCTAAATAATACAGGAAAAATGCTATTAATGTATGCACAAAACTATGTAAAAGATGATTTTCCTTCAACAAAGGCAGAGAAAGGAGGAGGCCACACTATATTGTTCTTTTGTAGGCAATTCATGAGTGAACGTCTTTCCGAAGAGAATGTAGTACAAGCAAGAATCAGATGCTTGGCATTCTGGATTGTGTCACTGGAGCAAGAACACTGGTCAGTAGGCGACAAATTGAAGAGCTTTAAATAGTCTTTAAAGTTCCCATGCCCGGTTAGATACTGGGTAAGTTTAAAATTAGGATGAAAGTGCTCAGCCTTTACACGGGTCTGAATAGAAGGAATAAATTCCTTGGTGAGATGCGCATTATTTGAAATTTGATACAAATTATTCCATTTGAAAATAATCTTTTCTACAAAAACTTTCTTATGATATGATTTTGGAATGCTCATAGGAATCAGATCGCTTAATTTTGTCGCTTCTTTTGCAAGCCAGTCAGCCCGTTCATTGCCATAGATTCCCGTATGTTCTCGAACAAAAGAAAAGAAAACTTGTACTCCTCTGCTTCGAAGAAAATTGAGATTAATATGCGTTTTAGCGATTAATTTATTTTGGGAATTAATGTTATTTAAGGCACACAAAGATGATAGGGAATCACTGCAAATTAAGAAATTCGATGAAAGGATTTCGCTATTGCAGATCCAAGAGACTGTTTGAGCTATCCAAAGTAATTCAGCCTGAAACACACTACACTCATCTCTTATTCTAAATTGGCGTATCTGTAATTGAACAAGATTATTCCTAATTAAATACAAACGTATTTAATTGGAAATAATCTTCTCATTTGATACGTGTCGATAGAACCCCCGAAGAATTAATGAAATTCCGTAAGCGATCTGATATTTCTTTCCAAAAAAAAAAATACCAAGTCACATATAAAAAAAATACTCCACGAGGGAAAAAAACCCTCACTGGCTTAACTCTGAAAGCATCTGGTTTTTTACATCAATGGCAAAAACTCGAAGCAATTTCGAGCTTTGGCAGACATCGGTCAAATCGACATACGGTATATCAACTGCAGAAGGCTTTTTTTTTCTCGAATATTTCGTGTGCAGAAAGTCGGATCAGTCATGGCATAATCCGTTAAGATCCCGATTTTTTTTTATTTGGAGAAAGGGGCCTTGAAGATTGATTGGGTAGTACTGCTTTCACTAGATAGCGGTTTTAGCAGTGATACGGATATATATGAACTTGTGCTGACTTTTAAGGCACTAGCGGAAAAGTTTCCGCCGTGGTGACTTCTTACAGTTCGTTGAAACATACTTGACTTAAACCTTCTCATAAATTAGGTACTCTGGAGTATTCGAACCTCTCATTAAGTGGATTGATTTCTTCAATCAGTTTTCTTGGAAAGTGTTAAGTATTTAATAACTGAAGTATAAATCATGTGTTTATTATATTTACATACTAAATCCGTTCTCATTTAAGTCGAAAGTTTTTCCAATTCCTACTAATAGTTTACTCTCTCCCTACATTATATACATCTAGTTCAAATTTTCAATCGTAAATAAAATATGTTTAAATCGTTCATTCAAGTTCAAATACATTTTTGAAACATATAGTGGATGACACTTGATGTCAATTGAATTTTTTTAAAAATTAATTAATTAATTAAATTTTATTTTTTTAAATTTTAACCTTATTCTGCTTTATTTCTGATGGAGTTAGAAATATCTGCAACAGATGGCATCAGTTAAACTTGTAATGGAGGACACCTGATGTAAGAATAAATTTTTCAAATACAGTGGAACCTGCTTTTGTGTGCGGTCTTTTTTATGCGATTTTATTTTTGTGTGATTTTTTGATAAGATCTTTTTTTATGCGGTGTATGAATTTCATTGGCGCTGGCGTTATTGTAATGTTTTCTATCTATTTACCAGTGACGTAACGGAGAGTGTTAGGACTCCCCCTGAAAGTCTGGTTTCGCTTTTAATATTTTATAAATTGGGTAAATACGTATTTAGCGTCAATCAGGCCTTAAGTCCCAAGAGTCCTGCTCCCCCCTGCGGCAAGACTGAATGACTTTGGCGCTACTGTAATGATTTCTTTCTATTTAACAGTGGTATAACGGAGAATGTTAGGACCCCCGTAAAAGACAGGTTTTGCATTTAATATTTTATAATTTGGGTAAATACGTATTTAGCATTAATCAAACCCTGGGCCATCTAGAGTCCTGATCCTCCGTGATGCGGGGGTGTACGTTATGCCACTAAAATGTAGACACTTCAAGACGCACTATTTATTTGTTATAAACAGTCTCCCTACAATTCGTATTCAGATGCTTTCTCTCAACGCTCCAGCAGCCCGCGCTTAATTGTAGAAGAAACTTGCAATGACAGTGACATTATGAATATTTTGATCGATTTAGAAGACGGACAAGAAGAACCGGATTATTTGAAAGTGGATAAAAGCTTACCAGCTTTCTGACAAATTGAAAAAGCATTTTCTTAAAATAGATACCAATTAAGAAAGGTGTATAAAATTCCAAAAAGGGCTTATCTGGCTGGTTATCGTGGCATTTACAAGCATCTGATCACCCGACCTTTGTCACAAAAACTTATCTCTTACTTTATGTAACAAAAAAATAAACCAATCGAAATATTGTACCTTCAAGTGATGAAAGCGATTTTGAACTTATTCATCACAGGATTACGATGAGATGCAATGAATTGTGTATGCACATTTTGAAAACTTATTCATGTATTCAATTAATAACTGTATGTTTTTGAAATGTTTCCATGAGTAATATTTAATTATTTATTTTGTTATGGAAGCACTCTTACATAAATTTCCTAAGCAATAGGACTATTTTATAAATGCGACTTTTTTATGCGGTCCCTATCCACCACATAAAAAATTTTGTAGTATTTCCACGAATTAGTTTGCTACACGTAAGACTTAATGAACTTTTTGAATATTTTTTTGTTAGTTTATTTTTGTGCGGTCCCTATCTACCGCACAAAAACAGGTTCATCTGTATTAATTCATTAATTAAATATAATTAACGAAAATAAAAATTTTCTTTGTTGACCTATGTAGCAATTGACATAATTTTTTTTTATTTGTTTATATTAAATGACATAAATGTAACCAGTGATTATTATTAAGAATAAGAACTGCTTTATCTGTCTGTATATTTTGGAGAAGAGAATCCCACTTCCACACTACAGAATTACAGCACATACAAACTTAAAGTTTGACAGGAACGTTTCTTTTGCTGAGTGGAAATCCTTCAAAAATATATTTTGCGGAAATTGACTCCCGAATGATGTTGTAGACAAATTTTAAAAATTTTATACAATAAGACTTTTTTACTAGAACGTTGGTAAACATGTTTCTTTTGGTGGGTAGAGGTCAACTAAGCCTGGATTTCATGAAATCAACTCCCAAGAAAGAGGTGAAGATGCGTATCGAAAAAAATCGGATTTTGAACTAGAACACCTACAAAATTGAACTTTGGCAAGCATGTTTCTTCTATTGAGTTTAGCATTGCTAAGAGCGGTCTTTTCAATAATTGACTTTCAAAACTGAATTAAGGGGACATATAAATAAAAAATATTTTTAAACTATTAGAGCTGCAGACTTGAAATTTGGCAAGCACGTTTCTTTTTATGAAAAAACATCATCTAAAAATGGACCTCGAGGAAATTGACTCCCAAACCGGGGGAGGGGTGCTAAAGTGTAGTAAAGAAGAAATGTCCCAGCTTCAAATCTTGACCGTTTAACCAAGTTGCGAGTGCTACGAGAATGTTTTTTGTTACCTCGAAAGCTTATTGATAGGATTTAATCAAAGATTTAAAATCAATATGCAGGCAATGCAAATATGCAATAGTAAAAAAATTGCTAGTAATTATTACTGTACACAGCTTAGAAACATTTCCTACAACATTATTAATTAATTTAATTGAATTGAATTTTAATCCGTTTAGCTAGACATACTTAACATTCTTGCTTTAGGTTAATGTAAAGAAAAAATATTCTTAACAGAGTAATATATTTTCCAAGTAACAGTTTTTTAGTATTTATTGCATTCATTCGTACCAGACATAAGAAAAACACGGAAACATGTTAGAATTCCGAATGGGTTCTTTTAGTTTTATACTTGGTGAATTAACATAAAAGGTTTATAAAAACTATAAAATAACACAAAACTTCTTCCCTTCAAACTGTCACAAGTGTGCTCTAACATATCTAAATTAAATGCAATTATGTTTTTTCTTGTTTCTGGTTTCGAAGAATCGAAAAAAAAAAGATTAAATTATAGTATACTTAATATTAAGGTATAATGCTTTAATTCGATACGTAAGTATCGAAATTGTGAAATCTAAAAATTACTAAACGCATAATTAAAATTTAATTACTTGACTTACAACTCAAACTTTTATGCCGTTTTATTGATAGAAAAAACGTTTAACTGCAGGGAAATAATTATCTTTTATTCTAACACTTTTATAACTTTATATTTGACTTGAGGTACATTTTCGTACAGAATACTTTAATTAACAAGTGAAAATATTTCATTTTTATTCTTAAATAATTTGATAAGCTAAAATGTTATTTCTGAAAGCTAGATACAAGATCATTTTCCTGTTCATGGGGTAGAATAATTGAATTTCTTCCACTGTTCTATCATGTTTTACTTCTGCAGTAATTGAATTACTGAAGAAATTATTCGCAGTTAACAAAAAGTTTTTTAATCCAGGAAAAAGACGGAATATTTATCGATATGCCTTAACTGTTAACTAAAACACAGTTATCGATATGCCTTAACTGTTAACTAAAACACAGTTAACCTCAAGAAGTGAAGCTTTTCAGCATTTTTATGTATTTATCTTACAATTTCTTTTATGTTGAGGTAAATAAATAACCTTCAGAAATGAATACATATTGAATGCAATATTCTTCAGAGAGATTTTTGTGGGATATTTCTTTTAAGATACGAGAGAGAGAGATTTCTTTTATAGTGCATTAATACAATTATCGCTCTTATAATTTCGAAATAATTCTTCAAAAAATATTTTTAACTTTATACACAAATATACAGTATCACTTTTATATTTGTTTTTTATATATTCCTTTCGTTGGGTTATAATCATATTTCACATCATATTATCTTTTCTTTTCTGTTGTAGATAAAAGGATATGATCTCCAATCAAAAAGCTTGAAAAATTG
This sequence comes from Trichonephila clavipes, assembly GCA_019973935.1. Lineage (NCBI taxonomy): Eukaryota > Metazoa > Arthropoda > Arachnida > Araneae > Nephilidae > Trichonephila > Trichonephila clavipes. The sequence goes on along the minus strand of BMAU01002603.1, from coordinate 665,671 downwards.
AAAACAACTATTTCTTTGGAAGTAGAAACAGAAAGCTAAAAGAATTATCATAAAATCCAGCGAATAACGCGCATTTTTTACACAAAAAAATAACATAGAAATTTATGGATGCATGGTATATACCCCTGGTATAAAAACGAGGACTTTAAAAATAAAATTGAAAAAAAAGATGAACATAGAAAAAATTAGACTTCTGTATAAACTGAAATGATATTCATTTAAAAAAAAGATATTCCTTATAAGATTAAAGGGTTGTAGTTCTAGAAGCATACTTTTTCCCTAAAGCTTGGACTTATACCTCGAATAAATGACTTCAAAACATGAGAGCATTACACATGAACATTTCAGGTTTTTTCGTAAGAAAAGCAGGTGGGCGTTATGCGCCGTATATCCTGGAAAATTAAAAATTGCAAATTGAAAGTGTAGGTGCACCTAATACGCCAGGGCTGCGGTAGCCTAGTGGTCAAGATATCGGATCATGGCAGGCATGTCATGAGTTCGATCCCAGTACCACTAAAGACCCGCCGTGTAAGGCAGCGATGCACGATAAATATTACGAGAGCTGAAACGTCCTCCCATTGGTGTGGTAGTTAGGAGAGGAGGTGCCAGCTCAGGTGTCGTCCACGTCACTTAAACATAATTCAAAATTACGTAGTCCGTCGCCAAAAGCCCTCGTGTAGCTGAACATTGCGACGTTATTATTCTCTCACTCATGCTTTATACGCCTGATTTTACGATAATAACGAACTGTAGGTTTTAGTTTCTCTAACCATTTCTTGATAACACACAAACACACACTTCCCTACTATTTACTGACCAAATAGTATTAATTATGAATTGTTAAGTGTTACAAGAATTTTTTAAATCTTGATTTATTGCGCATGAACGTCACATGTACATGACACGCACATTATTGGCGATTAATATGGATATTTCGTACTGAGGTCTTGTGCTGAGTATGACATCTGCACCCGTACCATACCAAGTGATTTTTAATGTGCTTGATGCCCGTTATGCTTTACAGCAGTGGTCTTAAAATCCATAGTGTTCCATAGAATCCTGGGGTTTCCCAAGTCATGTCCAGGATATCCACGAGTCTCATTAAAAAGATAAAAAAAAACTTATGTAAATATGTATACAAAATACATTCACATTCTCTATTAAATATGTATATTTAAAAGTGTGTGAAACTCATCCTATTTATTATAGCTCTGAAGGCTCTATTCGTATATAATAACTTTATTTTGGAACACTTTTTAAGGTTTTATTATCATACAATAAAATAATATTAAAACATTTCCTACTAGATTGTGAATATTCTGTAGTTTACTATATCGGGTTCCACGAGATAATTTTACACTCGTTAGGGCAATTCGTTAGTCATATGTAAAATGCACCTTATTGCATTTGTGGGAAATAAAACCTACACTGCTGGCCACCGTAAATGCAACACCAAGAAAGAGAAGAGATAGCACAACAAAATTTATTTTGTAGATAACATGTTCACCAAGTATTAAATGATTAAATTTATAGACTTCTGCGAAGTGTGGTTCCTGCCAGAATCAGTAGCCAGAGGAGCCGCCATTGTTGGAGATCGCCGCTGCCACACGCCTCGGCATTGATTCAAAGAGACTTTGGATGTGTTCTTGGGGTACAGTAGATCAAGCAGCTTCTCCACACATTGCTAAAGTTTATCTGGTGTGGCAGCTGGAGGTGTAATCTGAGTCAATCGTTGAGCAAGCATGGACCACATGTTTTCTATTGGTGAAAGATACGGAGAGCGAGCCTGCCAGGGAAGCAATTCAATCTGGTGATTGACGAAGAACCTTTGGAAAATGCGTGCCACGTGTGGTCGCACATTATCCTATTGAAACATGGCTGTGACCAAGCCTAAAGGTAAGGTAGAACAACTGGCTCCAACACTTAAAGTACCGGCAATGCGTACTAGAGGAGTGCGAGAGTGATATCCAATACCGCCCCATACCATAATACTCGGTGCAGGACCAGTGTGGTGGCGCATAACGCAGCTGTTCAGAATTCTCTCCACGGTATCTCCAGACTCGAATCCGACCATCGTGGTGTTGCAGACAGATGCGTGACTCGTCAGTAAAGACAACTTTATTTCATTTCGCCGCCCAAATCCTTCTTTCATCGTACCATTGGTGGCGGAAACGTCTGTGGTTCTGCGTCAAGGGTAGAACAAGCAATGGACGTCTTGCGGACAGACCACTCTGCTGTAAACGGCGTCGAATGGTACATGCAGACACTGAATGATGCGTTACAGGCTCAATGTGCTGTGCTATATTTCGTGATGTGACGGGGCTATCCGTCACTGCCATGCGCACCATTTGCCTGTCCTCACGTGAAGTAGTGCACTGAGGTAGATGCAATCGACTACGTCGGTCCGTCGTACCCTCTTGCGTCCAACGGTCAGATATTCGCATTACAGTTGTTTGGTTTCGTCCAATACAATTACCGATTTCCCTGAAAGATTATCCACAATTTCGGTAGGCCACTATCCTTCCTATGTCTAACTTGGATACTTGATGAAAAGCTGATCGCTGTTTTCTACGAGACATAACTGATCGGTTTTTGAAAAAACCACAAGAAAAACACAATTGCCGAACTTAAAATCGTTGAAATCTCCAAGCCATAAATAGGGCTTTGAGGTGGCGCCACAGGCACGCGTGAAGTGTATCTGCGCTGAAATTCTAATCATTTGCATATCTCACCTCCACTAATGCATGTTGTAAATTTCATGTTATTTGCATGCTTCCTTGAGGGTGTTGCATTTACGGTGGTCAGCAGTGTATAAGGAAAAATGTCGTACCGAGCCCTAAGAGGATCCTGTATCGAAATTCCTTGGGTGGCCTTCTTGGAGTCCTTTAACATTTTAGGATTGTTGATCTTATACATGTGGGGTCCCTCTAGCTTTTGGTAGCCCCGTATCATTTATACAGCCGATACGGTGGTAGTTACGCCCCAGGTAATAAAAGAGAGGAAGCCACTTTTCGACATGTCATTAGATTCGATGTGAAAATCTAAATTTAATCTAGAACGGCTCCTAAATTTTTTGTTGAAAATTGAAGCAAAATACACAGTGTTTCTCACACAGCTATAAACACAATTTTGTTAACAATTTTTCACAATTTTTGTTAATTTTAATTTTATTTCACGACGTAAGTGGCTACAAAAGCAAAGTATTTAAACAAATTAAACTCAGAATATGTAATGCGCCAGTAGATAATTTCAACTGATCTAGACTTAGATAATTTGAAAAAAAAAAAAAAGCAAGCACATATAGCCCAGTATCTAAATATAATCCATGGGTAGGTGACACTCTGATTATAAACTAATATTATAAAAGAGTTAATTATATAAAAAATTAGAGCAGAATTTTTTTAATAATAAATGCTTTACTTTTTTTAATAGCCTTTACATAAAGTACCTCAATTATGTTGATCTAATTTAAGTATTATTTTGAAATACATTCTTTTAAGTATGTGAGGGGTTCCAATAAACACTTTCTAATTCTAGAAGATCCTCGAAAACACTTTCAAGTTCAATGGGTTCCATGAATTGAAAACAAATTGAAGAGAGACAGGACCAATGCTTTTTTTTACAGCAGTGCTTCTCAAACTTTTAATATTAGCAATCCAATATTCCAGCATCATTTTCATCGCGCCCCCTCCATACAACAACAATGTATTGAACTCAATAATACTATAATTTGACACTAAAGCTGCAATATATACGACTTTAGCCTCTTATGTGCCGGTGTTTATAAACGTCTCGCTCAGTCAAAGCATTAATTTTCTGGATATACACTCATGTCCATAAATTAAGGATAATTCAGAATCACTCAGAAATTGAACTCTATAAACAATTTCACCTGTAGAAATATCACACACATCTTGAAGAAGAATATGCAAATTACAGGAAACCACCAGATGGCGCGGATAGAACGTCACAATGACGAGAGTGTATGAGAGGGGTGCATAAGGAATGGTGGCAAAGAAGTAAAATTGTTCACAAGCGCTTTAAAAGCATTTCAGTCCAATAACGGCAGAGTTATGGCACGAAGGAAGCATTTGGATGATTTTTTACGTGGTCGAATTATTGGACAACTAGAATGTGGACGTACCCAGCTGGAAGTATCCGAGGAACTTAGAATCGCCCAGAGTGTCATCTCCAGGCTTTGGCAACGATTCCAAGATGATGGTAATGTGAATAGATGTTACAGCACAGGTCGCCCCCGAGATACAACGCCGAATGAGGGCCGGTATTTGGTAGTTACTGCCAAAAGAAACAGACAGAGCACAGCATCAGACCTATATCGTCAGCTCTCTTCAGCTACCGGTACGACGGTTTCAAGGCAGACCGTGTACAGACGCTTAGGGCACATTGGTCTGTAGGCTCGTATGCCTGTCAGATGTGTTCCACTTACCGCAACACACTGCCACTTGCGATTAACCTGAAGTAGAGAGCATGCATTGTGGGCACCAAAACAGTGGTCTTGTGTGATGTTTTCCGATGAGTCCAGGTTTAGTTTGCAGTCTGATTCTCGCCGGTCTTTAATATGGAGAGCGCCAGGTACCCGTTACCACCAAGAGAACACAATTGAACAACACCGTTACAGTGGTGCAGGATGGCTCGTTTGGGAAGGAATTATTCTTGGTTCCAGAAATGACCTGCATGTTCAGAGTGTAACGGTGACAGGCCACATCTATCGGGATGTCATTCTGGAACAACATGTACGTTTCGGGGTGCCATGAGTACTGAATTTCTGTTTATGGATGACAACGCCCGTCCTCACCGTGCAAACATTGTAGACGAATGCCTTCAATCGGAGGATATCACCCGTAGGGATTGGCCAGCATACTCATCGGACTTGAAACCAATAGAGCATGTGTGGGATATGCTTGACCGACGAATTGCAGCCCGTCAACCCCCTCCCACCTGTCTACTGGAACTTCGGAGGGCATTGCTTGATGAGTGGTGTAATATTCCCCAAGATCAGATTGATAATTTATTACTCAGCATGCCTAGGCGTTGTAAGGCCTGTATTGCATCGTCCGGGAGACATAATCCGTATTAACCATCATACTAACCATGTTATTCTGTTTTTTGTAAATAGGTTCCATTTTGAAATTTGCTCCAGGGAGTAAAAATCGCAATTTTTATTAATTATGTCAAACATATAGGATCTTTTTTGCTCTTTACCTTTTGTTTAATGAATAGACTTTACAAATAAGTCAAATTTGTTTTGCTTTTGTCTCTTTCTAAGCCTGAACTTCATTTCCTATATTTATGGATATGTGAGTGTATATACGTTTTTCCGAAGTACGATCTTTTCTTTGCACTACTGTCCATAAAATTATTCCGACGGTTTTGGAATACAATAAAAAGACTTTGACAGTGTACTTATTTCAGAGGGTTTGCTTATTTATCCCTTTTCTTCTGCCCCTCTACGTAGAAAAAGGTGGCGTTGGGGAGTGAATCGCGTAACATTCGGGAATTGAGGGATTAATTGTAAACCGTAGAAATTATCAACATAACCCATAAGGTAATTATCCAACTTGTTCTTAACTTGGTATTGTTAAATTAATTATAAAATACTTTGTATAGAGAGATACATTTATAAATGTATTGTATTAGTGTAATCATTTATCTTATTTTTTATTATCTCAGAATGCCTTTTTGTTTGTTACAGTAAATTAATATTTTTTTAAAATCTTTTATTTTCGACTTTTTAATATGCTCTCCCTCTCTCGTAGATTTATCTCACCCCCTAGGGAGGCGTGCCCCACAGTTTGAGAAACACTCATTTTCAGCTATGAGTCCACTACTTTACAAGTCAGTCTAATGAGGCCACATACAGGGTGATTCGTTACCAGATCGACAAATTGGTAGGGTGTGTAGGGGGTATAGAGACGAATCGAAATAACGTAGGAATGCATTGTTGCAAATACCGTAGTTTCAAGCTATGTTGCAAAAAATAATAGAAAAAGCACAGAAACTGCAACACATTAATGGGACATAAAACATTTTATTAAACGATTGTACTACAACAGAAGTTTGAAATTAAGACTAGAAGTCGTCTGGCAAGTCTGACAGCGACGCCGAATGGAATTCCTTACATTCTGGAAGATCCCACCAGGCAGTCGTGAGTTAGATAACGCTGAACAAAATGTTTCATGAACACCAATTATGCGGGAAGTCTGCATTTGCGTTTCGTTTCCGTAGGTAAAGGGATGAACTCCTATTCAAAGGAGGAACTGCCGACATGCTGATATTGTAAGGAGTTGCGGTTACGAAGAACGATTCCCGAACAGGCGTGTTCCACATAACACGACCTTCGCAAGTAATAATGTCTAAAGAAACTGAATTATTTGATATGATATAGATTATAATAATAAATAACTCAGAAAATCTCAATAAAAATTTATTTTTTTCAATTTATACGTTTAGCTTTAGCCTATACTCGTTTTAATTGAAAAATAAGTTATTTGTAATTACGGCTCTCTACTATTTACTATTTCAATCAATCATTTTGTTTTCTTTCAAGTTACATTCGTTGTCCAGCAGCATGAAAGTTTTTCACCGGAGAAATAAATTAAATCGTCCTTTGTGCTCTAGGGCAGTTTAATATCCGGCCGCTGTGTCGAATACCCGCCCAACATTTGATGAGGTCCATCCCATGAAAAACACCTTCTTTCAGGAGCGAAATAAAATATTTAATTACGCTTGCCATAAAAAGGTAGGAACGGAAACACATCGTTAAAATGAATTTTTTTAGCTGCTTTAAATAAACTTCATAATAATTTATGTCCAAATCTTAAGATTGATATATTTTATTTTGTGTATTCAAAAGCATTATTGAAAATCTGGTTTTTATTATTTATAAATAAATAATAAAAAAAATGTACTTCCTGAAAAAAATCAATATAATTTTATATCACAACAAAATATACAGGGCTAGTATAAGGGATTCATTTGTTTTGAAAAGGCTATATTTTCCAAAATAATTATACATACGCACAAGAAGGATGTATGAAAAGAACCCAGAACAAAATTTGTATTGTGTAGAATGAAAAATCCACGTCCAGTCATGACAATTGAAAGGTATTCGACAAATATGAATGTTTCCTTTGCAGTTTCACAATTTTCTGGCCATATTTGTTCACTGAGCAAACTGTGACCGGTAAGTGTTACCTGGAAATGTGGCATTCGTGACAGTTCCCATAACTCTATGCTAATTTCAGGGATCCTGTCTTCCAACAAGGTGCCACCCCTCCCCACTCATTGGCACATCCCAATTCATGACAACTTGAACGATGAACTTTTGTATCACTGGCTTAGACATATTGGCGAGAATGACCTAGATTTGATCCTCTGGTCTGTCAGATCCCCTGATTTAATGCCTTGCGACTTCTTCCTAAGGGAGTACATTAAGGACATTGTTTACATACTACCTGTATGACAATCCTTTGTCGAGCTTAAAAAACGCATCAATGCTGCAATGCAGACAATTTACAGAACATTAGTATAAAATATATGGAATGAGCTCGATTACTGTCTGAACGTATGTAAAAACTTGGGCAGATTATGTAAAGAATTGCTAAGTTTGTGGTTCTTTTCTTGTATCTTAAATGTTTGAAAGACTAATGATTTTAAAATGTAGTTTTTTCAAATGAATTAATCATATGTGCTAACCCTGTATACAACTTTTGCATTCGATGTAAAATTATTGATTACCTTATATTCAAGCTTATAACGCACACCTATACTTTCAAGCTGCATTTTTTAAATTTTAGATATGTTCGCCGTTTTTAACAGCGAAACTTCAAATGTGTAAGTGCAATGCTCTTATCTTTTGAAGTATTATCCCAGACTTTTAAACAAAAGCAAACTTCTAAAAGTAAAACTCTAAAATACAAGAAAATAGGGAAAAAGAGAAAATCTTTAAGGCGTTGAAAGTTTGTATAAGGTGTAACATTTCTTTTAAAAGAACAGTATTTAGAAAAAAGAAGAAATCCTATTTTTTAGTGTTAATTTTACCAAATCTGTCTAAAATCTTTTCTTTCATATAAAGCGCACCCTTCAATTTCGATCTTACTTTGTGTGTTAAAAGTGCGTGTAGTACGCCGGAATAATAGCATTAGAGTAAAAAAAATAGGAAATGCATACAGATGTGAAATTGTAAGAAAATTGTATTTATATAATTAAATGTATATGTAAATTATACACGATAAACACAAAGTTATAAGTACGTTTATTTATCTTCAGTTTATACAATGAACTAGTATTTTGCTATATGAGTATCATTGTTGCTTTCAGAGTTGTATATTAAATAAATATTTTCATTTAGATTAATAAAAATGGTTGAACTAATTACTCAAATTACTCTATTGAATAAAATTTATTTTTATCACAATATTAATTACTTATAAATTATATTGTTCAATGCGCAGGTTTCATATTTATTAATTTCAAGGAATGGCTTTATTATTAATTGTTTTCCTTTACAAATTTGTATTCAATAGGAACATTCAGACATTTTTACACTGTTAAAAAGAATGTCTAAAATTTTTAATTTATTTTCTTCCCTGTAATATTAATATATATATATAACAATGATAATCAAGTCTCTCTCTCTCTCTCTCTCTCTCATTTGAAGAAAACTAACAAATTTATAAATTTATTTTATCAAATGTCAATAATGTTTGGAAGTTGGAGCTATAATGAACAATTTTTACACTTCAACAAAAAGAGTTTTAGGAAATTCATTCGGACATTCAACAATATAACGTTTTATAAATAAAAGGCTGTAACATTTAGAACTTTGATTTATAATATGATGACCATATTCTTATGCTTGATTAAATATTAATGTTCAATGTTAATGTCTATTAAATTATAATTAATGCTGATAACATTAGTTTCAATTCTCACATCATAGTATTCATATTTTATGGAAAGTCATCATTGTGGTGTGTATTCATACTTTTTCTATAAAATTCAATGCCAACGACGATTTTATGGAAAAATAAAATAGTTTTATTGTCTCTTTCTCTCTCTTATATAATGCATGCATGTGTATGCGCAATAATTCTCTATTTGAGCATTTTTTTGAGATTTTGTTTTATTTATGACGATCTTTTAAACCTTTTAAGTTAGGGGTGTCCAACACGCGGCCCGCCAGTATATAAATTGCGGCCCACAAATTATTTTTAAAAAATTTTTAAACATCAGTTTTTTAAAGTTTTTTCATTTTGAAATTTATATATATATATGTGGGAGACAACAAGGGGTCCAAGACGTTTGTCTTACTTCACATTTATTTTAAAATTAAACAAAAATTAATTAAAAAGGTAGCTATTCTAACAGATAAGTTTCGATGATGTTTTTATGGTAACGCCTACTCGCGCACCTCAGTCGTTCTTTTTTCTCCGCATTCTCTCTTCTCAAAAGTCTTAGTCTAATAGTTTCAGTTTCAATTCACTGCGCCTACGCGCGAAGACTGCTTTGCTGGATGCCATAACCGGCCAACCTGACTGTACGCTGACCGCAGCGGTACTTCCCTTTTTTCCTTTTTCATCGAGACCAGAGGAGAATCTGAAACATACAAAAAAAAAAGACGGAACAGACAAGGACTATAAAACAAATATACAAAGATTTAACATATCATTCTGCTGAAATAGACAGTTTCTCCATCATGTGAAGGCATCTCTTCGACATCAGGAAAGTTCCACAGGAAAACACACACACACACATTGTGTTTCACAGGCATAAGAACGTCTTTTTTAATGAGTTCTTTGGTTGAACGCATCGATATTTTCCTCTCTAGAGTTCTGGACGTCTGTACAAAACGATTTCTCTTTTTCCTCCGTTTCCACTGCCAGGGCTCAAAGATCCTTCGGAGAATTGCAAACCGTCTTTGTTTACTCTTCATAGGTGAGCGGGAGATAAATTCCACGGAACTCGTTTTCATGGCACCATTGACTTTCTTACACAATACTATATCAGAACATTTTTCTCTTACAATACTCAATTTTAACTTAGTACTCTTAATTTTATTACATTTATAATTCTTAATTAGAGAACTCGAATCATTTCTAGTATTAAAGTTTTTAACAGGTGGCAAATCATAACTAGAGTTTTTTATCACACTTGAAACAGAAACATTTGAAAAAGAAACTGCACCTAAAGAGGATTCACTTTCATTCAATAAAACATCGCTCTTTGCGTGGCCTAGTTTCTTTATTTCAGCATATACACTGGGATGTATAATAAATTCTTCGGTCAAGGTCAGTGATATTACCGTTCGAACACTTAGACCGGGGGAGTGTTGATCAAGAGAAATATTTATGGGTTTAACTTCTACCATACGCTGTTCGCCAAAACATGAACTTAATGTTATGATCTCTTCGGAAGGCTGGTTCACTCTAATTAGTGAGGAATTTAAAACTGGGATCTGGCAACCTGAATCAATCAAGGCTGTTACGGGCTGATTTTCTACAAAAATGCTTACATATTGAAGATTTGCGAACTCATCGCTATATTTTGTTTTTCGCTCTCGACTTTTAAGGTATTCACGTTTTTTCTATTATGGATGTGGTCGTTAGATTCTTTAGGTTTAAAACGCTTCTCACAGTCTCTTGCGTAATGAGATGAATCACCACATATATATAAAGCAATTTTTATTTTCTCTTTCAAGATATTGGGGATAGTTCTCTTTAATCTTTGGTTTAAAGTTTTGTGATCTATTTTTAAAGGGGTCTTCGGTATATCCATAAGTAATAGGAGTTTCCTTACGTGATCCGCCTCTAGATAAAATATAAATATCGCACTCTTTAGCTAAATCAATAGGCCTAAACCAATCTTCTGCTTCTCGAATGCCAATATGAGTTGCCGTTTCCTTATTTAAAGTTTCAAAGAATTTATCAGAAATTATAAGATCACATAGAGATTCAAAGGAATTAACTTTTCTTAACGAACAATAATATATTGGAAGTTTGCCGTCAATCTTGCAGCAAATTGGATGTATGTCTCGTCTGATGATTTTACAGCATTTTTAAATGAGTTTAAACACTCGCGAGGGGTTAATTGGAATTCTCTGAGTACTATAGATTTTAGTTTTTCATAGTCATTTAATTCCTCCTTTTTAATATACAGTAAGACGTTATGAGCTCTTTCGCCCAGAAGATTTATTAAAATTTCAGATTTATATTCGTCATTTATTTTCTTGGTTAAAATGCGCGTTCTAATGATTGGAAGAACAGATTAAAATTTTCAGATCTGGTGGGAACAGGAAGAGATAAAGTTTTAATACTTTTTATCATATTTTCTATGTTAGTTTCGAATTGTTTCTCTTCGACTTTAGCTGCAGGAGATTTAAACTTAATGCTTCATTTTTAGCCGTTTGAAGTTCGACTTCTTTTTCTAATTTTGCTAACTGAAGTTTCGCGAGCTCAATTTTCTGTTTTTTTAAAGTTGCGTCTCTTTCGTTTCGCGATACCCTTTCATCTATACAGTTTTGAATTAAAGTTTTAACGAAATCTGGATCACTTTCAAATGTACTACTGTTCTCAATTTTAGTCTTTAGTTTAGCTATGGTGTCCGTACTCTCCACAGTACCGTCTAGATCCTCAACAACTCTTATGAGATCCTCTTTAAGAGCGTTTTTATACATTTTAGAAAAATATGGAAAGATCCTACCTTTTTTTCTAGCTCCCTTGTTGCTCGCACGTACGATGTATCCAATAATTGAAGAAAAACGTTGATTTCACTGATCTCACCTCTTCGCAGGTAATATAGTTGAAATTGTCCGAATTGACACCTCTTCGCAGTTGTTTTGATATTTCCAACCTCTACACAGGCGGAATTTTCGACGATAGTTCCAACCTCTACACAGGCGGAATATTTAGGGTTCGATGAAAAATATAACCTCTACACAGGTTATTTTGTTAATAGTTCCGACCTCTACACAGGCGGAACGAAGTTTCCGAAAAATGGCGGCGCGTCTCCTCCACGGACGGCTTTTTTCTTTCACTGTCCAAATTTGATCAAAATCGAATTTTTTTTCAATCCCGGCCTCTACACAGGCGGAGTATTCATGCTGAGTTCAAACCTCTACACAGGTTGAACGAAGTTTCCAAAAAATGGCGGAGCGTCTCCTTCACGGACGCTTTTGTTCATTGTCCAGACTTTGGTTCAAAATCGAAATTTTTCGATCCCGGCCGAGCCCCCATAATTTGTGGGAGACAACAAGGGGTCCAAGACGTTTGTCTTACTTCACATTTATTTTAAAATTAAACAAAAATTAATTAAAAAGGTATCTATTCTAACAGATAAGCTTCGATGATGTTTTTATGGTAACGCCTGCTCGCGCACCTCAGTCGTTCTTTTTTCTCCGCATTCTCTCTTCTCAAAAGTCTTAGTCTAATAGTTTCAGTTTCAATTCACTGCGCCTGCGCGCGAAGACTGCTTTGCTGGATGCCATATATATGTATAAAAATTTACAATGTATTTGTTGTTACCCGCTCCTCTTTTAAAATAAATCCTTTTTGATAATAGAAATATCTTTTAAATTAAAATAGATTTATATTTTATCAAACAGTCACCTTTGATTTTCCTATAATAAATTGCTTTTTTAATAAAATCCGAATTGCATTATGCATATCCTTTACTATCGATGATTCTCTGTGTGTGCGACTTTTATTTCCCCTCCTCCTTTTCTGTTTGTAGTGCCCAAAAAAAGCAAAAGGTAGTCCGAGTTTGTTTGTGTTTAAATTTTAAAAAAATATTCAGGATGGTTAATACAAAATGCAGTGTATACTTAATCATTTGCGAATGACAGCACAATTAAATTTAACAATGAGTAACGAAAGATCAATTGAAAAGGAACACTCTAATTTTCAGGAAAATGGCAACTGTAATATTTTAAACATTATTTGATCATTGCATCATTATATTATATAAACATTATTATATTATCTATGTCTGTATACATGAAAAATAATGAAAAGAAAAATAATAGTTCATTCTGTATTAAATTTTCACTCCAATAAATGTTTTTGATTTCCTAATCTGATATAAATTTACATAATTTTATGTGCGACCCACGGGATTATAATGTTTTTCCGAAGTGGCCCGCAAGGTCATTTGGGTTGGACACTCCTGTTCTACGATATCCCGTAGTGCTTAATTCTTTTCTTTTACGCTTCTAAAGGGAAATACCCTTTTAACTGCAACTTTATCTCCTCAAGAAGTGACATGTTAACTTATTTCATCGTGAGATGTTGCAATATTGCACTAGCTGATTAAAACCAGTGTGTTAAATCTTAAAAATCACGTGGATAAGGTCCGTACTAGTAGTTTTCGATTGAAGAAGTATATTATCTGAGATATATCCGGAATTAGGAAAAGAATACTTTTATCTTTTGCCATCTATTTGGGTGTGTTTTTCTTACTACTTTTTGCTATGTGTGTCTTTTTCTGATAAAATCTAAATGTTAAAAAACATCTTCATTTATTTCGGTCGTGACGTGTCTTAAAATTTAAGAGATGAATTAAAACCAGATGGCGATTTGTTCCAAGTTTTCTTTATTTTTATTCTTAACTTTTGCGAAAGTTAAGTTGATATTGAGTGATTAATTGGTATTATTCCTCTTTTACGATTTTAATCAGTTATTAGTATTTGTAAAGAAATAATTTAAATAAATTTTTTAGATGCCTCTGGATATTTTTACTAATTATATATTTACTACTAAAAATTGAATAAGAACATGGATTTGATAGAAATTGATAAGTTTTATTATAAGTGTTTTAATAACAGAATGCAGATTTAAGATTACTGTAAGTTCTTAGTTTCCATGCAATATTTGCTATTTAAGCTTTTTTTCGTTTCGTTGAGTTAATTGTTCCATGTAAAGCACCTCGAAGGCAAAAGTAAACATCGCCCTTCTTTTATTTTTAAATTGCAATCCCAATTTTTGAAAGATGAAAAAAAACACATTATTATTAAATAAAACTAGTTATTAAAATATTAGCTCTAGATTAAATTGTAATCGCGCCTATAGCGATCTAGGTTCCTTGAGCACAAAAAATGTTTTGTAAGAAGTGGATGAGAAAGAAAAGTTTTGATTAAAATCTGAATACAACAGAAACGGTTAGGAGAAAGGTGCACATATTTAAATTAAATGATTCTGCTGCTCAAATGGAACGCAATGAAATACGTTTAACGAGAAAACGCTTAAGACGAAATATCGGTTAACACGAAATAATTCAAAGGTCCCTGTAAACTACTATATGTTTTCATGCATTTTTTCTATTAACACGAAACAAAAATTGCTTAACACGAAAAGATTTCTCTTCTGAAAAAGGAACAAAATGGCGGAAACACCAGACACTTAATGAAATATTTGAGAAAATTTCTGTAATATTGAATTGCCCTACTGTATCATCGGAAGAATTATTTGCAATAGATGATTACAATGTGTGTACAGCCCCAATTATGGCAGACGAAGACATTTTGGAGTTTGCTCAAAGCTCAAAAATGAATGACGAAAATGGAGTAATCCAGCTCCTATTCCCACGTCATCCGAAATGAATGACATCATGAAAAGTATGCGCAGTTATTTAAACGCACATTCCAATGGGGAAATGAATGAAAAAAATGGAGGACATCTCGAATAATGTGTCGCTAAATAAGCAAATGAAAGAGAATTATAAGATTATTTTCCAAAATCACAATAAGTGTTTTGTTTTTCAAAAAACTTTAAAAAAATTGTATTAAATTTCATTAAGTTCTCATGAATATTTTTCTTCAATTGATTTTTATTAAATGCATGCATATGTACTCATCTATATAAATAAAATGTACTTTAATAAATTTAATTTTGTTGAATATAATGGCTCTTTTTTTTTTTTTTTTCTTTTTGAAGTATCTTTCGAAACGAAAAAAAATATTTCAGTGTCTTCAGTTTCGCGTAAAATGATTTTCAATGTATATAAAACGGAACACACTAAGGCAATGCATGATCACACAGCATTTACAGATGAACAGAGTAACTACTGCATAAAAATATGTATTTTTTTAAAAATTACTGCATTGAAACATTAAAAACGTAGAATACAATTAATTTTCTTTCAATATTTAAACATTAAGTTTCAGTACATTTTAATAGTCCTGCAATTAATTTCATTCCTTATTTTTTTAAACATTTTCTTTAACCTCGGAATTATATATTATCCCCCTATAGAACCAAAACCAGTGGCTTAGTGGTAGTGTATCGCGCTTCTACACCACAGGTGATCCGGGGTTCAAAACCCGGGCTGAGCAAGGTTGACTCAGCCTTTTATCCCTTCAATGGGTCGATAAATGACAACCAAGCATGGTTGGAAACTGAACATTGGGGGTTTCGCGTCACACTGACCACTTGACCGAAACTTCTAACCATGCACGACAACGTTTAAGGTCACGGGGCATTGGCCCTCATTGTCTGTTGCCCCACTGAGTTCAGTTCAGTTACCCCTTTAGAACAACTGCAGTAAAACCCGTTTTTAATCAGATAACTATTAATATTAGCTATAATTATACTTTCTTTTTCTTAAACACACGAGGGTATTTAAAATTTGTAACAGACGCAGAAAAACGTAAGAAGATCTTAGATTACTTCTTGATTCTAATGGTGTCT
The DNA here is from genome assembly GCA_019973935.1 of Trichonephila clavipes. Taxonomy (NCBI): domain Eukaryota; kingdom Metazoa; phylum Arthropoda; class Arachnida; order Araneae; family Nephilidae; genus Trichonephila; species Trichonephila clavipes. Next base: position 649,970 of record BMAU01002603.1, on the reverse strand, counting down.
TTCAAGAAATATTGCATTTTACATGTTCTGTAAAAAATCATTTCTATTTAAGATTTAGAGTACAAAGTTTGACATACGCTATATCCTAGAAAAAGTTGACCAATTCAAAAAAAAAAATGAGTGGGGTAACATACTTCACTAAGGATGAGGATTAAAAATATAATAGTTTCTCGCAATCCCTTTTTCTTTCTTTGTATATATACATATATACGGGGATCAATCTGAAATTTTTGAGGTAAACTTACGTTTTTAAAGTTATGCTTAAAAATTTTTCGGAGTATTAAAAGTAGTCTCTTTCAGCATTAATGCATTTCTGTAGACGATTTTTCCCCCTGGATTAAATTCCTCGAACCATTCATTTCTTGGAATTGATCAAAAATGCATTTATAGCCACATCAATCTCTTCTTATGAATGAAAACGTTGCCCACGATTCTTTTTTAGATTAAAAAATAGCCAAATGTCACACATAACTAGAGCCAGAGAATAAGGTGGATGATTTATCAATTTAATTTGGTTTTGCTTAAAAAACTCAACTGTTAATTCGGTTGTATGGGAAGATGTATTATCATGGTGAAGCTCTAGTCCTCTTGCATTCACTTGGAAAATTTCTGGAAGACATTTAATGGTATACCAGTTTTCTGTTACTGACTTCTGTCCTTTCAACTTGATGGATTTGACCAACCCGTTATTTTCAAGAAAACGACATACATTACTTTTTTTATTGCTCGTTGTCTTTTCACCATTGTTGGTGGGGGATCATTTTCAAAGACCGTTTTTGCTTGTTTGACGTGTTGAAATTTTAAAAAACGATATGTACGTTTCATCACCCGTTACAATTTTAGAAATAATGCGATGGCTACCATTATTTAGCAATTTGAGGGTTTCTTTACTGATTCTGACACGCTCCTCTTTTTGGTGCTCAGTTACATTATGGGGAACACAACAGAAAAAACTACTTTTTTCATATGCAATTTCTTCGTGAATAATTTTATGTATGGCTCTGGATGTAATGCTAAGTTCTTCCTGTATTATTTGATATGTACAGTAATTATAATCCATTAACATTTTTCGTATGACAAACACATTATCCAGGATTACTTCCGATCACAGCCTTCCTGTGTGTTCTTCATCCTGAGGATAAGTTCGACCTATGTAAATTTCTTTAAGTCATCTGAATACAGTACTATTCCATGGAGATTCATCACCAAATGCTAATTGCAGCCGTAAAATGCATTATTCTTGATTTAATCCCGTTTTAAAATCATAGCAAGATAATGATCTCACGTCAGCTCCATTTTCTCTTCTGTCTAAAGTTTATTCTACGTTAAAAAACTTGAAGTATGTCAATAAAAAAATTTCCCGATGTGTTACGATACATTTCAGTTTCAAATTAAACCGTTAAATTATTTGTATAGCTTCTCGTCTGCAAGTATCTCAAACGTTTCAGAGTTACAATCGTATATATGAGAAAAGTGATTCATCCACTCACCATGAAATCTCCGAAATTATATTAGACCTACCGACTAGAATTTTGTCAGGCATATTCCTTTTTATTGTAGAGATTCGCTAAGAACGTGCTTTGCTGGCAACGACTCCTATTGGGGTGTTGCAGGGGCTTTGTAGACAAGAATACCAGTTTTTGAACTGTTAAACCTACAGAGTTGAAATTTTGCTTGCATTTTCTTTTATTGAGTAATTTTAAATTATGTTAAGGAAACTGACACACATGGTTGTTGTAAGCTGTTATATATAAAAGTTCCCTTTTTTAAAACTATTACATCATTAAATTTGTTAAGCATGTCGCTTTAGTTAAGTAGACATCCATTAAAAATTTATTTTGTGGAAAGCGAGATTGAGGAGGGAGTTATGGGGGCTTAAAGATGAATTTACTTCTCCAGTGGCACGGGATGCAAGAAAGTTTTTCTGTACAATCCGAAAAAGGGCCAATTGCTAATACTTACAATTCGATTAATTAAAAGCAATAAATAGACTTACAGCCTGTTGAAACACTCAAGAGAAGCGGGTGAGTAACTGCTAATCTAATATAATATCTTGAAATATTTGATCCTTAATATTTTTTTAAAAATTTTTAGTCCTCTTCTGCAGCATTACTTTAGGGCAGAGTTTTAATTATTGAACAGAAGTTTAAGTGTGCAAAATTTATATATTGCATTGATTTAAACATCGAATTAATTAAAGTAAAATCGTATTGCATTCCAGTTAATATAGTTCAGAAATACATAATGCATTTAGTTTCGTAATATTATATATTGACTGTGCAAAACCAACGAACATCATCAAAAAAAGGGATGATCCATCACAAATGTAATAAGACGGCACACCGCAGGGTAACATCTCAATTAGTTCGAGGCATCTCGAATATCGCAGCAGCAAACGGCTGGATCCATTGGCTCCCTTGATATCACTCAAAAGCGCTGACGTTTTCGAAGCCCTCCTCCTGGCACGTTCATATGTCTGTCAATCACACTCCACTTCGATAATTATTCCCACTATGCACCAGTGATAATGAAGGATAATAACGGCGAGTCATTCCGTTCTTTGAAGAAATGAAATATGGGAGGACATCTTCGAAGAAACAACCTACCCATATGATCTGACAATTTTGCGGGTTAAGTTACAAGCTATTGTAATTTTTTCTTTCACCCTGTAGATTTAGAACCATTTTTTTAAGAGAAGGATATGTTCGAAAAATTCTTTCTTTTTTTAAAAAGGCATAATAACGTCTGCGTGCTTTTTTTTCAAAAGGCATCGTATTACCTAGCTCAATTTGTCGCAGAAAGCGCAATTTACGCAACTCCTATAAAATGACATTGGATCTTTGGGTTTGAAGTTATATATATGCATACAGCAATACGTCTTATATATATATGTACGGTGGTATGAATATATGTGTCGTATTGAATTGCTCGTAAAATTGGCGCAGTGAGTATTACTGCGGGATTAGTGTATTAGGATAGGTTGCATGAAATAAGCATTATATAATTTTTAGAAAATTGTATTACAAATAACTTTTGGAGATATTAACGATTAAAGAAACACTATTTCGTAATTGTAGGGGCTAGATATTATTTTATTTCTTATCTGAAACCTATCCTCTTGTAACATAATTTTTTTTCAGCATGATTGACACAATTTAAATTCTAATGCGAAAAAGTTTAAAGGTTCAATTATAATAAGGCTTACATTTCAAAGCTGTAAATAAGTTTTCAAGCATCCTTAACTACGGTGTAAGATTATGGTTTAAGGCTACACAGCACCCTAAATATTTCATAATTGGTGAACTTGTTGGGTTTTTTTTTTGCATTTTCTTGGGGCTCATACCATTCAGAAGCTTGCCACCAAATTCCAGATCTGTTAGCAAATTAGTTTTCAAGATATTGGAAGTTTTATGAGCTATGGTTTGATTTCGGTTTCATTTTAAAGCATTTTTCCATTCTTAAATTGAATTAATTAAAAATATTTTTTCAGCACAATCAATTCTTTCAGTGTTAAATGCTTATTAATTTCAATTTTTATTACTAAAATTATTTCTAATTGATTATATTTTGAGTTTTTTGAATTCTCATAATTAATTAAAATTGATTTTAAGGACGATTTTTTTAATTTAAAAAATAGTTTATATAACTTAGAAGTTTTATCATGAATTTTTTTCCAATTGAGACAATGCCATGGCCAAAACATTCTCAGGTTGCCGTGAGAAACAATATTTCAAGAAGATGGAATACTATCGAAAAGGATGTATATAAAAATCATCTGAGCTGATACTTCATTTAGACTTCCAAATACAAATATTCTGAATTCAACCATTGCAGATAAAACGGAATATTTGCTTGATGTACCAAACTAAATTATAGTAAACATATTAAAGTACTATATTTTACTATTTTAAAGGGGTTCGCCACGTCCATAGTAACCCATGTTAAATTGGGTAAGTTTCTGTACCTTTTTCTCAGAAACTACATGCTTCGCATGAATGAAATTTTTACAGGAAATTATGTGCTCTATTAATAACACTTTAACGGAGAGGTTTGTCTTTTTGTCGAAATTAAATTAATTATGAATTTTTTCAAAAATTGTGTCCAATTTTTTCCCCCTAAAATTTCGTTTAAAAAGTCATATCTACAAAAGTTTGCTTGATATATCTAATTACCTCCATTAAAATGTGTAAACATGTAAAAGTCTACTCACTGAAAATTTGAGGTTTAAATGATAAGTAGTTTTTGAAAAAAAGGTACATAAAGAGAAAAATATTACATTTTGTGAAAACAGGCTTTTGAGTGTAAATTTGTAATTTTTTGAGCGCTTACTTTTTTAAATACTTTCCAGAAGTATATGAAGCATTTATTTTTACTCTCTGCTCGTACAAAAAAGACTCTTCTTATTTTCTTTTTACCCCCTTATTTTTAACAATTTTGCCTTTTTTGAGGATCTCAAGATGCTTTCGTTGTGTTGCACGAATCCTACGTATATATAGCTTTTTGAAACATGACACACATTTATAATTTGGTTTAATATCACAATGTTTTAAGATCATTAATTTTGCTACGTGACTCATATTGCACTTGCAATAGCCATATTTACTCCTAATTTTAGAGTTTTTAATTCCACAAATGTAGATCTTGGAATCACTGACCATATGGTGTTATAAATTGACTCATTTGGATTTTGGGTCTTTCCATGTAAATATTTTCTTAATAACATAGGATCTCTAAAGTAGGGCTTCATTTAATTCACTATGGTATATAGCCCGTGTGTATGTGTTTATGATGTAGTGACTTTCGTTACATTCAGCTTCTATCTTTTGAAACTTGCACCAGGCATTTATAATCGCAGGACACAGTCCATGTTGAGGGCACTCGTTTGATGACAGAAGGTGAAAATAAACAGCACAAACAACAGTTTTCATGCTGTGTAGATCATTGATATTATTTCTAATAGTCAATCTATAACATCTTTGAATGTTTGACATTAAACTGTTGGTGAGTCGGTTACGACCTACTTTGACTTTTCCCTTCACGTTACTTTTTTTCTTTGTTTCGCTTTTAAGATCCAAAACACGTGCACCCATACACTTTTGAATAAGCCCAATACAATCTAATGTTTTCACTTGAACTTGCATAGGACTCGCGCTCATCAGAAACCTATGCAAGGGGAAACACAGGTGCTCTAAGCAGAGCTCATTTGATGCGCGTCAAGGAGTAGCTTCATTTAAAAAGTAAACAAAAATACTTCTAATTATCATATTTCCTCATACCATACACCATTTTAAAAAGAAATATTTCAACTTTTAAAAATATATAAAAAAAAGGGAAAATCGATAATTTTTTGAAAATTCAATTGCAGGATCCTCTTAAAGACAACAAAAAGACAGAAAAAAATTCAATTTTATAAGCCAACCTGGTTTTTTTTAGTATAAGTTAGCAACATTATTATTTTGTACATAAATGCTTTGTGTTTCAAAACTTTTGTGAAAACATTAGGTTAAGATTAAGCTGAATCAACTGTCGTCGTAACAAATGCTACAAATATTCAAAAATGTATTTTGAATTAAAAATATTATTTTTAGTCATATTTTATCACAATGTTTTAATGTAGAACATACACTGGTGTGCAAAAATTAAGGACGAAGTCGAAAAATTAACATATCAGCTGAACGAAGAGGCAGAGTGGACAGAAACACCAATCAGGAGATTAAGTAAGGTGATGTACGGTAGCCCATGCGCAGATATGCAGGTAGACGTAATGGGAAAGTCTCTGAGTAGTATAAGCATGTTGTTGGTGTAAGATCAGTATTTCTGGCAAAGAGATTGCACGCCGTATAGCAGTTAAAATCACACCGAGTTGCTGCCTCAGTGAGAAATGGCGAATAGTCAATCTGTTAGACGACATCTGGATGCTTTTACCCGAGGTCGAATCATTGGGAAGTTGGAGGAAGGCCGCAGTGTGACAAGTGTGGCTGCAGAGTTCGGAATTGCTCACAGCATCGTTTCACGACTTTGGAGACAATTTCAAACTGCAGGAACAGCTATCCGGGGGTTCAGTAGTGGTCGTCCACGAGGAACCACACCCGCAGATGACCGGTACATTGTCTTACAGGCCAGAAGAAACAGGCGGCAGACAGCGGGAGAAATCGCTAGACACACGACATAGGCGACTGGACGACCGATATCGCGTTTTACCGTGGCCAGAAGACTGCACTGTGGTGGTCTGTTTGCACGACGCCCTGTACGGTGTGTATCTTTAACGCCTGCCCATCGGAGAAGGCTTTCTCTGGGGTGCCGGGAACACCGGAATTGGAGAGACAATGAATGGGGACGAGTACTCTTTACAGATGAGAGCAGATTCAGTTTGAGTAGCGATTCTCATCGCATACTCATCTGGAGAGAGCGGGGAAACCGCAATCATCCCTCGAACATCATTGAAAGGGACAAGTATGGAGGTCGCGGTGTTCTCGTTTGGGAAGGCATCATGCTTGGTAGTCGTACAGACCTTCACATCTTCGATGCAGGTTCAGTCAACGGGACCCGTTATTGTAACGAGATTCTTCTTCCATATGTGCGTCTTTTTAGAGGCGCTATGGGTCTGCAGTTCCTTTTCATGGACGACAATGCACCATGTCATCGCACAGTAGCTGCCGAACAGCTCTTAGTGATGATATTGAACGTATGGATTGGCCGGCACGATCTCCGGATCTCACTCCCATCGAGCATGTATGGTATTTTCTAGGCAGACGCTTGGCAGCTCGTACCTTCCCACCAGTAACGATTCGGTAGCTTCGATTGGCGCTGCAAGACGAATGGGCAGCAATGCCTCAACAACTCATTGGCACCCTCATTCTCAGCATGGGCAGACGCTGTGAAACCTGCCTAGCAGTCAGGGGAGATCATATCCCCTACTAAAGACCGGATGTTTCTTGCTGGACACCCATCACAGGGATGTTTCGGCCTTCAGTCGAATTTTGCGCTCCATGCTACTTTTTTAATCAAGCTTCTTTTTATCCCTCTGATTTCTCTTTTGGTAAGTGTTGCTTACATATTACACATTTCCTTACGTATTGGGGATCCTACGGTATTAAATGTGTTGATTTGGAAAGCTTTTGTACAAAGTTATATTGAAAAAACCGTCTCGTCCTTAATTTTTGCACACTAGTGTACATTGGGTAATAGAATATTAAAATATTAGAACTTTACTGTACGTATTTGTTTTATGCCTTTATAAACTTTAAATGCGTTTTCCTCACTTTCACAGTTTTGAAGGTATAAGGGCTTTCTGATCTCTAAGGCAGCGTTTCTCAAACTGTGGGGCGTGATAACTCCACGAGGGGGGCGCGAGCATATTGAAACAAAAGATTGTTTTTTAAGAATTGCTAATTTACTAAAAGTAAAAAAAAAAAAAATTCTGACATAATAAAAAATAAAATACACATTTACACTGATATAATGCACTTATAAGAGTATCAGTACTGCACAATGTATTTTATAATTATATTAACAATTCTAAGTTCAAGTAAATAATTACCATTGCCCCCATGGTCTGATCACATACAAAATAATATACAAAAATAAATACTCATCTTGATAATTTATATGGTTTATAATTAATCTCTTAATTGTCGATTAAAAGTCACGTGATTCGCTTCCCAATGCCACCGTAGGTCTGCCTATGTGATGTATGGGGGGGGAGAGGAAGAAAAGGAATAAATAAGCAAATCCTCTGAAATAAGTACATCCTTCTCGAACACTCTGTGAAGGTCCTTTTATTGCATTCCAAATCTTTCTGAATAATATTATGGATAGCAGTGCACAGAAAAGATCGTATTTCGGGCAGACGTATATGTACGGCCTTGGAAAACTACGCTTTAGACGTTTATATACGCCGGTGTCATTTAAGATGGTTAAGTCTTATTTTAAATTTAGCATCAAAGTATAGTATTTTTGAATTCAATAAATTTTTATTGTATGGAGGGGGAGGGGGACGATGAAATTTATGATTGAATGTTGGGTCGCAAACATTGAAAGTTTGAGAAGCATTGCTCTAAGGCCTTTTCTCTGTTCATCATAGAGCCCTGAAGGTTTTGCATAAATTCCTAAACGTATGTTCTATAAAAGGTAGTATGTATTTAGAGGCTGAGAAACTGAAAAAGTACCAATTTAAAAAAAAATGTGTTTTTACCACGTTTTTCTAGAAAAAGAATTGCCAAAAATCTACAAGGGAATAGATTTAAATGTTTGCAACTAAACGTTTTTCAGCACTAATAAGGGTCATTGTTGTTTATACTGCTTATTTGTGAAAACGAATTGACGTTTTCATCTGTTGTGCATGGAATTGTTTCTTCTGTTCAAGAACCTGTGAAAAGTTCACTGCGTTTTAATGAATAGTTTTCATTTTATAACCGTTTTTCTAGGTAATGCTTATTGTTTTGAAGCAGTGTATGGGTAGTTAGATATGTATTGAAAAAAATAATAAAGAAAAATAATGTATTCATTTTTTATAACAGTGTCACAAAGTCAAAAGAGTGTACTCGAATATATTTAAGACTATTTTTAATTCAATCTAAATAAAATTGTTTCATATAGAAAATAAATCAACGTTGTAGTAAGTGCCTATCAAAATCCATGTATTTCAAGATAGATATCCAACAGTAAAGTAATCATAAAATTTTTATTTATAAAAATTACATGCTGGAAGATATATTATTTAAGTTTCTGACAAATTTAATTCATTCAAACTCTTTGTACGTTAATCCAGCGTTTCTCAAACTGTGGGGCGCTCCTCCTTAGGGGGAGGGTGATAACTCTACAAGGGGGTGATAACTCTACAAAGGGGGCGCCAGCACATTGAAAAGTCGAAAACAAAAGATTATTTAAGAAAATTATTAATTTATGGAAAGTAAATAAACAAAACAGATTCTGACGTAATAAAAAGTAAAATACACATTTTTACACTGAAATAATACACTTATAAATGTATCAGTACGACACCGATATTTTATAATTAATTTAACAATACTAAGTTAAGAACTAAGTTAAAAATTACCAGTGACCCCATGGTTTTGTCACACAAAAAATTATATCCAAAAATTAATATTTACCCTGATAGTTTGTACTGTTTATAATTAATCCCATAACTACAGGTTAAAAGTTCGCAATTCCTTCCCCATTGCCACCGTTTTACGTAGGCGCTCGTATGTGATATATTGAGGAGGGGGAAAATAAAAGGAATAAATAAGCAAATCCTCTGAAATAAGTAAATCCTTCGCAAACACCGTCAAAGTCCATTTATTGCATTTCAAAGCCTTCGGGAAAATTTTATGGATAGCGGTGCACAGAAAAGATCGTACTTCGAAAAGACGTATATATACGTCCTGGGCAATTATCGTTTTGTTTGAGCGGGACGTTTATATACGTCGGTGGCACTTAAGAGGTGGAATTCGTGTTTTAGCTTCAGGGTCAAAGTATAGTGTTATTGAATTCAAAACATTGTTATTGTATGGAAGGGGGCGCAATGAAAATTGTGATTGAATATTGGGTCGCAAATAGTGAAAGTTTGAGAAGCGCTGCGTTAATCTATTATTAAAAGCTTGAACAGAATTATCTTTTCTTGTTTAAACAAATATCAAAGCTTGGGCAGCCAATTTAATATGATGTTCTGAGTATATCTTAATTTTCCCGTAGTCCTTTTGAAATCACTGTTTAATGTAAAATTTTCTAATAACTATTGCAGATGTATTTTCTTCCCTGAAGAATAGATTTCATGCTAAATTATTGTAAACAATTCTTATAACGAAAATGAGGATAAATTCTTCAGTGATACCTATCTTTGAAGCACTTTTATTTCTCGCTGCATTTGTATCTACCTAACTATCTATGTTGCTTGCGTGCGTTGTTATAAAGAGAGAGATAAAGCCCCTTCAGTGATATAAAAACAACTTTATCCTTCTCTTCATAAGTATATATATGTACAAAACTTCACTTTTCGAATTCTGCTAAATAGTGTTGGGAAGTACAAAATTCATACTCACACAATGTTATTTTTAAAGGATTAAGAAAGCAAATTAGCAAAACAGAGAATGGGACACATACAGAGTGGAATGAGCCACATAAGACTTAATTGACAGAATGGCATAGATACAAAAGATTCTAGCGAATAAGATGAACATCTAATTTGTTCTTGTTAAAAGATTTTAACTCCCTTTATGGGCAATGGTTATCTGGAACCAACCTTTGAATCTCAATATCATATAACACATTATTCATCAGTTTTTAAGGTGAGAGATACAACTCTTCACATTGAGCATTTGCCTCAGTTGTTTTATGTTCACTGAATCATATATATATATATATATATATATATATATATATATATATATATATATATATATGCATAATCGTTTCGCCATTCAAACCCACGTACTTCGAATTAGATTTAAATCAGGCGAGCGCGCTGGTCACTAGATATTACCGATAGCTTTAATTTCTAGAAGCTCTTGAACAACATGATTTAAGTGACAGGGAGTTGCCAAACAAAAGCAAAGTGAGCGTAGAAAGCTGCCTCGGAATAGAAAAACATGAAGAAGGATAGTTTCATCTCAATATCGTTACATTACCCAATAGCGTTCATCATAACGCCTACTTCCCCCCAAGGATGTGTGGAACATTTGTCAGGACTGTTTATCTAAAACACCAATCAATCGGTTCACTGCTACTACGTATATGCCTTTAACGACTTGGAGGAAAATGAATCCGTATCTTGACATGTCATTAAGGGCTTTTATTCCGATCCTTTGTTGTTTGCAACTTGCGGAAGGAGAGACCATTTTCTAGAGAAGAAAGTTGTGTTTGCTGCTGAATCATTCTCTGAGCTACACTTAGAGAGCAGGTTGTTTTTTTTTCCAGACAATACTTCAAATGGCACACCCTTCCATTAGTTTTGAGTGTCTTTGGAACGTTTTTCCGTTGTCGTTGTGAGTCTTTTCCTATTAAGATGACAGTTCTAGTTGTGTGACGCATCCACCGTTGCCATTTGAATATGTTGTCATGGTTTATAAGGAATATCTTACTTAGACATTCCATGGAATGAATGCATAATCAACTAGTAGAGTCAGGCAGTGCTGCCATCTAGTGCTCAATTCGTGGGTCACCAATGAAAAACCTTTGGCAAAGGGAACCACCGGCTTACTGCTACTCCGTGCATGCCTTAGACGATTGAAACAAATAGGAATACCTATTTAGGCCAGTCATTTATTGCTTTTATTCTTGTCCTTACTTGTGTGAAACTTGCAGAAATATGTTCCACTGCAAATGCCAGGAACACTTTACTACTCTCAATCACCATGTTAGTGGTACCAACCCTCCACATCTTTCCTTCTGTCTTTATCAATTGATATCGAAAATTGATCGTCACATTGAAAAGACTCCCCAGTAAAGTACATATAACTAATGTTCATTACATGGTCTGCTGCCAGCGGCACACAATGTTCAGGATGGGGGGGTGAAGAGACCACATTTAAAAAAGCATTCTTGCCACACTTAAACGGGACTTTTGTTCTTTCAGTTGCTGAACGCAACTTCTGAGGAAGGTTGTTCTTCTGAGGATTCTGGTTTTCAGCCTTTTGATGATATATATGAATAATCATTTGTCTTAATTATTTCCGGTCGACGTTCTCTAAATTTATGGATAAGTAACGGGATATGTAACGTTTGTTAATTTGTAGCATTGTTTAAAACACCAACGTCATAACACTATTGTTCTAAATGTAAAGTTTAAGATATGAAGAGCAGAAAAAGAAAAAGAAAATCTGAAAATCTAAAATATTCATTGTTTGTGCAGAAAGTTAAAAAAAGCAATAAAATAACAATATTCTGTAACTATTGAAAATAGAACTTAATAAATTTGAGACGCATTTTTTTTTATTAAAAAGAACGCTGTTTGAAGTTAGATTCATGAGAAAAATTCGGATATGATACAGGATACTTATATTTGCTTCCAGTATCACACCTAAGCTATTTATTGTATTAATCACAAATACCTTTTTCTTTCTGTAATTTTATGGTTATATGTCGAAAGGTGGGTTTCCTGCTTAAGTTACATATATATACATGCCAGGTCTGGAAAGTTTAACTTCAAAATTAATTAAATAGTAAATAAAAACAAAGCGAACTTTTTACAATACCGTAGGAATTTGAGGGTGAATAAGACTATTTAAAGGTAGAGTGAGCTCTGACGCAGTTGCAATCACAGGGCAAACTATCACCCACTCAAGGATGAACTTTTTCTCCACTATGACTTCGACTCCAGGCACTTCGTAGCCACTCCCTCTTCTCATTATTATACGACCAATCAGGGTGTTCGCTCTCCACCCAGGCGTGCTACTTTCCCTGGAAACAACACTTTCTATGATATGGGATGGAGACTAGCTTCGCAAGCCATATGCCCAGTGACATTCAGCGTAGAGGGAGTTGCAGAGCATTCTCGAGAAAGACTGGCTGGTGTTGTCTATTGTCCCATTAAATTGGATGCCAAATGGCTGGCCTGTTGATTTTACTATGCTTCAAGAGAAAAATAAAGAACTATTATTTAAAGATGTTTTCCTTTGTTTACCAGCAGATCTGGGGCCTGACACACACATACATACACACACACACACACACATATATATATAATAAGAAACAATTCACTTCCTAATTTTTCTATCGAAGAATTTTATTGAATTTATACTTAATAGTCTTGAGCCTGCCAAGGCTTCGCTTAATAATTAGTTTTTTAGTTGACCTTCCTAACGGGAAATATTCTTTTAACCACAACTTTTATCTTTTCAAAGTATGCTTTATTAGAGATTTTCACATTAAATGATGCAGTATTGTATCATCCAAACAACCAATTCAAACACCATCAACCAATCATCAAATTCATTAATGTGAATCATATCATTCTCAAAGCGTCCAGTTGATAAAGTCGTAAAAGCTGAGATCTCCCAAACCAGTAAAGAGTACCTTTGTCCATTGTCTTGTTAAGGCTTCGTTGTGCTTCGTTTTGTCGTTTCATGTTTGCGGGGAAAAAATGTTAAATTAAGCTCAGGTATCAATATATAATTCTCTTTTCGACGACTGCAACAAGATAAGGATTATCCTAAGAAAATGTTTTAATTCAAATGAAGTCGTCACATATATTCTACTTGAAAGGCAAAATGATTTGGTTACCAAAGATTAAAATTGATTATTCAAGTTTTAGAAACAGCAAAAATGATGAGTTCTGAAAGAGAGCCCCGTTGCAGACTGAAGACTGCTTTATAAAAAAAAGTAATATAAAAAATTAAGTCAGTTCCTATATATATACTTAGATCAACAAAGAAAAACTTTATTATAGCTACTTTTTATTAAATAGTTACAATTAATATAAATATGTATATACATACGACAGAATCACAACATTAAGTGTCATTAATTTTTATTCATTATCATCAAAGTATCGTATTGTCATCCAAAACAGTCGTGTCTATAAATTTTCAGTTCAATTGTATGCATTAAAACGTGCCAAAAAATCCTTTTAAAGTTTTGATCTAAATTGCTAAAAATGAAACCAACGTGGATGTATTTGTAATTCTTTAAATAATTAGTTTCAGACATTTAATTTTAATTAATTCTAATTAAAATATCGTACTTTTAGCCAAAGTAATAGTGCACAGAAAACAGCAGCTCGAACAAGTGCATTAAAATGTGTGAAAAAAAAACCTTTTCACGTTTTGACAAAAGTCGTCAAAAGGCTCGCTACGTCACCAAAAATGATGTCAACGTGGCTGTATTTGTAATTCTTTGAATAATCAGTTTTAATCAATTAATTTTTATTAATTATAATTAAATCACTACATTGCCATCAAAAATAAACATGTATATAAAATTTCAGCACAATGGAGCTCTTTAAAATGTATTTTATTAACGATTGAAAATTCCATGAAGATAAATAAATATAAAGGGAGTGTGAGCTACACTGCTGGACAATTGCTAAGGACGGATCACAAATTGCTATGTAGCATAACATTAAGCGAGACATGAGGCCTAGTAGGATACAATAGAGTTGCCACACTGTTCAGACATTAGAATAAAGAATATTTATTGTTCTGGAAAGTACAAAAGCTGTGAAACATCTGAAAGAAAAAAAAATGTTCATTTGATCTGCGTACGGAGAAATGGAACAATGCATCTAAAAGTCAGCAGGCACCTTAAAGAAAGGTATCAATACGGGATATGTCCACCGTGAAGTGTGATGCAACATTCCACACGTCGTACCATACTTTGCACAACATTATCCAGCAGCTGTTGAGGCAATTTATCCCATTCCTCTGTGAGTGCACGGATGAGGGTGTTCTTGTTTGTCGGAGGATAGTTTCGACCAGCAACTTGCCTCCCAAAAGCATCCCACACATTTTCAATGGAGTTTAGATCTGGAGAACGCGCTGGCCATACGAGACGTTGAATACCCTCGCTGTCTAGACAATCCTGAACAGCGAGTGTTCGATGACATGTTGCGTTGTCGTCCATAAAAACAAATTTATCACCGACAGCACCACGGAAAAGACGAACATGAGGAAGTAGAACTTCATCAATGTATCGTTGGCTCGTCATAGTCCCATTCGCAACCACATGTAGGCGCGTGCGGCCATTGATCATGATGCTGGCGCACACCATGATACTGCATGTCGGATATCGGTCCTTTTTCTGGATATTTTCTGGACGATAAGCAGTACCACTCTCGCGCCAGATCAGTTGGCGTCTACAATCCGATGACAGACCGAACCTACTCTCATCTGAGAATAGTACGCATGCCCAGTCCTGTTCAGTCCAATTGTGATGCTCACGACACCATTGCAAACGGGCAGTACGGTGCTGTCTGGTCAATGGGACACACACAACAGGTCTGCGTGCGTATAGTCCTCCTCCCCTCAAACGTCTGGCAACAGTTTTTCGGGAGATTTGCTTTCCTGAGGCAGCAAGAAACTGATTTGCTACCTGCTGAGCTGTAGTGCGCCTGTTCCTCTTTGTTGATAGGACGATATATCTGTCTTCTGCAGGCGTCGTACTTCTAACACGACCTCCCCGTGCCGTCTACTACACATTCCAGTAGTTTTAAATCACTTCCACAGCCGTGAAACAACGCTGTGAGCGATGTTGAACTCCCTGGCAACATCTGTTATTTTTCGCCCTTCTTCGATCTTTCCAATAATTCGGCCATGCATAAAATCCTCTATGTGATGTCGGGAAGACATGTCAAAAATTTTAAGTTCGTCTATTAAATCTTTCCTGTAAAACTTTGACTTGAAACAACAAGTGTCCACACGCGTCAAAACCTTTAAAGCTCTTATGAACGCTATCACGTGATGAACAGACGTGGAAAAAATTTGCATACTCTTACTTCTTCTTACTAATATCCCGCACTTATTCTAATTTTCCACATTTTGCTTCCTTTCATTTTGTGGTTGCTATGGATGATAGTGTTATCCGTCCTTAGCAATTGTCCAGCAGTGTATATATATATATATATATATATATATATAATAGTAGGAATTGAAAAAGTGAGGTTTAATGAATTTTACCGTTTTTCTTCTTATGCCGCTGAGCAGAATCTTATGGAATAGTACTGATAGAAGTTTTGAACATTTAATTAATAAAATCTCTACGTATTTTAATAAGCATTCAAAAATGATTAGAGGCCATCGATTATCAAATTCAGCGATTTAAATAGAAATTCTGTACTTGTGAAAAATAAAATCCGTTTAGTGGTATTATGACCAATTATAAAAAAATATGTTTAGTAAAATAATTTTTAATTAAATATATGAAGTAAAAACTAATGTAGTAATAATATTAAGAATATTTTTGCAACTGTAATAACTATAATAACTTTATACAAGTAAAGAAATTTTATATATTTCCATATATATATGCATTGATTTTACATAAGAGGAATGTGATTTATATTTTAATATATTTTTTTTAAAACCATATTCGCTTATCTTAGATTTCAGTTCTTTACTAAAAGCTCTAATGATAATGCCTTTCTTTGAGTTATTGATTTAGTGACACTGTTATGCGTAAAACCACGTTTCCAAAAATAAGAACATCGATTTTGAGTGCACCAGATTGCATTTATTTGACGGGAAAGCTTTTTCAAGCAAATGAGGCCTTTTATTTATTTTTGCCAGAAAGATCGGAAAGAAACAGATTGATTTTTATCGCCGTACTAGTTACCGATACTGAGTATGGTTCTTTCTGTTGCTTTATGAACAACGTCGTTCGTTTTATATGGCTCAGATAATTTCCAAATATTATTGCTTTTATTTCATTATTATTTTCCTATATATTGAAGAATTTATGTTCGAGTTTACATCATTTACCGACAAATAAAAGCACAATGAATAGTGTCTTATCAGAGATGTTATTTGTACTTAATAAAACAGAACATGATAAGATTAAAAAGTTTTGGTAATTTCTTACGACTGCTTCATTTTTGATTCTGGCATTTCTCTTTATTAAATTTATATTTTTAAATGCCTTATTCTTTATCCTTTAAAAAATAAAGTGGTGAAAAAAATGTGATTATTATTAATTTCTAACCAGTAATTTTAAGGAAATTTCCTTTCATTGGTATAAAATCAAATAAAAAAAAACAGGATAAATGGAATTGGTTTTGAAAATTCTTGTTTTTTAATATTTAAATATAATTGTGAATATTTTAATAAAAATATTTTTTTCTAATTTTGTGCATAATCCATTTTACTTAAAATATCAATGTAACAAGCATTGATATTTTATTTACAAATTTCTTTCACGTTTCTTAAACATTTTTTCTCAGCACACTAAAACATTATATTTATTTTTTATCTGTATATAACAAATGACTTGAATTGTACACACACACACACAGCGGAATAATAATTAAATTCTTCTCTCAGCAATGTAAGATACACAAGATCTTGCGAGAAAATTGGATTTCATTTGTTTTTCTCAGAATTTAACTTTAATAAATTATCATGCAGAATAAACGAATAAAGATTAATATTTCTAAGAAGGAATCAAATTTATATCAATTTATTTTGATAATCTTTGTTTCTTTTTTCGCTATATTTAAAAAGAAATAAGTTTTTATTGAAAATAAATTGAGATAAAAAGAAATATAAATAGTATGAAAATTTTGGAATTTCAGTTCCTGTGTAATTTTGTGCTCTCTTGAAATTTTATCAAAATGAAATTAATTTTTTCAACAAATATGTTTTCAATAAATTATTTAGCAAGCAATTTTTCACTGTGTTAAAATTTTTTGATTATATTACATTTAATATAAATATGTTTATTTACAACTATACTTATTCACAGAAATAATTGGAAGCGAAAAATGTTTCAAAATATTTCGATTATGAATATGTAAATTATATTTCGAATCGTTTCTAAAGATGATTTACATTAAAATGGTACGCGTCTAGTCATGAATATAAAATAATACTTCGCGCTTTTTTGGATACAATAATACAAAGATAGAGTCTTTGTTTTTATTTTATATCAACAATATTATATTTCGTTATTCATAAAGAATAATGAAAATATACCGAAAAACGAAGTGATTCTTGTGTTCAGTTTTAATATTATTTTTGACGTCTTACTAATACACCTTAATACGTCTTACTAATAAATAATAATTAATAATGGAGCAAAATGGCGTAAATAATGTTTAATAATTCAACAAAAACATATACAGAATGACCTGTTTTTTTGCGATCCTTTTTTATGCGATTTGTTTTGTGTGATTTTATTTTAATACGATATTTTGTTGTGCGATCTTTTTTATGCGGTGTTAGAATCTCAGCGGCTTTGACGCCACTGTTATGTTTTCTATCAATGTACATATAAAGACTCCAAGACGCTCTGTTCATTGGTTATAAAGAGTCTCTTGAACATGCTCATTCAATTGCTTTCTCTCAACGCACTAGCAACACGCATTTGATTGAAGAAGAAACTTTTAATGTCAGTGACATTATCAATAGTTTGATACATTTCGAAGACGGTCAAAAACCATATTCTTTGGTTAGAGCGGATAAAATATATGCAGGGACCCAGTTTTCCAACCAATTGGAAAAGCATTTTCTTAAAATAGATACTAATTCCGAAAGGAGTTTGAAATTCTAAAAAGTGCTTCGATCATGCATATCTAGTTATCGTGGCGTCGAGTAAGTCGTAAGATTTTGCATCGTCGCAAAAACTTATTACTTATTTCATGGCACCAAAAATAAATCAATTGACATTTTATCTTTAGGTAACGAAAGCGATTTTGAACTAATTCGTCACAGAAAGATGCGCACTTTGAATTACGATGAGTGACAGTGAATTATGCATGTGCATTTTGTGTGTGTGAAAATTTCTCCATGTATACAAGAAGAAATTAATTGCTTTCATGTGAAATTTAATTATGTGTTTTTTTCGGAAGTACTTTCTCATAAAGTTCATAAAAAACTGACGTATTTTTTAAATGCGATTTTTTTCATGCTGTCCCTCTCTACAGCAGAAAAAAAAGTTGTAGTATGTACACAAAGTTGTTAGTTATATGTACATATTGATATAATATTTTTACATTTTTTGTGCGGCTTCTTTTCGTGTGGTCCTTATCTACCGCACAAAAACAGGTTTTACTGTACTGAAAATTGAAACATAAGGCGCATACCAGCTCTTAAATCAATAATTCGTAATTCATTCTTTCAAATCGCTATTCAATAAATTGTATAACCCGAATGATTCGTTATTACTTTAACAATTAACTCTTTCTACTATATTGTATTAATGTGTTTCTTATATACAGGGTGTTCCAAAAATAGAGCCCAAACTCAGCACAGCCAAATTCTTCGTCGGAAGTAGATTAGAAACACCCAAAGAACTGTGCCTGTAAGATCCATAGTTTACGAGGAACATAGGAAAAACAAAGTATGCCGGTAAATGAAAAAAAAAACATTTTTTTATTGAAGACATCAACAACAGTATTGCAAATATTTAAGAAACAGATGCCGTGCATATCTAGGTAGGCTTGAGCATGTAGTGGACTGGATGAGTGCACACATCATAGCACCTAATTATCCACCCAAGTACAAGCAGCACGCTGACGAGCAACCGAGTCCGTTTATAAAGTCACTTCGTCTTGATGCACCAGTTCCTTAAGACTGTTTCATAGAAAAATAATACATCTGTGTGAGGTTTGGTGATCATGGTGGACATAGAAATGGACCCCCACATCCGATCCGGTGGTCGGGGTACGCCATAACCAGCCTATCATTTACAGGCTCACTGGAATTCACCGAAACCCAAGCATGAAACATCATGCATCATCATTTCCCTTATTAAAACACTTTTATTATCTTTACCTGTATGTAATGACGGAATCTTTGAACTCGATTTTTACCCACTTTAAAATGTCAGAATTATTCGAAATTCTGCCCACTTGTCAAGGACCGATGACAATACAATAATTTAATGATTTTGTTCCATTGTAGCAGTCAGGAGTAACGATTTCCCATTTCCAGAGTTGACGACTAATTTCAGATCCCATTTCCAGAATTAGAGACCAATTTCATATCTTATTTCCAAATGTGGTGACTTATTACAGATTTGTCGACTAAATTAATACTTTACAAACCTAAAGCGAAAATGCTCATGGTTAATACAAATGCGACAAAGAAAAACAATTTACGATAAAAGCGTGGTTTTTTTTTCAGTTCTTAAAACCATCATTTATTTACCTTATTTTTCTCGTAAAGTAGGGATCGAACAGGTAATGTATTCTTTAGGCTTTTTTATGTAACCCCAATGAGGAATCTGGTTGTGTAAAGTTTGGATGCTATTTTTGGGATACCCTATATTGCATATAATCCTTTGTTTCTAACTAATAATAGAAAAGATACATAATATTTAAAACGTACATAAAATTATAATATAAAAAGGATTGGTTGATTTTATCAAAAACTGTTTCTTTCACTGTGAGTAAATAGGACTTGATTTTAAATTGATCACGTTCCGGAATTCCTTGATTCAGTCTGGGGAAGTCCAAAGAATGCTAGCTTCAATACGAATTTAATGAACTGAACAGGATAATGAATTAATATTGATTACGGAACTTATGATAAATCTAATTAATTTTAATAGATCATGTCATTAATGTAAATGTGTTATTCGCACCTCTCTTTCTAGTTAAATAATAATAATAAACTAATCGAAATATGTATGGTATTATGGGAAAACCCCACCTGAAAGAATTTCATATTCTTTTTGCTCGTTAACCTTTTTAAAAATTTTGAATTAGGGTAAATTTTAAGTTTTAAATGTTAAATGTTCTCCATTTTTAAAATGTTACTATTTTTGAAAGTAAAGTCATTTAGAGTTGTAATGTATAAACTAAATATTTATTCTCTGCGGTTCTGGAAACGATCGAACAAAGATATCCAGCGAATAAATGGCTCCATATCTACACTGATGACTCATACCTGCCAGAAACAAACAGATCCGGTGTTGGATGGTTCTGTTGGCTGTTTGAGGGCTCCTTGACCTTGGGAAAAAACGCCACCAACTCTTATGGCGAGGTCTTGGCTGTCTGTGAAACTACAACGCAATTACTAGCTGCTGATCTGGCTCCTGCAAAAGTTGTCTTTTTCATAGACTCCCAAGCGGCAATTTTAGCTTTAAGCATATACACCAACTGTGGCTGCCTCAACACAATTCAGTGCCGTACTAAAATTGTAGAGCTGATCTCATATGGCGGGTCTGTGGCCTTACAATGGATCCCAAGTCATCCTGGGATCATTGGCAATGAGAGAGCCGCCCGAAAAGCCAAGCAGGGAGCCGAGTCATCCCAACCAGTTGTCCCTTTGAATCTAAGAAGAGAAAATAGCATTATTTTCACTTTCATTGACAAATTTACTATCGTGGACCAAATGACCAAGAGCCTTGGAAAGAGTCATGGGAAACTTTGGCCACTGTGGGTCCAATTCTGAGGCACTTGGAGAGAGCCGAGGCTATCGCCCGCTTTCGCCAAAACCACCGGACTTGACTTTTTGGAAGTATATCTCCACTGGCTTGACCTGCCCACTCTGCGGCCATTCCAGAATGTATGGCGACCACCTGCTCCAATGCACTGGACTGGATAAATACCCAACGGACGACGTCATCAGACGATACTTGGAGGCTCAGCGGCACATGTTCAAGAAGCCAAACACGGGAGTTGGATAAACATATAAATAAATAGTTATTCTCTGAAATAATAAAAGCTTGTTTCTCCAGAAAAAATTCATTTTAAATTAAATAAATAATTATGCATACTCAAACACACATCTATATATATGTAGGAGAAAAGCATTTTTCCTCATCACTTGTTCTCGGGATTTATTAGGCCTACAGACAAGAAATTTGGCAGGCAAGCTTTTATACCGTAGAGAACCTATATATAAGAAGGTGTTTTACAGAAATTCCTTTTAAAGAAGGGTTACTGGTGTATGTAAGTAAAAAAGAAACCCTATTTTTTACTATTAGAGCTATAGCTTTGAAGTTTGATTAACTTGTTTCTTTTGTTGAGTTTGAGTAGAAATCTACTCAGAACTGCTTTTACGGAAATCGACTCTCAAGAGAGGTAACGTGGGCGTTATAGATAACAATTCTTGTATTTAAATTATAACACGTACAGATTTGGAATTTGGAAAGCGTGTTTATTTTGTTGAGTAGAAGTCCACTTAAAATGGGTTTATGGAAATCAGCTCTGGGGTCAGTTAAGGGGGCATGCTTCCGTTTTGGAAAATTATAAATCCTGCCCTTTTTAAATGAAGAAGTGATCGTTATAAAATATTTTTGAATTTCTCGGTATTATCTAGAATCTACATATATAAGAATACAAATTTATAAACAATATATAGTAAAACAGCATCTTAAAATACCTAGCGAATCATGTGGGTAAAAGCTAGTATATATATATATATATATATATATAAACTGCAATTAACTAATATAACGATATTATATATAATCAAGAGGCTTCATTTGAGTATTTTTGCGTTTTATACATTCAATTTCTTGCACACTACACGTTAAATGATATATATCATATTTGTATTATATATACATATTAGACAAATTTCATTTTGTATTTACAAATAGTTAATGTTGTATTATTCGTATTGACATTTTACCCAATTCTTTTTTATGAAGTTTCCTGACAAAGTTAATTAAACTTTCACAAAAAAAGTCTTAATGAACCAGCAGGAATAACTTAAAAAAATAGAGAATTAAAGATAAGGAAAAAAATACATATATAGCAGTCCATGAAACATGTAGAGTAAAATACACCTTTATCGAGCCTCCGTTCACTATTGAAGTAGCAATATCTTCTGGAATAACTCTAGATCTCATCCCAGCTCAGTCGAGAGAAAATATTTCTCTAAGAAAGACTGACGCAGTTAAAGGCCGAATTTAAGCCTCTAAGCGCTCCGCAATGTTTCCGCTCCTCTATAATCGAGATGGCCTGCTGTGTCGAAAATGGCGGAGAGCAGTCGCTTTGTACTGGGGTTTTATTGTCCTCAGCGGATTATTTCGGAGGGAAAGCCAGGGCTAAAATGTTATCTGCCAGCGTCGTGAATTTTCTTCTATGGATTTTTACAGGTGAATTGGACTTTACAAAAATTGGTTCTGCGAGCTGAAATTCTTTGTGTTCGCCTAGACATGGAATATGAATTGATTAGAATTTCATTCTGTTGCTGTGAGGTAATTAGGTTGTAAAGACTATTCCTACACCTGCATTTGTAGAATTTTAGACCATGATGAAGAAATCAATACAATTTATTTAATAATATATAACTATTATAAATTCGTCATTAAAGTTATGCTCTGAAAGAGAATTGCAATTATTATTTTACATTTATAATTAACCGCCCGTTTCGCTGGGGTTTTCATTATTTTATTAAAGTTATCTTTTTTCTCTGTAGTTAAAGCTTTTAATGCAGTGTTTCTCAAACTGTGGGGCGTGCCCTCTTGGGGGGTGATAACTGTATGAGGAGGGCGCGAGCATATTAAAGTCGAAAGCAAAAGATTATATAAAAATATATTAATTTACTGAAAGTAAACAAACAAAATACTTTCCATATAATAAAATATAAAATACACATTTACACTGATTTAATACACTTATAAATGTATCAGTACTGTACAATGTATTTTATAATTAATTTAACAACACTAAGTTAAGAATAAGTTTGATAATTACCAGTGACCCCAATGGGTTTGTATGAACACTTTATCTTTATAATGTGTACGGTTTATAATCAATTCCTTAACTGCCGATAAAAAGTTACGCGATTCGCTCCCCAATGCCACCGTTTTCCACGCAGACGAGTGGATTTGGATGTTTTTTGGAGGGAGGAGAAAAGGAGTAATTAAGAAAATATATCCTCTGAAATAAGTAAATCCTTCGCAAACACTGTCAAGGTCCTCTTATTACATTCCAAACCTTTCGTAATAATTTTATGGATAGAACTGCACAGAAAAGATCGTACTTCGGAAAGACGTATATATACGTCCAGAATATTACTACTTTGGATGGGCGAGACGTTTATATACGTCGGTGGTACATAAGAGGTTAAAGTCGTGTATATTGTATGTTTAGTGTCAAAGAATTGTATTATTGAACTCAATACACTGTTATCGTAGGGAGGGGGGCGCGATGAAAAGGATGATTGAAGAGTGTATTGAAAGTTTGAGAAGCACTGTTTTAATGTACGAGTATCTTAATTTAAAAAAAATAACTGGTCTTGAATTTCGAAAAAAGACGGAAGCATATTTATCTTTTTTTTTCGTCCATCACCAACTCTTCGAACTCCTTACTTAGTACACCTCTAATCAACAACTACAGCAAAAGAATGGTTTTCTAAATTTCAAGTATGTTAGTCTAGTCTTTCAAAAACGGGGAAAATGTTTTTTCTCTAATTTCCTGCAAATTGTCCCGGACGTAAATTAAAAAAAACCCCGTTCTAATAGATCCCTATACAACAGAAGGAAAATGAAATCTTAGTGGATTACACCTAAGATTTCAAATCCAAATTTGAAATCTTAGGTGTAATAGTACGTAAAACGGGAATTTTTGTCTGTAACTCCCTTTGCGGGTCAATTTCCACAAAACCCGTTTTTATCATATCTCTGCTCAACAGATAGAACATGATTGCCGCGAATTTCAAGTTTGTAAGTCAGATAGTTTAAAAACGGTATTCTTTTTTTTTATATCTGTAACTGCCCCATTAATCTCCATTTGGAAGTCGATTTTCTCAAAACCCATTTTTTTCGGATCTGTACTTGTGAAGATCACCTTGGATCTCACTTTGAGAACGAGAATAATTTTGAGTCAAAGAAGAACCAGTAGCCATTTTTATAAATAACTTTCTTTATTTGGTTATCTTTCCCAAATAGAATCAAAGACTTTTAATAACAACTAAATGAAATTAGCTTTATGAGGTTTAAAAGGACTTTCCTTTATATTAACTTAAGTATTTAATGATCCAATTAATTAACAATTAGAATATCGATCACGCAGAGATTACCGCAATAAGAGATCCCAGAATTATATTCAATAATGTTCCTATTGAACATTTAACTTTAATCTCACTCCTGATACAAAACTTTAATGAGACTTTAATTATAAATCAAAATTTACCACACTGAATCTCAGCTCTTCCTGAGATTAATTTATCCATCTAGAAATCTTCAATAATAAATCTCTAACTTCACTATTATAACTTCCTGCTTCAATCTCTCTCTCCTACTGCCTCCCACTTTACTATTCCGTTTGACTTAAATACTTTATCTAATCTGCATATATAATAAGGAATCCCTGTCCTCTTTTTGGAGTTGATTGGAAATAGGTAGGGAATTAAATTTCCCTAAAAAAGACGTCTCAGAAGGTTAGTGATAAAGTTCCGTATAGATTTGTCACATACTAAACAAAATATACATTTTCCAAGCTTCAATTCTCTAGCACTTGTAATTGAAAATGGGAATTTTTACTTATATCACCCCTCCCCCACAGGCGATGAGGTCGATTTTTGCAAACTCGTTTGGTTTTTAGTGAATGTCAAGTCTTTAAAACATATATGTTTATCAAGTTTCAAGTCTGCAAGTCTAATAGTGACTCACTTACTCACTCATCTCCGAGGATATCGAGATGAATGAGTTAGTGAGTCACTTTTCTCACATTTAAATCCATAGATTATATTACAGCTGTCATGTCTAGTTATGGAAGTATGTAGATTATAGAAATTACAATGTTTATGGCATTGCAATTATTCTAGAGCAGAGGGGTCGAACCTTTGCGGAGCAATGTGCCATTTTTTATCTAAAGAAATATTTAATGAGGTATAGACGTGCCTTGTTGTGTCAAATAATTTTGATAAAAAATTAATTCTAACAACTCAATACTCTTTATTTACAGCGAAAAAATACATTTCGTACTGTTTTAGCTATACGTGTAATTCAAATTAAAGTAACAATAGTATGACTTCTGTTTGTGCAGATTAGATGACAAATAACTTGTATCAGGACTGTAAGATGTTACTTTTGGCAGAATGCAAGCTGAATTGGAGTCATCTGCCAAACGGTTTCTAAACGAGTCTTTAATGTTATTCATCCCTGAAAATACTGACTCGCAGGCATAGGTTGAAGAAAATATGATTAAAATAGCATGAGCCAATTTCTTCTAACATTTAGATGTATCTGGAATTGAATTCCATGTTTCCAAAATTTCATTTCTAGAATTTTTACTTATATTGCTTGTTAATCTTTTCTCTTTTAATCAATTCTAACTTTCTCCTTTTTACAACACATTTTTGAATCCATATCGAACTAGACTGGAAATCAATCAGTAGCATTTAAAATTCAATTTTCAACCAATCGAGTTGGGACACGTCAAGTTTATTAAATGGAGCCACATCAAGGTACGTAATAAACCTGAGCGTTTGTGGTAATTCTGTGAACTGAGAAAATCTCGCTGAAAATGTAAACCGTTTTGATGGGTGGCGTCCCCAAAATATTGTATCACGTGCCATTCGTTCGCCATCCCTTTTCTAGGGAATGTGCATACGTATTTATTCACTTTATCACAACCTTAAGTATGCTCCAGAGCCGGAGTTGACAAAACGTGGTTCTTTAGACTTTGGCCGCTATTTATTATTAAAAATTAATTATGTCTATTGAAAAATTATTTCCCTTTCACTTTACATTTTATAATTGTGTATTGAAAGATGCATTTGCATATACATTTAAGCAATTCATTTGCTTAAAAAGATTACTTCTGTATTAAATTATTTAGAGGTAACGAAGATTAATGAGCATTAGGGAAAATAATAGTTCTAAAAGGGTTCAAGTCTAATTTATTAGTGAAAATGTCACCGAGGTTAATAGTCTTCAAAGTGATTTCCAGAAATATTTATTTATTTGTATGCATACATTCGGGAACATTCATAAATGAACAAGAGATATATTTAAACCCCCCAACATAAGTGACAAAAACACATTCCTTATTTTTGACGTTCTTAAGGGTTAATAAAAAGAGTGTAAAATGATTTTTACATGCAAAAACACCCGAAGTTAGCGTTAGTTATTAGTGTAAGCAGGAAATTCCAGAATAAAGCAATTAAAATATTATTGGTATGGAAATTATTTTCACGTTTGAAAATTTCTCCACTATATGATATTTTTATAATAGTTATTCTTGAATAGAGCCGCATGAATAAAAGTACCATCGGCAGTTCTTAATTTTTGAAGGAAATTTTTACACAAAATTTACTTTAAGTAAATCTTTATTTATATCAGCGTTTCTCAAACTGTGGGGCGTGGTCCTCTTGGTGGGGCATGATAAATCTACGAAGGGGGGCACGAGCCTATTGAAAAGTTGTAAGCAAAAGATTATTTAAAAAATTATCAATTTATTGAAAGTAAACAAAAGAAAATACATTCTCGCATAATAAAAAATATAATACACATTTACACTGATATAATAAACTTATAAATGTATCACTGCTGCACAAAGTATACTTCATAATTAATTTGACTATACTATAAGAACAAGTTTAATTATTGCCAAAGCCCCTATGGGCTTATGTATAAATTATATACAAAACTTAACACTTATGTCGATAATTTGTACGGTTTATAATTAATCCCTCAACTGCCGGTAAAAAGTTACTAGAATCCGCTCCCCAAAGCCACCGTTTTCCACGGCAGGCACGCGCATGCGCTGTATGGGAGGGGGGGAGAAAAAGAATAAAAAAAAATATGGAAATCCTCTGAAAAAAGTAAATTCTTCGCAAGCACTCTCAAGGTCCTTTTATTGCATTCAAAAGCCTTCATAATAACTTTATGGATAGCAGTGCACAGAAAAGACGCATAAATACGTCGTCCGAGGGAATTAACGCTTTGGGTCAGTTAGACGTTTATATATGCCAGTGACATTTAAGATGTTAAAGTCGTATGGTGGCTTTAGCGTCAAAGTATTTTTAGTGTTATTGAATTGTTATTGTGAGGATGGGAAGGGCTAGGAAAATTATGATTGGATATTAGATCGCAAATATTGAAAGTCTTAGAAACACTGATTTAAATACCATAAAAAGTGTTAAGTTGCTTCTTTACCATCTTGATTGCGATTGCTATCGGGCGGTACTTTCGCGTGTGTTGAAATATAAATGATTCTTGATACCTTACTTAACTTGTTCCACTTACAATTTGACTCTTCTGCGCTCGAAAGTGTTCCAGCTCCTGCTCGAAAGTATAAAAAACAGGGAAACATCCTCAAAAGACTGAATTTTTAAAAGTAGAGAACTATTTATACATAAAAGCCTTTTGTCTTCTCTCGTAAAATATCGCGTCATAAGTTTTTACGTGCCCATTACACAGACCGATGACTGCAATAAAGAAGTGAATGAAGATTCACAGCTTACAACATGGGTACATTTTCGTTTTTAAAGAAATTGAATTCTTTGTCACTTGATAAATATTCCGAAAACAAATATTTGTTATATAAGAAGTTGGAAAATAAATCAGTAAATGTGTGCGAAATATATTTTGTGCAATACTACGAAGCACCCTAGGACACAAATTATTTCCCCCTCTGATAATGATTTCGATAAAGGAAATTGAGAGAATGATTACTTAACTGTAAGATAAAATTTAAGTTTACAGGAAGAAAATAATTAAAAATAGAGAAAACTTGGTAGCTTCCTCAGGGTGTAGGAAACTGTTTCAATTTTCTTAGTGCCATTCAAGCTAATAGAAATAGCCTTCAAATTCAAATGCCACGCAAAATTTTTGAAAATTTAAAATTCGGTGACAAGTATATCGCAGTGCAAGTAAAAATCAGTGAGTTTGGCTTACGTTTTTTTTTTCTATTTAAAAAGAATTTTTAAAACGAACACAACGACAAATATCTCAGGAGGAAAGCATACTACTATTTAGCTTGAAATGAAAATGGAGCTTTTTAAAGCTGTTGATCAAAAACAGAAATATGTAAAGATTTCGGTATTGCTCTCTAATTCTACTTTATCAATAATAATTAGAAAAAAAAGGCCAATTACGTAAATGTTTGAACAGTTTTTGTTGTTGTTGTGGCTAATGCCACTTGTCTGACGTAGTCAGAAACTGGCCCACGAAATTAATCGTGGCAAAGTGCTAGAAGTACGCCTGTCATTGGCCTAGGCCTTGAACACCATACAGGTGACAATACGAATTAGCTCGGCGAAATTCCCCGAAGGGACGATAGATGGCGACACCACCTATCTCCACCTCCACAATTTTGCCATGGGAGAGGGGAAGGAAATATTCTCCAGTCCCCTGCACTCGTGATTCAGCCCACAAGACTTTCGGACCCACTGATCTAACGAGCATGTACTCCGTGTGTACTCGGAGGATATTTGGTGGCATCGTTCATCGAACCCAGGCCTTCCGGTCTGGAGTCCAATGCTCTAATCACCAGGCTACCCACGGCCCACGTCAGTTTTTGTTAAATACATGCATATACACATATCTTTGTAAATAAAATGTACCCTAATAAATTTAATTTTGTTGAATATGTGGGGGGTCGCATTATCTTTTAACACGAAAAAATATAAAATATTTTAGTCCCCTCAGTTTCGTATTAAGCGATTTTCACTGCATTTAATTCATATCTATCTGTTAAATACATTAATGTATAAAATGCATGTAAACTTAACAAAGGATATTTTTTTTCCCTATCATCTTGGTCTTATTCTAAAAAAATATTGAACTATTTTTGCTTTTTTTCCAGAGAACCCCAACCCCGAGTATGACCTGGACCCCCTTTTGCCCGTAGACCCTGAGGGGTGCCTCCGGAACAGGGAGGAAGCTGCCGCGAGGGGTCGTCAGTGCCTGCGGAAGTGCGCCTCCGACGCGGATTGCATCAGCTCCAGGAAGAGATGTCTGTGTGATGGATTATGCGGATGGTCATGCATTAGACCAGGTGAGACGCAGATTAAATGCCACTCATCTGTGTTGAACTCAGGACAATGTAATGGGCATCCCAGTGAATATGCCTATGAGTCAGTCTATTACATCTTAAAGTTGAGGAGTTATTTTTTAAAAAAAATGTTTTATTGTTGGTTGAAAGGTATTTAAGCATGGAGTGTTTTTCTAGAATTTTGAGAAATTCTATGCTTGAAAATTGCTATTTATTTTCTTTATTAATTAAGGCTGTTTTCGAACCCGAATTTGAAACATTTTTTTTTCAGATATAAGAGAAATGAAAAAATAATATAATATCGTGGCTTCACTATCCTTTAGAGAGCAGCATTTTTTTATCATACTTCCAATTTTTAACCGAGTTGGCTCATTTTTTTCTGTTATAAATTGAGTTTCGTTTTTATTTTCTCCTATATCCTAATGTTAAATGCCCTACGTATTAAATCGAAAAAGAAAACATTAATGGAATATTTTGAATTTTCTAAAAACACTATATTGTTTACAGAGGTATGAGCTAAGATATTGAAAATTTCCATGGGAATTGAGGCATTTTTCTGTCTGAAAATGTGCTTCGCGTTTAGTTCAAGCTCTCGCACTTTCACCAAAGACAACCTTAAGGTGTCCGACAACGTTTAAAATCATTATTTTGAAAAATTGCATAAATGTATCACTGTTTTTGTATTTAGTGTCACATAGAATAGAATATATATATAAAATTGTTTTAAGAATATTTTATTACAATAAAAAATTACTTAAATACAACATTTTTTGGCAAGAAAAGAAAAAGAAACACATTTTCAAAAAATTCACTTTTTATGGAAAATGCTTCTGTAATAATAATTTTTCACTTATATTTACTTTGGACTAGGATTTTTGAAATATGTAACATAAGAGTTTATTTATTCGTATTCTAATATATCACAGTAAAGAGATATTTTAACAAACGGTTATTATTTCAATCGATAGTAATTCTTAAAATGTGCGTTTTTCAAAAATCCTAGTTCGTGTAAGTCTTAGCTGTATTTAGGCAAAATAATATTATTACAGGAGCATTTTCCAGAAAAGGCGAATGTTTTGAAAACATAATTTCTTCTTCATTTTTTGGCTTAAAATAATTTTATTGTTATAATATTCTTAAAAGAATTTTACATGCATATTCTAACACAAGTAACTCTAAAAAATATATAAAAATTGAGTCAGTTATTATCATTTATAACCATTTTGGACGTATTTAGATATCTTAATGTTCTCTATTTTTTTCCATTAATGCTTTATTTTTTTCTATAAAACTTTCTTTTAAGCAAACCGTTTGTTAACGTAATTAGTTACAGTTTATTTAACAAAAAGGGCATGTTTATTTTTAAGAGGTACGTTTGTTTTGACCTAAAAATTACATAGAAAAAAACTTAACTTTTTTATAATAAGTATTTAGAAAACCATAAAGGAAAGTCCTTCACTGTCTTCATAAGACTCTTTCATCAAAAAATTATTCAAATATGCATACACATACATGAAGGAAAATTATATCATATATATAAAAACATGAAAAAAAGAAATAATAAAAGTAAAACACAACATTCAACGAAAAATTTGTAAAAGGAGTTAAAAAATACTAATAGACAAAATTTTAAAATGGAGCAAAGGTCAAAAATCAATTTCAGGCGTAGAACCTGATAAATGGAGCTAAACTAATTTGATGGTACTAACATTTCTCCTTTTGCGACTCGGTATATATATTTGAAGAATCTTGAAAATCTTGATCCAATTTTTTATCATAGTTTTCTCGATCATTTAAGTAATATATTTTGTTACAACCTTCACTAACATATGTAATCAACAAAATTCATTTGCTAGGTAAAAACCATTATTTTATTTATCGGAGTCATTATATACAATTTAAATACGCAAAATGGTCAAATAATGGCATTGGTGAAACTTAATGGAATAATATATAAGGTTATGATAAATATCTATGTTTATGTATATCTGAGATAGCATTAATTTTCCTATAAGAATTATTATTTAAAAAAAATCTTTAAATATGTTTACTAAACCATTTTGTTTTAATTGCAAACGTAGAAAAAACAGCTTTGACATACTCAAGGAAAAATCTTTTAACAAGATTTTTACAAATTGATCATTCTTTACTCCACTCATTATTCTATCACGTAAGCTTTAAAAGAATTCTTTCACGAAACTATTATGCATCTAAATAGTACATAAATGAATACATAATTGTAAATAAATACAATCAAGATACTATTTTAATGCTTGTTTCTACTTTTTATATCAAAAGTTGTCCTGAAAATGAAACGGTTTCTTAAAAATAAGTATTCTATTACTTAGACTATAAATAACTTTTTTTCGTAGAACATTTGAAAGAGTGAAAAAAAATGTCTAAAATATTCAATGTACAAGTACGAATCTAAGCTGGAAGAATTCCAGTACTCTCCACAAACTATTACGTTGTAGAATATCGTGAAACTTTATATAAAAAGCAAAGGAATAAGAACGAAAATATTAAAAGAATATATTTATACTATCTTCTGAGGAATGTGATTGTAACTATTATCTGCCTACAGCATTTCGAAGAAATACCGCGGGCAGTTGAAACGAAACTGTATTTACGATCTCTGGGCTCTTTTAAAATTGTTCAGAAAACCTTTCCTAGTTTCGCAGACAAGTACTATCTTTAAACGGTTCATTCCTACAGGCACTTTTGGGAGAGAAGTTACAAAAGAGAAACACAACTTCCTGAGATGTTAGTGTAGAGAATTGTTATTTGTTTTATTCATGCTTCCTCAAGATTTTCATCCGAGAGTTCCTAAAACGTGAACAAGCATTTGGGATGTTTCCATTTAAAAAGAAAGAAGTTTTGGTAAGATTGTATAATATAAGATCTTCAAGTGGAAAAAAAATAAATATTGTTCTTTTTTAAAAAAATATCCAGTTTATTCCCTCTACTTGTTTATGTTTTGGGAGTTTTATTTCATTTTGAGTGTGATTTCAGTTTGCCTTTGAATTAGTGAAGTGTTATCGGAAATTATTCATAAAATAGATGATTCATACAACATTTTTCAAAATCGAGGTATCAATTACGATTTTAAGTTGCTAGTTTGATATCACGGGACATGACGCCAAGAGTTGCTTGGCGCGATAAAGGAATCTCGCCAAGCAGTTCCTGTTGTTGCTGGCGGAATCCAAGATGGCGGCCTAGCGATATCAAATCGTCAGGAAGATAATTTAAAAAACTGTTGTTAGATAATTAAAATAAATTTCAAAAGAAGAATATATAGGAAGAGATTGAGAATAACCAAGATCAATCAGTAAATAATTAGTAACAATATAGTCTAATAAAAAGTTACATCTACTAATATTATGCAGTATGCAATAATAATCTCATAATATAATCTAATAGCAATTATATATAATATTCATACAGTATGATTTCATAATAATTATTGTATATAATAATATAATATAATAGTAATTATAAAAAAAGAATAATCATCGTATCGTAATACAAAAATCATACATAATAATACTCATGTAACGTAATATTACAAATAAATAACATAATAATATTTATAATAGAATAGTAATTATAAATAAATATCAAAATATGTCGTAATATTTATAAATAAATATAATAAAGAAACAATTATAAATAACAAATATTATATGATTATTACATATGATAATAATTCTATTTTTATATATCATTTATAAAATAATTACGTAATATATAAAAAAAATTAACTATGTGAATATCAATTAAAATTACTTAAAACTTCCAATAATCCAAAAACAGTAAAATATCAAGCTAGCCACATTGTAATGTTATCGCCCATCTCGGCGAACATAAACAACAAATCAGCCCGTGCCCTTCATATCAAACTAGTTCCGATTTTAACTAGACATAAAGAAACAGAGACTGTTGTAGCGAGTATTTCCTCCTCATATTAGCTAAGAAGATCTCGTTCATCATTGACATTCCCAGGGAGCCGAATGCAGCGAGGGTGGAGAAGCCATTGAACCAAATTGGAAATTA
This sequence comes from Trichonephila clavipes, assembly GCA_019973935.1. Lineage (NCBI taxonomy): Eukaryota > Metazoa > Arthropoda > Arachnida > Araneae > Nephilidae > Trichonephila > Trichonephila clavipes. The sequence goes on along the minus strand of BMAU01002603.1, from coordinate 616,369 downwards.
TTACAAACGGGAAATGAGCACTTTACTTTTATTCAGTCAAATGAAAGGTATTATTACGCGATATGCAGGGGATATAAACTTAAGTGCCAGAATCAAATTTGTATTTATCTGAATGGCATGCAACGCCTGTGCCTTGGCAATCCAAAAATCCTCCGTTATTGGGATTACCAAAAAATATGATTATGTGCTTGTGGCACAGATTAATGTGGCACTTTCCCTATCAACAGCGTTTCTCAAACTGTGGGGCGTGACCAAGGGCCCCTACCGGGAAGGGCACGAGAAAACCGAAAAGTTGAAAATAAAGGATTATTTAAAAAATGTTTTAGCTTTCCGAAGGGAAGTAAAACAAATATACATTCGGACATAATAAAAAATATAATACACATTTACGCTGATACAATACACTTATAAATGTATCAGCTCTGTGCAATGTATTTGATCATTGATTCCTCAATACTAAGTTAAGAAAAAGTTTAATGATTACTATTGATCCCCCATGGGTACAGTCATATAAAAATTATAATACTTATCTCGATAATTTTTACGGTTTATAATCAAAGCCGCATAGTAGCTTTTGCGTCAAAGTTACATTATTACTGAATTCAATGTATTGTATGGAGGAAGGGGGGGGGTGAAAATTATTATTGAAAATTTGGTCTTAAGTATCAAAACTTTGAGAAGCACTGCCCTGCAATCATCTGCAGCAGTGACCTTTAGACGGTAGTCCGCGGACCTCCGGGGCTTCTCATTTAATATTATTTCTCTCTTTTACGGACTCTGAAAGGCCTTGGACAAAATTAAAAGATGTACCGCATCTTAGTCTAGATTACTAAATATTACACCACCGATGAAAAAACTCTACTAGAACATGCATTTCGATAAAGAATATTTTTTATTCTTTGTAACTACATAGCCATTATACAATGTAATTTTTTTTAATTAGATATTTACATACGTGTTAAACACTGTTAAGTGTGATGTAAAAGATATGTTTAAGGTATTCGCCTACTTGCGACAACTTTAAAAAAAAAATGGTTATATGAGAATTTTTTTTTGCGATTTTTAGATTTATTTAGTATATTTTAAGGAAAAAATCATAAAATTGAAAACATAAAAAAAATTATTATTATTAAAATGGGAAAAAACTGGTAAAATTGTACAAAAAATTAAGTAAACGGGGCCCGCTCTGTACAAAGATTTTATGAACAAATTCTCCATTTTTCAATTTTGATGTGTTACTTTGTTATTCCTGTTTGAAGTGACCTTCACGATAAGAGATATTTTAATTTTTACAAAAAACTAGAGCACTTTATCTAAGTCATTATACGAAATTGCTAAAAAAAAAACAGTGATTATATTCATATAAAGGTCTGTAAATTTTCAAATAGAACAGTGACTGATAAATCTGAAGATCAAAACACTTCAACTGTTATACAGAACATACACAATAAACTTTAGCAAATTATTTTCAAAACTGTTTGAGCAATCTCTGTCCCCGTTTGATCTTTTCGAAAAAAAAACACATTTCGAGTCAAACGCATTTTAAAGTTTGACAACTTGTGTAAAGCTATGGCATCTGCTTTGACTGAAACACTTGTAGTTTCTGTTCTATTGAATGAAAAATAATAAATTTGGTATTTTTATGAAGCTAATAAAATGTCTTATAAAATAAAATGATAAAAAAATTTGTCAATTATGAAAAAAATCGTGATTTTAGGGTAGTTGTATGCCTTAATTAGCTGAAACAGTCTTCGAATTATTGAGAAATCTTTATATTATTCAGACATGTGTAGATTTTGTGTGTCTTATTCAAGATATTGGAAGTCCGCGATGTCAGGCTAATATATAAAGGATGACCACGGCGATCAAAATTTGAAGAACAGCTGATCTCTCGTCTTCCTTATTTCTCTTATATCATCTGTCTCGCTAACAATTTATGCCATTCGTAGAGACATTATCTTTTAAGAAGGCATTATTTTAGACGAAGGTTCCAGTTTGGCTTGACCGAAGAAAACGCGAGTTAGAGAGAGGATACCTCGCAGGTAACATTGTTAGACAATATAATAATTTGCTCAAACACACCGTTGAAATTTCGTTTGGCTCAGAATCGGATTAATTAAATTTCAGTTAAAACTCAATGCATAATTTTATTTGTCTTGTAAACAATAGGTTACATCTAACTCTATTTTATGTCGTGGATAGGTTCGAAAAATTGCATTACATAAACCGTTAAAAAAATACCTTTGCGAAGTTAAAGGGTTAATGCAGACCTTCTCAAAATTGCAATATTCGCGACCCAATATTCAATCATCATTTTCTTCGCATCCCCCTCATACATTAACAATGAGTTGAATTCAATAATACTACACTTTGACGCTAAAGCTACAAATCAACTGTAACCTCTTAAGCACTCGCAACATTTATAAACGTCTCGCTCAGCCAAATTTTTAATTGCCTCGGACGTACATGTACGTACATATTTCCCAAGTACGATCTTTTCGGTGCATAAAATTATTCCGAAGGTTTGGAATGCGGTAAAAGGACCTTGACAATGTTTGCGAAGGATTTCCTCGTTTCAGATTATTTTATTCTTTATTTCTCCCCCCGCAGTACTTCACATACGCGTGACTACGTGGAAAACGGTTGGCATTGGGATGCGAATCGTGTAACTTTTAATTAAGGGATTAATCAGCAATTAAGGGATTAATTATAAACTGTACAAATTATCAAGATAAACGTTAATTTTTGTTTTTAATTATACATATGACAAGCCCACGTGGTCACTGATAATTAATAAACTTAGTATTGTTAAATTAATTATAAAATACTTATGTGTAGCACTGATACATTTATAAGTGCAATATATCAGGGTTAATGTATTTTTTATTATTTCAGAACGTATTTTGTTTTTGTTTATTTTCAGTAATTTGTGTGTGTGAGGAGTTTTTTATATAATCTTTTTTTTCGACCTTTCAATATGCTCGCGCCCCCTTGTGGAGTTTTTACGCCCCACAGCTTGAAAAATGCTAGGTTAATGCACTCCAAGTTGTAAAAAAATGAGGGAAATTTAGGTAAATGAATACATTAAACTTGTTGCTTTTGTTAATGCCACCCGATTGACGGTTTAGTTAGACCGAGATCCACGAATTTTATCAATGCAAGGGGCTAGTTTTTACATCTGCCATTTGCCACAACTTTACATTTACTAACATTCATGCAGATGACAGTACGATTTCGAAAAGTTGCACCACCAACTTTGAAGGATAATGCACCAAGGTTGATCAGGGTGGATTCCACCTCTCTTCTCCTGCTACTTATCTCTCGAGAAGACTAGTGGCTCTTCGAATATTTAGAGTGCCCCTTTGCCACCAAGGCACTATACAATTACAAACACCCATGCCTTTTCCGGGATTCAAACTCGGGTCCTTCTGCACAGCAGTCATCATCACTATCCGTTATACTGAATGGGTGGATCATATTCCTTTCGTAACATTTTATAAAATGTGATTAAAGAAATAGACTGTAGGAATTTTTACATATAAGTTGTTGTGTGCCTCGACATTTATTTGTGTTTACATCGCATCGCAGATATAGCGAAGTGAAGGGACCACGCTAAGAGAAGAGAGTGTAACGAGTTGGCTATGAGCCGTTGGAATAAACAGTTGTGAAAAATTACAGTCCACCGTGTTCTTCGTTGAGTATGACTTGCTTAAATAGAGCCATTGATGAACAAAAACATAAGTACTTGCATTTATACAAGTATTTTAACAAATTTATATAGCTAAAGAGTGTTTTTTTTTCAGGTATAGAAGTTTAAGTTGGCATTACTTTCCAAGATGGCGACCGATTTAACAGCTGTCAAGTGATTTATTCTCAGTTTGGTTTGGAAATTCATCAAAACGATCATCAAGCAAAGCGTAGATTCGTCGAATGGGCCCAAAACGAGATTGCCGTTGTTCTCGATTTTCATAAGCGAATTTTGTTTAGCGATGAAGCGCACTTCTGGTTGAATGGCTACGTCAACAAACAAAAATACCGCATTTGTAGTGAAGCTAATCCCTAAGTGTATGTCGAAACACCGTTACATCCTGAAAAACTGACTGTTTGGTGCGCTTTATGGGCTGGTGGAATCCTTCTTCAAAAACGATGAAGGCCACAACGTTAGTCAATGGTGATCGGTATAGAGCCATGAATACTAACTTTTTCATTCCTGAATTGAACAATCATGATGTCCAGGAGCTGTGGTTCCAACAAGACGGCGCAACATGTCACACAGCTGGCGCCACAATTGATTTATTGAAAGACACGTTTGGTGACCGCCTAATTTCACGTTTTGGACCTTTGAATTGGCCTCCAAGATCTTGTGATTTAACACCGCTAGACTATATTTTGTGGGGCTATGTAAAGTCTTTGGTCTATGCGGATAAGCCACAAACGCTTGACCATTTGGAAGACAACATTCGCCGTGTTATTGCCGATATACGGCCACAAATGTTGGAAAAAGTCATCGAAAATTGGACGTCCAGATTGGACTACATCCGAGCCAGCCGTGGCAGTCATATGCCAGAAATCATATTTAGAGTGTAATGCCATAAGATTATCTTTCGAATATAAAAAAGAATTCATGTCAATAGAATAATACATCGTTGTTTTATTGCAATTTAAAGTTATATACCTCTAAAAAAACACCCTTTACATAAAATATTTGATATTTATTTATGATATATTATTGTTTGTATATATTAATAACATTAATAATAAAAATCAATGCATTCTTTAGTTATTATTTAGCATGCAATTTGGAGCGTATACATAATGCATCAAAAGCGTCGTATATAATTAAAAACAGAATAAATTAATTGTACATTGTTAATGTTAATAGTAAATATATTTATTCGTAGTAAGGAGAATTACAATCACTGGATCGTAATTAGCCTTGTAAATAACATAGGCACAAGGGGGCATCGAGTGGGATAGAATAGTCCCAATGTAGCTGAAGCATGTCGTAAAAGGCAACTAAAACTATCTAGGGGTATAGACAGGCCTACTGCTCCTGAGAATTATATTAGGGGACTGGTCCTCCCGGTTGGGAGGTGGGTCTAACATACCTCACCCCGGAAAAAACTCCTTATTCCGAAATCCAGATAGGCAATATCCGGCCGTCTTATGAACAGAATGGCTTGTAATGGAATTCTGAGGAGGGTTAGGTCCATTGGGTGATGTCGTGATAATGAAAAAGGGAGAAATAACAGGCAGTTTTCTCTTGGATGTGTTGTTTTTCTAAACAGTGTGTGCTTTTCAGAGTTGCATAAATTTTAGTAAGTAGAGATATAGATTTCTTGCAGGATTGAACCAGATTACATAAAATTTAAGAAAAAAACCCAAATAGCTTAAATAATAAATCAGCTGTATAATAATCTATACATACAATTTATAAATTTTATTAATATGCTCTGAGATTTGGAAATGGAAAGAAAAATTTCGCTTTTAAAATACATACAATGAATTTTTTTACAAAGTAAGCTATACAATCAATATATTCCACTTTCACGTACACGGGGCAATGCGCTATCAGACCGATAGAATGGTAGGGTGCGTAGGGGGTTACAGAGATGGTTCAAAATCACATAGAAATGCAGGGTCACAAATGCCGTAGTTGAGGGCTCTCGTGCAAAGAAGCAGGTAAAAAGAACAGAAACATCAATACATTAATGAGATAGAAACATTATATATATCGAGTGGTTGTATTACAACAGGTGTTCGAAAGGGCTTGAACTTCTTCTAGGTTCGCATAAAGATTTTGCACGAGACGCCTGTTCATTCAGTAGAAGGAAACTCAAGGATATCTGTAGCTGTCGAGATGATACATGATATGCCAGCAATCTTTCAAAACGTAAGGAATTCCCTGCAACGTCACTGTCGGGCCTATCAGACGACTTATGGTTGTAATTTTGAACACCTGTTGTAGTACAACCATTCATAATAAACTACCAATAAGGTTTTTTCTCATCCCTTCCTCTGAGTTCATAAGTACATGTTTCATCTTAACTTTTATTGATGGCTGTGATAACCTCGTAGTCTTAGAGACGTTAGTCATGCGTGTCATGAGTACGAACCCTAATGCTACTAAAGCGCCGAGAGCGGGAAGTAGACGAATACAGGGGTAAATGCAAATTAAGTTTGTAGAGATTGCCGAGTTTGTAATTTGAATCACATGGTCAAGTTAATAGGATGATGTCCGACTTGCCATCGCATCCTAAAACCTTCTACACTACGCCAGTCAATGCAATCGAGTGGTTAAGGTCACAGACTTGAGGTTGGAGTTGTATGATATCGAGCTAAATACCGCTGATGACCCGGTTTCCAGAGGGAGCCGACACACTTTAAATCAGTCGAGGCTTCATCGTCTTCCCGTTGGTAGAGTGTGGTAGATAGGAGAGTTGCGGTGTCAGCTCAGGTATCATCTTTGTCACCTGACCATGTTTGAAAATTACGAGATCCTTTGTCAATAGCCCTCACGTTATTTTAAAGTGCAATGTCATTAAGCACTAACTCACACACCATTTCGTGCAATCCGGCGCTTACAACCGCCTGTCAATTACTTTTCTTTGAACTTTGAAACCTTTCAGTTATTTCAGGCATGATTGAATTCTTATGGCTTGATTCAGAGACTCTTCTCCAACGAGTGAAGATAGTTCCCATCTAGCTTGATATTGACAACTTTAATTTCCTTCCCAAAATGTATGAAACATACGAAGACGTGCTGTCGTCAATTGTATTCTTCAAAAAAGTTTGAGTTACATTAAGTCATTCTCCAATTGCATTCAACAATTAGTACAACATTCAATATATCATGCCAATCTTATTACTCCTCACGTTACACGCACTGTCTCAATTTAAGCATTATATATCCCTGATACTTTTCAAATAATTGCCGCATTAATGCTCTATTACTGTAAGTTCTTTCATTTTTTTCTTGGACACTTTAAGCCATTTTAAAATATCAAAGGAATATTGTCAATAACAAACAATAAGAGGGAACATTTACAATAAACTTCGAATTACTACATTTAAGCTCTCAATGTTTTACAAGTTAAAACAAAATTATCTGTGCGTATAAAAATAGATTTCAGATTTTAAAATAACAAAGATAAGTAGAACGTTCAAGATCCTTAGGAATAATTTAAAAATCTAGTTTATAAATAAACATAATAGGGGTTGAAAAGGTATGTGAAATTCATCACAAAAGTCTAATTTTGTACTTTGATTACGACATTGGACAAATCAAATTCCAAATACTCGTAACACAGCTCGTAATCTAAATACTCATAAAGTTTAAAAAATTTAATTCAATGTGATATATATTACATCTATTTAAATGAATTTCATTTCTCTCGGCAGTAATACAATGATGTACTTTTCATTCTCTTTTCAATTTGGTGCAGTGGTTGCCAATTGATCCTGATCACAAATTTATGGTTTCTGTGGAGTCATGGTTTCAAATTCTAGTGACACTCAAGACTCATTGTGTCAAGTGGATGATGCATTTTATGTAGTCAAATGGCAAAATCAGCACGATGGTATCCTGTGGAATAAAGGAAAGAAGTGCACATGCACACAGTTCAGGTGTAGTCCTTGTCAAATGTGATTCAAAATTACCAAATAGGTTGCCAATAGATTGTCACGTGAATGAACGATCAAATCAAACGATTATGTAAAACAAAGGATGCACGTTAATTTTGTATTAACATATCTTGGCATTATGCGGAAGATTGAATAGTGGTATGTCAGATGAGGAGTTGTCATTACCGTGTTCATCAAATAGACCCATATCATAGTTTAGAACTTCAATATTAAGAAATGACTCATCGATCTCTTGCAAGTTATCAGCATTTAAATCAGTGGTCCCAAAACTTTGTAACCCATACACCACTTTTTATAGTAAAACATGCCCACGGAACCCTTTTTGTAGTCAAAACTTAGCTACTGACCCCTTTTTCAATCCCTACTATTAGCTCACACTCTCTATATATTTATTTATTTATCTAAGAAAAAATGTTTAAAGTTTTATTCACGAGTATGAAATTTATAGTGTGTTATTTTACCTTAAGTTTACTATGAGTGTCTTTTAAATACAGCTTTTAGAAAACAACCGTTTTATCGTAAAAGTTTAGTAGGAAAAAAATGGCAGTATCGAAATTAGTAAGTTATTCATTATTTAAATGGCACTTTCCACGCAATTGAGTTATAAGAGTAATTATATATATATATATATATATATATATATATATATATATATATATATATATATATATATATATTATTACTTATTAAAATAATTCTAGATTAAATAAGAATGCTAAAAATAATTTACGTTCTTATAATTTATATTTTTAATCTTTTAAAAAAGTGTTTTTCAATTCCTAATATTAGCTCCGCACTCTCTATATATTTATTCATTTATCTTGGTGGAGTTTTCAATTGTGTTCATAAAATACATTTTAAAACGCTCAATTGAGCTGAAATTTTATATACATGATTATTTTGGATAATAATACAGTAATTTAATTAGAATTCAAAAAATTAATTGATTAAAACTAATCATTTAAATAATTACAAATACAGCCACTCTGGCATCATTTTTGGCGACTTAGCGACCCTTTTGGAGACTTGTGTCAAAATTTTAAAAAGATTCATAAATGCATAGTATAAAAATAACAAATTAAAAAAAAATATTGAAATTATAGCTTTTGTTTAAAATAAAATTAAGAAAATGAATGACTGGGTGAACTTGATTAGCTATGAGTTAATTTATGTCTGTCTCAATGTTTGTGAATAGAAACAGCAAATCCTCCCAATCACAAATTTTTAGTCAGTTTCTCTCTTTCGTGTTATGAGGCACTGAATCCATGTTCTACCAAATTAGAAGACGGGAAAGTAGCCAACAACTTATGTACAATAACCCATAATGCGGGATATAAAATTGGGATCTGTTTTTGTATCCAGGATGTGTGGTATCCTTGTTCAAACAGTGGTTTAAATCCCTCATTTGCTTATACAGTGGAACCTCCATATAACGAACCTCAAAATTGCAAATTTTTCTATATAGCTAGCTTTTTTCTGGAAACAAGAACATTTCACGATTTTCTTCGTAAAATAATGTCTGAAAGGCTACGTAAATTTTTTATACAATGAACTTTTTCTCTTCTAATTCACCTTTTTTCTCCCTATTTTAAAATTATTTCTGGAAATTTCAAGTTATTCTCTCTTTTAACACACTTTATTGTGGTCATAAACCTTTAAATGGTTTTGTTAGATGCCTAACTCACCGAGAGCAATAGAATTCTGAGCATTTCGTCCAAGAAGTGCAACCTTTAATCCCAATTGTCCAGTTCATTGGAAACATCTTTGATATCCCTTTGTACCCTCAGTGGAGTCATCTACGTTCAATTGTATTGTTGATCAATCATACTGGTAACTTCGTTTCTTGTAGTTAAAACATGTCAAAACACAAGTGCTTGAGAATCAATGAAAAAAAAATTAATTCTTCAGGAAGTGAACAAAGGCGTCAAGAAACTTCTCGTGCGGTTTTTCTTTTTTTCTTTCTTTTTTTTGGTAGATAAGATATATAAAATAAATATATATTAATTTACAAAAATGTGAGTGTACTTATTTTTTTAAATATATAGTGTTTATGAATTTAAAACTTGTTTTATGGGGTTTATAAAGAAAATTAAAAGGTGAACCTCTATGTAGCGAATTTTCCAAACAACGAACTTTTTTCGGGATTTAGCGACTTCCTTATATAAAGGTTAGACTGTATTTTAGTAAGATGTTCCCGTATTAGCATAACTTCCTCTGTGTTTGGGATCTGAGCTAGTTCACGTGCAAAAGAGTTCAACACCCAGTTCGGGAATATCCAAGTAAATTAATGTATTTTATTTAAATTTCCATAACAATAAAAATGGATCAAATTTTTTAAATTCTATATTAAACTTTGCACCACGGACCCTCTAACGTTGTTCAGTGACCCCCAAAACAATTTTAATTTTCCGCGGACCCCTTTAATAACATCGGGGATCCCTAGGTGTGCATAGGAGCTACTTTGAGCACCACTGGTTTAAATAAATGGAATATAGATTTGATATTTGTTTTACGTTTGACGTATGTTTTTCGTGCAGCAAAAAAATGAGAAAAATACACTTTAAATTCAAAGACTCTAATTGCAATAATACTTATTATAATTTCTTAGCATATTTGAAAATATTTATGAATAAAAATTATTTAATGAAGGAAACTCATATTATATTTTTTACCTTTCCTTCAATATAAAATTAAAACAATAAAAAAACATATTGAAAACATGCTAAAGTCCGATTTTGAAAACAATTACATAGCAAAACATTCTTTATAAAACGTAAATATTTAAGTAGAATAAAAAAAACTTAGTTTAAAATTATACGGCCAATATAAATAAAAATAGATACAAAAAATAAATATGTTTTTAATAAAAATTGCATTTTCAAAATTTATTTTCCAATCTTTAAAATATTTTTTTCTCATGGAAGCGTTATTTAATTTTAATTTTTTAAGTAAAATAGCTCATTACGCTTTGGATACAAATAAATACTGAACGAAGTCCACAGTTTTTTGAAACAAAACAAATAACAATGAAGATAAAATGTAAATGCTGGTTTCTTTTTACTAGCATAAAATCCTCTTAGAGAATGAAAGTATTTTTAAAAATTGCTGCAAAACATGTGAAAGATCAACCATTACTTGAGAGGTACTTAAAAAGTATTTAAAAATACTTTTTCCTTAAGGATTGAAGGTGTATTCGACAACTATCTCCAGCTGTTCTAAGCAAGCTGTTCATTATTTAAAAAGGAAAATAATTAAAAAAAAGATTTTTTTGAATATGCTTACTTTTTTCTAAAGAAGTAAGCATGAACGGCGAAAGATCTCTTCTTATTGAAACTATCTAATAAGTATTATTTGGAAAAGAAACAAATAAGTGTTTAAAAAAGATGCATGTAACTGAAATATTTAAAATGTATTAAGATTTAAAAAAAAGAAAAAAATTGATTACATAATTTTTCCAAGCATAAACAAAATTAAAGTTAATGAATACAAGTAATATAAAAAAATATGACCGTCAATTCCTACGTAGGCCAAAAAGAAAAGTTTATTTTACTTACGTTTCATCAAATAATTATAAGTAATATAAATATGTGTATATACATTTCCCAGAATCATAATGCTAAGTGGCAAAATAGAAAGCGATTTTCCTTGCAATTTTCCATTTTCCTTTCTATATGGAATGTTGGATATTGTACATGCACAATGAAATAACGTTAACTTTTTTTAATGGGAATAAACAAAACAGAAATTAATTGGAAATTATTCTGAATTACAATACTGCTTTTTTTTCTTTTGTAAAATTCGTAACAAAATGTAATAAATCTTGCTTTTATTTTGTCAACTTTCATAAGAAATTATAACTGCATATTTATTTCAAAATTTTTTTTAAATATATTTCTAAATTCAAAATGTAAGAGTTATCTTAAAGAAATTTTAGTTTTGAATAATTAAGAAATGTCTCCTGCTTATATAAAATCTTTCTTAAGTATGCAAAATAATTTTTTGGTCGAACATTTAATGAAATTTAATAATTATTTCTCCTGAAAAATATTTCGAAATAAGCAATATACACTTATCTAACGCAGTGAATATTATGTAACTCTGCGTGTGTGTGTATTGCTTTATCTTATAAAATAATTTTTCCTCTTAATTCTGAACTTTCTTAATTAAATATTTGTCTCTCTGATATGATTCATTTTTCGATGCACACATGTTATTGTTATATTTTTGATAACTTAAATATTTGTATAGTCTGCTCTTTGAATTGGAAACATAACTTACTTTATAACTATTAATTTAATTTAATTTAGTTTTTTTACTGAATTTATATGTTTCAGAAGCTACATGTGTTAAATGGTACGATATTAATAATTTCAATTGTAAACATCGTAACTTTTATTCCAGAAATATTAATAAGAATTCTGTCTCATCTGTGTTAATTTTATTTTTTTACTAACTGTACAATAAATTTTAAAAACAAATTTATGTTCATCAATACCTTTTAGAAGCCCAACAGTTGAACGTCGAGAAATAATATCTAGTAAAACGGCCGTTATTTGGATTAATGGCCATATCTAAAGTATTCATTTTAAAATTTAAAAAAAGGAAAATATTTATTTTCTTAAGTACAATACAGTACAGTAATACTGATCATGATATTTTATTGGATCCAGCCTAATTTTGCATCTTACACAGAAATTCGTTTAACCCTTTATCTACCGACGGTATTTATAAGTACTACTCACTTTAAAATTACGTAGAATAACCATTATTACGAATACTCAGACGATACTTACCAGGAATATTCTTTTAAATCCCCTCTTCCAAGATATAGAGCAGTACGGGCTCTATGATGAGTATTTTAGTGGGGAAGGCGAATAGTTTTATAGCAGAAATTGCGTTTTCAGCTGATGGCGTTTTTAGCGCATTACGAAGATTATAATTTTTGTTTGGAAAAAATAGCTAATGTAAAAAAGTGTCTTATTTTGTTTATTTATTTGTATTTTTATAAAGATCTTAGAAAATGAATCGACTATTTATTTTAAGTGAACGGTGTATATAATCAGTTTTACAGTCGAAGATCTTTAAATAATTAATTAACTTAAACGGATTAAATTTCCCAAAGTTGAGTATTTTGTTTATGTATATCTTTTAATTTTCAATAGTGATTGAAAAAAGAATATTGCATGAAGAAAACTGCAGTAAATCATAATGCGGTAAATAAAGGGTTAAATTGAGTTTTAAATATATAAGCGTTATTTTTAATTTTTTAAAATCAGTAATTTGTTTTTCTACTCTTAAACTTTTCCAAAATATCTTGAGGAAAAAAGATCCTAATTGATGGGTATGCAGGGAGATGCCGTTCGAAAACAGGAGAGAGTCCGCATGATGTAAGAGCACATGGAAAGGTATTTGGAGCAGCAAAACTCGTTTTAGTAATTTTAGAATGTTCTTAGGATCTTTATAAAGAATCTAAATTTTACAAGAATTTGTTCTTAAAGACTAAAAAATTTAAATTTTTCTCCTTAGAACATCAATTTCTTCTGCACAGAATGTTCTTCATTTCCTTTTTCAAAAGTTAATTTTTTTATGGGATTGTTACACAAGTTTTAAATATTTTCATTTTTGACCTTCGGAATATAGATGGTTAAAACTTATTAATCAAGAGATATCCCAATTAAAATTTGGTAATGTAATTTGTTAGAGAAAAATGAAAACTATAACAGAAAATTTCTTTTGGAAGTTATTTTCTCGACTGTTTTATATAATGCCATTAATTCTAATGCCCTTAAGTCCCTATTTTTAGAAGCTAGATTTTACTTAAGTTTGGTCTTAAAGTTTAAAAGTTTTCCATGTTTACTTCTTCGGACAAAAAGCGGTGTTTTTTGCAGTTTCCCTGGTCTTGACTTTGAAGAACCCGCCACGGCGCTATTTTGACGTTGACTGAAAAAACCTTTTGCCAAGGGGTAGTTTTAATAGGATTTTACCGAATAATCTATGATTACTGAAGTAAATTTAGGTTTTTTTCCTTTGGAATGTTTTAATCATTTGTAAACAATAAGAATATTTGAATCGGAAACGTGGGCGTAGTTGAAAAAATACTATATGAATCACCATTAACAGTGAGCATATACCAAAATAAAATTTATTTTAACCTTTCAACCTTTTTCATTGTTACATTTTCCTTCATTTTATATAATATATTTCTAATCATATGTAAAGAATAAGAATATTTGAATCGGAAAGGTGGGCGTAGTTGAAAAATACTATTTCAATCACCATTAACAGTGAGCATATACCAAAATGAAATTTATTTTAACCTTTCAACCTTTTTCATTGTTACATTTTCCTTCATTTTATATAATATATTTCGACATTTTTTCTAATAATACAAGTCTGAAACTGAAAGCACATTTTCATATGTAATAATTTTAGTGTGTTTAAATTATACAGATACATTCATCTTATTTCTATTTTAGAAACACAAGGGAAACCGTAATTTTCTATTTTCTTACATTAATAAGAAATTCTATCAAAAATAGGATATGGAATTCGAAATATATTTCATCTCTTATAAGATGTAAATTTATTGAAATAGAAAATAGTAATATAGTACACTGTTCTTTATATGAAAGCGAAGTTAGAATTTAATATTAATGAAGAGTATATTTTATGTAAAAATATATATTTCCATTTTGCTGTATTCTTCAGCATTAGACCTGCTTTTTTATCTTTGAATCATTGAATAGAAAAGAGCCTTCTTCAGAGAATGAACTAAAGAAATCGCGTGTGTGTGATATACGATGTTCTTAAACTGGATGAGAAAAATGCAAAAGACAGAGGATTTCCAAGCATATAATTTTATTCAACTTATAAAAAAATATAATGAAGTACGTTATGTAAGAAATCAATACTTAGGTTTTGTGCATATTGTTCAAAATAAGGAAACTATAATAAGAAGCTGAATTGATATCTTAAGAAATTCTGTAATTAGTTTATTTATCTCTTAATTAGATGATGTACGATTTGCAAAACCATAAAAAAAGATAACATTCATAATTTTTTCTTACTTGATGGTCAAACATTTATTTTATTTTGATACTGTAAAATTCAAATGATAATTTTGTCTTATACAATGCAGAATTCAAAGATTTTTTTTATTTCTGATTAGGTTGCGAATTGATGTTTTGCCATTGTAGACCTAGTACGTGAGGCACCATGTAGGTGGAATACTAATCACCTAAGGGAATTTTGACTCCCAGCTTCCTCCTCAGAGGGAGGTACCTATGCTGTGACGATGCGAAACCGGGCTTAGGTATTTAATTTTCCCGAGAATACCGAATTCGAGCGGGCGCTCAAGGGATTTTTTACATGCGACAAAGAAGCTGTCGATTTTCTGCAGCAGGAAAATCCTCCGACTTGGGCTTGGGTTGAACCCACAACCTTAGGCGTGCAAGACCAGTGGAAAATCAACTGTCACCCAACAGGCTGAATTTAAAGATAAATAAATAAAAAAAAATATTCTTATGTTCCATGTTTAATGCACATAAATGGATATAATTGTAGGGTATATTCAGTATATAATCCGCATTTCTTTTTTTACGAACGAACTTGAAATTTATGAGTGTAATGTTCTTATCTTTTGAAAGAATTTACACAAAGTACTTTTCTTGGCTTTTGAACACCAGTTTACAGGTAGAACTAAAACTCTAAAGTGCAAAAAAAGAGTGTTTAAAGGTAGTATTCTGATACTAGAAGGTAAAAAATACATTTAAGAAAAGGAGGTCAAATGCGTCGAACCAATATCGAAATAGTGCGCGAGTAGATCATAAAAGCATAAAATGAGACCTGATATAATGCAAAATTATTATTTAAAAAATGTATTATTTCTGACAATCTATATCAGGGGTGGCCAACCCAAATCACCTTGTGGGCCACTTCGGAAAAACATTATAATCTCGCGGGCCGCACATAAAAATATGTACTTTTATATTAGATTTGGAAACAAAAGAAACATTTATTGGAGTGGAAATTTAAAGCAGAATGATTTATTATTATTGTTTTCATTATTTTGTATGTATACAGACATAAATATTAGAATAATGTGTGTGTGTGTTTATATAATATAATGCAATTATCAAGTAATGTTTAAAATATTACTGTTGCCATTTTCTTGAAAATTACAGTGTTCCTTATGAATCGATCTTTCGTTACTAATTGCTGAAATTTGTTTGTGCTGTCATTCGCAAACGATTAAGTATATATTGCCCTTTATCTTAACCATCCTGAATATTTTTTTAAAACTTTAAAAAACATCTCTGACTGCCTCTTGATTTTTGGGTACTCCAAACGGAAAAGGAGGAGGAGAAATGAAAGTCGCACACATAGAGAAACATGTACCATCCATAGTAAGGGATATGCATAATGCAATTAGGAATTTATTAAAAAAGTAATTTATTTTAGTAAAATCACACACACAAATGTAACTGTTTGATAAAATATAAATCTATTTTAATATGAAAGACATTTCGATTATCAAAAAGGATTTATTATAAAACAAGAACAGGTAACAGACAAATACATTGTAGATTATATATATATATATACATATATATACTAGCCATTACCCACCCGCTTCACTGGGTATTTCACGATGTTGTAGATATGTATACTGTTTACATATACATTAATTATTGATATCTAGCATTAAGAATTCGATTGTATTGAAAAATATACTTATAGCTGTTACACTCTCGCCCCTTGATATAAAAAGAACACAAATTATAATATCTAATTTCTGTTTATATCTAAAATAGAAGGAGAAAGATTTTTTTCGCTCACTTAACCTAATAATCAAGTGGATTTCCACCAAAGCAACTTTCAGTGGATCTCTACTCCATAAAATAAACATGCGTGCTAAATTTCAAGTCTAAATCTAACAGAGCAACAACGGAATTTTTATCATCAATACCTCGTTGACGGCATTCTTAGCGGATTCCAATTCAACAAAAGAAGCATGCAAACCAAATTTTATTATTATAGTTTTAGCAGTTCAAAAACGGGAATTTTGTCTATCAATACGCCTTAATGACTCTCTTTGCTTCCCCCTTTAGTTGATTTCCGTAAAATCCATTCTTAGAGGAACTCTATTCAACTAAAGAAAAGTGCTCAACAAATTTCAAGTAAATGAGTTAAATTCAAAAACAGGAATTTTTCTATAACACGCCTTAATCCCTCGCAACCCCTTTCCTTTGGGGGTCCGTTTTCGCAAAACTCTTTGTAAAAGGAACTTCATTCCATGAACGGAACATAACTTCTAATTTTCAAGCAGGTGGTTCTACTAGTTGAAAAGCGGAAATATTTATCTATTACGCCCTTTAATCCCCCTGGAGATCAATTTTCCCCAAAACTATTTTGTAGTGGATCTCTACACCATGAAAGGAATTCGATTACCAAATTTTAAGACTGTACGTCTAATAGTTTAAAAATGGAAATAATTATCTATAACGTCCCTTAAGACCCCGCAACGCCACTTAGGAAACGATTTTCACAAAACCCATCTTATGACAGATCTCTACTCAATGAATGGAATCTGCTTATTCAATTTCAAGATTTTACGTCTAATAGTTTAAAAAAGGAGTTAATTGCCTATAACGCCCCTTAATTCTCCACAACGCCACTTGGGGTCGATTTTCACATAACCCATTCTGTAGGGGATCTGTACTGTATGAAAGGAATCCGCTTATCAAATTTCAAGACTGTACATTTAATAGTTTAAAAATGGAAATAATTATCTATAACGTCCCTTAAGCCTCCGCAACGCCACTTAGGAAACGATTTTCACAAAACCCATCTTATAGCGGATCTCTACTTAATGAATGGAATTAGCTTACTAAATTTCGAGATTTTACGTCTAATAGTTTAAAAAAAGGAATTAATTGCCTATAACGCCACTTAATGCTTTACAACGCCACTTGGGAGTCGCTTTTGACAAAACCCATTTTGCAGCAGATCTGTACTCTATTAAAGGAATCCGCTTACTAAATTTCTCAAGACTGTACGTCTAATAGATTAAAAATGGAAATAATTATGTATAACGCCCCTTAAGCGCCCTCAACGCCTCTTGGAGGTCGATTTTCGTAAAAATCATTATGTAGGAAATCTCTACTTTCTGAAAGAAATCTGAGTACCAAGTCTCACGATTGTACATCTAATAGTTTAGTAATGGAAGTAATTATCTATAACGCCCCTTAAACCCCCGTAACGCCCCTTGGGGTTTGAACTTGGCAAAATCCGTTCTTAGCTGACGTTTACTCCATTAAGGGAACCTATTTACCAAATTTCAAGTCTGTAGGTTTAATTGTTCCGGAGATATCGTGATTAGTCAGTGAGTGAGTGTGAGTCGCTTTTCTCCTTATATATATATATATATATATATATATATATATATATATATATATATATACAGAGAGATAATATTTCCCCTCAAATAAATCTCAAAATGAAAAAACTTTAAAAACCTGATATTTAAAAACTTTTAAAAAAGAGTCGGAGGCCGCAACTTGCGTACTGGTGGGCCGCGTGTTGGACACCCCTGATCTAGATGAAAGGGGGATATGATTATTTGTTTATGGATCAGAGTAGCACAAGCGATGGGGTAAAGAAGACAAGAAATTCCATGATGCGCCTGAGGATTTAACGCAAGACAAATATGACGAACTTTTAATGTAATTCAATAATGAAAGTTCAAAAAGTATGTCATTTCCCTTATAAATAAACAATATTTAGATTTAGTTAGATATGTTTAACGAGAAAACGCTTAAGACGAAAAATCGATTAACACGAAATAATACAACAGCCCCGAAAAACTAATATGCATTTTAATGCAGTTTTTTTTCTCTTAACACGAAACGAGTTCTCTTCTGGGAATGAACAAAATACGGAAAGCACCCTCCGGATTGGACAGTCCGATTGTATTATCGGAAGAATTCAAAGCAGTAGAGGATGGTAATGCGTGTAAAGCCCTAAGTTTAGCAGACAAAGTCATTTTGAACTTAGTTCAAATCTCAAAGAACATCATTGATGCAGATTCCGACGGCGAAAATGAAATGAACAATGCAGCGCCTGTTCCCACGTCATCCGAAATGAGGAAAGTCAAAAAATGTATGCGCAATTATTTAGATCCAAGGGTGAAATGAATAACAACAGGGATGATGTCGAACGAGTTGCTGACAATTTGAGGCTAAAGAACAATGCAAAGAAAAAAAACATGATCATTTTCCAAAAACTCAAAAAACATTTTATTTTTGAAAAAGAATTTGAAAATTTTGTATTAAATTTCTATAAGTTCTTATGAATATTTTTGTTCCATTTAAATTAATTCTAAATGTGCATATATAAGTATTTATGTAAATAAAATAAACTGTAACAAACTTAATTTCTTTAATATACGTTTTTATTTCTACAATATCCTTTAACACGAAAAAAAGTTTCAGTCCCTTCAGTTTCGTGTTAAGCGATTTGCATTGTATATGCAGAAATCTACTTTTTTTATGCTCGTTTTCTCTTTATTTTTAAAGCTATCATTTTTTTATTCAGCGGGGGGTAACGCGTGCTTGTAAAATTTGTGCTAAAAGTGCGTGTTATACGCCGGAAAATAAACGGTATTAAATGATTAAATAATATAAAGATTATGTTAAATATTGGAATATATATATATATGAACATTTTTGCTGTAAATTTTAAAATTATTTCGATGCGTTTTTACTTAAAAGTTTTTTTATACCGAGCTATATCATGCGTTTTATACTCCTAGTCATGAGGTACCATATGTTTAGTCAGAAATATTTAATTAGAAAAAGTAATTTATATAATGTAAAATCGTTTTTTATATGACATGATTTCCTTGAAAGTGGTGCAAGTTCATTTTATATTATGGGGAGATATTTACCACTTTCAAAGCAATTGTATTTATGTTCTTGTTACTTATGCCGCCTTATCGAATGTAACATCAAATTAAGACCCACGAAATTCATTGTGGCAAGGGGCTTGTAGTACACCTGTCGTTGCCCGTATATTTGAGCACTAAATGGGTAACATTACGATTTGGCTTGGTTCCACCCCAATTTTGAGGTAGAACATCCTGGAGGTTGTCAGAGACCTCCCACCTCTCTTCCTATTCCACCAACCACACGAGAGGACTTGCGACTCGATGGCTATTAAAGAGTACCCTTCTGCCGCATACATTCACAAACACATGCATGCTTCGCCGGGATTTAAACCCAGGCTCTACGGCACAGCAGTCAGCGTCAATAACCACTATACTGGGTGGACAGCAATATTGCATTTGTACTTTCATTAACTACGTTAATTTATATTGACAAAATGATGAAAGTTTTGAGGATTTGGGGGGGAACTATTCATAGATAAAAAGCTCATAAAAGATTACATTTAGTGTTATAATTAACTGACTTTTTGTCAAAAATGGACTTGCACACCACTTTCAAAGAAAACGACTTATATATCTACATAGCATTATAAATAAAAATGCGTGATAATAGTTTGTAATTATTTTTATTTTGATATATTTAAGAACGCAGGTCCAAGCGATTTATAAAAAAATCATTCAATTCTACCTGTACTGCAAAAATCCGTTATCTTGGAATCTGTGTTTTGTTCGAATTCTCCAAACCTTGCGGACAAGAACATCGTCTTTTGGTGTTGAAGTAATAAAGCATGATGGATGAATTCACCCTTTCCAAAAATCATTAGTGCCCCCGCCCTCTTCCTACCCTTCATAAACCGTAATATATTCATTTTTTACTTGTTCAAGGGAGTGGAAATCTAGTTTCCTCGCAGTTATCAACAATTCGTGCTCTTGGAGTTTAGAAGGTGCATCGATACTTTTTTCACCCAATTCCTGTCCTCGCGGAAAACCATTTGTCAGCCACATTAGATTCAAAGGTGGGGAGCGAAATGCGTCATGAATTCCTAATACGTTTCTCCTTTTTACGAGCCCCCCCTCTCTTATTTGCCATACGTTGTACATAATGATGACTCGCAGTGATAAACTCTTTGATAACGCGAAGGGTAAACTTTTATAAAATATTTTTCCCGCTTTTCTTCGCACATTTTCTAATAACGTTCAAGATTAAATTTTCTCCTTTGCAAGATGAATTTATCTCTCTTGCAAACATAGCATGTGCTAAGAAGAAAATATAATAAAAAGTAACTAATAAAAAAAAAATAAAAAAGAGAGAAAGAAAGATGGCAGCAAAAGGTTTTTTCCCAGATAATGCTTCAAAGAGAACTGAAAGGAAAAGAAGGGAAAAAAATTTGGAAAACATGTTTCACACATGGCCTAATATGCTTTACGAGATTAGTTTTGTAAGCATGGAGAAAATTGAATTCGGTGTTGCGTTGTCACTTTTAAGAAGAAAACGTGTTGGTAGATGGGTACGATTATTTTTTGCGACGTCGTCCTATAAACAAATCCATCATACTTATGAAAGCCATCTTGGAAGCACCTTGTTTTTGTACTTGCATGTTGTTTATTATTTTTTACAAGGAGGAAGTATAATTATTATATAAAAAGATAATCAGGGTTCATTAGTCTTTTTTAATTGTTGATGTTGCATTGCGTTCATGAATAAATATTTTAATTAGACTTTTTCTTTCAAACTTTTTAGTATTAGTTATGTTCAAGTTATTAGTTTTACACATATATGTTTAATAACTTAAATTAAATTTTAACCTAGCGTATCATCTAAAATTAAACAAAATTTTCTAAAAGTGCGAGGTATTCTGAATTGTTTATTAAGATTTCTGGGACATCATACACACTAAAAAAATCAATTTTTCAATTTTAGTACTAAAAAAATAGTGCATATTTTTTTACTATAAAAAATGTGTAACACTCAATGGTCATTGACAAAATAAACTTAAAATATGACAAAAATATTTGACAAAAATGTAAACAAACGCTTACAAATGTTTAGTTTTTTTCACTTTCACCAAACCATAATTTTTTGCTTTTAGGTACACTTTAAAAAAATCTATTACATTACATGGTTCCAAATGTTTTATACTTCTGTACAGGATACCTATGTATATAGTGAACCTGTATGTTTTTTTAGTTGAAGTCGTATATAGTTTTTTAAAAAAATTGTTTTATGTCTAAAAAAAGGGGCAAAAATAAAAAAAAAATTAAAATTACAAAGTTTTATAGTTTTTTTTGAAGAAACTATCTTAAAATGTTTCACTAAAAATAGGTTCACTATATTTTGTGTATTTTTTATATATGTACAAAAATATTTTACACATATATGAGATACTTTTTAAAAAATGGTACCTAAACATAAGCATGTATAATGAGATCTCAAAAATTATGTCCAACTTAAATTAAACAGAAAAAAATTAACTAAAAATTTATTTTTCTCTTTTTAGAGAATGAGTAAAATAGCTTTATTAATGTCACGAAAAAATCTAAGCTATATTGGAAATTTTTAAACATATATGCCCCATAAACAAAGAGTTTTATTTTTGGCATTTTACTTTTTCGAGCATGTACTGGTACCTTTAAATTGTTTCAATTACTTATTTTTTAATTTATAATAAGAAATAAATTATAATTATAATAAGATTGAGAAGACAAATTTATTCGTATGTGCTAATTTACTACATTTTGTGAAATGCTTGTCTTGGGAAAAGAAAAAATACATTTGTGAATCCTCCATATTCCTCTAAATATTTAACTTTTGTACAATTATTTAAATTTAATTAATCTAAATATTAATTTATATGTATTTAATGCCATCATAATACTTCGCTTTAATTAATCCTTGTATCCAGCATTAGAAATATATTTTGCATTGCAATGCATTTCAAAAAATTTTTATACATTTCAGACCAAAGGCAAGTAATTTTTGGAATACTCGCTCTTTCAAATTTCATAATTTCAATGTATAATAATCTTATTTCAGTTTACGTGATATTCTTTTTTAAAATTCGTTCACAACACACTGTTGCGTCGTCGGCATCTTCATTTTATTTATTACGTCACTAGGTTCTTTATAATTATTTGTTTTCTACGGACCCCCCCCCCTTCTTAACAACAGAGGGATACCTACCGACTCACATACTCTCAAATAGATATTTGTCTTTTCAATCACACGATTTTGTGTATCATTCAGTCGTGCACGTAGGTCTATCACGATGAAATCGCAAACTCAAGAATTTGTGTTGTTGGGTGAAGAACAATCGTTTTAACAATGGAGAAGTTGAGCACTCGATACTAATTTTAGTTGTCGTCGTGCGGGGTTACGGAGTCACCCAATCCTTTTTTCATAGTTATTTTTATTGTATACGGTAAAAATCGTAATTCCGGAGAATTATTTAACTAAGAGAAAATATACTTACGTACTCTTTTAAGAGATTTTCTATTTTTTCTTGATAAATTAAGAAAAAATCCAATCAAATCGAACTAAAATGTTCCAAATATGCGTTACTTTAATAAAGTAGACAAATCACAAACACTCTTCACCAACGTTACAGTAATGATATTTTTGCAGGAAAAACTCTTATATTTTCTTCAAGATATTGAAGTTTTGTTTGTGAACTTCTTCTTGCCTGTGTGTTGTGGTACACTTATGGCTTTATACTTTCTTGATGGAATTTCTTAGGTAGTATTTGAAAATTTTCCTTTCAATTCAAAGGTTTCATGTCCATCGCTTTTCCGAAATTTACTTTCATTACCATTATTAATCAGTGGTGTAACGGAGAACATTTGGGCCCCCCTGCAAAGTCAGTTTTTGGACCCCCACGTTGAATTTTACAAAGGGTAGGCACTTGCGTCAGTCAGGCTTTGGGCCCCTTAGAACCCTACCCCCCCGCGATGCGGGGGTTGCGGGGGTGTACGTTACGCCACTGTTATTAATATCCAGTATTTCATCTAGATCTTCCCTTCCTTGATCAGTTCCAACGTCATTCAAGAGAGATTGAAGATTCCCTTTATCTTTTTTTATATTCTGTAGATTTATATTTATAAACCATTATGTGAGTCATACAACAAAACTATCAGAACTATTAAGTCGCTCTCAGGCGGTAAATGTAGCCTGTTCATAGAGAATATTTCGAAACAAAAGGAGTCGCGCGGGAACTCCATCACCTCAAGTACCTTAAGGCAGAGGTTCTCAAACTGTGGGGTGTACCTTCCTAGGGGGCCCACTAACCCAGTGAGGGGGGGATGTGAAAATTCTCAAAATGTCGAAAATAAAATATTTAAAAAAATACAAATTTACTGAAAGTAGCAAAACAAAATCCATTCAGATATAAAAAAAATAATTAAATACACATTTACACTGATATAATAAACTTATAAGTGTGTCAGTATTTCACAAAGTATTTAATAACTAATCTCCCATTACTAAGTAACGAACAAGTTTAATAATTACTAATGATTGCCATGGGCTTGTCATATATAAAATGTAATACTTATCTTGATTACATTTACGGTTTGTGATTAAAATTATATTGTAGCTTTAACGTCAAATTACCTTACTATTGCATTCAATACATTGTTATTGCTCGAAGGGGGGCGCGATGAAAATTATGATTCAAAATCGGGTCGCTCATATTGAAAGTTTGAGAGCCACTGTCTTAAAGATGTTATAAGCGTTTGTGGCTTTCCCCAAAAAGAGGGAGATGTGTTACAAATACATTTTTAATTTCTTTGAAAACTGTCACGTAGGAGGGCACTGATAAGGTTATCGGTAGTAAATAAATAGTTTTCCGTGAATTAAAGATTTTTTGAGTCAGGGTGACTATGTATCCCGTTTGACCACTCTTGGGTTAAATGATCCCACTAGAGGCAAATTAGTGGATTAAGGTATTAGACAATGTAAGAGCATCCTGAACTTAAACACACATGCTGCAACAGCTAGAAGGTAGTGGAATACTGACTTATGTTTTCAGTGGATGCATTGGTCTATTCGGACTTCTTTCCATCTGCCGCTCATCGAACATGGCTAGCCACACCCCCTTTTAATCATCTTTGTTGTAGCTAAGGCATTCGAACGTTTCCGCTGTGATAAACTTAATGACTTAATGTTGCTTTTAACCGAGTACGATCACGTAAACCCCTTAAATCTTCCTTCTACTATAATTGCCACTACTATTAGTGACCTGGATACCTACTTTATATCGTACTCAAATAGTGCAGGACAGCTGCTTCTTTGAGCCTTCTGGACCCATTGATCCACATGTGGCCTGGTACTAGCATCTCTTTTCCATTATCTGACGAGTGACATCCATAGTCGAGTGGTCATGGTCTCGGACGTTGTCGAGTCATGGGTTCGAACCTAGATCTACTGAAGACCCGCAGTGTAGAAGAGTTAATGCATGTTTAATTTCTCGTGGCTCAAAATCCTCGCGATGTCAAACTGAGGAGAAAGGGTTCAAAACTGATGTGCAATCTCCTCGTCTATTGAGTATGGTTTAAAATTAATAGATCCGACAAAATGAAGGCTTTAAAACGAAATTGGGCATTAAAAATAGATTTTTACTTGTATCTAAATCAGAAGTGGCCATCCTAAATGACCTTGTGGGCCACTTTGGATAGATATCATAATACCACGCGGCGCCTATAAAAATATATATCTTTATATTAGATTTTAACTTATTACAAACAGTTATTGCAGTGAACATTTAAAACAGAATGAATTATTATTATTAATTTTTTTCATGTATACAAACATAGGTTATATAATAATTTTAAATGGAATAATAAAATAATGTTTAATTTATGTAAATAATGAGGTATTTTCTTTGTTTCTCAAGTCTTTCACTTAATTTTTGCTAGTTGATCTCAATGCGTGCATTTGAACATCGTAATTGATATTCGGTTTTCGTCCAATTAGTCTGAGCGCCATTTATATGTGATAAATTTCGTTTTCTAAAAGAGCGATTCTCGCAGATGCAAGTTGAAAAAAAGTTACAGGAATTAAGCGTGGTAATGTAGGGACTCGCTCCAATGCAATACTGTCCACTTCTAAGAATGTTTAAAAAACAGAAGCTACGAGACAAATTACAAACAATTATGGGATTTATTTATAATAAAACACTATATTAAAAACAAAAATATTTTGACGAAATAATTGTGATTTGTAAAGTTGTATCGAGAGAGAGAGAGAAGAGAGAGAATCTTGTGGACAGTGAAATTATTCAAAGCGAGCCGGGGTTGGCCACCCCTGATGCAAATAGTGCTTGTTTAAGATATACGACAACTCTAAAATCATGATTTTTTGTCATTTTTTTATGATTGTATTTTATAGACCATCGTATTAGCTTAATAAAAATACCAAGCTTTTTATTTTCTATTCCCTACAAATTTTTTGTGAATGTTTTGTATAACAGTAGAAATGTTTTGACCTTCAGATTTATCAATTACTGTTTTATTTCAAAATTTACAGTCCTTTATGTGAATATAATCACTGTTTTTTTAAGCAATTTCATATAGTCACTAAGATAGAGTGCTATAATTTTTTGTAAAAATTAAAATATTTTTTGTTCTGAAGGTCATTTCAAACATGAGTAACAAAGTAACACATTAAAATTGAAAAATTGAGAATTTGTTCAAAAACTTTTTGTACAGAGCGGGCCCCGTTTATGTAATTTTTTGTACAGTTTCAGCAGTTTCTTCCCATTTTAAAAATAATAATTTTTTTTTCTTTTTTCAATTTTACGTTTTTATTCTTAAAATATACTAAATAAATCTAAAAATCATAAAACAATCTCCTCATATCTCCATTTTTTTAAAAAAAAAGTTGTCGCAAGTAGTCGGATACCATAAAATGAAATGATATACCTTTATGAACTTTTGTTGTTAAGTAACATGTTATGTGTGTTTGCGCTACTGGTCTCCTGTTACTCTTAACGATATAAATAAATAATCGTCTTCCATTTTGTCTAGATTGTTAGATAGAAAGATTTCTTAAATATCTTTCGAATTATGTCAGTTTGAATTTAATTCCAAGCTTTTATTATCCACTCATACTCTATTTCTTGACTGCCCGGATATATTTTGCCTCCTTTGTAAATGATGTTTCATCTTCTAGCATCCACATTTTTTCAAACACCAAAGTTTTAGTTCTAGAATATACCACTGTTCAAAAGCTAGGTATAATACTGAACTGAACTCAGTGGTGTATCAGCCCATGAGGGCCAAGGCCTACTATGTCCATCTCAGTATACGTGACATTAGGCACTGGGTGCGTGTGCAAATGTTTTCGTCAAGTGGTCACTCTGACGCAAGCTTGATACTCAGTTATCAACACATTAAAGGGATGAAAGGCTGAGTCAACCTTGCCCAGCCGGGGATTTGAACCCTGGACCTGTGGTGTGGAAGCGGCTAGGTATAATACTTCATATAAATGGCATCAAAAGATAAAAGCTCATCCCATTTTAAAAATTGAAACTAATTCTTTAAAAAAAGTCGTGTTATATGTATATATATATATGTAAGGATAATTAAGTTAGATTAAAAACTAAATTCTCTATCTAGAAGCACTTAACTCATACTTTTCATTTCATCTTCAAGTATCAAACTAATCACCTATTTATTTCTTCGGAACATATGACCTAGCCAATAAACATGTCTAATTCCAGATCGTTAGATTTAATAGCTCTATATGCCAGCATTAACTTTCAAGTACAATCATAAAATTCGCGATACTTACCGCATCTGTGTTTTATGTGTTAACCCACTTAAAATACCCCGTGTCGTACTTTTTCCTCTCTGCTCTTAGCGTCAGAAAAGATGTAGAAATGAGTGAATAAAGTTCAGTTTTTAAATTAAGTCTGATTCTGATTCAAAACATGCCATATATATATATATATATATATATATATATATATATATATATATATATATATATATATATATATATATATATGACGGTGGAAGTAATACCCAGGAATATGCGGTAAATATAAATAATTTCATTAATCTGCTGTGAATATTTTATTTTCTTCTCTGATTCATTATATTTCCATCATAATACTTTCAAAACTTAATTAATACATTATTATACTGCCCTTCTATGCATTACAATTATTTAGTGATTATTTTTTATATGAATTATAGATAAAAGTACAATTTTTTTGTATATATCATTATAATTATAAATGACTTAAAATTTGACTTCAAATGCATTTAAAGAGTAGAAAATAAAGGCAAAGAAAACCCAAATTTGTTTTTTCAGCATATTTTTGTGAGTCGTTAATCATCATTTGTCAAGCCCTATCTAAATCTATGGAAATGCGGAGAAATAATGAGTTGCAGCCTTATTTCGTGATAACTACGGTGGTTAATTGCGAACTCTTTTCTACGATCAACTGTCGTTCGCCTCTTTCAATTTGGATCTAAGAATGCAATTAATGATGGTTGATGTTTCATTTATCAGCATTTCGAACGTATTTATGAGTCTGATGGCTCGGTCATATTTTTTTTTATTTTTCCAGAAAAATAATTATTTCAATGTAGAAAAGCGAAGTATCTGATGAAGTTGAAAAAATTGCTGCAATATTATCTAAAAAGTATTTAAGAGAGATTGCACTTAAGGGCGCTCACTCATGTGTGATGGGTTCAAAAAATCATTTTTTTTATAAATGGCTTCAATAACATGCCTAGAATACCATGGTAAAATAAGATTGTAAAATTCAAAATCTTTATAATGAAGCGGGTATTAGAAGAGCATCTGTTCGGGGTGCTTAGTTAAGATTTCCATGGCTTTAATCGGACTTGAAATTTTAAACGCATTTATCTCAAAACTGTGTTTTTTAAACTTTTCTTCATCATATTTCAAGAACGGTTTGGCCGAATGATTATAAATTTATAGGGTAGACTCAGCACGAATATACGCAACAAGTGAACTACGATAATTTCAAAACTCAAAAATTTTGTGTTCATTTATAACAAAATCCCCATGAAATTCGAAACTTTTCTCTTCAAAGATCTACCACACACACACACAAAAGTCCAATTTGGGGTACTTTCAAATGCGTATAGTTCATTCGGTGCATTTAAGTTTATACGAGATTAAAACGCCGTTAATTTTTTTTAAATTTCAGATAAGCTAATGAGCCGGAATCGTGGAGGAAGTGAGCGTCCATTTCTTTCGAGGGGCGTGTGTTCAGAGCGCTATAACTTACGTTCTATTGGATATTTTCGGTTAAAGATTTATATCATACTCTAAGACAGTGCTTCTCAAAGTTTCAATACTTGCGATCAAATATTCCATCAAAATTTTCACCGCACCCCCTCCTACAAAAACAATGTATTGAATTCAATCTTACAATACTTTGACGCTAAAGCTTCAATACGACTTTAACCTCGTAAGTGCTATTTGCGTATATAAACTTCTCACTCAGCCAAAGCGTTAATTTCCTCGGATGTACAGATACGTCTTCCCGAAATACGATCTTTTCTGTGCACTGTTATCCACAAAATTATTCCGAAGGCTTTGGGGTGCTATAAAAGAGCCTTGACGGAGTTCGCGAAGGACTTACTTATTTCAGATAATTTACCACCTTATTCCTTACTCCCCCCCCCTCAATGCATCGCATACGTGGGCCTACATGGAAAACGGTTGGCATGGGAAAGCGAATCGCGTATCTTTTAATCTGCAGTTAAGGAATTAATTATAAACCGTACAAATGATCAAGATAAGTGTTAATTTTTTGTACATAATTGTATATATGACAAGCTCATCGGGTCACTGGTAATTATTAAACTTGCTCTTAAACTTTGCACTATTAAATTAATTATAAAATACATTGTGTAGCACTGATACATTTATAAGTGTAATATATCAGTATAAATGTGTATTTTATTTTTATTGTTTTCAGAATGCATTTATTAGTTTACTGAAGGCAAACAAACAAATTTAATTACATAAAATTTTGATTTCGACTGTTCAATATGCTCTTCCCACCCCCTCGCAGAGTGGTCATGGCCTCCTAGGGGAGCCAGCCCCACAGTTTGAGAAACGTTGCTCTGAGTTACATATAGATAAATGATAAAAAACGTAAAGTTCTATCATTTTACTGGTCTTCAAAAAAAAATGTCCTAAAATGCTTAGAAAACGCCGTCAACATGGATTTACCCCCTTAAAATTATTTGTAGAAGAGGAAGTAAAGACCATATTTTACAAGATAAATACTATTAATAATTTCTAATGATTATAAGAAAATCCCCAATATTTTGTTCGATAATAATGAAATAGTAGCCGTTACTCCCCGCTTTGCTGGGAGCTCATAATTTTGTTCGACTACATTTACTGTTTATAAGCACTAAACTTTCAAATGCATAGAAAAATATTCTTATATCCCTCGTCTTTCGATTTGTAAATGACATAAGAGTTGGATTTCTAAAACGAAGGTCTATATTATTTTCCACCACAATCCTCTTTGTTGTTGATTTCCCGTTCTTAAGGGATCTCTACTGAACAAAAAAAAAAGAAACATGCTTTCAAAGTTTCAGTCTTTAGGTCTAATACATCCAAAGCGGGAATTTAAACGCTCTCTCTTTTGAATGTGGATTTGGGTTAAGCGTGTTCTTACATGATCTCTACTCAGAAAAAAAGTATATTTACCAAAGTTCAAATTTAGGCATAGTAATTTAAAGACGGAATTTCTTAAAAAGTTATATGCTCCGCAACTGCAATGGAAAAAAAACGCTTTTGAAAACATAAACTTTCCTAACCATGAATTTTGAAATTTTTTTTACAATGACACTGGTTTATTTATTAATATTTCTAAATTATTTTGCTGATATTTTTTATCAAAAGATTTCTTATTTACAATCGCTGAGAAAATCCACCATCTCTCGTGGATTTCCACAAAAATTATATAGTCTCGGTTAAAAAACACTGATTTGACACAACGCAGTATTTTAATTTGAAGTTGGAATATATATTTCCTATCTATTTAATAATATATAATGATGAAACAAATACTTAATACTTTCTTAAATATACATTTTATTTTTTTTGAAAAATCTTTTATTATATATATATACATATATATATATGTATATATATATGTGTATAATAATTCCCTCTCTAGTATTCTTTTCAGTAACTTTTATTTATTTCGTTCAGTCCTTCAGGGCTAACGCGTAAAATTATTTTAACTTTGCAGCCCGCCTTATTGGGATTCTAATCGTAATCGAATAGTAACATTGCTTCTGAAACTCGCCTCCACCAGTTTCTGACCAATCGTGGCTTCGGTTAGAAGGAGTCACGCAACCTTCACAACTCGTATAAAATGCAACAGTTCTTTGTTCCTCGCTCTCTTTGTCTTCTTGTCTTCGCCTAAAGTATGTGTTAATCGGTAAGATTAACACATCAGTATCTTAGTATGATTTTCGTGATGTCGTAACGCTATATGTTTAAATGTGAAAATAAACAGGAATTAAAATTGCAAACGACTGCCTCGTCAATACAAATATGAAAACCTCAACAGTCTAAAATGTTCACCATTAAAGGTATAATGTCAATCGCCGTCAATACCATCAATGTCATACTGTCAATCGCCATAAAAAGATATTCAACTTCCCCACACGGATATATCGTACCGCACACACACAACGTCGGGGCGAGTGATATGATTTCTTGCAATTAACTATTGATCATTTGGTTAAGAATAGATGTGAATGTAGGGAATGTTGGATTGATAAGGAATCTGTTTTGTGGAAGGGTAATCCATTTTTTTTTTATATTTAGGAGACGGCACACTAAATAACGCAAAAGCTGGATGTGCGTGGTTAAATGGTCTTTACAATAAGCGGAGTGAATTTTTCCTGAAAATGGGAGTATTATACAAAGCGGTAATCGGAAGTTCAAAAACTCACATGATTTCCGTAGACGCCTCTTCTGATTGCTCCAGATAATGGATTGATATTCTAATATAATTCCCAATTTATATACACTTAGGGTTTTAACTTCAAAGAGATAAAGTTATGGTTATATTCCGTTATGCAGGTATTTAATAGTTGCTTATTTACTCGAAGTCCTAGAGGGTCAGGGCCATTACAAATTCAAAATTTGAAAGAGAAATTTAATGTGAATTAGTACATATGTATGATAGAATATTTTTTGGGATAAAGGGGTGGGCAACTAAATTTTTAACCATAAAAATATTATTATTAACTTTCACCTTAATGTTTTCTTTTACCAAAATAAATTAATCTTAATGATACAGAAACTTACCACAAAGAAAGTGTTATATTTTTTAAAAGATAAATAACTAAATTAAAACGAATCCATGAAAGCAAGTGTTATGAAATACTCGTATTTTAAAAAACAAACAAACAAACTTGAGGAGCATCTTATCTCAATTGCAGGTTACAATTTTCATCGTGTTCTTTAAAATTAAATTAGTTAAAATTAGCAATGATAAAGGGAAATAGATTGTATTTAAAGGAGAAGAGAAATTCGTGCATTCTTTCGAAAGAAAATTATTGAAATTATTTCTAAAATCAAATTAAAAGTTTACTCAAAGAAAATTCTTTGAAACAATTAACGTAGATGAAAACATTTAATAGCCGTGAAAGATAATTTTTACATATTACTTGAAAAGTGTGTGTGTGTATTAACAGACAATGAGGAATTATTAACAATAATTAGATTTCTCTGCGGCAGCTACCGGAATAATTTACTTTTATGTTTATGGATAATTACATTATTTAATTCCCTTGCACGTAAACTAATTGAAGAATGCTTCTTCAATATTTTATTTTTTTGCTCAGTTGATTCTCATAAACAATTGCAATGTTGCAATTTTTCACATTCAGTCTGTTTTATAATAAATTTTATGCATTTGTAAGGAATACATTTACTTTTCCTTGCATCTATAATTATCTTTATTTCCTTTAAAATCTTCATTTTTTTCAATTTTTCAAAAGAGGTTTAATTTCAAAATTATCTGCTTAGTGTATTTAAGTAATTCAATTTAGAATAAGTAGTAATTCAATACTTCAACATTTGAAGAACGGCTGAATTTTCGTTTATTGGGTTGTGAACTTTGGTATTTAATTGATGTATCTTAATTCTTTCGGAAAGTCGACTGAAATTATAGGTTCATATTTTTGTGTCTTAGATTTCATTTTCTGGCAATTTCTCGTCGTATTCAGTAATGATGATTTTGAAAGATATTTTAGAAATTCTAGTGGTTATTTGAGCTTCAATCACTTAATTTAACTTTTCAAAATCTTAAATCTTTTAATTTTTACCATGAAAAAAACTTCCACAATATTTGTAGAAATTTTTAAGTTAATTATTTTTATGTAACTTATATATATATAGTATTTATTATATAATTGTTGATAGATTTTCAGACAACGGGTAAAACGTTTATTATTTAAATAATTTTTAAAACGAAAAATATTTCTAGAAATTCTGTAGGAATTTCTTTTGTGTACTCGGAAGGATCAAAATTGTAGAGAAATTTGTTATACAAAAATAGACAAATAACGCTAAAAAATAAGTCAGATCCTACTTAGGTCAAGAAAGAAAATTTTTTGTTTAGTTAGTTTATATTAAATAGTTACATTCAATGTATGTAAATGTATATTACAAATATTTGTCATATATAAAAAAGAAAAACTCGTTGTGTCCCTATATCGCAATGGATAGCGTTTTGAAATTCCAATACAAAGGTCGTGGGTTCGAATCTCACCTGGGATAGCCTAATTTCTGAGAATGGGATTTCTTTTTACTATAATACTTTATTAAGATAATTAAATTTAACTAATGAATAAACAGTAACAAACAAAAATAATAGTCCAACTCCATATATCGAAAGGAAAATTCAAAATTGCAAAGAAAATTGCTTTCTATTTTGCCACTTAATAGTGTGATTATGTCATATGTATATATATATTTATATTAACAGTAACTATTTAATAAAAATTACTAAAGTAAAATTTTCCTTTGTTGATCTAAGAAGAAATTGACTTAATTTTTATATATTACTTGTTGATAGATAGATGTGGCAATGGAATGGTTTTCTTTGTATGCAATTTTAGTTGATAGAATTTCTGCTTTTGTCTGAGTTCTTAAACGCCACTTAAAGACAGGTTTGTTAATAAATGTTTTGCTGGTTTAAACATTTTGTTCATTTTTGACCCAGTATGATATGGATAGCTAGATTATATATTTTTTTATTGAAATAGATGAAATATCTTTTGTAAGTACAAATTTGTAACATGCAACCCCAAATTAAACTTAAATTGGAATGAAACATGTTTTCTTACCAGTTAATAACAATAGTTTCGTATCCTACGGAAAAAAATAAAAATTACTTCTACTTTTTTTTGTGTGATATTTTTTTCGTAAAGTAGAAAGTAATAACTTAACTTCTATCCTAACTAATCGATATATTTAACCAAATAATTATCATTGTCACTATACATTAGTAGAAATTTAATTATCTTTTAATTAAAAACAAATGTAGTGGAAACGGCCGGCTTTTTAGAGCCTCATGGGGAGATTCAGTTTTTAGAGTTTTGCGGCTTTAAGACATTAGTGCAGATGAGTGGAGTCTGGAGGATTTGAGCTTTACACAATTACCAAATTCTCTCCGGCCATTGCTTTCACCTCTGGCTTTGTGATGAAAAAAATTTATTTTACATCAATCTGAAATAAAATTGTATTGCTCTTTCGCTCTATATAGGAACAAAGGGTGTTGAGGGGTTTCCTTCACGCAAAACTTTATTGCCAGAAAAAATACACTATGTCATTATGAAATGCACATCATGCATTTTCTTTCGACGTAGACACTCCTGACATTGAGACATCTTAGTATGCAATCAGTTGGAAGAAACCACTTTGTAAGGTACCCTGCGAAGCGAGGAATTGTCGCACACATCTTTCCCCGCCTTAGTCTTGTTCTGTAAGTTGGGTCTCGAGAAAGGAAATGGTAAAAGTCTGATGAGGCAATTTTTTTTCATTCTTGGATGTGAAGGGATGCCCACTTTGACCTTCATTTTCACACTCTAACTTTCTTATTTTGTAACACCAGCGAGCAACCATTCGATGAGACAAGACATCTTCCCCAAACATCAGGGATGTCAAGCTCTAGTTTTTTTATATATGCTTATTATAATGTATTATTCGAAATAAACCTTCATTTCTATGACTATTGGTTTTGTTTTGTGGCCCATCTAATGTTAAACCTTGTTTGTTTGGCTCAAGTTAGCCTTTGAGTTTGGCACTCTTGCCATACATGATCTGAAGAGGTCACGGACGATGGACACACTAGTTCCACGATCCTATTCATATCGGATAACCTCACAAACTTTCATTCGTGAACCCGTTGTCATCACATGTTTGCCTGCCGTTGTTAATTGTATTTAAATAACTCCGGACACGCCGATCTGCTGCTGATCTTTCTTCTTCAACCCTCTGCGCATTCGTCATTCCTCCTACTCTGAAAATACTTCCGTCATTGAACGAATATTTCTTATGATGATTGTTATTTTCTCTTGATGTACCATCTATCCTTTAAAAAAAGTGACGGGACTTTCTGATCGTCCTTCGTATATACCTGTATAGCTTCCAAAAGTTTGTAAGGGAACTCCCCTCAGGTGCCCCTTCTCCTTGATTATCAGCGTGAGCTACAGGTGCAGGAATAAAGTAAGAACTAGAAGCTGCCATGATCTTAATTTGACTTTATTAAGGTTTTAAAACTTAAACTTCTAACATATTAGATAATAATGCTATACATGAGAGATCTGCGGTGGCTAAACACACAATATATATATAATACCGAAATTACGTAACCCGGACCACTATCAATAACTAACTCGCCTAAACTCAATTCCAATACTATCACAGATCCTAATATTAAATAGTCACTCCTACCTTAATGTCGAACGACCGATCCTATCTTACTAGAAGTTGCGTACTTACTGGAGTGCAATGGTATGAACCTTGAACTAATGGCTCTATGTCAGGAATAACTTCTGTTAGCTGTCAGTTAATCTTTCCAAAACCTCTTCACGCTTAAATAATTGATTATCATAACATTTCTCAAATTGCCACACACGTTACTCAAACTTCTGATATTTAAAAGCTTCCTAATTTGCATCTTTCATTCACGCTTCACTTCTTGGTTTTGTTTGGAAAAGAGTTGCCATTAATTCTGGCCCCAAAGAACCCAAAGGACATGTTAATGAATAGACGCGTGAGCCCGTCACAAGTTAAGGTATACCATGTTTTTCTAAGATCCCCATTAAAGAATTGGCAGTAAAATTTAATAGTTTATATGAATGATATATTAACAGTGATGTAAACGTACACCCACCGGAAGGCGGGGGGAGTGTTCTAAGGGACCAAAGAAAGACTGACAAGAAGTACTTATTTTGACTTGCGGCCCAAAACCTCACTTTTCAGGGGGCTCTAATATTATCCGTTATGCCACTGTATAGTAACGTTAATTTAAGAAAACTTACAGGGAAAATCATACACACAACTTTTATTTTAAAGAAGTAAGCAATTATATACATTTGTGGAAGAAAATAAGCAAAAGTCTAGCTGTTGGTAACTTCATTGACAACTCCACGCAGAAGCGGCTCTAGGGCCGGATAATACGGACCCCT
Source organism: Trichonephila clavipes (assembly GCA_019973935.1). NCBI lineage: Eukaryota > Metazoa > Arthropoda > Arachnida > Araneae > Nephilidae > Trichonephila > Trichonephila clavipes. The sequence continues at coordinate 580,071 of BMAU01002603.1, read as the reverse complement.
GCCCGGGGCGGCATTTGGATGGAATTTGAAAAATACTTTTTTTTACAAAGAATTTGATATATTTTCTTAAATATTATTGGGTGTGAATTTGGTATTGCATTTAATGTTTAATTTTTTTTGTACACTATATATTTAATGACAGTTTCCTTTTGTGTTTAAATTTGAAGGGTTTGATGCGGGAGTATATGTTAAAGCATGGGATTTAATATGTTTATGCATTTTTCACTTGTAAATGTCTACCTGTCCTGGAGTGAGATCACAACGAACATTCTTTCCACACTTACGATGTACAGTGTCCGCTATCCAAAAAAGGACAAGGGTAATAAGAAGTTCTGATAGATAAAGAGTTACAGGAGGTGTTTTATTTTAGTCCTGAGTGTAGTTATTATAAGTTAAAACATACGCTTGTGATCCCCACCATCAGTAGACTATTTTTTGAAGATATTGGCCTGCTGAAATCTCTACGATTCCTTCTCTTACATTTCACTCGTTTGAAATAATAACAAGTAATTATGTCCTTACTTTCGAATTGTTATAAATCTTTCAAGACAAAATAATATATAGGCAAATATTTATATATATATATATTAATAGAGAGAGAGGGGGGAAGCATTTTTCATTTTTGTCCGGGGCGGCAAAACTGCTAGAGCCGGCCCTGCTCCTGGGTATCTCTAGCGATGTCTAGAAGTTGCTTATTCGATTCGCTTAAATGGAAAATTGGTTGCTTCAACTACTGTGTAGTATAATCTATCGACAGATCTTCTGGAGATTTTATCATTTGAAAAATTTCAAAAGGATATGCTTATTATATATTTATAATTATTTAAACTTTTATGTTTCAAAGCTGAACAAATTTGGGATTTAAAATGTTAACGGAAACTTTTATTCCAGTCTCTGTAAAAACTTTTATAAAGCAAAAAAAAATGTCTAGTTATACACATCATTTTCGAAATTTAAAATACTCATGTTGTAAATTAAATCAATATATATGTATTCAAACAAATTAAACGTCAGGATTATAGAAGGTTATAAGATATGAGTTATTAAAAGTACCCACTAACGGAAGAAAGAAAAAAATGTACAGCAGGTCTTTGAAAATGATTCAATACACAGCAGCTTAACTGTATTTTATTTGCTCACAACTTAGTACTTCCATAATTCTTCAAAGTTTCAACTTTTCGGTTCAATTTACAAATTAGAATCGTTAATCATTATTATAACCAAGCTTTCTGTTATTTCAAGTCAATGCTTTGATTTATGCTGAGTAAGAAGAAAGTGGATTAAATTCTCAAATGTATTTAATTACCTTAATTAAATTCTGCTCTCTAAACAAATTGTTGGATATTTATTGAAGCTTAATTTGATATTTCTACTAATTAATTGGCAGATGTAGAAATGATTACTTTATACGCAATAGTTCTTCCGGCTCGTGAGAACTAGGATTATTTCTCCGCAATTTATCTCGCTGAACAATTTCAATCTAGAATTTGAAAATCCGATTTCCATCATTCATTTAAATTAAAATGATCTGCAGTTCCTAAGAACCAAGTAAAATTTGAACATTACCTTTAGATCCGAACAATAACATTTAAATACAACCCACTATCATTTTTTTAAATAAAGATTTGAATTTGCGATGTATATTGGTATAATTTTGAAATTATGTCATGAAACAAGAACCACATTCGAGCGCGGACATCCTCTGTCCAAACTTCCAAACCCCATCAACGTGGGGATTTTAAGCCTCGACCGATGTAGCGTGCACCAACTGCTCTACAAGGTGGGTATTATGTGTCAAACGACTCGACAATGCCAGCCAGAGTTCGCTACTATGAACATAAGATTGATGTTGGTCGAATATTGCTACGGAGAAAAAAAGGCTCAAAAAACTATTTATTGATTATACTGATAGACATTCGATATTTAAGATCTTCTCTTTTCCAACTTGTCATGGCAAATGACTCGCAGCATGCGTGTCCTAAGTTGAAGGTACTTAAGGCTTATAAGTTTGCAATGGTGAGGGGTTGTGTGTGCCTGTGACAGCTCAGGCGTCGTCCTCGTCACTTGACAATGGTTCAAAACTACGAGTCCCGTCACGAATAGCCTTCATATTGCTTTACATTTCCACGTTAAAAACATTCCCCCATTTGAAAACAATCCTTTTTTATTTTTAAAATGAATTGGAATAATTTTTTGGATAAGTATTCATGTGTGCAGAGCCCAAATAATGACAATTTTGTACCGATATATATTATTTATTCGCTTAAATGAGAATAGATTTATATATATGATGTAGACAATTAATTTTTTTCACACAGAAATGTCAAATGATTGTAACATTTCAAAAAATAATTCTGTAGAAATATTGTAAAAAAGCAAGGAATATTAAAAGAAAAGTCAATTCCTACTTAGGTCAACAAAGAAAATTTTTATTTTAGTTACTTTCTATTAAATATTTACAATTAATATAAATGTGTATATACATAGGAGAGAGTCGCAACATTAGGTGACCAAAGAGCAAGAGACTTTCCTTCAAATTTTCCATTTTTCTTTCTCTATATGGTGTTGGACTATTATATTTTTTCTTACTATTTATTCATTTTTTTAAAAATTTAATTAATGAAATAATATTTAAATAAACTGTTTTACCATCAAGTGTCATCCGCTGCAAGTTTAAAAAAATGTAATTGAACTTGAGTGGATAAATAAAAAGTATTTTATTAACAATTGAAAATTTGAACAAGATATATATATATATAGAGAGAGAGAGAGAGAAAGAGAAGCTCTCTATTGCGGATTTTTCTATATAGCGAACTTTTTCCTGGAACCTTGAACATTTCCCGATTTTCTTCGTAAATAACCTCTCTAGCGAAGTGCATTTTCTGTATAACGAATTCAATTTCTTTTCCACCTTTTTTTTAAAGCATTTCTGAAAACATTTCAAGTTATTCTCTCTTTAACAACATTTTATGGTGGTCATAAATCTTATAATAGTTTTATTCGGTGTTTAACTCGCCGAGAGTAATAGAGTTCTGGGTGTTTCCTCTAAGAAGTGCAACCTGTAACCCCCATTGTCCAGTTCACTAGAAGCGTCTTCGATATCCCCTTTCACTCTCAGTGGAGTTATCCCGTGTCTCCGGGTTCTAGTTATAAAATAATACATGTATAACTTTACTTGTATGCTTTAAATTAGACAGTGTCCATAAAATTCATTAATTTTGTATAAATTTGTTTTTTTAATACTGAAAATACAGTGAATTCTTAGACATTCTTTTTCCTTGTTTTCCTTGCAGTTTTTCTTTCTTTTTTGATTGGTAAGATATATAAAATTAACATATATTAATTTTTAAAAAAAAATGTGAGAATAATTTCTTTTTTTAATATGTAAGTGTTAATGAATTTAAAATTTGTTTTATATGGTTTTTAAAGTATATTAAACGATGAATCTCTATATAACAAACTTAAATATATAATTGAAAAGAGTGAAATCATAGTAATAATTGAATAAAAGACAATTTCAAGTGTCGTTTTTACGATATTAGCGTTCTTTTCCTTTGCTACTTACTAAAGAGAGCCTAAATTACACAAATAGTTTCGAGAAGCAAACCAACCCCACCTGCTCTACAGGGTCAAATCGAAGCCCACGAAATTCATTTTGGAAAAAGGCTAAATTTACGCCCGTGATTATACGTAGCTTTGAACACCATACATGTGACAGTACGATTTGGTTCAGTTCCACCTCAATTTTGAGGGAGGACACACTGGAGGTAGGGCAGGGTCTCCCACCTCTCTTCTTCTTCCACTCACCTCACGAGAGGACTTGCGGCTCGATGGCTATTTAGAGTACCCCCATGAAGCACAGGCACTTTATATGTACGAACATCCATACTTTCCCTGGGATTCACACTGCTGCAACACAAGCCTGCAATTAGTGTCACTAACCACTATACCGTCTGGAGATAAATAAGAAATTGAAGAGATTAATTTATTCAGTTGATTCGCTTTAGCAATATATGAAAGGAATAGACATATGAAAATATAACGAATTATAAGTCCCATTTTATTTTCTCTGGTTTATTTTGGTATTATTTACCAGTACTAAATCAACGTATTTAAATTTGAGGACTAAATTATTCAAATGGAATATTTACTTATTTCTCCGTGCAAATAAGTTTTGGCAATGGTTTCCAGATGAAGGAAATAAATGTGCATGAAGCTTCTATTTCTTCATTTCGACTTTTGAGTTTTTGTTTTCTTTACATTTCAGAAGCATTTTTCGATGATTTCTGTAATTTTTATCCCTCTCTCTCTCTCAATAAAAGTTTTTCCGAGATGCTTTAACAAATTTATTTATACATAAGGTATAGACTGTAAAAGCAACTGCTTCTTCACAACAGTGATAAGCAAAACCACAGTTTGGAAAAATTTACATTTATGAGGGTGGTGAGGCTTTGTATGAACGTACAAAAATAGTTTAACATGACGATGCATTGCAACTTTTATAGCAAATTATGTATAAAAATGTATATGCAGAAAAAAATTAAAAATCAAAATCAAGAGTACAGGCAATGTTTGCATGAAGACTTAAAAGATCATCCTACAGTTCTTAATAAACCGTTCTACACTATCATTTCTATACAATATGTTCTATAGACAGAAAGGTTGATGTTAGAGAGATGCTTCTCACACTTTTAATATCTGTTGCCGAATTTTTAATCATAATTTTCATACCCCCCCCCACCGTTCTCTACAATAACAATATATTGAATTCAGTAATAATGACGTTAAATCTATAATACGACTTTAAGTATAAACCGTACAAATTATCAATTTAAGTATTGAGTTGTGTGTATAATTTTATACATGACAAGCTCATGGGGTGACAGATAATTGTTTAACTTGTTCTTAATTTAGTATTGATAAATTAATTATCAAATACATTGCACAATATTGATGCATGTATGAGTGTATTATAACAGAGAGCGTGCATTTTATTTTCCATTATGTCAGAATGCATTTGGTTTTGTTTCCTTTCAGTAAACTAATAAATCTTTTAAGTATTTTATTTTCGACTTTTCGATATGCTCTTGCCCCCCACGTAGGTTTATCATGCTCCCTAGGGGGCGCGCTCTACAGTTTCAGAAATGCTGCATTCGAATTTATCCAAAGAATGAACATGTCTCTCGATTTATGAGTTTTAACTCTCCTCATGTAAATCCGTTGCTGAATTTCTCTCTCTAAGTAAAGCAGTTTTTCGTGAGAGGCTGTTATAAATTTATTTATACATAAGGTATATTTAGTTAAAATGGATCGTAAAAGTTTAATTTAACTGAAGAGAGGTACCAAGAACGAATTTTATGACAAAAGAATAAACGAAGAAGGTATATGATTGAGATATGAGATGAGTGTGAACAGATGTACACTGCTGGACAATTGCTAAGGACGGATAACACTATCATCCATAGCAACCACAAAATGAACGGAGCAAAATGTGGAAAATTAGAATAAGTGATATTAATAAGAAGTATGAGTATGCAAAATTTTTCCCCACGTCTATTCATCACGTGATAGCGTTCATAAGAGCTTTAAAGGTTTTGACGCGTCACAGTTGTTGTTTCAAGTCAAAATTTTACAGGAAAGATTTAATTGACGCTTTTAAAATTTTTGACATGTCTTCCCCTGACATCACATAGATGATTTTATGCGTAGCCGAATTATTGGAAAGATCGAAGAATGGCGAAAAATAACAGATGTTGCCTTCAGTTGACATCGCTCACAGCGTTGTTTCACGGCTGTGGAAGTCATTTAAAAACTTTTGGAATGTGTAGTAGACGGCACGGGGGGAAGTCAAAGTACGACGCCTGCAGAAGACAGATATGTATTCCTTCAGCAAAAAATAAACAGGCGCACCACAGCTCAGCAGGTGGCAAATCAATTTCTTGCTGCCTCAGGAAAGCAAATTCCCGAAAACTGTTGCCAGACGTTTGAGGAGAGGAACCCATACGCACGCAGACCTGTTTGATGTGTCCCATTGACCAGACAGCACCGTACTGCCCGTTTGCAATGGTGTCGTGAGCATCAAAAATCACTGAACAGGACTGGGCATGCGTACTTTTCTCAGATGAGATTAAATGGTTCAGTCTGTCATCGGATTGTAGAGCCAACTGATCCGGCGCGAGAGTGGTACTGCTTATCATCCAGAAAATATCCAGGAAAAATGACCGATATCCGACATGCAGTATCATGGTTGGGCCGGCATCATGATCATGGCCGCACGCGCCTAATTTTTAGGAGTTGCGAATGGGACCTTGACGGAATAATGAATACATTGATGAAGTTTTACTTTTCATGTTCGTCTTTTCCGTGGTGCATTCGGTGATAAATTTGTTTTTATGGACGACAACGCAACATGTCATCGAACACTTGCTGTTCAGGATTGTCTAGACAGCGAGGGTATTTGCAACGTCTCGTATGGCCAGCGTTCTCCAGATCTAAACCCCATTGAAAATGTTGGGATGCTTTGGGAGGCAAGTTACTGGTCGAAACTATCCTTCGACAAACAAGAACACCTTCATCCATCCACTCACAGAGGAATGGAATAATTGCCTCAACAGCTGCTGGATAATGTTGTGCAAAGTATGGTACGACGTGTGAAATGTTGCATCACACTCCACGGTGGACATATCCCGTACTGATACCTTTCTTTAAGGTGCCTGCTGACTTTTATATCCATTGTTCCATTTCTCCGTACGCAGATCAAATGAACATTTTTTTTTCTTTCAGATGTTGCACGGCTTTTTTACTTTCCAGAACAATAAATATTGCTTTATTCTAATGTCTGAACAGTGGGGCAACTATATTTTATCCCACTAGGCCTCATGTCTCGCTTAATGTTATGCTACATAGCAATTTGTGATCCGTCCTTAGCAATTGTCCAGCATTGTATAATGTGTACAATGAGGACTGGTCAGCCGATTGGCTAACAAAGGGTACTTTTCTCCTCCCCTCCTTCTAATTTTTTTAAGGGGACACAATTCGATTCAATTGACAAAAATCGGTCCAAAAATCAAATCTAATTTTTCTAACCTAAATTAATCTTTATACACTTTTCTATAACCTCACAAAATTTAAAAGCTCCAAACTTACAGAACGTAGAATTATGATAGCTTTTACATTCGATTTTATTTACATTCCTATGGCAAATCAAAACTTTAAACTAACTTATCTCAGATAAATAAAATGACTAGTTTGTCTTCATTAAAAATGCTAAGGCTTTTCTTCTATTGTGTCTAATGCTTTGAATTTTTTTACCTATTGCTAATAGTGCATGTAACAAAAGATGGCATGCATTTTCGAATCAAAGAATAATTATTTTTAAAAAAAAATAATTGAACTCAGAATTTATATGCATTTTTTTAAAATTTAAAGTAAGCGTTCATAAAAAGAAGTATTGTAAATACACAACATGTTTTTAAAACCCATACCAAATTTTGTTATACATAGTTTTATGTACTTTTAAATCAGATTTCATGCGTATACCACTCTCTCTAAATTTTTGAAGGAAGAGTAGCATTTTCAATATCACTATACAAATTTTGAGTTTTTTCCTTAAAAATTAAATGGCTAGCTAAATATGAAATTTTGAGCACAAAATCTGTTTTGTATAGTATAATTCATAAAACCAAAAATGTTTAAAAATCCAAATTAAAAATGTTTGTGTAAATCGTACCATGTCCCATTAAAATAATTTTAGGAGTTGAGAAATAAAATTTTGCGGAATAATTAATATCATAATTAATTTTAAATTTTAAAGCTGTTTGGCATTTGAATACATTCTTTGTTTCTAGAATACTTTGATTTAAAGTGATACAGTCAAACAATATTTTAATTTTTCTTCCAAAATTAATTTAAATTTGCAAAATATCTATAATGGTACTTTTTTTTTACGTTGTTCAAGTTCAAAAAATGCTGTAAATAATTTCATTCCGTAATCATCCCCGTTTCCACGTGAAACGTTCTGATGATAAACACCAGTGAAATTTTAATGACTATTGTTTTTAATGACATGTTACAAGCGCACATTAGAGGGTAATTTGATAAAGAGATATGCAGTAATGTTCCCCTTGTTCTGCGGACTCTATGAGATAGTTCACTGATAAAAGAGAGATTAACATATTAGCTCTATAATTCATCACTTTTTGAAATTCACTGCTTGTTGCTGTGAGATGTAAATTGATAACTTTTTTATATTAATGTTTTGATAGCTATAATGAGAAAAACAACAACTGATAATAGTTGAACCAACACTTAAAAACGAAAAACAGAAAATTGACGTCGTTGCGTAAAAATAAAAGGCTTTCAATTAATTTAAGTCAATTAATTTAATAATGTATCGCAACTGTTATGAAAATACTCTTCATTATTCGTAGAATATTTTTCACTTCAACTTCTGTTCAATAAAATTAAAGAAAAAAAATTTTCATTAGGACGTCAATTTTAAATAAATAATTGAAAATCTTATTAAAAATAAAATTAAAAAACATGAATTCTCAAAATTAGACAAAAATATCTTGGGAATATAGCTTGGTACATTTAAATATTAGAGCTATGATTTTTACATTGTAATTCAAAAGAATGAAATGGAAATAAATCGAAGAAAGTCGATTTAATCTATACACAATTTTGTCGTAAATATCTTGAAAGTTATTTAAGAAATTCTCAAAAATACACAACTCTATTCATAACAGTAATAAAGATTTTAAAAATGCACACTATAGTTTTTAATGAGGTAAAATATTTAATTTAAATCCATTTTAATTCATTTTTCAATTCCTACTACATATAAGCACACTCTCTCTAATAATTTATTTATTTTTCATCCTGGAATTTTCAATCGCTAATAAAATACATTTTAAGGTGCTCAACTGAGCAAATTTTAGATAAATGATTATTTTGGATAACAATACAGTTTATTTAAAAAAATTCATTAAAAACCAATTATTCAAAGAAAAAATACAGCCAAACAATCAATTTTGGCGATTACGACTTTTGAGACTAGTGTCAAAACATGAAATTATTTTTCTCACATTTTAAAGCGCTCGTTTGAGCTGCAGTTTTCTATACACCCTGTTTTGGGTAAAAATACGATAATTTAATGATAATTCATTAAAATTAATTGAATGAAACTTTATTTAAAGAATTAGAGATACAGCCACCTTGGTTTTATTTTTTGCGACTTGCTCAAAATTTAAAATATTTTTTCTCACGTTTTAAAGCATTCTGTTGAACTGAAATTTTATATACACTATTGTTTTGGATGACAATACGATACTTTAATGATAATTAATAAAAATCAATTACCACTTAATGTTATTGGTGCTACCAATGTATGCAAAATTTATACTAATTATAACTATTTAAAAAAAATTAGCTAAAATAAAATTTTTCTTATTAATCTAAAAGGAATTGACTTACTTTTTTTATTACTTGTTTTGAGTAAGATATAATATGAGACCTTGACTGCCGATCTGGTTGAACCAATTCTTAAGATTTATACCAGTTTTCATTTCAAATATCATTTTTCAGTCTTTTGATTTGAAAGTCTGAAATAGGCATTGATCAAAACGTATCTAAAATTTTGAATTTTTGAATAATTCAAACTCTAAAAGAAAAACTTATGGATTTTTCTACTAGAATAAACATGCTACAGGATAGTACACCTTTCATTAGTCAATAATATTGCAAGTAGTAGTCAATAACAGTAGTGATGACGCATATTCCATACGTCTGAAATGAATGAAACAACTATTATATAGGGGCGGAAAATAAGATTATACATGCACATAGAATTTATATAAAGTCTAAGCTTGTAAGGATCTTGCCTCTAGGCTTATAGGTGTGGGAGAAAGGGAAGGAAAATTAGCCATATTCACAATCACTTAATTTATTTACAGCCCATACCACAGCAGAAGTCCGATCAATCAAAGTTAAGAGTTGAACCCAATTAATCAATATGAAGCCAATGAACGAGGTACGCGATATATGAGAAGACTTTAATTTAGTGATTCTCTCTCAAACTTTTTTAGTACTTGCGACCCTAAGTTCAATCATAATTTTCATAGCAACCCCCCCTCCATATAATATCAATGTTTTAAATTCAATAATACTATAACTTGACGATAAAGCTACAATACGACTTTAACGTCTTAAGTGCTAACGGCGTATATAAACTTCTCCCTCAGCCAAAGCGTTAGTTTGCCCGGGCGTATATATATGCCTTTCCAAAGTACAATCTTTTTTGTGCAATGCTATCCATAAAATTATTCTGAATGCTTTGGAATGCAAAAAAGGGACCTTGGCAGTGTTTGCGAAGGATTTACTTATTTCAGAGGATTTGCCTATTTATCTCTCCCCCCCCTCTCCAATACAACAAATATGCGAGCTTATGCTTTAAAAGTGATATAGGAGAGGGAATAGTGTACCTTTGAATCAGCAGTTAAAGGATCAATTATAAAACGTACAAATTATTAAGATAAGTGTTAATTTTTGTACATAATTTTATATATGGCAAGCCCATGGGGTCACTCGTAATTATTAAACTTGTTCTTAGTATTGTTAAATTAATTGTAAAATGCATTGTGCAGTACTGATACATTTATAAGTGTATTATGTCAGCGCAAATGCGTATTTTATTTTTTATTATGTCAGAATGTATTTTGTTTGCTTACTTTCAGTTAAATAATTTTTTTAAATAATCTTTAGTTTTCGACTTTTCAATATGCTCGCGCCCCCTCGTTGGATTATCATGCCCCCCTGGGGGCAAGCCCCACAATTTGAAAAACGCTACTTTAATTACTTGTAACACTTACTTCAGTTCAATTACTCTGACTTCCTAGACATCTAATCTAGCTTAAAGCCTAACGGACAGATCGTTAACTTATTATCAATTACTAAGTATCTGCGTCACACTTTAAATTTGATTAATCACTGCTCCACTTGCAGTCTACACTACCTCTCTCTCTCAAACTAAAAGCATAGTCTATACATAGTAGAATTAATTTGTATGTTCACGTTTTCTTCTTCGGAGGAAGCATTCTAATAAAATAATTTTTAACAACCCAGAATTTCCGAAGAGGGCTGTTAGTGCGAAGATTGGTGATAGAGCCGTTATAAGCTTATATCCCTACATTATTTGACAATTCCAGTGTTAGCTATACCCAAAAGAATTACATCTATCATTCAAAATGCAGGCTGAATTGTAGATAACTTTTCCTTAACTCTTTACTCTGCACTACTTTTAAAAAACAATCTACAGAAAAAATAAAAAATGCAATTTATTTTAATTCCGAATCATTTTAAAAAAAATTGGAAAAGTTTGCATGTAGAAATAATATTCATAATATGAAATAAAGACTTTTAATAGTCTATATATAAGACTATTCATAATACGTTTTAATTATACTTATAGACAATATATACATATAACAAACCTTTATTTGGCGAATATTTTTCTGGAATCTAGAACATTTTACTAATTCCTCTGTAAAATAACCTCCAAATAGTGAAGTATATTTTCCATTTAACGAACTTTTTCTTTTTTTGATTCGAATTTTTTTTCTCTGTTTTTAAAATATTTCGGGACAGTTTTCAAACTATTCTCTCTTTTGTGACACTTTATGCTCATCAATAGCCTTTAACTGGTTTTACCAATTGCCTGGCTCACCAAGAGTAATATCATTTCTGTAATTTTTCAAACAAAATGCTCAAATGAAATTAGCAGATTTCATCAGTAATTAAATTTCAGGATGCATGCGTTTGTGTGTGCTTAAAATCACTGGTCATAAATAATGTAGGTTTAAAATTACTTATAGGCGTAACGTTAGAAAATGTCATTAAAAAATCCTTAATTATAATATAAAAGGAATTTTAAGGTTGAAAATACGTGTTCTAGGAAAATGGGGTTTTTTTCTCTAGTTTTCCTTACAGATATTTTTTTGATGGGTAAGATATATAAAGTAAATGTATGCTTTTTTACATAAAAATAAAAAAAAAGTATGAACAATTATTTTTTTAAAGAGTAATTACCGTTTATGCATTTAAAATTTGTTTCTTGTAGTTTCTAAAGTGTATTGAAAGCTTAATCTCTGTTTACGGGATTTTCCACATAGAGGAATGTTCGTTCTAAAGAAGTCCGACTTTTTTTAAAAACAAGTAATAAAAAAAAAATTTAAACCAATTCCTACTTAGATCGAAGAAAAATAAGACAGAATCACAACATTAAGTGGCAATTATTTTTTATTCATTATCGTTAAAGTATCCTATTGTCATCCAAAACAATCGTGTCCATAAAATTTCAGTTCAACTGAACGCTTTAAAACGTGGGAAAAAAACCTTTTCAAGTTTTGACACAAGTCGCCAAAAGGGTCGCTAAGTCCCAAAAATGATGCCAACGTGGCTGTATTTGAAATTCTTTAAATAATTAGTTTCAATCAGAGTAAGTTTTTATTAATTATAATTAAATTACTGTATTGTCATCCAAAATAATCATGCATATAAAATTTCAGCTCAATTGAGTGCTTTAAAATGTATTTTATGAACGATTGAAAATTCCATGAAGATAAATAAATAAATAAATAGAGAGTGAGCTAATAGTAGGAATTGAACAATAGAACCTATACATCTATAAATTTCCTTTTTGGCTCATGGAGAGATTTCTTGTTGTAACACATTTCAAATGAGGATATATTCAGCTTAAAAAAAATGAAGCTTACATAAAATGTAATAATATCTATACCAGGCATGATAGATAACCAGTAGTGAGATAAGAACCAATTAACAACCGATTCCGATTGAGTATAATCGGTTTAAGAACTGTGATTACACACGTCATTTGAACAGCTATTAGGCTTAATTCAAGAATGATTTAGGTCCCGGCTTAGCTCAACTAATATACAGTCTGGATACGTCATTTAACTAGATAAGCATTTAAAAGGTAAGGCGGTCATGGCCAGCATTTATCTAGAGTTTTGAATTTTGTTCTAGTTTCCCTAATGGCTCGTCGTGTACAGGGACTCATGACGTAAAATCTTTCGAGGCTTGAAATACCCAGTAAGGGTCGTGTTGAAGCTTAAGGTGTGAATGTCCCCCTTTCTGTCGTCATCTTCATGGCTTGACCATTGCTCAAAACTGCGAGGTTCTTCTCCATTAATCCTCGTGTTTTTCCGAAGTGGGACTTTAACCGTTTTGTGACGAATGAGTCATATAAGCACGTCTCAACCCCCTTATTGGATGGCAGGCTAGGAATTTAATTTTCCCGAGAGCACCCAAGGGATCTTTTACATGCTCTCTAATCATACGACATGGAAGCCGTCGTATTTCTGCATCATGAAAATCAACCAACTTGGACCGGGGTCGAACCCGCAACCTTAGGCGTACAAGACCAACGACAAACCATCTACGCCACCCAGCCGGGAGTATTTTAATCTAACTTGTAACATTATCCAGAGTACACTTACATATTGATGCACTTGTAGATCATTCGTCAGCTCCTTCCTAAATAGTTACAGTCCTTTTTAAGCCAGCTTCTCTATTATTTACACATCTCCGAATGGTAGTTATAGCTCGATTGATAACTTGAGAACGAACGACTCTAACTACCAAAGATTCACGACTAGCTACGAACGATTAACTTTAACACAACCCTTTCCAGAGTCTAAATAGCATTTACAATAGCTTAACATCGACATCTCTGCAAAAGGCAGTTTTAAATTCAAATCCCCATTAGGAATAATCGGTAGCCTCTATACCGACAATGTTAAATTGAGCCATTTTAGGAACCTGTTTCTCAGAAATTGTTAAGTATAAAAACTTCAAATTCTGGATGTATAATAACTAGGCTTTTTTATTTAAAAAATGGTAAAGTGTTTCAAATATATTGTTTACTTTTTTCAAAAAAATTCATCGTAAAAGTATCCCTTTGAAATTTGTGAAAATTGTCATCTTTTTTACGATAACTGCTTCTGAGCAAAATATTTTGGGAAAATCTCCAAGAAAGTAGCTTCATTATATATAGTTACATATTTATGTGCAGTAAAAATTGCAAGTAGTTTCATTCATTATTTTCTGTGAAAAATGTACACGCACTTTGAAAACAATCATTTTGAGATAATTGCATTTTAAGAGTAAAAAGGCACTTAATCACAAAAATAATGAATTACAACATGTATTTGCCCTATTTTATTAAACATTAGTATCTTCTTAATTTTTTAAACATAAAATAGGAAACAAAAAAACCGTTAAAATGTTCAGAAAATACATATATATTAGTTTTTAGTTTTTGTTTAACGAGATTTTTTATAGCATTTTGCATCAATTTTCACAAATTATGTAACAATTTGTGAAGAATTTAAATCTTCGATGCATTATAAATATAAAATTTGACCTTATAACATCATAAATATAATGTAAACACGTATCAATATATAAAAGTCATGATTTGGGAATATGTGATTTTACGACGTTCGGAAAATTATGGATTTGTATGTTCCCATGCACAAAAACAATTTCTAAAAGTCTCAAAATTCAAATTTTCTCTAAACTGTACAAAAGATTTCTAAAAAAGTCAAAAATAAAACTGTTTTTATGTTTTTAAATATTAAATTGGTGTATTTTTATGCATGTAACAAGCTTCTCGCAACGACAAAAAGCATTAAACATCTGAGTTGCTGTTAGTTACCTATTATTGAAACACTTTTGAATATTAAAGCTTAAAAACTTGCCTGAACAATAAATAAACATTACTATTTGCAATTAAGTGATATATTTAAAATATATTGTTCAGTTTTCTCAAAAACATGTAACATAAAAATATCACTATGAATTTTTAAAAAAATTTCCATTTTTTGTCACGATATATGGACTCCAGTCAAATATTTTGGAAAAATCCCCCCAAAACTCACATGAATATATATAAGTACATATCAGTAACATGAGGGGAAAAATTCATTACATCCATACATTATATTCTGAGAAAAACATGAATAGTTTTAAAAACATGTTTGAGAATTGAATTTTCATTATAAAGTGCCACTTAATCACAAATATAGTGAATTACAACATGTATTTGTCCCATTTTATTGAACATTAGCATCTTTGCAATTTATTTTGCATAAAATAGTAAGCAAAAAAAGTCTTTAATTGCCCAGAATAGCATTTTTCAGTTTTTTTTTAACGACATAATTTCTAGTATTACATCAATTTTCTCAATTCTGTATCAATTTTTAAAGAATTAGTAGCTTTAGTAGAATTAGTACCTGAAGAATTAGTAACAAGCTTCTCGCAAAGGCAACAAACATCACATTTGATGTATCATCTCATACCTTTATCTCAGAAACTATTAAACATATAAACTCAAGACTTTGACTATATGTATTAATTATACATTTATATTTATACTGAAGTAAAAATTTTTAAATATATTAATTAGTTTTTTCAAAAGCAAACTTTTAGTTGAGCGAGGAAATATGATTTTATTAATTTATTGAAAATTAACATTTTTGTTATGATATCTGCTTAAGAATATTTCAAAAATGTCACTTCAGTATACACGATTGCATTTACGAAACAGAGTACATTTATGCAATTTAAAAAATTGAGAAAACAATTTTTATAAAAAATCTTACTTTGTAAAAGTACTATCCTATTTTTTTTCATCACATATTATCTTCATTATGCATTATGCAGTTATAAAATTAAGATTCATTACGTAAATATTTCTCACCTGGTCACAATTATATATCCTAATTTTGTGTTTCTTTTAACACTTTACTTAAACACGCGAAGATTTAGTAATCATTAATTAACTAATTAAAAATGAATTTCAACTAAAGAAAAAAAAAGACCTAAATTTCAGTAAAAAATGCCTACATTTTATGTATAACATTTACTTAAACCCACATGAAAATCTGAAATTGTCTCCAAAGGTTTTTAGCAAATAGAACAGTTGCAGTTATACAATTATCTAAAGTTAATATGGGTATTAAAAAATAAAAATTAATCGAGGCTTTTCAACTTTACCCCAGTTTTAAAAAGGCAATGTTTACATTTCTATTTGTCAAAATGGGCGTGGTAAATCAGCTGATTATTTTTTAAAAATCATTTTAAAATATTCTAATTTATATAATGTCTTGTATGTTATATCATTGGAAAGGTCTTGATTTGGAGATTTTAGAAATATCAAAAACTTAAAATCGATTTTTAAAAGGGGTCTATCTTGCCTCCTAGATGTGTAGGAGGAAGGGAAGTAATACCAGACATATTCAAAAGCAGTTTATTTATTTGTCAAACAATTTACCAACTTAATTCAAATAATTTCCAAGAAGAGAATGTCTTAATGCAAGCAATGTACATGGAATAACAACGAGATTTACGAATTATAAGACGACTACAAATATCGACCACTTATCTTAAGATCAATTCAATTACCCTAATTAACTGAGCATTAATTTAACTTTAGTGACCAATCGTCACTTTAATTCTTTCTTCTATTTAATATTTGAAATATTATATAAATCGGAGTAATACCTGATCAGTAGCAATCTCACCTGACTTCTGTCTTTCTCTCTCTCCTTCTCCTCATTGCTAGCTAAACAAACTTGACTATATATAGTAGATGTAAATTAAATATCACGGTTTCTTCTTCAAAAGGGTTGGTTGTGAATAAACGCGAATCGATAGCCCAAAGATTTCCCAAGAGGAATAGAGGAAGGGACATGAATAGATCCGTCACCAATAGTCTTATGGGAATTACTTTGATATTTTCTATAATATGGCGTTAATAAACACTTACTCTTTTTCAAACGTTGTAATGCATGTTTAATTTGAAATAAAATTTCCCATTATTAGTATCAGACAATGACTACAACCTTCTAATTAGACAGTATTTTTATATAATAAATGTGTGTAATGTAATGAAGACACAACAAAGTAGAATGTTTATCTCCACTGTGTTACATTAAATTTCTGTACCAGCTCAGGTGTTGCCCTGGTCACTTGACCGAGGATTAATAGCCCTTGGCGACAGACTGTTGCGTTATAGCGTGACGTTCATAAACACTCACTCACTCAACCCACACAATGAGTAAGTAAGAAGTTAAAAGATTCTCAATACTTGAAGTAAAGATTAAACAAGCAAAGGAAAATTTTCAGCCCATTTCCGTCTTCCGTCCGAATGTTGCAACACCAGGCAAAAATACTGTAGGGAATGAGAAAGAAAAGATAACACACCCCAAGAACAGGAATCAAATTTAAGAAGATACGGCAAAAGAAATCTGGAGAACATCCAGGAAATGAAAGGAAGGCAAGCAGGCACGAATAAATAACTGAAATTCCGTCTCTCAGACAACCCTTTCATCTTCAGGATTCGATGCTTCCAAAATGATTGCATATCAGGACCGCGGAAAGATTAATGCTACTGTATATGGAAACATACCTGTCAAAAGACGTGACATCGACAAGGAAATTAAAGTCAGCCGTCAAACATGAACGGATACCCCGTGTTCGAATTTAATGCTGGGTTTGAAATATTTCAAACTCAGAGGAATGATATTAAATTTTTATCTCGACATCTAATGCGAAATGCAAAGGAAAGTTGAAAGGATGGGAGTTCGGAAAATAGTGAGACAGAATTTAGTACGATGCGACAATTGGAATTAAAGCAAGCGTAATTAAAATAATCAAAGACTTTTAAAGAGACTTGCGAATATTCCACTTCCTTAAACTAAAATTTGATCTGATAAGAATGGTTTGACTTTGATAAAGAGAAGAAATTGGTTATAAATGAAAATTGTTATGGGCCCACACACACACACATTTGACTTTTAACTATACTTTAAATTAAAAGCACAAAAAATGAAGATTTTTTTTTCATTATCTTACAAAATTCTAATCATGAAGAAAATGTATAACAGTTTCTGTTTCTTAATAATTCTGATAATCATTCAGTAATATGGGATATTCTTATTCCAAATATTAAATATATTTATCTATGAATATAACAAATCCTTCTATAACTTGTTTTTTTACATTATTTATGTATATGCAATACATTTGCCGCGAAAAATTTACATTTGAATTAGCGGTGAGTTAGTCGGTGCGGCCGAAAAATTAAAGAGGCTTGTTCGGGATCATATCATTTATTTGAGCATTCAAATATCAAGTTTTTATATACAGGGAAAAAGAGGAAGAAAAACGTATTGTATAAGACACAGTCACGTGTTTAGATAAAGGGAATGATTAGTTATTTAAAGATATATGACATCATTGCTTAGGCAACATTAAACCCCGGTTAAAGTCAGATACTTGTAAAAAATTAAGTATCTTGTATTTCTTCGAATCACCAGTATATCTATCAAATACTCAAGGTCTAAAGAATCAGTAATAAAGATACCGGGTGGTTATAATAAAATATACACTTTTCAGAAGCCGGTAGAACCTGTTCTGCTCATCGGAGTTTGATAAAACTTGGAATGTATGTTGTAGGGACCATGGGAAAAAGATTTCTGCAATAAAAAAATTGGTCAAATTTTGACCACCAGGTGGTATTTATCGAATATTTCATTTTCAAATCCATTAAACCTCTATAAAAACTTGCAGCCATTTCCAAAGAAGGATTCTCAGCACACGTTTGCCATCCTAAATCATTTCTGCTTTACAGGAAAGACAACGTTTGCAAACCACTATCTTTATGCAGGATGGAGCAACTCCTCACATTGGGCGACAAATCAAGCACTGCTTAGTGCTAACTTTGATGATAATCGTGATTAACCAAATATTTTCCAGATGCATGGCCTTTTAGCTCATCTGACTTAAATCCCCGCGATTTCTGGTTGTGGAGATTTCTAAAAGATCGTGTTTGTAGAGGAGGAACTAGAACTTTACCTCATTTGAAAGCTTGCATTATACTCCATGTGGCTGAAATCCCTCGTGTGTTGCTTCGTACTACGATTGAAAACGCTATAATGAGCTTTCAACACGTTATTGATGTCAATGGAGCACATATTGAGCATATTCTTTAATTGAATAAATTTTAACGATTCTATCATATTTTCTGTCCTTCTTTGGGTCCCACATTTCCTCCTAGTGGTCAAAATTTGAACTATTTTTTTAATGCAGAAACTTCTTCCCCATTATAATTAATTCGAATTATAAGTAGATATAATTTAATTTTCAACATATATAAATAGTAATACGTGACTTGTATTAGAGCATTTTAATATTAAGGTAAACTTTTTGTTAGGTTCTTGTAATCGTGGAAAGGATGATGAGGGTTTTAAAATTGAAACGACGAACAGTTAAATGTAGCACAAACATAAATAGACAAACACACGCGCGCATGTGATTCTGTCACAAAAACATTCAATCGTAGAACATTTCAAATGTAGAAACCTTATCTATTTACAATGATGGTCTACCGGGAGATATTATAAGCATACGATTTACGGTAAAGGCTTTTGTGATTGCTCTAGATACGCGGTTGATGGAAGATAAGGTAGCTAGTTCCCGTTAGTCCAGTGTTTCTCAAAGTGTGGGGCGCGCCCCCTGGGGGCGAGTGTATCGAAAATTTAAAGATTTTTTTTAAAAAAATAACCGGAAAGAGAAGTAAAACCAAATGCTTTCTTCCATACTAAAAAATACACACAACAACACTGACATAATTTATGTTTTATTACCTGGCTTTTTTCCGTCATCAAATAGCTATCTTTGATCCCAAAACCAAATTAAGGAAAAAAAAAACATTTTGTTTTATTTGCTGTATTTCCTCAATGAGAGATTTTTTTATTACGTTTTAACATAAAATATTACTCGTTAAAAGAAAAAACGAAACCCAGACCCTGAGAAAATTCTAAGATAAACAATTCACCACTGTAATTACTATTGAAATACTGTACATTAGTTGTAGAAAAGAAAAAGGAAGTCATGATTCACTTTTCAGCCAGGCTGCATAGTACGTTTGCTAATCATTTGATTGACCTTCAATCTTATGGTATGGTTATTATCAATATTAGTTCCCTCCATTTTTTATGCGTTTGCTTTTCGCTTAGGGAAATTGTAAATAATTGAGTTTTGCGATATTTGGAAAAGAATTGATTGGTTTAACATTTCTGTAGGATAATTGAAAAGTGTCTGATTTGCGTCCTTTATTATGGTCTTGTACTTTTGAATAATTTTAGTTCAGTTTTATTGGATTTTTCTCAAATCATCAAAGAATTGAATAGTCCTTGAAAGGAGGTAAGTATACTTTCTATAAATTAAAATATTCACTAGAATTCCGATTTGTATCGTGTACAGTAAAAAAAAAATTCTAAACAAATGATTGGGGTGACTGAGTCTCCTCGCACTACCATTAATGTTAGTATCGAGTACGCGCCTGCTCCGGGTTAAAACATTTTGAAGTCTTTTTTTTGCTTTAAATGTTAAAAGTAACACAATCATTCTTCATAGGAATTTTATATTCTTTTTCATAATTTAACATTAATTCTAAATGCTAATTGTGTGAGGTTTAAAATTACAGTTCTTTTAAACAGTTATTTACAATTATAGCATTTATCTAAAAAAATCATTTTACATTTTTGTATACAATGTCGTGCAACAGTTTTACTCCCCTTACAGTTCAGCTATTATATCAAGAATAACGTTTTATTATTTTTAAAAATGAACTCGTGCGAAGAGTCGGTGTTTCAGCCAGTATACGTTTGATGTATCAGTACTGAAGAAGGTATTTTATAAATAATTTCTTATTACTGAATTTGGCCGCGGTAGCCGAGTGGTATAGGTATCGGATCGTGGCTTGCCTTGTCACGAGTTCGAGCCCAGTACCACTAAAGACCCGCCGTGTAGGGCAGCGATGCACGTTAAATCTGTTGAGAGTTGAAACGTTTTCCCGTTGGTGTGGTGTGGTAGTTAGGAAAGAGGGGTGCCAGCTCAGGTGTCATCCGCGTCACTTAACCATGGTTCAAAATTACGTGGTCCGTCGTCAAAAAGCCCTCTTGCAGCTGAACAGTGCGACGTTAATGTTCAATCAATCTTATTACTAAATTAAGAACAAGTTTAATAATTATTAGGGACTTCCACGAGCTTGTCTTGTAGAGGAAAGTTTTTCAAAGGAAGGTTTAATATCAGAAATTGACACTTAAAGAGTTATTTTTCTATATTTAGCTGAGATCTATATTTTGTCTTCAAGGCATCCACTGCAGAAAATCCGGTTTGAAAAAAGGTAGGATGTTGAAAATGGTAATAGTATACGAAGTGCTTTTGTTTTCAGTGCAGAAAATTCATCATCCATCTCTACCCAAAATTCAAGAGCGATTTATTACAAAATGCCTTTTAATTTTTCACTGGATGTAAAATATATGAAGATTTCTTCTTCGGAAGTTGAGAGCCCTTCTGGAGTATCTTGAAATAGATCCTAATCCACTCGTAACTTGCTACCAAGCTGTCCTCATCCAGAAAATACTTTTAAAATTCTTTGCCAACATAGCTAAATGATTTTACATGTTTTAAAAAAAACTTTCACATGTTGTTCTACAGATTTGTAAGTTTTAACACATATCGAGCTGGGGCTTTTTTCCATCATTTACTTTAGTAGTGGTAAATACAAAATTTAAGTATTTTTTGAGAAGATCGCCTTGATTTAATTTTCGGAACCATGCTCGTTCGTCTGTGTACTTGTTGATTCTTTATTATGGTCGAATGTTTGCTTACGACTTAAAAATGTATGTATGATATTGTTTTAATCTACTGCCGTAAATACTTAATTACCGTGAATTAGAATTAACGTGGAAATTTAAAAAAATGTACATTCAAGCTAGATTCGGTAGCTATAGGAGTATTGAGTCGACCAAAACTGACTGGAATTGTACGAGGAAAAGCATTTTTACATGTTTTGCGCAGACGTCCGATAGGTTGCCCAGACTCACGCAAACGTACCCTGTAATGCCAGATGTGATGGATATGATAGAGAGCGACATTGACAAGACTATTTTTCTAATGACATTTGTACTTTGAGAAATGAATGCTGAAGGAAATAAATCTTTAATTAAATACATCATTTTGCGATCTGTTCCAATTTAAAAATTAGAGAAAGAAAAATAACATATAATTCTAAGTAATAAATATTTTAAGTAATTTTCTTAATATATATATATATATATTACTTAAAAGTTACATATATACAAAATTTAATATACTTATAGTATTGATGTGTACGGTTATAATTAAGATCGTATTGTAACTTTAGCGTCTCTCTCTCAAAGTGCATTTTTATTGCAGTAAATACATTATTGTTGTACAGGGGGCGAGACAAAAATTATGATTTAAAATTGGGTCGCCAGTATTGAAAGTTTGAGAAACACTGCTTTTAATGTATGAGTGGTGCACAGAGTATTTTATGACTAATTAATTAATACTAAATTAAGAGCAAATTTAATAATTATTAGCTACTTCCATGGGCTTGTCTTACAGAGCAAATTTTTTGAAAGGAGTTTTAAGATAAGAAATTGACCCTCTGAGTTCATTTTCTATATTTAGCTGATATCTATATTTTTGTCTTCTAAGCAACCACCGCATTTTGTAATATGTTCCAATTTAAAAATCAGAGAAAGGAAAAATAACTTAGTAATTATCCTATTACTTAACTTTTTTTTGCTTAAAAAAGTAACATATACAAAATTTAATACTTATGTCATGAATTTGTACGGTTTATAATAAATATTGTTGCTTTATCGTAAAAAGTGCATTGTTATTGCATTCAGTAAATTATGTATAAGGGGGCGCGATAAAAATTGTGATTGAAAAGGGGGGCGCTAGTATTGAAAGTTTGAGAAGCACTGCGTTAGTCGGTTAAATTAAAAGTTCATTATCAGGCGAAGTCTTGAACGGCTCACAAAATCATTATACATTCAAATCCCTCGAGAGAAAATTTTAATCAATTATTACATACCTGATATTGTGGTATAAGTTATAAATAGGATTCAAGAAATCCAAAATTATTTACTAAGGGGTCATGGTACGATTTACACAAAATTTTGTGATTTAACGATTAAAAAAATTTTTTTTGGTTTCCTTCCCTACATTCCTTTATTTACCGCATCATGATATACTGCAGTTTTTTTCATGCAATATTTTTTTTTGAATCACTGCATTGAAAAATAAAGGATATACATAAAAAAATACTCAACTTTGGGAAATTTAATCCGTTAGAGCTAGTTAATTAATTAATGATATTCAACTGTAAAATTAATTATATATACTGTTCACTTAAAATAAATAGTCATCGTTTTCTAAGGTCTTGATTAACATACAAAAGAAATAAGACACTTACTTTTTGACAATAACTATTTTTTCGGGACAAAAATGATAATCTTCGCAATGCGCTGAAAACGCAATTTCTGCCACAAAACTATTCACCTTCCCCGCTAAAATAATCATCATAGAGCCCGTGTTATCATATATCTTACAGGAGAGGATTTTAAAAAATATTCCTGCTGACTATCGTCAGAGTATTCGTAAAAATGCTTATTCTATGTAATTTTAAAGTGAGTGGTACTTATAAGTACTGTCGGTAGATAAAGGGTTAAAAAGTATCTGAATGAAAATATGTATTACGAGATATTGAAATTCATATCCTTTTTCTACTAAAAAGAAAAAAAACTTTGAGTTCCAACTAAAAATAATTTTTTTTAGTTGGAGTTCTAGAGAATAGCTAAAATATCAATACTAGGCATGAAGACAATTTATTTATTTAGCTGAGGGTTATTAACATTTTAAAGCTTTCAATAACTCAACGTCTTTTACTTACAAATGTGTATTTTTTTAAATTTCTAATTGGCCTGTGGATTGTTACTTACACATATGATGATGGAACCATAGAAGATAAGATTACTAAAGCATCATAAACTGTCGAGAAATAACTAAAAAACGGACGCGAACTCATTATTACTGTACGATCGCGTACCGATTATACCATTAATGCTTTATTTCCCCCTGTTTTCGGTCATGATTCCAACTTAGAAATTTTACGTCTTCAATGTGTTAAAAAGCTTAACCCCCTGTTTTCGGAATCCGTCTCCGATTAGGAAGCTCACGTTTTTATTGTAGCCACATAGCTTTAACCTGTCATAATACACCTCTTTTCCTTAGGAAGCTGACGCGTAGCTTTTCTGTATTCCAAGACACCGTTTCCCCATAGGGTGCTGACGCATAGTTTTACTCTGCTTTCGAACGCTGTCTTCGCGTAGGAAGCTGGCATTTTTATTGTATCGACATAGTTATACCTTGTCTTCAATTATCGTCTCCACTTTGGGAGCTGACGTTTTTCTAATGTCAATATAGACCTACCCTGTCTTCTGATACCGTTTTGGATTGCGAACGAATTACTGAATTATTTTGAGCCCATTTTATTAAAAAAAAATGTACTTCTTTCACCTTTCAGTAAATAAAGTCTAAGGGCTCGTTGCAGTAGCCACGTTTGATAAAAAGATCTTAATGTTAGTATTTTGTAATTTCACTTCTTTTCATATGTATTTTAAATTAATTTCAAATAATAATTCACCAGTTAAAAAAATGTCTGGGATAAAATTTTAAAAGAGAATTTTTTTTCTTTAATTTTAAAAGCAGTTGATATATTTTTAACAGAAATATATTATTTAATATATTATTCTCCATTTTTTAACTTCTTGAAATGATTAGATCGCAAAACTTTGTTACTGAATTTTTGAGCTGGATAAATCTATTTCAAACTAAAGAGATTTAATACCAAGTATTTTTTTAATTCAAGAAGAATCCATATATCCATGCCTCAGTATCGAGGGCAAAAACGAAATAATTTAAAAAATTTTTAGACAAAATATACTTGAAATTTTACTCATGTAGTGGTTCCTAGAATTGATTGGGTACTTCAAAAATTTATTAGATAGAACCTGTAGCTGAATTTTCGAAATTAACTTAAAGTAAAAAAGCAACATTTCGCTTTATAAGATAAATTTAAATATGATTAATAAAACATCTTTTTTTTATATTTAAAGTTCATTAAAAATAAAATGTAATACATTATAGTTTTAAAAAAAACAACTAAAAACACGTTTTTATAGTGAATCGAAATAAAAAAGTTAAAAAATAATAATTCTTAATATAAGAATTAAATGATGAACGAGAAAATTAATGCCATTGTGGTAAAAGCGTAGGGTGTGTGCTTTGTACCACATTTTTACCTTAACTCAGCATTTCGGAATAGAACTAGTAAGAAATTATAACAATTAATATAAAAGTACCCCACGTGCTTTTACCTCAATAATATTCATTTTTTCTCGTTAATCCTTTTATTCTTATATTAAGAATTATTTTTTTACTTTTTATTTCGATTCACTATAAAAACGTGTTTTTTTAATTTTTTTTATACTATAATTTATTTTTCATTTTTTAGTTCTATCTTCAATAAAAGTCTGTTCTTTTTTAGTTTTCAAAGCTATCGTTTACTCTTTGTCGAATTTATCCTTGAGTTTGATATTTGGAGCTAAAATTACGTGGCTGCTGGAATTAGTCTTGCTCTTCAATGGATATTAATTAATGGGTCTGAAGGGTACTCATTCTCTCCGTTTACGGGGCCTCGGATGAGTCCCATATCGTTGTATTCCAAAGATTCCGTCTCTATAGATACAGTTCTAACTAATAAAAGTGTGCGAGAAGAAATATTGATTGTCAATTGTATTATCTCCTTTTAAATGTATTGCTATAACATTAATTCGTATCATCACTTCTAAAGGTATTGCTTTATCAATATAAACAACATTTAGCAGTTAGAACATAATTTTTTTTTCACATGCACGAGTCTTTTTTTTTTCTGTTTCTATTTTCAGAAAAACTAGACTTATATTATGGCTAACTCACCCACCCTATCCTTTTTTCCATAAATAACACTTTTTTGTTTGTTTCATTTGTATTAATAACGTGTGTTTTCGTTTTTAGGGTTGCACCTTTTTAAGAAGTAGGGTTTTTTAGTCTCCTTATCTGGAATTAGTCGACAAATTCGGAAGGGGAGTTTGGAATTAGTCGCCAAATCTGGAAATAGTACATGCAATTAGTCGCCAAATCTCGAAATGGTATATGCAATTAGTCGCCAAATCTGGAAACGATATAATGAATTAGTCATCAAATCTTGAAATCCTTATTTTTGAGACATTCTGATCAGTGCAACAAAGTTGTGAAATTATTACATTGTCATCGGTCCTTGACAAGCGTACAAAATTTCGAAATAATCTGACCTTTTAAAGTGGGCAAAAATCGATTCTAAAGATTCCATTACATACAAATTAAACTTATAAAATCGTGTTTAAAAAAGAGAGAGAAATGAGTACCATAAAGGTAATAGAACACCAAAATTTTTCGAATTTTGATCCTCATACTTTTAAATGGATTAATCAAATATCAATATACGTATGTTTTTCAGAGTTTTTTTTAAAATTAAAATAATATCTTTGCATTAATTTAATGTTTAAAGTATCGTTTGGCAGAATTTTGTTTGCTCAAGTAACCAATATATTCTGCTTATTAAAGAAAGGAGATAAACGTATTTCAAAAATTGATTAGTTTTATTACAAGTGTGATAAATATGCTAAATGAGTATTTTTAACTAGCCGGGCTGCTTGCTACATTTTCATGAAGTGCTTAAAAGAGGAAAGCAGAATATATAACAATAGAAAAATTATCCATCCGACAAAGCTAATGCAACAAGAGAAAATATTTTTAGTTAAATAGATGTGAAGAATCTATATTTTAGCTCTACAAAAATTTCTATAAAATTCAATCAATAGTTTTCCTCTTTAATTTTATGTGAATCTATTAAACAGATACTCAGGTCAAGTGATTTTAAAGATTATCCTGTTATTTGTGTGAGTCAAAGGAGATTTAGAGATAACTGAGATTTAGATTGTCAAAGTCAATGATAAATAAGCTAATATTTATTGGAATGATATGTCATTTGCAGATGAGAGATAATTTTCCTCTTTATTTTGATCAGACGTACAAAAGAATAGAGAAAGGGGAAAAAATGAAACTTAATGATTATACAACTTGTTTAGGTAGTAAATCACAGTAGTAAAATGAATAAAGAGTGCATTAAAGAACGCTTTAAATAATGCTGTGAAAATGATAAACTTTATTATTGGGCGAAAATTAAATTTGAGATTATTTGCTTGATTATGTGGACAATTATTCATAAACCATAGATAATCTTGTTTTGACATTCATAATTCAGATGAATTTTAAATTAATCAAGTCACATGACTAATTATGCTCCAGAATTATGTTACAAAATAGGGTTTCAAGGTTTTACCTTAATTAGCATACATGTTTGCCATTCTAAATGAAGTTAGTATATCCATTCAAGAATTGAATGTACATATAAAAATTAAAGAAAAATTGAATGTATTGAATTGAAAACTTAAATTGGGGTCATCAAAACTTGAGCAGAATGACGTACAACGTTTTGAAAAACTAACCAATTTTTTTAATGAGTAAAACAAAAATTAATTCAATTTAAAGTAATATATAATGAATCGAATTTTTTTCAACGAAAAACTATAAGAGAATATTTTCTAGAAAAGAAAACTTGGTCATGGAGGTACAAAAGAATAATTTCGAGTGCTATGATAACCCTAAAGGCTTCTCAGGGAAGGAGAGGAAACAATTTATCAATATATTCGACATTAAAATCTAAAATTAAGCATTCATTTTAGTTGCAAATTCTTGCAAAATGTGTACAAGATTCACATTCCTTTATAAATATTTTAATTTCGTTCGGAGCAATGATTTTAAGCGAAAATTTTTCCTCGACGTAGTTGATAACAAACACGAAATATAGCATCAAATTAAACGCAGAATATGAAATGTCACTGGTGGTGATTTCAGCAGACCTATGCTTTGATAAGTTCTGCAAAAATATTACAAGCACATGCACATACATGTATACAGGGTGGTCATGAATTTATGGTGCAAACTGTAAGGGCAAAGTACAGGACATTGTAACAATAATTTATTGTATAGAAATGTATGGGGGAGGCACAAACACAAAAAAATAAGAGTCGAAAGGAAATACAAAGTGTTTATTGAACGCGTCGTGACAAGTGTAATGTTTTTGATAACTGTTCAAAATTGTGTCCACCAGTAGCGATAGCTTGACAGCGTCAGCGGAGCGATTGGCTTACACGCTTAAACATGCCAGGTATTTCACGCATGCATGCAGCATCTTCGGATATTCGAGCAACAAGATCCCCATCTGAGCCAAGTGGAGTCACATAAACGAGATTCTTCGGAGCTAAAGAAATCGGGAGATCGAGGTGTCCAAGGGACTGGTCCACCACACCAGCATTTGTCGATCAAGAAACTGCGCGTGATACATTCGACACGCAGCTCTGCCGTTGCAATTTGCATGACCTTACATGTAATGCATCTGATTTTTTGGCATACTTAAATTCTCCCAAAGTACACGTCAGTATAATTGCGAATAAGGCTTTCCCTACTGAGATGCATCATATTGAACGGCGGGTAGACATCTACTGCCCCCTACCTGCAACGCAATCAACCAATAACTATATTTCGCTTTTCTTTTATTTACCCTGTTTGCGTCTCAACGTGTCCCCTTGCGGCCATACGTTCCTATACTATAAATGATTGTTACAATGCCCTTTACCTACCTTTAAAGTTTGTACTATAAATTCCGAATCATCCTGTATATGCATCTCGGTAAATAATGCAATTGACATTGTAGCCTGGAGCACGAATCAATGCTATTAATAAGTAAATTACATCAGTTTTAAGATAAACTCTTCAGCAAGGAATACATTAACTTTATTTTAACTGCCTTTATATAAAATACATATAACCTGTGAGTCTAATTCAAATATCTTTAGGATATATTGTTTTAAGGGTGGGATAAGGTTCTCAGATATCACTCACCTGATATTTCTAAGGGTTCCAAGAGTCGACAACGTTTGGAGAACTCTGATAAAGGACAATTGTTCTTGTTCAAATTTTCAATCGTTAGTAAAATACTTTATATTCATCCACTCAATTTCAAATACTTTTTTTAAAAACTTGTAGTGGGGATGACACTGGATGTTAATACAGTTTTTTTTCAAATATCAGTCCATTAATTCTATTTAATTAATGAATAAATAGTAACAAAAAATCTCTCCATTTATGAAAAGGAACATCACTCATTGTATCAAAATGGAGAGCGCTTTGGACTTCTTACCCAAAGGTCTTGGGCTCAAATTTCACCTAGAATAGTTTAATTGCTGTGAATATGATTTATTTTTACTGTACTATTTTATTGGAAGAATGAAACTAAATTAATGAATAAATAGTAACAAACAAAAATAACAGTCCCACACCCTATATAGAAAGGAAAATGAAAAATTGTAAGGAAAATCGCTTTCTATTTTACCACTTAATATTGTGATTATTTTATATGTATATACATATTTATGTTAATTGTAATTATATAATAAAAAGTAATTAGAATATATAAAATGTGTCTTTGTTGACATCAGCCTAGCATTTTAAATAAAAATATACAAGGCATTTTTTTCTTTTTGAGATAATTCAGCTTAAAAGTTTTGATACCAATTGGGATGCGAGTCAAAACGAACGCAAAAATTATCTTAACTCTTAAGTTTTTTTTTTAACTTAGAAATTTCATATTTTGTGAGATTATGGTAAAAAAAGTACATAATGAATAAAATTTAGGCTAAAGAAATCAAACTTGAGTTTTAACTAATTTCTTTCAATTAAATCGTGCTGTCCTTAAATAAATTGCAAAAGATAGAACTACATGATGGAAAAATGTATCTTTTATATTTAGAAAACTAACAGTTTTTGTCAAGAGCAATTATGCAGGAAAAAATCAAGGAATGCATCTTACAGAAATTTTTTTTCTTTATTTAATATAAAATGAAACAATACATTTTTTGCGATATAAATTTATGTATGTAAGTGATTTTGCATGTTGTGTTTGCAAAAAAAGCAAAGGAAAATATCTTTTTCTCTGTATATTTAATTCTGCGAATAATCCTTCCCATGATTGAAAAAAAAAGCTTATTTTGGATGTGAGTCTGAATAATTGAGGAAAAAAGCTATTTTCACAAAAATAAAAGGACGGGAATTCTGCTTTTGACACTTTCATGATACTTAAGTCATTTTTTTGAAATAAAAAGACCATTTGCCAATAAAAAATATTCTTAAATAACGATCCCTAATGAGATTTCACGTACCCCAATCTAAAAAAAAAATAGAATTTCTGCTATTTTTAAAAACTTTCACTGGTTTCTGTTTTCGACGATTCTTTGTTACCTTTTGTTCAGCATTTCTTACTTAAGTTGTATGTTTTATTTTATGCTCAATTTGTTGTGAAAAAAATATTCCATTCAGTAAATTACATTTTTCTTCGGAATAATAAAAGACAGATTGAGATTCAGGTATTCATTATTGAAATGTATATCAGATTGATAATGTTCCTATCACAAATGTAAAAATTGAACTGTTTCTAAAGAATTCAGTGTCAATAATTTAAGCAAACTTAGTACTTCTTTTTTACGAAAAGAAACTATCTTCCTTTATTTTATAAAATACAAAGAAAGAGGAGTGAAAAAAGAAGATATTCACAGGTTATTCTGTTTTTCTTCGCAACTCTACAAATTTTTTAGACGGTACTCTTGTTACATATTTTCAACCACTTTGATTTTTTCTTCATTTTATATATGTAAATAGAAAAACCAAATTCACACAAAGAACCGTTAAAAAGTTTTCAAATGCCATTCAATTAATTGTAGTTCTTCTAATTTCAATGTAATTGTTTTGTCCTGTATTAATTAAAATATTTAATATTAAATAAAGGGAAAACAGATTTTTTGTGTGGTCTTAAAATTAATCTAAGTCTTTCTTTTTTCCCCTTAGAAGTATTTATATTAAAGTTCTTTTCTTAACACCAAATGATATTCTTTCATAACGTGGGCAACGCCCCGGGACGTTTTTGGACATTTGGTCCAATGTTGAGGCATCTCATACCCAAAAGGAGCCCTTTGGACCCTACGCAGAAGTGTCCCTGGAATCCTTACTCAAATGAAGGCCCCCTATGACTCATAAAGATAGACATGACATGGCATATGTCGTCAAATACTTGCACAAACCGATACAAATAAATGTATTTGACTTACAATAGCACAAACTGGTTCGACCACTTCCGCCTTTTGACTGAAAAACGATGGTGTATGGTGTTATGCTTAGGCTTATAAAGAGTGTTTTTTTAGAGGTATAGAACTTTAAATTGCAATAAAACAACGATGTATTATTCCATTGACATGATTTTTTTTAATTCGAAAGATAATCTTGTGGCATTACATTTTAAATATGATTTTTGGAATATGACTGCCACGGCTGGCTCGGATGTAGTCCAATCTGGACGTCCAATTTTCGATGACTTTTTCCAACATTTGTGGCCGTATATCGGCAATAACACGGCGAATGTTGTCTTCCAAATGATCAAGCGTTTGTGGCTTATTCGCATAGACCAATCACTTTACATAGCCCCACAGAAAATTGTCTAGCGGTGTTAAATCACAAGATCTTGGAGGCCAATTCACAGGTCCAAAACGTGAAATTAGGCGGTCACCAAACGTGTCTTTCAATAAATCGATTGTGTGTAATAATTGTGTGTAATCGATAAAGCTGTGTGACATGTTGCGCCGTCTTGTTGGAACCGCAGCTCCTGGACATCATGATTGTTCAATTCAGTAATGAAAAAGTTAGTAATCATGGCTCTATACCGATTACCATTGACTGTAACGTTGTGGCCTTCATCATTTTTGAAGAAGTACGGACCAATTATTCCACCAGCCCATAAAGCGTACCAAACAGTCAGTTTTTCTGGATGTAACGTTTCGACATACACTTGTAGATTAGCTTCACTCCAAATGCGGCAGTTTTGTTTGTTGACGTAGCTATTCAACCAGAAGTGCGCTTCATCGCTAAACAAAATTCGCTTATGAAAATCGGGAACAACGGTAATCTCGTTTTGGACCCATTCGACAAATCTACGCCTTGCTTGATCATATTTAAAATGTAATACCACAAGATTAACTTTCGAATAAAAAAATTCATGTCAATCGAATAACACATCGTTGTTTTATTGGAATTTAAAGTTCTATACCTCTAAAAGAAACACCCTTTACATGGACAACGGGGTCATCACATGTAGCCTTTTAACGTATCATCCAAAATTTCCAGTTTTGGGGGAATACAGCCAGAAATAACATTTTACCGTTGGAACTGTTCGAATAATGTGGTTTTTAAGGTTTAATCGAGAACGAGGGACGAGGCCCCATTGTGGCTGAGACTCTGGGCCCGGGGGCAGTGGGTCCATGTCTTAAGACGCCCCTGACACTGTCTATAAGTATTAAGAAAAAAATTCACACATTTCATTGGAGCAATTTTCTGTAACGTCTTCGACCAAAAGTGCGGGGGCATCCATGGAAATATATTGTTGTTGTTACTAACACCACATGATCGGCAAAGGTCAGATCAAGGCCCACGAAATGCATCATAGCAAAGGGATAAGTTATGCCTGTCGTTAGACGTAGCTTTGGGAACCATACAAGTAACAGAGCAATTTAACTCGTTTCCACCCCAATTTTTAGGGCGAACACCCTGGGTGTGGTCAGTGGCCTCCCACCTCTCTTCTCCTTGCACCAACCTAACGAGAGGACTTGCGGCTATTTAAAGTACCCCCTTGCCACGAAGGCACTATACTTTTACAAACATCCATGCCTTCTCCTGGATTCGAACCCAGACCCAATGTCATGACAGTCAGCGTCGCTAACCACTATACCGGATGGGCGACTCTTTGGTAATATAAAAATAGTTTTATTTAATTTATTTCTATAAAAATATTTTAATTTCCACATTTATTCGTGCATATAAAGTATGACATTTAACTTTATAAATTTCTCTTTCGTGGATTTATTCCGTTTTAGTGAATATTTTTCCTCTTTTCAAATCCCTTTGCATTAAATTATTTAATGGATGTCAAAAAATATTTTCAACTCTTCTTTCAGTCGCTTTATTCGTCCTTATACGTTTTTACGACCATAGGAAGTGAAGAAGGAAAGCATATATACTAGAATAATACATACTAACAGAGAAATAAAGTGTTTTTCCATTTACATAGCTGTTTCCTTTCGTACCAATGCCCCAGAACAACATTAACTGCAATTTACTTTGCTTATAATTTCTATCTTTGCTCAACAAACTACAGTAATTGCTGTTCACCAATTATGTTTCTTTTTCACCATCAGAGTGAGCGGTGAGACGTCTTCTCTTTTGGAAACAGAGTCAAGGATCCAAATTTCAAAGGCTTAACAAACAGACTCCTTTGGGTCGTTTCTTTCCTCAAAGGAATGCGGTATATTTGCATCCTGAAAGAGTGCGCATTGAGATGAGTAATGACATTGGTGTAACCATAAAACTAATTTCTTTTTACTCCCCTCACTGAAAAGTTTCATTTCTACTATGTTTAAATATTTTGTTTTCCCTTTTATCTATATTTAAATGTATGTCATTAGTGCATTAAATTCTTTCATGTGAAACATTTTCTTCTCAATTCATTCTCTCAAATTTGTTCCCCCTTAAACTTTCTTGTCATTTCTCTTAAATTTATTTTTGTACTCTAAACTGTAAAAGCTGTATTTATAAGATACAGTTAACGCAAGGTTTAAATGCTCACGTTACGCTATTTCTTTGTGTAATATATAGGTTTGAGGGTGATTTTGTATTTATACATTTATAACCCCCATACATGTAATATAGTTTTTCGTGATGCTGTAATAAATTTATTCAGTGATAATGGCAAGGCTTTGCATGAACGTTACATTTGTATGAACGTAAAAATCGTTCATGCAAAGGTAAAGTTAGATAACGTTAGTTAAACGTGATAATATATAGCAAACTGACACACAAACACTATGCATATTAAGTATAAATTTACATTTTGTGCTATGAGTACGAATAGTTGAATATTTTATACAATCGGGGTTGTTCTTCTGTTAATTGGACAGAGGGTACCCCCAATATCTATCTATATATATATATAGTAAATTAATTTCCATACTTTAAATGCGAATTTTATTTGCTTATAATATTGAGAGTTCATTGATCCGAATACCCTATTTCGAAAACCGTCTCATTTTATCAATCTTTAAAAGATTATAACATTATTTTGACAGATTTTTTAGAGGTTCTTCATTAAAAAGTTTACACTTCAAATTCTTGATATACGAGGGCTATTTTTTAAGTAAGGTTCGTTGGCTCGTATAGTGCCCTAATTTGCGCGTACGCAGCAACGAGCATCTGATTCACTGACCAGCTTCGCTATGCGTCTTTAAAATGTTTAAGGTGATTGAATCGCACGCCAAGTGTGAGATACGGTCTGTTATCCGTTTTTTGACTGCGAAAAACATGTCGGCTGCAGAC
The DNA here is from genome assembly GCA_019973935.1 of Trichonephila clavipes. Lineage (NCBI taxonomy): Eukaryota > Metazoa > Arthropoda > Arachnida > Araneae > Nephilidae > Trichonephila > Trichonephila clavipes. Next base: position 545,496 of record BMAU01002603.1, on the reverse strand, counting down.
ATTCATCGCCAGATTACCGAAGGGTATAGCACTGAAGCAATAAGTGATAGCAGAGTTTGAAAATTGGTCGGGAAGTTTAAAGATGAGCGAATAAACGTCCATAATGAAGAACGCTCAGGGCGGCCCTCTGTAACCACTGATGATTTGATGCAAGCAGTCGAAACAAAAATTCGTGGGGACAGGAGATTCACGATAACCCTCTTTCATTGGAATTTCCCGAAGTTTCATGATCGGTGGTGTGCAAAATTGTGACTGAAGACCTCAACTTTAAGAAATTGTGTTATCTGTGGGTACCCAGACTCCTCACAACGGAAGACAAAGAGAAGAGGTTTGCCGGTTCTCTCTCATTGGACTTTTTGATTCGTTACGAGGAAGAAAGGGATAACATGAAGAGTTGAATCGTTACTGGGGATGAAACATGGGTATCCTATATCACCCCGGAATCAAAGGAACAGAGGATGGAATGGTCACGCACATCCTCTCCCGTCAAGATTAAAGCCAAATGAACGCTGTAAAAACGCAAGATTATGGAAAAAGTGTAGTGGGACCGGCACGGTGTTTTGCTGGTGGACTTCATGCCACAAGAAACAACGATCAACTCAGGGGCCTACTGCACAACTCTACAGAAGCTCCACAGAGCATTACAAAACAAACGACGCGGCATGCCGTTAAAAGGTGTTTTGCGTCTTCACGGTAATGCAAGGCCTCGCACTTCATGAACGACTCGACATAATCGAGTATTTTGGCTGGGAGGTTTTGAACAATGCATCATACAGCCCCGACCTTGCTCCGAATGTTTTTCACCTTTTCTGGTACCTCAAACGCAGTCTTAGCTGGAAGCGCTTCAGTGACAACGAAGAAGTGAAAGCGGCCGTGAACTCTTGACTGTCAAACCAGGGGGCCGACTTCTTTGAAGAGGGTTTTCAAAATTTAGTTCTAAGGTATGACAAGTGCATTAATAAACTCAGCAACTATGTAGAAAAATAGTTAAAAGTATGTACAATCTTAAAATAAAGGATTTTTTGAAAGAAAATGTTGTCGTTATTTTTTTAAGCACACGGACCTTGTGATGTACCTCCCCTTGGAAGTACATCCCTCGAAGCATCAGCGTGAGCTAGAGGTGTAGGGTTAACGAAAGAACTGGAATCAAACATTATCTTAATATGACTTTATTAAGATATTCAACTTAAACTTTTTGAACAAATATAGTATTAATAATTAATGAGAGAATCTACGATGACACAATACGCAACACACAATATAATTCAGACCAATCTCAATAATTGAACCGCCTAATCTTCAAATATAATAATAAGTAAACATTCCTACCTTATATTATTCTGTAATAAACTTGTCTTTATCTACAATGGTATGTAGCTTGCCATTTAACTTCTAATCGATCACCAATATGTTTATCCACGACACATAGAACTTAAATCTTGAACGACGAACTTCAATAATCATCCACTGCCACAACGCACGTCAATTGTCTAACATTCCTTTATATTACCATTGCATTGCCATCACGCTTACTCTAAGTTTCTATATTTATCCTATATTATTTGCATCTCTTCACTTCTCGTTTCTTGGATTTGGTTGGAAAAGAGATGCCATTAATTCTGGCCCTAAGAACTCAAAGGACTTGTTAAAGAAAAGACGCGTAAGACGTCACAACCTTACTTTAAAAAAGGCCTCGTATTTATTGGTGATTCCTAGTTAAGAAATATCAAAATAGCTTACACGTGTCTGACTAAGTGGTTTAAGTTTTCCCCTTATCTCTGATTTAGTTTCTGAAAACTATATATTTCTATATTTCCCTTCATTTGAACATGTGATCAAGTTTTTCATATTATTGCTTCCCTGTTTTTCTTCGTATACTTAAATCAGGAAATTGAATAATTCTCTCTATATTAATTTTGCTCTTGAGCGAAGCGCACGCTCGAAATAACTCTCCTGATGTTAAAATTAAATAAACGATGTTGTGATAAATGAAAAGCTATTTTATATCACGACTATTTATACAAAATGAATAAATTCCCATCGATACTTATGCGTGCGTGGAGAGAGTGACAACGGCCAAATTAAGTTAAGTCTACATTTATTTGCAAGAAAGGGGGCTGAATTTAATGCAAAGTAATGGAATAGTCGTCAAAAATAACTCACTGTATTTCACGAGGCGTCAATCTCGTCTACATCGTCACAGTTTCGTCTCGTTTACCACGTTATTGTCTCATTTCAAATCGTTTCCAGCTCTCTCCTCGAAATGGCTCGTCAGGTAGGTCCCGCTTCTCTTGGTATTACGTCAGAGGGGAATTTAGGGAGGATACGACTACGAGCTAATCCATTCTTACATATATTACTAGCCATATATACTTGGTAGTACGAGATGTTTGGCTGTATATTATTTTCAATTTATAATTAAAACCCTTACATTAAGTTTTCGAATGTATTCATAAACATTCGAATACCCCCCTCAACTCTTGATTTTAAAATTATTAGGAATAGAATCCCTAATACAGAAGTATATATTTATTTTACGCCTACGTAGCCCTCTCCGCCCCCTTTTAGTCAATTTTCGTAAAACCCGTTCTTAGCGGATCTCTACTTAACAAATGAAACATGCCTGCCAAATTTAAAGTCTGTAAGTTTCATAGTTCAGGAAATGTCTTGATGGGTGAGTGAGTAAATGTGAGTCACTTTTCTCCTATACAAGGATAAGTAAAGCTTTCTTCTTTCTCTAATGTTTAAAATACGGCACCTTTTATCTCTTTAATGTTTATAAAATTCATATTTCTTATTCCGTATTTAAAAGGGACATTTTTCCTTGCTGTCGACTCAATAGATAACAAGAAAAGCTCTTCTTTTTCACCAGTGCCAAGTTTATCATTAAGAAAAAGATGAATGAAATCACACTTCAATTCAATACACAGAGAGAAATTCCAATATCTGGTGGAATAATCTTAAAAATATTCCCATGTGGTCAAAATGCAAATTAGTTGCCAAGTTTCATCTGTCTACTAGACACGACTGTCTTCTCAAACATCTTCATCAAATTCATGTTGCGCATACCTTTTTCTGCACGCTCTGTGATATTTGAAATGACACGGATACTGACTACATTCACAACACTAAATGGCTGTACTATGTGCGATCTTTATTGACAAGCTAGGGACTCATTGGGTTCATAGACTTTTCTCGCCACGTTGTTATTTCCTACTTTGTTTTGTTAGTTTTTGTTCCTACCCCTTTGTGGTGTAGATTTTGTATAGATATTTATGAGAGATAATCAGAGGTACGGTACTTCAAAACATAGGCTGTTTTTGGCACATTAGAAAGCGTTCTTGATTGTGATGATGGTTAAATTCGCAATTTAAGCTGATTTGGAAACTGGAATTTTACTTGGCTTTCGCACTAATGGTAGCAGTATTTTGAAACCTGCATGGTTCATGAACATTTCGTTTGCCTGTGACTGCAGTACTGGCACTATTAAAAGAAGTGCAATGAAATTGAAGTGTACTGCGAGCCACTAGTGTAAGAGGTTGACGTCGATTGTAATGGTGTGCAAATCTGACCCATATAATATTGTTGAACAAATACAGTTGCGAAAAAATCAAGGGGTTTTCAGAAGTGTGTCTAAGGCGCACCTGCTGATATTTACTAATGTTCTACTGTCTGCTAACTTTAAATAAAAAGACGGCGCCAAATTCTGCAATAGGCATCCAGTTGTGAAAATCCGTTCAGGCGTATCTTCTAAAATAATAATAACGATGGCAGCATTTTTTATACTGTCCATGTCTTCTGTTGGCCTAAAAAAATGGTATAGTACGTAAATATCCTCTTGTTACGCATGAAAGGCTCCAAAGCAAACGGGTAGTCCTTCTGTCATCCTTACAAAATTGCATCGGCAAAAAACTTGAGTTAGCGCAGCAAAACTGGACTGCTATTGACAGATAAAAGGATGGTTTCTCCGACGATTCACATTCTCTGTTCTATCGAACGCATGGATGTTTACGTCTCTGACAAGAAATGCAAGGCTATAAACAACTTCAAGTCATTGTCCGAAGAACATGGAAAGGTGACCTAAGTGTTATAGAAAATGAAAGAGAAAGGTTTCGTTGTATTATCTGAGGTTTATTGTACCACGAAATAAAAGTATTTAACGGATTAGGTTACGTATTCATAGTTGCCCCAATCATATACACTATTTCACAAGGATGAGAACTGTCATGTGTACAAAGAATTTTGGAATTATTAAGTGGATCACAACAAAAACTTCTCAAGTATTTTGCTGTTTCCTAACTTCATCAAATAAGAACCTAATAATTTTTTCTTCATCTCTATGACTATGCTTACAGTATTGACAATCCACCACTACATTGCTGTTAAACGTACTTTAGTCTCTATGTCTTCTAAGCCAACTTTTCGCTATCTTCTCTTCTTCTCATGCCGATTAGTTACTCTTAATGTTGCACCAGATCACTATTTTAGGTATTATAGCTGGGGGATCCTATCAGTGTACCTTGATCCTATAAATTATAATTCATTATAAAAGGCTATCAAAAAAGAACTTCAGTTCATATTGAAACTCCCCAGGGAGTTCGTCACTGAGGTCATTGATTTGATTGTGATTTTAATTTATGTTTTTTAAGCAATGAGGATATCGTTGAACCAGGTAAGGTGACGAGGACCTTACCTGTGCTGACTCTTACCATACCACGCCAACCAAAAGCCTTTTGAGCCTAGACAGATTTAACGTGCATCAACACATGGCGTGTATTCGGTGGAACTAGGTTTTGAGCTCACAGCTCAACAGCGCTGGCAACAAGTTAGCGACTATAGCACTAGGCCATCCTCATCTAGGTTACATTTGAGAAAATAATTACTTAATTTTCTAACCAGTTTCAGACGTTTAATTAATCCTGTATTTGAAACCGGATACATATATTCAATTATCTTCACATTCTGGGGAAATAAGAATCTTCCCCAACCACATTTTCTAGTTACAAGATGTCCTAGATTTTAAGTTCCTAAAATTAACTTCCCTTTTAGCTTCCTTTGGTGTATATTTTGACTTCAGAAAAAGTTACCTTAAACTATGCCTCAGTTACTATTAATAAATAAAAGTAGGAAAACTTTGGAATGTTTGAAATTTATTTACTTATGACTAAGATTGCAATACCGGGATACCGAATCCTGGTACTTTGAGCCATTTTGGCATTTTTGTAATACCGGTATTCACAAATTTAAATACCGGTTTTTCGGTATTTACTAGAAAATTCTTAAATTGTCTCCTCTGTATGTTCAGAGGACGCCAACATAGTAAAATAGTATATGTTTTTGTTTTCATGTCTCCCTAACGGGTGAAATTAATTAGACCGTGAATATAAAGTTGCATCGTACAATCGAAAGAAGTGATAAAATATATGAATAATCCAAAGAGGCAGACCAAAACTATCGAATTACAGCTCAGGGTGATACTGCACACGCGTAGGATCCGTAGTCTGATAATCGTATCTGTGACAACAAAATTGTTGTGAAGAAAGTGCGTAATATTTCGATATTTTTTTAAATTGGTGCTTTTATTATTCATATTTGTATTTTTTTATCATACTCATAAATAATAACCCATATTAATGAATAAGAATAACTTTAAGGAACACAAAGAATAAGCTGATAATACTTCAGTTTGGTTTCATTATTCATAGGAGAATATCGCGCATTTTTTAAAAGTATATCATGCATTACTAACAGTACCATCAGCTAGAGTAAAGGCCGAAAGAGCGCTTTCGACAGCTGGGAATTTTCGCAGAATATTACGTTCCAGGTTTAATGACAGTACAACTGATGCATTAGATTTTTAAGATCACGTTTCAAAAATTTGTATCAGTACCACAGACTGAATAGTGATATTTACACTTTTTTGTGATTTAAATAAATAACATGTTCCTTTTCTTTTTCTGATTTTTTTTTATATATCCTTATAATTTTAAGTTATAAATTATTTTTTGTGATATTTAGACTCTTTAATAAAACTGGCAAATAAAACAAAGAAGCACTCGTGTTTTCTTTCTTTTTCTAAAATTCCTTATACCGGCATTAAGACCTAAAAAATACCGAATACCGGTATTGAACTTTTGGTCCGATATTGCAATCCCTACTTATGCCAAAATAAATAAATTTATCTATGCGCAAAAATTTTACTGAAGGATATTTTACTCTGAAACCGAGATACACAATGTTTTCAGAGATATATGAAACATCGGTTTAGCACTTATTGTTAAGATGTTGTTGTCGTGTGTTTTTATCCAGGGATACATATGAAATACAAATGGAAGAACAGAAACATACAATACAAACAGAAAAATATAGACATTTATTACAAATGATGATCCCAGCATATAACAAGAAGAGGTGTGCTACATTCCATTCGAGACGGGAATCCATTTCAGACAAAAGTCCAACTTCTTTTCCCGAAGAATATACAGTCGAACCTCAGTATAACGAACTTCTATATTGCGAACTTTTCTATATAGCGAACTTTTCCTGGAACCTTGAACATTTCACGATTTTTTTCGTAAAATAACCTTTGTATAGTGAAGTGCATTTTTTATGAAACGAACTTTTTCTTTTGTGATTCAATTTTTGTTCTCTCTTTTTTAAAGTATTTCTGAAAAAAAATTCAAGTTATTCTCTCTTTAACACATTTTATGGTGATCATAAATCTTGAACTGGTTTTATTAGATCCTAACTCACCAAGAGCAATAGAGTTTGGGACGTTTTATCCAATAAGTGCAACCTTTAACTCCCATTGCCCAATTCACTAGAAACATCTTCGATATCCTCTTTCACCACCAGTGGAGTTGTCCCGGGTCCCCATGCTCTAATTATAAAATAATGTATGTTTAATAGTACTTGTATGCTTAAAGTTGTAAAACGTCCTTAAAATTCATTAATTTTAGTATAAAATTATTTTCTTAATATTGAAAATACAGTGAATTCTTCGATATTCTTTTTCTTGTTTTCCTTTAAGTTTTTTTGACGGGTAAGATATATACAATAAACATATATTAATTTAAAAAGATGTGAATAATTACTTTTTGTTAATATATAGTGTTTAAGAATTATTATTTTTTGTTTTTTGTGGTTTATAAAATATTTTAAAGGATGAACGTCTATATAAAGAATTTTTCATATAACGAACTTATTTCCGGGATTAGTTGACTTCGTTAGATAGAGGTTCAAAAATATATCCATGCCTTTCTCGGAATTTAAACCCGAACCCACTTGGTTACAAGCCGAGGGTCATGTCCACCATATTGGCTGGGCGGCTTTTTGTTAGGTACATAATTGAATCTAAATATCCAATTCGATTGGAAATAACTAAATAGTTCACATGCTAGTCCCGTGGATTACTACTCGCTATGGAGAAATCCTTTATTTCTCTGCTAGATTTCATCGTTCTGTCCTCTAGTGTTCATTCAGAATGGCACACATAAAATAGAATGATATTTTTAATCTTATTTAATACTAAATTAATTTCATGTAAAAAAGTTAGAAAGAAATTTTTTCTTGCTTTATCATACATTAAGATTTTCAACTTTGAGTATCTATGATAAATTTTAATTTCTTTTTTCAATTCTTACTATTAGCTCACACTCTCTCTATATATTTATTTATTTATCTAGGTGAAATTTTCAATCGCTAATAAAATACATTTTAAAGAGCTCCATTGAGCTAAAATTTTATATTCATGATTATTTTGGATGACAATACTGTAATTTAAGTATAATCAATAAATTTTGTCGATTAAAACTAATTATTCAAAGAATTACAAATTCAGCCCCATTGGCATCATTTTTAGTGATTTAGTGACCCTTTTGGCGACTTGTGTCAAAACTTGAAAATGTTTTAATCTCACGTGTTAAAGAATTCAGTTGAACTGAAATTATATGGACACGATTGTTTTAGATGACAATACGATACTTTAATGATAATTAATAAAAATCAATTGCCACTTAATGTTGTTATTCTGTCATATGTATCTACATATGTATATTGTATCTATTAATAAAAAATAGCTAAAATAAATATTTTCTTTGTTGATCTAAGTAGGAATTGACATGATTTTTTTTATATTATTTGTTTCAATAGTCAAATAATAGATCAACACCATACATAAAAAGGAAAATCGCTCGTTCTGTCATTGTAGCTAAATGGATAGCGCATTAGACTTCTAATCCAAAGTTCGTGAGTCCGAATCCTACCTGGAATGGATTAATTTCTCAGAAATTGATTTATGAATGAATAAATAATAACAAATAAAAATAATAGTCCAACACCCTATATACAAAGGAAAATTGCTTTCTATTTTCCCATGTAATATATTATGATTCTCTTATATATATATATTTATATTTATATTAACTGTAACTATTTAATAAAAAGTAACTAAAGTAAAATTTTTCTTTGATGACCTAAATAGAAATTGACTTTGGAATTTTTTTATATTACTTCTCAATCTAATTCCAGGTTAAAATAATTTCATGTAGAAAAGTTAGTATAAAAGTTTTTCTTGCATTTGCATACATTAAGATTTTTAAGTTAAGTGTCTATGATGAATTTCAATTTCTTTTTATAAGTATAAATTTCTGAAATAATTTTATCCTAAATTTTTTCAAGTTATTTTTACCAATAAGCGCGAAAAGGTTTTTATTATGTACATTTTTATATTTTATTACTGTAAAATTGAAAAAGAGAATTGTTGATAACGAGTAATAATTTTGAAAACGAATTTTCATTTAAACGTTTCTGTGTAGGAGTTTCGTGTGCAGTAATTAAATATTTAAAGTTTGAGTTATTTTTTACAAAAATTCTACAGAGCATTTATTTTATTTTTTCAGAAAATAATTGTAAGATTTTTAACATCTGTGAAGTCTGGAAATGTTAAAAAAAAAGACTGATATTTTCTAATTTAAGGTAGATTGTTATTCACTAATTGATCGCTGCAAGCTCTGAAAATAATGATGCCAGAATGTGAGAAGCCATTATTATTTGAGACCGAATTATTCATGAGAAATTCATGTTTAAAAAACAAAGCACAATGCTTAATGAAACACACACACACACTGTTTTACTTAGTTTCTAAAAACATTAAAAAAAAAATTTTTTTTTAAAATGCAGGGAGTGACACATTGTTTGTAAGGATTAGGATGACATAAATAAATATTTAACTACATTATATAAATATTCTGCATAGATAAATACCCAGGTCTTAAAAGCAATGCTAATATATTCATTAACTTTAAGCTACTCTTGACACAACATCTTAGAAGAAAGTTTTGAAAAAGCTTTTGGCTTTGAAAATATGCAAAAAAAGTTCTTTTATATCATTTTGTAGATACTCCTTGCGTTCACTACCTTCAAGAAATTGTTTAGTTTTTCCCTCCTTATTTTCCATTGCATATGCTTATTTAGAGATTCTGTGTTTTACTTAATCTGCTTGAAGCTCTTTAATTATATGAAGTAGAGTTTTTTAAGTAAAAAGTTTTAATTAATTTCATGGTGGGGAAAATATGTTTGGCTAGATACTTAAGTTGATTAAAAATTGTTAAAAATAGGCATATTCTGAATGCGTAAGAAATTCACTGAAATAAAATCACTCGGAAAATGTATGATATATTATAATTATTTGAATCTAAATTTGAAACATGCTTGGTCATTTCGTATTGTTGAAATTAAATACGCGTATCGATTCATTTAAATTTCAAAAATAAATTTATAGGAACACAAAAATATATTAGTTCTTTGGATAATATATTATGCATTACCCAATTGAAAACTGAATTTTTCACAGTAATTAAAAGCATTTTATAATACATAAATCTTAGCTTAACTTGGAAAATGGCTTGTGTGCATCTATTTAAATGTACGAACGCATTCAAAAGACGAATTTTGGTTAAACCATAATTTTTTTTATTTCTTTTGCTGAATAGAGCCTTTTTGGATTGACAAAACATACATCAGTTTGCTTCTGTGCAGCCGAGTTACAATAAATTACAGAAAATTCGAAAAAATGAAAATGAGTCTTTCACCTACCAGAAATGACTATTTAAATGGTTCAAAATCCATCATAACGAGTCTAATAACTCGAATTACTATAAATGTATTTCTATGAAACTTTTTGTACCTGATATTTATATTATTTTCATTGCGAGTTTGATATCCGGGGAAATAGTGCCAAGTTGTTGTTCATGTTCGCCAAGGAAGGCGATAAAATTACCATATTGTTTTACTTTGATATTTTTATCTTCTGCGGATGTGGTTGTCATGGCCATAACGCAGTGATTCTCAAACATTCACTACTGGCGACCCAATTTTCAATCATAATTTTTATCGCGCCCCCCTAACAAAATAATAAGGTATTGAATGCAATAATAATGCACTTTGGGTGCTAAAGCTACAATACGATCATAATTATAAACCGTACAGATTAACAAGGTAACTATTAAATTATGTATATGTTACTTTTAAGTAATATATATATAGTTTTATTTTATTTTTTTTTTTTTACTTTTTAGTTCAATTCACTATAAAAGCGTGTCTTTAGTACGTTTTAGAACTGTAGTTTAATTTATAATTAGTTTTACTCTACACGATAAAAATCACAATTCCAATGAATAATTTAAAAGAGAAAATAAACTTACCTACTTTCAATGACTTTTCAATTTTTCTTAGAATATTTGAAAAAAAATTCAATAAAACTGAATAAAATGTTCCAAATGTGCGAGTCCTTAATAAAGGACCTAAATCACAGACACTTTTCGCTAACAATACAGGAACGTTATTTTCCAGCAAAACTGTCATTTTGTTCACGTTATTTTAGCTTTGCTGTCGTTTGATGATCTACAAATGGTATTTTGAACTTTTTCTTCCTTGTGTCTTTTAGACAAGGAGAAGTGCTACATTATGACTTCATAGTTTTCTTCATAGAATTCTTTAGAAAGCATTTGAACATTTCAATTCAACTCTAACGTTTCATGTCTATCGCTTTTCTCATATTTACTTTCGCTATCTTGATTAATATGCATTATTTCAGCAGATTCTCTTCAATTGCTTGATCAATTTCGACTTCCTTCAACAGAGATCGCAGATGACCATTTTTGTTTATATTCTGCTCATTTACATTTATAAACCATAATAAGTCGTACAACACAACAATCAAAACCACAAAATTGTTCATGGGGGAAAGTACGCTAAAAAATAATTGTGTAAACCGTTTTTCATTATGCATTACATGTTTCAGAATACACATAAAAATGCATCTTGGACAAATAATCCTTCAAAGTGCTCAATATGCTTATTCATGTATCATAAAACTCATTCACATAGGAAAAGAAAGCAATAGAAAAATATTATTTACAACTTTCCCAAAAGAAAATGAGACGGGGTGAACCATACCAGTAAGTTTGAAGGTCAAATATATGACAATAAAAATTAGTATTTTAGGGGTTAAAAGAAATATAATAAAAAAAATCTCTCATCGCATGGGATTACAGTAAAGCAAACAAAATGTCTTTTTTTATTTGGTTGCAGGATCAAAGATAATTAATGAGCGTTTGAAGTGGAATCTTTTATTTTTGATAATCACCAGTTGATAAAAATAAATTATATCAGTGTAAATGTCTATTTTTTATTATGTCAGAAAGCATTTTGTTTTACTTCATTCCCAAACAATTATTTTTTTAAACTTTTTATTTTCGATATGCTCGCGCCCCCATCACAGGGTTACCACGCCCCCTAGGGGGGTGCGTCCCGTAGTTTGAGAAACGTTGGTATAACGTAACTCTATTAACTTCAGACGATTTCTTTAAAAATGTAACCATTTTCAGTGTAATTGTTCTATTGTTTCCGTCTTCTGTTTTATTTTGTGCTACTTTCGGATATAGATATTTCTAATATGGGTTAGTACTAGGATCTTTTTTTTAAAAAAATCAGTGTTGTACTTTTAATTATAGCTATAAATCGTTTATTTTCTCTTTATTTTACGTTTTAAAAATGCTTTTTTTAACGTTCCTTGTTCGATGAAATTCGTTGAAGGAACTTGCAGTTTGTAGAATATTGCAAGTTTTCAGTACTTTGTAATTGATATTCATTATTAATTGCAATATATATTATGTAATTATTTTATTAATAGTGTAATAAAAAATAGAAATATTACTATATGTAACAATCATATATTATTCATTATTTATAATTTGTTTTTATATTTATTTATAAATATTACATATTATGTTATTTATTTATATTTATTTTTTCTCTTATTTTATTTATTTATAATTATTATTTTTATTTATTTACAATTATTATTATGATATTCATCTATGCTTATTGTAATGTTATTTATCTATGATTATTATAATGTTCTTTATTTATAATTATTATGTAAGAATAGCTTTCTTATGCATTAATTTTATTTTATCATATTATTCTTTTTTATAATTATTATTAAATTATAATACATGATTATTACAAGTAATGATTATTATTAAATCACACAAATTAATATTATTTATAATTACTAATAAATGATAATATAAGATTATTATTATAAACTGCATAATATTATTAGTACATTAACTTTTTATTATATTATATTGTTTTTCATTATTTACTGATTGATCTTGATTATTATCAATCTCTTCTTATATTCTTCTTTTGAAATATATTTTTATGTATTTCGAAACAAATTTTTAAAATTCTCTCTCTTCCTGACGATTCGATCGCGGAAATCATTTACCATTCCGGTTCATAAGTGGACGCCGCCATATTGAATTCCATTCCAGCAACAGCAAACGCTGCTGAAATCGCGCCAAGCAGCAATTGGCGCCATTACCACGGATATCATACTAGTTCCTTATTTTCTGAGAAATGTATTAAGAGGTCTCAGGGGTGTTAAATTTCTCTAGAGGTCTGAAAATATAAACGATTTTCAAACGGGTATAATTCTTTTAAATTTACTTTAAATGTGTGATTCGAATCTTTTACATATTATTTAAAGTAGAATGGGGCTTCCCAGAAAAGTATAAAATGTTTAAAATATAACAACAATTTTAAGAGTCATAAGCATATGAACAATCTATAATAAATATTAAGTATTTTTTGCTTTGCGCATTTTATTTTCTAAAATATTAGCCTCTGATGAACAAAACTTTATAGAATTATACAATGCGTCATACTCTTTAAGCCTTACCTAATTTTAGTATTATATATCTTTTATATTTCAAAATATTTGTAAAATATAGTAATTCTTTAAATATTTTTTAAAAATGCATTTTTTATTTATTAAAATATGTAAGTTATTATTCTATTTAAATAAAAGTAGCTACAAAGTATTAAGAATACATTTATCTTTATAAATCAACTTATATAGCTAGTAATTAAACCTACTCTTTTAGAAAATAGCATGCGTGACATAAAACTTAATAAATATTTCTTATAGAAAAGTTTCTTATTTTCGTATGCTTATAATTTTTAAAATTATGATTATATTTTAAACAATTTATACTTTTCTGAAGCCCCATTCCTTTATAAGTAACGTGTAAAAGATTCGAATTATTCAACTTAAATTTAAAGAAATTATACCTGTTTGAAAAATTGTTTATATTTTCAGACCCCTAGAGAAATTTAACACCCCTGTGACCCCTTAAAAAATTCTAACTGTATGAATACATTTTCTTCCTGTTATGTGGCTTGTTTTTTTAATCCTAGTCTACTAAAGTGCCCCGTTTTTTATATTTATTTGATTAGCTCTAAAATTTTTATTTTAAGACATAAATTTAGCATTAAACTTCAGTACATTCCTTAAAACAATGTGCGTAGTTTATTTTAGTAATACATTTATTCATACATGTTTATTACCTTTTTCTCTAACTGATTAATTTTTTTAATTTGTTGAAATTGCATTTATGATTGAGATTCTTGTGAAATTTAGATGAACCATTTTAAATATTACTTGTTAAGTATTAATATTGACGCTTACAAAATTGCTTATTATTTTTAGTGTGCTATTTTTTAAAGAAGAATACTCGAAACGTTTTTTGATACCTTGACGTAGCAAAAGTAAATAATTAAGAAATAAAAGTTTCCAAACATTGTACCTGACATTTCAACCATATTCATCTCTAGTGTGCGATTTTTTTTAAAATATGATTTAACCAAACTATTGGCATCAATTAAACACCTAGTAAAAGAGTTGAAATTAATGGCGATTTTTGAATTCAGCAGACGGATACTAGAAAAACTCCCAGTCTTAACAACAACCGCCACAAAATAAGTATTTGTTGTTGTTAATACTCCAGGGTCTGACAAAGTCAGTTAAGATCAATTGAATCGATGAATTTCAAAAAGTCGATCACTAGAAGGAGATCAGGTTAGTGAGATCCATGCAACGCATTATGTGTTCGGGGAAGTCTGGTGATCTTTTGACACCTTAGATAGATAGATAAGATCTTTTTGTTCGCTGCAAATGAGAGGCACTTGATGTGACCACTGGCAAGACGAGAGAGTGTAGTCTGGGACTTGAGGGTTAGGGAGATACGAAGTTCATTACCAGCATATCAATAATGAGTGGGATCCACGCTCCATTTCACCAAATTTTGAGATTTTATTAACGAATATAATTCCATATAAGTTAGGGTAGATCAGGAGGGAGTTGGAGGATTACAATCCTCTTTCGCTAGTTCGTCCACCATTTCGTTGCCGTTAAGTTCGACATGAGATGGAATACACTGAAAATGGATATCATGGTTTCGCGATATGTGTTTCAGAATTAATAAGTAATGTTTCAGTAATGCTGAGTATGTAAAAATAAAGAATGAAGGATGCTCATGGTGGTTTTCTTTATCTTACTTTTGGATTGGAATGCAACGATAGCTGAGACCCATGTTAATTAGTTTTATTTACGTGAACGTTGGAACAATTTTATTTCTACGTCTTATATCTGCTACGCATATACTGTGAATTTATTTACTTGGTGTTTGAAACATCATCAAACTAGAGCTGCGATAAAATTTTGAAATTTAAATACTTCAATGAATGACGTTTAAGTTGGGCTTCAGTTTGAATTTCCACACCACGTCAATGGTGGATTCGGATCTTGAATTCAATGCTCGACTTGAATGGCATTTAGATATATTTCACGACCTATTCTACTGGAGTATCGTGGTCTTTTGTGATGTGAACCAGACTGATTTAATTGGAAATTAACACTGCTTATTAGAGGTTACATTAGCAGCCACGGTAGCCTATCCCGCGGTCAGGATCACAGACTCATGGCTTACGTATCATTAGTTCATGGTTAGTGCAGCTGAAAACCCGCCGTGCAGAGGGACCTCTACGCATTAAATCTATCGAGGCTCAATAGTCCTCCCGTTGGTATAGTGTGGTAGTATGAAAAAGGGTGTCCCCCGCCACCTAACCATTGTTCAAAATTACGAAATTCGTCATTAATAACTTTAGTGCAGCTTTAAAGTGTGACGTGAATATTAATCTCTCTCTCTCTCGATTCTCATCCCTTTTTTTTGTCGTGGTACACTTTTAACATTTTCAAAATTTGACGGCTCCCTAACAATAAAATAAGTTAAAAAGAAATTTACTTATCTAAAATACACTCTATGTAACATAGTTTATGACAATAAATTTCAATGTTAAGTAAAATAATATGTTTGACAAACCCAACAAAATGTTTTTTTGAGTTATTAATTGCAAACTAATTATAAGAATATACATTTATGCGAAACTTCAGCTTCGTGAGTTTTGATAATGTTGTGTCTACTGGGTCTTAAAAATGATAATGTCTACATTTAAAAGTCTCAATTTTTAACATTTTTTTTATTTCTTTTTTTATATTGGTTAATTCTGAAAATTCGAATTCGCGTATACAAGATGCAGAAAAATGTAAAAATATTTGTTAACTATTATAAGATAATCACACCTAATCGTAAACCAAAATAAATTATTTGACTCTTCCACATGTTTTAAATTAAGTCTCGATTATTACAGAGCGAAACTAATTTTTCCTCTTCTATCAAAGTTAATTCATATATAAATGAATCCATATCACAAATGAATTATGAACCCAATCAAATTGTTTTGCCTCCAACTATTGATGAAAGGATAAATTAAATATACCACAAATATTCATAATTAATCTCCATAAAACGGCGAATTATTCGGTTCCGGATTCTTTTTATCAGAGTTTATTGAATCGTTTTTAAAATGTTTGGCGGAACACTTCAAGAATTTGGCTGCACATAACAGTGCCGTGGTATAATGGTCGAGAATCACTGCTCTAGAAATAAAAAAAAGTATATTTCCAAAGTATCAATTAATTTAAACTAGTGACGAATACACCTGTACTATCGTCCTCTCTTCTAACTTCCCTACCCCCTCAAGCAATTTAACGCAGTGCTTCTCAAACTTTAAATACTTGCGACCCAATATTCAATCGCAATTTTCATCGCCCCCCCTCCATACAATAGCGATGTGCTGAATTCGATAATGCGATACTTTGAGGCTAAATCTACAATAAGTCTTTAACCTCTTTTCCACTGGCGTATAAAAACGTCTCGTTCAGCCAGTGCATAAATTTCTTCAGACGTATATATACGTCTTTTCGAAATATGTTCACAACTATCCATAAAATTATCCCGAACACTTTAGAATGCAAAAAAATGACCTTAACATTGTTTGAGAAGGATTTATTTATATGTTTTACCTTTCTCTTTCCCCCCAAACATACCCCATATGCGTGCATACGTGCAAACGCGTGGCATTGGGGAGTGAACCACGTAACTTTTAATCTGCAGTTAAAGGATTAATTATAAGCCGTACAAATGATCCAGATAAGTGTTAATTTTTGCATATCATTTTATATATGACCGCGATCACTGGTAGTTCGTAACTTAGTATTGTTAAGATAATTATAAAATCCATTGTGCAGTGCTGATACATTTGCCAGTATAAATATATATATATATATATATATATATATATATATATTCATTTTGACAGAAAGTATTTTGTTTGTTTTACTTTCAAAAGAATTAATAATCTTTTGTTTTTGACTTTTCAATATGCTCGCCCCCTGGGGGGGAGCGCTTCGCAGTTTGAGAAGCCCTTATTTAACGCGTAACAACACCGGAGTTGATTAGAGGGCGAGAAGTGTGATTCTTGTATTCATTTGCTATATGCGTCGAACTCTACTAGTATTCATTATTAGTGACCGTGAAATTATAACTCGTTTAATTGTGTCTTGCAATGGCCGTCTTGGGTAATGTTCACTTTACCTCACTTTCTCTGTGACAACAGATAACCAGAAGAAAATGTTATGCGAAAATACTAACGTTAAAATAGCAATAAGTTTTCATAAAAAGTCATACAAGTGAAAAATTTCTACCTCAACTTTAATAATCTCTTTACCAGGTGCAGGATATCTTAAGAACCAAATCAGATAACGTTTTGAAATTTTGTGGGAATGTTTATTATATTATTTTTCGTAAAGTGGACCGTAAGTTTTGTTGTAGGTGAAATGTTTTTTTTTATTTAGGGTAGTTTATATAAAGAAAAACCTTAAAAAAATTATCTAAATTTTCCTATATGTATATTTTTATGTATATTTGTCTGTAATTTTTTTGTATTTTAATATTTCTCTTAGATTTTGGTTCATTTTGAAGAGCCTCATTATATGCATGTTGCGTATAAAGAAAATTATGATAATTGTATTAGAAATTTGTATGCAGTGTTACCCATTTTAGTAAAAATTTGGTAAAATTTCCTTAAAAACAACTAATTTTTCTAAAAGTACAATATTTATTTAAAACTTTTTGTGTACTTACATATTTTTTTTAATTTTCCTGCCTAAAAACACTCAATTGGTTTCAAAAATTTGTTTTTATAAAAAATTGGGTCCGAAGGTAGACAGTCATCTTAATTCTTTCGAAGCTCAAACATCCTCTCGGGAGTGTGGTGTGGAAGTTAGGAGAGGGATATTTTTAGGGGAACCAAATTAGGGATATTTTTTCAGATATAAAATATTCTAACAATAGATATAAAAGTACTCCCTGGCTTCACTATCCTGTATAGATGAACATATTTATCATACTATTCATCTTTATCCGAGTTGACATATTGTTTCGGTATAAAATGTGTTTCTATAAAATGTGTGCAAAATGGTCGCATTTCTCTTCTCTACCGTATCGCTCAATGAGCTATTCCTTTACAAGTTAAAATGAAAAATTAATATTTTAAGGAATATTTTTAAGTATTAAAAACTTTTTATTTCATCAAATGTGTGTATAACAACGTTGGAAGTTTTCATGAAAACCGAAACGTTTTTCTACCTGAAAAAGTGTGCCGCGTTTTGTGCAGTTTCACACATTTTACGAAGAAAGCTTTAACTCTTAGTAATTTAAAGTTTCGTCTTCAGTTCAAATGATAAACAAATTACTTCCATTTTAGTTATTAGTACCAACTTTAGGAATATATATACTGGGGTCTTTATTTATGAATTTGTAAATGCATTTCTTAAGTAGTAATTTGCTGTTAAAATTAAAAGGGGATACAGAAAGCCATTCTCAATAACTGCCATTGTAATAACAAAGGAATTGAGTGTTATCTGGTAATATTACTGTCAACGCTCTGAGAAATTTACGATAAAATAAAATTTGTATTTATTTTTAATTTAGCGTTCGTTAGAGAGCTCTCTCGGCTGATATATTTCTATAACCAGAAGCTTTTGAAACATTCCATACTCATATGATTTTCCGCTTCTAACCTGCTAATAGGTGAGATTTTGTGACTCATTCAATATTGCGTCTTCTCACCATAAAATACTTCATGTAGCACTTGAAGGAGATAAAATTGTGGATAGAATTTTATTTCCCGTTTGGCAGTAAAAGAAAAGTGTTCATGTGGTGTGAAACGTAATTTTCTTCTCTTAATTCTCACACACACCTACATATATATATATATGGTAAGTAATTTAATATTTAAAATATCAATTTTTCTCCATATATATTCTCTACCATAATTTCGGTTATTCGCTTTCGAAACGAGTTTTATCTTGCATTAAAGAATTAAAGCCTATATTTTCACAGATTTGTTGATGTTTCTTCCTTATACAGGGTGCTTCAAAAGTCACGCTCATCAACCTTTGTGATTGAGTTTTAAAGACAGATGAATTATGTTAACAAACAGAATAAAGAACAAACAACGGGTGAACGGTTATATTTATTGTCAGGTGTCAGACATGGTAAAATAACAGTAAATGTTCAAAATGATGTCCGTTTTCCTGGACACACAATCAATCTCATTTTACCGGATTAATTGACACTTTACGAAGAGCATAAAAATGAATGTCCGATATTGCATGGAGAATGTTACTTTTAAGTTCAACAAACGCATGGGTATTATTACTGAAGGTGACATTTTTCAGATATCCTTAAAGAAAAAAATCCTAAATTGACATGTCCGGCAAACGAGTTGGCCAAATTCCCTTTCCTTTAGAAATGATACGATCATCGAAAAATTCAGTTAAAACTTCCATACTGCCCCGTGATGTGTAATAAATTGCTTCGTCTTGCTGCAACCAAGTGTACCTTTCATCACTTTGAACAAGGGTATGAATTTTGCAATGATTATGTAGACGGACGGTCTTTTCAATGAACTTCTTTGTAAAGTGGTCTCCACATCTGCCACTTACATTTTCATTATGAACACTTTACCCGATCACTTCCTGTTTGCAACTGATCCTGTGTGACGTAACCGTTGCACTAAAAGTGTTATCGTTGATGCATTTGGTGCTGTTTCACCAGAATATTTCTGCTGAAATACATTTATCACAAGTCAATGAGATTTTACAGTAAAATAAAATTCCACGATGGCTCTTTGCTCTTGGGAAAATATCAGACATCTCCCGTTCGGCTCAACTGACTACAACTGACAAGTGCTTTGAAACTGATGCCTGATACACACACATTCAAAACTTCTTATGATAGGGTCCCTGTTGCCATCTAGTGAAAGAAACCTCAACCAACCAAGATTACCTTGTATATGTGCGTGACTTTTGAAACACCCGGTATAAAAGGATTAAACCATGAATTATTCATTAGTTTATTGATGAATCCTAATCTTAATAACTTACACGTGCTTTACTTTTACCTAAAATACTTATGCAATTTCTATAAATAAAATATATTTACATTAACTTGAACACGTGATTATACTTTCAATTAGATCCCCCCCCCCTGTTTTACTTTGTATATTTAAATGTATAAAAGAGATAATGCCCTTTTTCTTGGATTTCAGTGCATGAGCGAAACGCGCAATCAAATTAAATCTTCTGATGTTAAAATTAAATAAACGATAACGTGATCAATATCAAAAAGCTTTTTTACTACCGGGACTACAATTGAAAGAATAAACACCATCTTAGTATTACGCCCCATATACACTGCTGGACAATTGCTAAGGACGGATAACGCTATCATCCATAGCAACCACAAAATGAAAGGAAGCAAAATGTGGTAAATTAGAATAAGTGCGGGATATTAGTAAGAAGAAGTATGAGTATATATATATATATATATATATATATATATATATATATATATATATATATATGCAAATTTTTTCCCACGTCTGTTCATCACGTGATAGCATTCATAAGAGCTTAAAAGGTGTTGACGCGTGTGGACAGTTGTTGTTTCAAGTCAAAGTTTTACAGGAAAGATTTAATAGACGAACTTAAAATTTTTGGCATGTCTTCCCGACATCACATAGATGATTTTATGCGTGGCCGAATTATTGGAAAGATCGAAGAAGGGCGAAAAATAACAGATGTTGCCAGGGAGTTCGACATCGCTCACAGCGTTGTTTCACGGCTGTGGAAGTCATTTAAAACTACTGGAATGTGTAGTAGACGGCACGGGGGAGGTCGTGTTAGAAGTACGCCGCCTGCAGAAGACAGATATATATATATATATATATATATATATATATATATATATATATATATATATATATATATACATATCAGCAAAAAGGAACAGGCGCACCACAGCTCAGCAGGTGGCAAATCAGTTTCTTGCTGCCTCAGGAAAGCAGATCTCCCGAAAAACTGTTGCCAGACGTTTGAGGGGAGGAGGACTATACGCACGCAGACCTGTTGTGTGTGTCCCATTGGCCAAACAGCACCGTACTGCCCGTTTGCAATGGTGTCGTGAACATCACAATTGGACTGAACAGGACTGGGCATGCGTACTATTCTCAGATGAGAGTAGGTTCAGTCTGTCATCGGATTGTAGATGCCAACTGAACTGGCACGAGAGTGGTACTGCTGATCGTCCAGAAAATATCCAGGAAAAGGACCGATATCCGACATGCAGTATCATGGTGTGGGCCGGTATCAGGGTCAATGGCCGCAAGCGCCTACATGTGGTTGCGAATGGGACTATGACGGGCCAACGATACATTGATGAAGTTCTACTTCCTCATGTTCGTCTTTTCCGTGGTGCTGTCGGTGATAAATTTGTTTTTATGGACGACAACGCAACATGTCATCGAACACTCACTGTTCATGATTGTCTAGACAGCGAGGGTATTCAACGCCTCGTATGGCCAGCGCGTTCTCCAGATCTAAACCACATTGAAAATGTGTGGGATGCTTTGGGGAGGCAAGTTGCTGGTCGAAACTATCCTCCGACAAACAAGAACACCCTCATCCGTGCACTTACAGAGGAATGGGATAAATTGCCTCAACAGCTGCTGGATAATGTTGTGCAAAGTATGGAACGACGTGTGGAATGTTTCATCCCACTCCACGGTGGACATATCCCATACTGATACCTTTCTTTAAGGTGCCTGCTGACTTTTAGATGCATTGTTCCATTTCTCCGTACGCAGATCAAATGAACATTTTTTTTTCTTTCAGATGTTTCACAGCTATTGTACTTTCTAGAATAATAAATATTCTCTTTATTCTAATGTCTGAACAGTGTGGCAACTATATTTTATCCTACTAGGCCTCATGTTTCGCTTAATGTTATGCTACATTGCAATTTGTGATCCGTCTATAGCAATTGTCCAGCAGTGTATATATATATATATATATATATATATATATATATATATATATATATATATATATATATATATATATATATATATATATATATATATAAGTGCCTGTATGTGTATGTAACAATTAATGCTTTCAAAAAAATAGCCTATGGTTCCTTTAAATTTATGCAATAAATGTATGAAGTCCTCGCTCGCCTTGTACGCCTAAGGTTGCGACCCCGGCGCAAGAGGGAGGGTTTGCAACGCACAGCAGTGTTTCTCAAAATGTGGGGCGTGATGCCTCTACGAGGGGAGCGCGAGAAAAGTCGAAAACAAAAGATTATTTTAAAAAATTACTAATTTACTGAAAAAAAAATGCTTTCTGTTATAAAAAAATATAAAATACACATTTACACTGATTTAATATACTTATAAATGTATCAGTACTGTGCAATATATTTCATTATTAATTTAACGATATTAAGTTAAGAACAAGTTTGATAATTATCAGTGACCCCATGGGCTTATCACTTATCTTGATAATGTGTACGGTGTTTCATTGATTCTTTAACTGCCGATTAAAAGTCACGTGATTCTCTCCCCAGTGCCACCGTTTTTCACGTAGACGAGCTACGTGGAAAACGCTATTTTGATGTTGTTGCTTTTTTAGGGGGAGAAGAAAATGAGTAAATAAGAATATCCTTCGAAATAAGTAAATCCTTCGCAAACACTGTCAAGGTCCTCTTATTACATTCCAAAGCCTTCGGAATAATTTTATGGATAGCATTGCACAGAATAGATCGTACTTCGGAAAGACATATATATACGTCCCGAAAATTAAGGCTTTGGCTGAGCGAGACGTTTATGTACGTCGTTCACACATAAGAGGTTAAAGGCGTATTGTAGTTTTAGTGTCATAGTATAGCATTATTGAACTCAATACATTGTTATTGTATGGTGGGGGGCGCGATGAAAACGATGATTGAATAGTGGGTCGCGTGTATAGAAAGTTTGAGCATCACTGTCACACAGAAAATCGGCAGCGCCCATGTCGCGTGATTATGTGGCGTGTCAATGGCTTGAGTGCCTGTTTCACTTGGGTGCTCTCTTTTTAAGAACGGTATCGCATCGTCAGAGCTTAGGTGCTGCCCTCTGGGGAGTAAACTGGGTGTCACAAAATTTCTTGCCGCGATTGGTATTTTACTTATATGGTGCCGCACTAAATAGATACCAGTTCCCGGGGAATGTACAAGGTTAGCAACGGTAAAACAACAATCCGAAGCCCCATTAAATAAAAAGAAAATAAAAATAAACAAAGACCAGTACATGTTTCTCCATTACTCAGTTATCAGACAGCAAACGGAATCGGAGACAAATCTCGGGTCTTCTTTCATTTTCGAGACACTAAAGAAAGCAAAAATAAACAAAGGGACTGAGAAACAATGTAATATCTCTGACAATCTTCACTCTGCAAGCCATTTTGTAGGCTGTTTACATCATCGCTCCATTTGATCTCGTGAAATCAATGAAGGGGATCAGAAAGCTATATCAGCCAGCGGCTGATAACATTTCAGAATTGGAAGCTGGGCAAACAGACCGAGCCGATAGAAAGGAACAAAATATTTTGTCCGGAAAGCAATCCTTAATAGCGTGTTGAGCTACTAGGACAACCATTAGTGGAATCCGCCTTTAGTCGATGACAGATCTAATGCTCTCCCTCTGACTGCTTGACCTTTCGATAGAACTTCTTTTTTCTTTATCGCAAGGGCTTAAGTTCAATTTGTGCAGGATTAGTACCGGACAAAATTCTTACATTTGTCTGTCAAATTAAACGGTTTTAAATGGGAGAAAGATTTAAATCTCTTTCGCAAATAATAATTGCAAAAAAAAACGATTTTTAGATGTGTTATGACAAAAATCACAAGCTGTTGCATGTGATTTTACAATAACTTAATTAGTTTTGGCGAAAAAAGGGTTGATATGCATGCTTAAGTTCAACGAAAAGGCCTATATCCCCTAAATTTAAATTTAAAAAAAAGTATTCAACTTGCATCAAAATGGATCCCTAATTTTGTTACATGCTTTATATATAACACACAGGAAAAAAGTGGAGGATTGGTAAATGATTTGGAAAGAGTAGCAATTTGAATGCACTAATGTATGGAAATAACATAAACTGAGAAAAACCACTTTAAAAGTTTATAATTCTGAAAAAAACAATTATAATAAGCTTTAATAAGTTTAAGATACCGTTTTAAGGCATTAGTTCCGTATATTCTTTAAAACAATTGCATTTTCGTATTTTATCAACCCATAAACTTTTATAAATAATCCTTTTTTTAGAGTGTATTAATTGGACAAAAAAATTCGAGAAAAATGTTTAAAGCAAAAATTTTTTTTTTGTCATGGCAGAAATTTAGTATTTTTCTTCACTTTATATTGAAGTATTATATTTGTACGAAAAACAAATAAGGAACATAAACTGAAATTATGAAATTATTAATATAAAATGCCTTAATTCAAAAATTTTACATGCTCACATTTCCCAAAGAAAAGCAATTACATTATTGTAATGCACTCGGTAATATCCAGCTTTATATATTACACTTTACTTTTTATAATTATCATTAATCTATTTTTAATTTTTTTATCAAAACTTTTTTTAGCTTTTTATTTTCGAAAAGGATTGCGTGGTTATATTGCCTAATTTGTTAATTTACATTTTTTAAATGAAGTTTTATCCAACTTCTAACTCTCTGATATGAAAAAGGGATATAGCAATAGAAAGATAATAATGCAAATAATAATATTAAGTAAAAACAAAACAAAATGATAGTGTTCTGTTGATTTGGGAGTACCGAGTTCTCTTAAAAAAGTAAAAACAATTGCTGAATTTGTGCATATGATTGCATGATTTCATTGCATTAATTTATCGAGGCACGATGCTCTTTATTTCGAAAATAATACTAATGCAAACACAAAATGCAGCTGACCAGTATCCAAGACCCTCCTCCGCCTTTGTTAAAGAAATTAAGGTATTGTATAGAAATTTCTCAATAAAAAAGCAGCTGTCCCGGATTCAATATATAACTTTGGTTTGAAATATATCTCTACAAAAGCAGTAACTCACTTGGCTAAAATATGCGTATACACATTTATCTACGTATCGGAAAACTGTAAATGTAATTATGCATCTTAAACCAATACATGATTAAAAATTCACACTATGTTATCGACCAATTAGAGTGCACTAAGCTCCACTGTTAAGGTGTTCGAAAGAATTATCCTAATGGGATCAAAATACTCCATAACACAGTGTCGGCTAGCGAAAGCCCCCCTCCACATTACACCTCCTCATACATTTAAACAATTTAATTAGGGAGGAATTTTCTGACAAATTTTACACTGTAAATTTTTCTCCATGGCAAGAGATGCATTTTGACTAGCTATGGCTTTTATAAAATAATTAAATTAAAATTCCTTGCATTCTTAATTGAAATAATTCACAACGCTTTATACTATCTGTTCTTTCCGATCCATGTAAACTCGACATATTCCCATCATCATCATATCTGGCAAGATGCGGGCCAGTCCCTTCCATTGAAAATTACTCCATAATGGCCTTTAGTTTACTTTTGTTCTCCAAGTTCTCTCTTTTGCAATCCCAAAGTCTGATTCCACTGAGTCTTCCTATCTTAGCCTTGGTTTCCACGCTTCCGAATCCCAGTGACTTTGAACTGCAGAACCTTTTTGTTAACACTATCATCTGGCATTCAAATTATATGGACTACCCAATTCATTCTAATTTTTTTATGTATTTAATGATGTCAGATTGTTTTAAAAATTATATATAATTCAAAATTCTATTTTCTTCTCCAGCTTTTGTTTTCGTTTACGCCCCTCCAAAAGTATACTTCAAAGTATTTTTCTCTAAAAGGATGCCATTGAATTTTCTTCCAGCTTTGTATTGTGCGTGTCTCAGATGCATAAAGCAGATGTATTAAGAGTTTTGAATTAATACCTTTGTGTTTCTCGAAGGAATTTTAGATTTTAAAAATCCTCCCCATTTCCATAAAAAGCCTTATTTGCCGAATTTGTAATCGATTTTGGATTTCACGAGATATTCTGTTATCAGAAGTAATAATTGATCCTAAGAAGGTAAAACTTTTAATCGTTCTCTAATAAAAGCTATATTCCCCCACAAGGCAATGTGTTTGCTCACGCTTATGAAACATATACACTCACGATTTCCCATATATCAATCCGCGGGGGACTCAGCGGCTCAAGTTCAGAATGTAAAATTTCAGTACACATTTAAAGTTATGAAATAATTCCTATACATTCCCGAGCCAAGCCATTCTATTCAGGGAATCTAGTTCAATAGACCCCTGATTTACACCTCACAACATACGATTATAAGAAATTAAGTTGATTTTTAAAAAAAACTATATTTTTGAAACCACTGCATATATTACAATAAATGATACATGAATGTAAATAGAAATATACCAAGTTTTTCAACACCTTCAATCAACATCATATTCAGAATCGTTGTGTTTAAAATCCGAACATAGCGACAGTGGCAGAGAAGAGTTTTTATGTATCACAGTATGCACTAATTTTTTCAGTTATTTCGGTGCAACGTACATTTAGAAATCGTTATGGAAACGAAGCACCATCTAATAAAATCATTCTGAGATGGCATTATCAATAGAAAATAGGTTGCTTGGGGAATAAGAAAAACTGCGGCTGGTCAAGCGTCTCAGAAGAAGCAGTGGAGAGAGTGAGGAAGAGATTTATTCTAAGTTCACGAGAGTCACCGCCGGTAAACTTGGATTTTCTCTGAAAACAGTATGGAAAATTTTGCGAAAAATAAGTAAATTTAAAGCAATATCATTTACAATTGACACAAGAAATAACAGAGGGTGACAAGTAAGCATTTTACGAACCATTGATAGAGTGCTGCTACAAAATGTATGGAACGAACTGGATTACAGATTGCACATATACTGTGTAATAAAAGGATCACTCATCGATCATTAGTAACATAAGAAAAAAAACCTTGGTATATTTTTCTTTACATTTATGTATCACTTGTTACAAAATATGTGCAGTAGTTTCAATGCTATATTTTTTTTTCAATTCAGGTTCATCATTTGTACTCACTTTGTAATATTAACTGGATTTCAATCGTTCTTTATTTGGATTTACAATTGGATAGCCATTTAACTTATAGAAAAAACATCAACTTTTTTCCCAATAAATTTTAATTAAACATATATTTATACATTTCTCTCAAACGAAGGAAATCCCTCACCCCATCCCCTTCTTTCCAAAATAATCGAATTCTTATTAAAGAAATTCTGCGGCCAATAATAGCGAACACTGTCCTCATAAAGGAAACAACACCTCTGACCACATGAAAAAAATTTCAAATACTTTAAATCCATAAGTAACGCACATTGGCTCGTTAAAAATGATGACAAAGAATAACGATAGATATGGGGACCATAGCAATCTACAACACTATATTATTAAGAAAATCCCGCATACGTTATACAAAATCTCCCAAAACCTTATTTTGTTTCGGTTTTTTTTTGTTCCCCAAACTCAGCATAATTTATTTTCTTTACAAATGCCACACACTACAATTAGCAACTATGCCATCTGTGCATGTCCTCTTCAACATTTTTCGACAATACGTTTAAAACTTTTTTGTGCAGTGCACATGTACAAATGTTCAGCGGTCATAGGCTGACCAGAGTCATGGAGAGTACAGTCAAGGGAATCGGTGACATCTGATACGGAATTCACTAGATATGGGATCTCAAAGAGTGATTTTCTGTCAAAACGAGTCTAGAACGAGCCACAGCAGGTATTCTAGAAGCCTCAGACGCCCAGGACGGGTTCTCGTTCAAAACTGCAGGGCTTTTGTCCTTCGATCACTAAACATCTTCAACTTCAAATTATGCTTGAAACTCATATTAGTAAAAAGCTTTAAGGTATCTGACTAAGTTCGGAACCGTGATTTAAAAAAAAAACATATAAATGGATACTTTTCGTGATATTTAGTGTCACTTAGATTAGAATACATGTATAAAATTGTTTTAAGGACATTCTGACAAAAAAAAATTGTTTGAATACACTATTTTGGCAAAAAATTAGCCTAGAATAATCTTTTTTTCCAAATGGTTTCCTTTTGTGAAAAATGGTTCTATTATAATAATATTTTGCCTGTATATAGCTCAGACGTCTCTACAGAGGCTCAACTAGAATTTTTGAAAAATTCACATTATTGTCAGAGTTACCACCTAATGAAATAGTTATTGGCGTTTTTTTCTTAAAATTGATCCCCTCTGTTGTCGTAAAATATGAATAAACCCACTTCTAAGTTATGTATTTCAAAAATTCTAGTTGAGCCTCTGTTCAGAGGTCTGAGCTATAGACGGGTAAAATAGTATTATATCAGAAGCGTTTTTCAAAAAAGGAGAATAATTTGAAAATGAGTCATTCCATGTTTATTTTTTGTCAAAATACTGTATTTAAATTATTTTTTGTAATAATATTCTTAAAACAATTTTATATACATTTTCTAATCTAAGTGACACTAAATATCATAGATATTATCCATTTATACGCTTTTGCAAAATCACGGTTCCGAACGTAGTCGGATACCTTAAATAATTAAAAGGTGAAACTCCTCTCTCGTGGGTGTTTAAATCACGAGGGTTCCTTTCTTATCAAGAAAGTCAGGATGTTCATTTCCATCAATGTCACAGTGTGTGGTATCCGCTGTAAAAAGATTTTGCGAAGAAAATCTTTTAAAATTAATCTGCATTTAAAAATTCTTTGTGAAATACTAAGGTAAATTAGAGAAAAAGCTTGTAAGGCTGATTAAGAATCAGAAAAAATTACGAGCCTGTGGAACTCAGAGCTTAAACACACACAAGTAATATAAAAAAAAATAAAGTCAATACCTACTTAGGTCAACAAAGAAAAAAATTCAATTCAGTTGATTTTTATTAGATACAGTTAATATAAATAAGTATACACATATAACAAAATTGCTATATTAAGTGGGAAAACACCTTTTAAATTAACATTAAAAATATTTAACCGCATTAAATTTGTAATAACATTTTTTAATAAACGTTGGTTAGAATAGATAAGAATTTATCTTAAAGCGAGTGTAAAATGAATACTTACATCTAACTAAGATATGATTATTCAGGTTAAGTTGAATCTTCATCAAAAATTTAATAAAAGCTCTCTTTAAGCAATGTTGTAGTCATCTAGAAGAATAATATCGACCGAGAAATATATCTATTAAGCTATAATTAATTAATTTAATTTAATTAATGAATAAATATTTGAAAAAATTGTATAAACATCAAGTATCATCCACTACAAGTTTAAAAAATGTATTTGAACTTGAGTGGATAAATAAAAAGTATTTTATAAACGATTAAAAATTTGAGCAAGATATATCTTTTCATATAAAAATCTTCTGGAGTGTGTATGTGACTAAACTTGTGAAGATCCCCTTGGATCTCACTTTGAGAACGAGAATAATTTGGAGTCAGATAAGAGCCAGTAGCCATTTTTATAAATAACTTTATTTATTTGGTTATCTTTCCCAAATATAGAATCAAAGACTTTTAATAACAAATAATTCAAATTAGTTATGAGGTTTAAAAGGGACTTTCCTTTAAATTAACTTAAATATTTAATGATCCAATTAATTAACAATTAGAATATCGATCACGCAGAGATTACCGCGATAAGAGATCCCAGAACTATATTCAATAATATTCCTATTGAACATTTAACTTTAATCTCACTCTTAATATAAAGCGTTAATGAGACTTTAATTATAAATCAATCAATATTTACCACACTGCCGCTCAGCTCTTCCTGTGATTAATTGATCCACCTATAAATCTTCAATAATAAATCTCTAACTTCACTATTAGACCTTCCTGCTTCAATCTCTCTCTCCTATTGCTTTTTACTTTACTATTCCGTTTGACTTAAATACTTTATCTAATCTGCATATATAATAAGAATCTTGTCCTCTTTTTGGAGCTGATTGGAAATAGGTAGGGGAATTAAATTTCCCTAAAAAAGACGACTCAGAAGGTTAGTGATAAAGTTCCGTATAGGTTTGTCACAAACTCCTCCTAAACGACTGGACCGATTTTGATGACATTTTTTGTCTGGGTTCAAGTAAATTCAAGAATGGTTTAGAATCGCAATTCTGTAAGATATCGCAATTAGTTAAAAAAATATTAATTAAAACCAGTTTTCGGCACCAACTTTGATTTGTCTACATTGCTGTAACACTGTTATTGTTACAATGACAAAAGTAGGCGTGGAAAATTAGTTTTCAGCCAAAATGGAATTTTATAACGTTGCTCTATTGACTGCTTTAATTAACTTTTTTTAAAAAATAAATGCTTTTAAAGTGTGATTTTCTTGAAATATATTTTTAAAATCTGAATTTCTACAATATTTTAAATTTTTCTAATTTAGGTTCCTAAAAAAAATCTAAAACTATTTTTCAAGCAGATTGGTACATTTTTTTAACGCTACCAAGTTAATTTAAAACAAAAGAAGGTAAAACTTCAAAAATATTCTGGAATTTTTTAATTAAAAAACTCTGCTTTCTTTATACATAAAATATTTTTAAAAAGTTGTATTTTTTCCGTGTTCGGGAGCCGTAAAAATACAAAAAAAAAAAAAAAATTTTACGGCTCCCGAACACGGAAAAAATACAACGAAAAAAATTGGAAAAATCGCCAAATGCCATTAATAGTTAGTTATGGGAAACCTACCTCAGAACACATGAGTTTGAACGCCTATAGTGCATGTGCAGAAAAACAACTTACGAGGAGTACGTAAGCAGATAGAAGATTATTTTGTCAGACAAAGATATTTTCTTTTTGAATGTTTTTTCTTTTATAATGATTGTAAATAATGAATTTTCCAGAAATTTTCCAAATCTAATTTATTAGTTTGAATTTTAAGAAAGTATTCATTGTGTGTTTCATGTATTAAAATAATTAATACGTTCTTAATTTTTAATAATATATCACAACTTAAAGTTTTCTTTTAGAGAAATATTTTATTGAAAAACCTTAAAATATAAGAAAATGCTGCCCTGTTTTTATTAAGTAGAACAATTATCTTTTAAATCTTTTTTTATACAAGGAATGTGAGCAAATTTTTAGGCATTCCCCTCATAGTTCCTTTTTTCACCGTTACATATATTTAATCGAAAAATCAAATATCCAGATAAAAGCAGTCGTTTCATAGCTAACGGTAGACATTTTTTGATTCATTATTTAACAAAAATTGATATAAATTAATAATTTTTTTAAGAATTAAAGTTATATTGCGTTTTATTATTTATTACTAAATTATTTATTAAATAATAAATTCGTACATTGTCTGTTTTCTTGAGAATAAAACTGGATTAGCTTTGTAAAAAATTTTAATCGAAAATAGAAATTTGAAAGAAAAAAGATCTTATCCCTGTGTAAAAAAAGGTTTTATACTTGTAAAGGGTAACGCTAGTATGAACGGAGGAAAAAGAAACCCATCTAGCAAAGAGAAGAAGGGGAAGAAATTTCTGAAAAGGGGATTTATAAATGACATAAATATAAAAATCACTGACATCGCTCAGTAACACACACACAGAAATACTGGTGTCTAGAGAGAAAGGGAAAATTTCCATGGGGATAAAGTTGTACCCACGGAAAAAGCCCTTTCCACGCCGAGCTAAATGGCGAGAAAACAGACCCGCCCGACAGGACAAAGATGAGGAAAAAACTTCAAAAAAGAGTATTTTAAGGGGTGTTGGAAAGCTAAAATCTTATTTTTTTGACAATTTGAGATTTTTACATTTTCAAATTGTATAAATTTTAACCTTTCTAAAAATACCTTATTTGAACCTCTAGGGCAATTAAAAGCCCTTAAAACCTATTTTTAAATAATAGTTCAATTTGGGCCACGCCCATTTCAATGGCGAAAATTGTAAACAAATTACTTTGTTTTTGCTTAAAAGTGTAACGATTGATATAAACCAAAACATGTATCTTTTATTTTAAATTGAGCCTTTTATTTTTTTATTTCCCAGTCGATTAGAAGTCTCACTGTATAAAATCAATTTATCTCAAAATGTAAATTTTAATGTGCGATGTACCTTTTCTGAGAATCTACTGTTCACAGGTATGTAAATTTTTATGAATTATTTATAATGATGTCTAATATATACTAAAATTAGCTTTTTTTAAAACACTCAAAAATTTAATTTTTACAAATTTTTTAAGTAAAAAATGGGTCAAATTTCGCAATGTTTGATAAAATATTTCATAATTTCTTAAAAAATTCAAAATTAGCTAAAAGCTCATTTTAGTATAATAAGAGAGGTGTACTTTAATAGTATGAAAAATCTCAAGTATGTACATAAACAGATTTTGAGAAAAGGTACATCGAAAACAGCCAATTTAACATAGTCAGTATAGAGAGATAGAGGTTTCCAACTCCCCTTAATGACATTAATATAGAAATTACAGAAGTGCTGACACTGAAAGGGTAGGGGAATATTCCACGACATAAAGCTGTACATTTGAAGAAGCCCATGCCGTGCCGGGTCATCCATTGTATATATATATATATATATATATATATATATATATAGGGAGAGTGTGAAGTAGTAGAGAGATAGTAGGAATTGTGAAAAAGCACTAAATGTGGTTACCCACTATAATCTCCTTAAGAGATTGAGTATTCGTTCTCCAAACAAGATACATTCAGCACTTCTTAATACTAAAAGTGAATGAATAAGTAACAGCCATTACTACGTTCCAACAGAATCGTGCAATTCCGTTGTCTATACGTATGTGCATAAATTCGGAAAGAGACTAAATGTAATGAGGTTCCCTTCAAAATCTTTTACGGAATTGTATTCAACTATGATGAAGAATTTTCATTTGTCGTAATTAAGATAAATGGAAAATAGGAAACCATTTATCCCTTCCTTCAATGCCTTTTTATTCTGCACCTACTGTGAAATAAAATATTCAAACAAAAGGGCAATCTGCATTCATTTTGTTTTCCTTCATTATCAATTGATAGGTATCCTATAATTCCAGCGATAGATAAACTAATTTGGAAATAGTAGCAGCTGGATTTCTGATCAAAACTTGAAATGGAATAGTCAGAAAAGATAATCTTTCAAGAAAATCGATAGAATAACTTTGTTTTAAATCATTACCCTTCAAATTATCTCATTATTATACATTGGTAAATGGCATGGAAAAAAAATTGAAAGAAAAAATTGCAATGTGTGATCAATCAGTAAACATAAAGAATGCATAAATAATGAATTCAGATGTCTCGAATTCCCTAATATTCTGCAGCCCCTAATTGATAGGAGATGAGAAATATACTCTTTCGCTAACTCAGAGAGAGATATAGGATGTAAGCAATATGTGAAAATGTGCTAGAAATTGAATGACGTTTGTTGAAGAGAAATGCAACAGACTTTTTTGTTAGAACGAAAATGGCGGTATGCTAAATTGATGCTTGTTACAACTTAAAATAGAAATTTTGTATGCACGTCACATTTTTACGTGCTAAATAAATTCCTCAGAAAACTGAGCAAAAAAAAGATACTATTTATGCAGTTAAACGAACATAAGGGGAGATTTTCAAGGTATCCATAATCCGCGTAAGATGAAATAAATAACTTTATTCGGATTAAAAACTATGTAAAACAAGCTCTGTAAGTGTTTTTGCATTTATATTTAATTTTTATAATTTCACTTTGAAATAATCATAATATAAATATTATTGTGCAATTCATACGTGTTTCAATTAGAGATTCTTTCCCGGTTCCCCGGGAAATCATACTTTTTGTTTTCCTGGGAATTATACTTATCTCGTTCCCGGAAACGACATTGAGCTGGAAATAATTTGATATATCTAGTATGGATTTCGACTACGAAAAAAAATTTATTGACCATGTTGCAGTAATTTACGATCGTTCATCTCGAATTCCTTGGAAGAAGAAATGTCCGTTTAAGCCCCCATCAGTGGGTAAGAGTGTAATAAGAGAAAGAGTAACATCCATGTAAGGTTCGGGAGAAATTTTGCAGCTTGTCGTATGAAAGAGTAAATACATGAAACAATTTGTCCTGGCCAGGTATTGTTTGTCTGTGGAACATTGCTTCCTTTATTAAATACAGTCTACTAGAATGATTACTCTGAAAAAGTTCAGATATCTTGATTTACGTTGATAACACGTAAGTACTTATACTTAAAACTGTTATTTATTTAATTAATTTTTTTTAAAAAAATTCGGATACTTGTCCTTTTTATAAATATTTAATTGAATCAGCAGTTTGAAGCAGGCGATGAACCCATTGACTGTTTTGGGGAGAAGCTTTTAAGAAAACCCACGCAACTTTTATTATTTCTTTTTATCCAAACTTTTGTGTAAGATTCTTACATTGATATTTAGCTGTTTTTATAAAAAAGAAACCAATTACACAAATAAAATATCTTACGAGTAAATACAAGAATTATTATTTTTAACGTAAGTGCAGCAAATAAATTTTCAAGCGTTTATTGATATTAATCCCTTAAAAGCAATAGTAAAAAAATAATTGTTTCAGGAATGATTAAAAAAATAATTTTTTCTTCAAACATGAAACTGTTTGAAGCTTTGAATACAATTCCTCAGACATTAGCGAAAGCTGATAAAGCACTTTCCGCTACAAGGTTATTCATACAAGTAACAAAGCAGAGAGATACAAGCACAACTTGCTTATATTTTAAAAAATCCCACTTTAAAAGGGAATAATTAACATATATATGTTTTTGTATTTTTAGTTGAATGTATAAATGAGTACATGTTTTATAATTTTTATGCATCCTTATTTATTTTTAATCCTACTTTTAATTAAACACTTCTTGTTAATTTTTTCGGAATTTTGAGATTTATATTTCAAGGAATAACTATTATGTTCCCGAGATTTCCCAGAAATTTCTGAGAATGGAAAGAACCTGGAAATCGGAAACCCTACCTTCAATCAATAACTAAAACAAAATGAGGAACATAGCCATATTGCCTTAAAAATAATGAAATCTAACTAAAAATTTCTAATAATCATATTAATTAATTATTCATTACAACCTAGGGATAGTGAGCGAATTTTTGACGGTTTGAAGATCGAAATCAGAATCATCATAGAAAGATCTACTATCTATGTTATGCTCAATTACAATAATGATTTCCGTCAATATTGACTTTAGGCGATGATAAACTGCTTTTCGAAATACACTCATGTCCATAAATTAAGGATAATTCAGAATCACACAAAAACTGAACCCTAAAATAAAAATTTCACCTGTAGAATTATCACACACATCTTTAAGAAGAATATGCAAATTACAGGAAACCACCAGATGGCACGGATAGAACGTCACAATGACGAGAGTGTAAGAGAGGGGTATATAAGGGATAGTGGCAAAGAAGTAAACTTGTTCACAAGCGCTTTAAAAGCCTTTCAGTGCAATAACCGCATAGTTATGGCACAAAGGAAGCATTTGGATGATTTTTACGTGGTAGAATTAATGGTCGACTGGAATGTGGACGTACCCAGCTGAAAGTATCCGAGGAACTTGGAATCGTTCAGAGTGTCATCTCCAGGCTTAGGCAACGATTCCAAGATGATGGTAATGTGAGTAGATGTTATAGCACAGGTCGACCCCGAGTTACAACGCCGAATGAGGGCCGGTATATATTTGGCAGTTACTGCCAAAAGAAACAGACGGAGCACAGCATCAGACTTGTCTCGTCAGCTCTCTTCAGCTATCGGTACGACAGTTTCAAGGCAGACCGTGTACAGACGCTTAGGGCACATTGGTCTATAGGCTCGCAGGCCTGTCACATGTGTTCCACTTACCGCAACTCTCTGTCACCTGCGATGAACCTGGAGTAGAGAGCATGCATTGTGGACACCACAACAGTGGTCATGTGTGATGTTTTCCGGCGAATCGAGGTTTAGTTTGCAGTCTGATTCTCGCCGAACTTTAATACGGAGAGCGTCAGGTACCCGTTACCACCAAGAGGACACCATTGAACGACACCGTTACGGTGGTGCAGGATGGCTCGTTTGGGGAGGAATTATTCTTGGTTACAGAACTGACCTGCTTGTTCAGAGTGTAACGATGACAGGTCACATCTATCGGGATGTCAATCTGGAAGAACATGTACGTTTGTTTCTCGAGGCGTCATGGGTGCTGAATTTCTGTTTATGGAGGACAACGCCCATCCTCACCGTGCAAACATTGTAGACGAATGCCTTCAATCGGAGGATTTAACCCGTATGGATTGGCCAGCATACTCATCGGACTTGAATCCAATAGAGCATGTGTCGGATATGCTTGTCCGACAAATTGCAGCTCGTCAACCCTCTCCCACCTGTCTACCGGAAATTCGGAGGGCATTGCTTGATGAGTGGTGTAATATTCCCCAAGATGAGATTGATAATTTGATACTCAGCATGCCTAGGCGTTGTAAGGCCTGTATTGCATCGTCCGGGACCATCCGTATTAACCATCATACTAACCATGTTATACTGTTTTTTGTAAATATTTTCTTTTTCACATTTGCTCCAGGGAGTAAAAAACGCAATTTTCATGAATTATGTCAAGCATATAGCATCTTTTTTTTGCTCTTTACCTTTTGTTTAATAAATAGACTTTACAATTAAGTCAAATTTGTTTTGCTTCTGTCTCTTTCTTTGCCTGAACTTCATTATCCTTAATTTATGGACATGAGTGTATTTTGCGGTATTGAAATATCCGTCAAATATATGAATTTCAAAACTGAAATTTGTAATTAATTGATGAGTTTCATCGTCACTTTTTCTAGGAAGATCTATTGGCCTAAAATAGTGTTAAAGTGAATAACTAACTGAGGCTTTTTCTAGGATTGAGTCATTTAAAAATCATGTAAAAAAATATTTTAATATATCAGGAGGGCTCGTTCAGTCCTCGTTCGCGGAAGATTTAATACTTTGAAAACCGATAAACATCACTGTCTTCTACATTTCACGAAATTCTCGCTTTATATCTGCAATATCAACAAATTATTTCTTTTTTTTTTGCATCCTTTTTTCTGTACTGTGTTTTAATCTATCTAAATTTTCATTTATGTGTGCCTTGATTTTCTTCAATTTGCTTGCTTCCATTATCTTTTTGAGCAATATAAATATAAGCGTATGTATATGTAAAGAATCAATTGACCAAGGAGGAAAACTATTATGTTTTCTAAAGCTGTCACTGACTTTAGACAAAAGAGAAGGGTTAAGCGTCCTTTATATGATACTATCCTTCCCCTTCAACAGGAAATTTATACATAATAATGCAAGAATAAGTGAGTATGAACACAGATTTAAAAAACACTAACATTTCCACTCACAAATAAATGGTATAAGCTATTAAACAGTAAAATAATATAAATGAATATTATATAAATGGATACATATATATATATATATATATATATATATATATATATATAATATATCTATATGTATATATACGCAATTATACATGTGTATAAATATATATATAGAGAGAGAGAAACAAACAGAAAGGTACACTTTAGAAAAGCAAAAATGAAATCAAAAATTTAAAAATTCGTATATATGAAGTAAAAAAAAATGGAAGCGTGATGCATATATTTTGAGTGTTGAAAGAAATCTATATCTGCAGCGCTATCTGTATCGCAATTATGAAACTAGTAGAAATTAACGGAGAATGGGGAAGTTAAAATTGAAGGTCAAAAAAATAATAATAATTTATTATTCACAAGTTTTTATTACTTCACCGGGAGAATTATGTTCAAAACAATATTTCTAAAATATTTTTTAATGATTATGTATTAATTTTTATTATTTCTCTGTAGTATGTATAGTAAAAACATAGAGCCGTAGTGTAGAGTAACTAAGTGATGATTTGTTTCAGACCTGCGTTGTGCCAACCTCGGAGTGATGGAGAATGGGAACTACAAAGTGACGGGCGACCACTTCGGAGCCCGTGTCATGTACTCCTGCGATGATGGATACTGGATGTCCGGTCCCAAGGAGCGGGCCTGTCAAGGGGATGGCTCCTGGAGCGAAAGAAGTCCAGAGTGCAGGCAGAAAGGTAAGATAACACGTGTTTCTCAAGGAAACGAGAAAAAAAAGAGAAAACGTATGGTTTTTTTTAGAGCATACACAAAATGCAGCTTTATCTATAGATGATTAGGTTTTCATATCGTTTGATTTCTGCCCATTGGTTTTCTAAAAGAGTTACTAACTCTTATTCTGCATTAAAATTTCTTTTGCTTGAACAATTGAACAGTGGGTGTAAATGTTATTACACACAATTTGGAAGAATTTGATTCTACCGTCGAATAAGTGGACTAATGGAATCTCTTATGAACAAGTCCAATCT
Source organism: Trichonephila clavipes (assembly GCA_019973935.1). NCBI lineage: Eukaryota > Metazoa > Arthropoda > Arachnida > Araneae > Nephilidae > Trichonephila > Trichonephila clavipes. The sequence continues at coordinate 506,868 of BMAU01002603.1, read as the reverse complement.
ATTTATGCCATAGTTATTTGATAATTATAATAAAGTTTATTTTCTATATTAAGATGCGTTTCACATATAAAATATATGTTATACAAAAATAAATTATTGAATTTTGAAAATTCTTCTTATATTTCCCAGATATTACTTAAAACCTTTGGTGATACTCTGTTCGTTGTAGACAATTATTCCTAAAATTTGTAAGCTGATAAATCTTTTGTTTATCTTGTGTTACCCAACAAATTCAGAACGATATATGTTCATTACATATACAAATAAGATAAATTAATAATGTTGTTGTTGTTACTGATGCCTCATGATCGGCAAAGGCCAGATCGAAGCCCACGAAATTCATCATGGCAAAGAGCTAAGTGACGCCAGTCGTTAGCCGTAGCTTTGAGCACCATACAGGTGACAGAACGATTGAGCTCGGAATAAATTAATACTTAATAGCATATGTTAAACTTGTAACAGCTCATAAAATTGGGATGCATATTATTTATATGCGAATATATTATAAGTATATTTTACAGAATTCTAATTTGATCTTGCTTCCTTAAATTAATCATTAATTGTTTTCTTATCCACTTATGAGGAACTAGTACTATGAAAAGTATAAGTCAAAATTTATTGTTGAACATAAATAAGGCAACACAACAACAAGAAATATGAGAACAAAGAACAAAACTAAATATATAGAGAAAACAACGAAATAAATATCTTTATGAAAAATATTTTAGCTTTTAATGTATTTGTCCTTCCAATTTGTATTTTGAGCTTTAAACCCTTTCGTGGGCCATTTGTTTCTCTTTTGAATTTTTAGCAGTTTTTTGTGTTTTATTAACAATTAAACAATACCAGTTAAAGAAATATATTTTATTTTGCCGAATTTTATGTTTATATTTAAATTTTAGGGATGGGAAGAATACTTCCCAAGGAACCATTCACCGACGTAAAGAAAATTAAATTTAATCGTGATTATTTGCCATGAAAAGAGAAGCATACTGCAAAGCACAAGGGGACATTACATTCTGCACACATGTAGCGGGTCATTTTTTCTTTTTCCCTTCTGCTACATTTCTCACTTCGTCTAAAGCATATTCTCTATGCAAACGAAATGTGAGAAAATTAATATGTTCAAAACCGCAATACATAAAATTGCAAGTATTTCCCTGCTATTAAATATTTTTTCCCCTTTTTCACATATTTTGCTTTATAAATATTTTTATAATTAATTTTTTACGTTTATATAATAAACCATGCATTTTTAAAAAAAATTATTTTTTTAAATTTGTAAAATTCTGTGTAATTTTTTAAAAATTGTTTGCTGGTACAGTTAAAAAGGTTGTCTTATGTGGGCATTAAAAGTGCAGAGTAAACATTTTTGTTCAATTCCAAATAATTCATAGAGTATTTTATTTTATTTTTAAACGTTAGTAGTCTCACAGGCTACAGATAATTGTTTATGTGCAAAATTCCCCATGTTTATTTAAATCACAAATATTCATAAATTATATTACGAAATGCCAATGCCATGTGTGGTATAAAAGTGGACAGCATAACTGCATTAGTGTTTATTATTTACACAGCTATGTGTGGCGTGCCGCCTCAAGTTCCTCACGCCCGTCACAACGCATCGGAGAAAGTCCAAGAGTTTGACGTGGACGACGTTGTCCAGTACACCTGCTTTCAGGGATATGATCCTCACGGCTATCCTGGAGCGAAATGCCTCTTCTTCAATGGCACAACGCGATGGTACGGACTGGATCTGAAATGTATTCGTAAGTATAAAATAACATTTACATAAATTCAGTCTTACATTTTAAAGGGCATTATTTAGTTGTTCAAAGTAATTGTTGTTTCTTATCCTCGAACGATCTGACATGTCAGATCAGCTCCAGAAGTTAGTTGACCACCAAAAAATCTATGGTAATATGGGGATAGAATGTTGTCCCCCTTGAAAAGCCCGAGGCATCTCAGAATGTGATCCGATGAAGCTGGATGAACATACCATTGTTTACAAGTCGGGTGGATTTTTCTGCCCCTATCATAGGAAAGGCATTTCAAGTGGCAATTTGTTAGTCTAGCCAGAGCAATCTGGGAGCCACGGTCACATTTGATTTCCAGGAGAGAGCCAAGAAATTTTCCTGTGTACCATTGGTGCGCTGGTGGAATACGCCATATCAAATTTAGTTTGGATCTTTCATTAGAGCATTGTTCTTGATAAATAAGCGAAGTGTCACAGTAGCCTTTTCATTCTCACTACCCTCTTTTGCCAGTCTATCTCTCTCCCGCGATCTCATTACCTCTAGTGTTAACATGTGATGGTGTCCATTGGAGGTGGACATCGTGGGTCTAAGACATCTGCCTCAGTTTGAGCAGAATAGAAATGTTGTGGTTTTATCTTTTACAGTGACCCAGCCACTAAGATGTTGTAGTGCTCTGTGGATGTCAGATAAAATCCATAGATCTAAGTCATAAGGCAATTCATAGTAGTTACATTACCCAATTAGATTCCATTCAGAAAAATTTCTCGTCGGAATGAAATGTATTATTTTACTTTTATGGAATTTTCTTTATTACATGTCCTGAAACTATATAATTTTAAATTCATCTTCTAAATTCGGGGTAGGTATTAAGGTGATCGCGATCGCCCGATGGAACGCCAAGGCTTTTTGGGGTCCCCGCATTTTGTCTTAAGAGCTAAAACTCATTTCAGCATACGAAGGTCTGAAAATATTTTAAAAATACGGAGGAAAAAATCGAATCAGAAGAGAAAAAGTTCTTTGAAAAGAAAATATACTTCGATATTTGGAGGTTGTTTTACGAAGAAAATCGTAAAGTTTTCTTAGTTCCAGGAAAAAGTTCGCTAAATAGAGAAATTCGTAATAGAGAGGTACGTAAAATGAAGGTCCGATTGTGTTCTAGACTTTTTGTTAGCTCACTACACCTACGCCACAGGGTAGACCCAGTGGTGTAACGTACATCCCCGCATCGCGGGGGTCCCAAAGCTTACTGACGCCAAGTACATATTAGAGCCTGGGCCCCAAAACCTGACTTTGCAGGGAGGACCAATATTCTCCGTTTCGTTCTTGGTTGGACCACAACACCTTGAAAACATTAGGAATAGCCCGTACACGGGAAAAGTTTGCCCAGCCCTTTGTTTTATATGTTCCAAAAATTAAAACAATCAATTGAGTCTGTATATTTGCATATAAAGAAATATAAAAAAATAATAACATATGAATATTTTTTTTATTCTTTCAAATAAAATAAGCAAGATTTTTAAAGAAAATGAGCAAGATTGTGTGTTCATATATTTATAGAAGAGAATGCTGGAATATCTTTTTAATGCTGCTTCATTTATATGATATAATAATTTAAAATGTTTAAATTTCTTGAATACATTTTTCTTTTGTTTCAGCTCTTCAAATTCTAATTAAAATAAATTTCGTGAATAATATAACTTTAAAGAAATTGATATCTCGGTGACTGTTAATTAAATATTTTATTCCGAAATTTTTTAAGTTATGCAAAATAAATCCTTTTATCCTCTTAATTTTTTAGACTATTTACATTGATAATTTTTTTGCTTAGCTGGAAGAAATTATACTTCGAAAACATATGCCTACATCACGAAGAAAATTAGACTAGTAAAATCCGTTTTACACTTTTCGGAAGGCATTTTATTTTAATAGATACAATTTTATTCTGGTACTAAAATTTTTCTTCCATTTTTTCACTTTCCGAAAAAAGCCTTTTATTTTAATAAATACAACTTATTCTGGTATCAAAATTTTTGTTCAGAATTGAAAGTTAAAATATAGAGGGAAATTTGCTACTGTGTGTGTGTGTTTCAATTAAAATATATTTCTCAAATAATAAACAATTATTTATTAACATTCCTGAATTCATCTTATTTGAAGAATGTAATAAAATTATAGTTAATGTAATTTAAGAAAAAATCTATTTTAAAAATTATAAAATTAATCTGCACTAAAAAAACTTTAAGGAGCAATTAAAAATATGCTTAAGAATTACTCTCTATGTTTTATATTACAATGTATAAAAAATGAAAACGCATTTCAATTTATACTATAAAAACAAGTTTAGCTTGTTCAGATCATACATTCATGAAATACATTGAAAACATTTCAATATTTTAATCCTTGTCTTAGTTTAAAAGGTTTTAGTGAAAAATTTAAATTTCTATGACATATTTTAGTTATAGTGCTAGTTATTTTTTGAGAGAATAGTCAAAGAGTTGAACTTTTTTTAAAGTTTAAAAATATACCATAAAAATCATACCCTGAAGAGCCTTTCTTGATGTTTTTAATTTTGCATTTCAACGTTGACTTTATTTATACGAAATTGAAAATTCTAAATTATATAATTTTTTTCATTTCGTGTTCCAAGTATTAACTACATTCGTTTAAGTATAAACAAGATATTTTTTTATAAAGAATAAATTAATGAAAACAAAATCATAATTTTTCAAACTGAAGAAATTTTAGTGTTTAGTTTGTTTTTAAAATTGGAACATACGTTCAAATTTTTTTAAAGATTTCGAAATCCATTGTCGAGCCATGAGAAAAAACAAATTATCCTTGAAATATAAATCCCCCCCACACAAAAAAATATTTCCAATTATTTTCTTAAGATTATATATATAATTCAAAGTACCAGTTTTCGACGCATTTTATTTCGTCAAATTAGTGATGTTTCATTAAGACAAATATTAATTCCATATTTGAAAGCAGTCAAACACAATAAAAATACTACAAACAGAATAAAAACTATTGCAAAAATTAAGATAAATTATGTGTTCCGGGAGAAAAATTACTTTACTTTAAAATATTTGTAGGGAATTGACTTTAAGTAGATATCTCCAATTTGAGTACCAATTAATCCTCTTTCAGTACCAATCTCCAATTAATCATCTTTAAGTACTACATTTTTTGGGGGAGCACTAATTGAATACCTGAATATTAAAGGAATATTTAAATAAAAATATATTTATGTTGCGGAATTACTCTAGAAGTGAAATGTATTAAACCTCAATTGTTTTACTGAAAGGCAAAAATGTATTGTAATTAAAAATTTAATTTAAAACCCGGCTGTAAGATATTTAGGTCTCTCCTAACAGGTCAGAACTAAGAAACAACAATTCACCCTGCGGATGACGGATCGGGTGATACCTCCTCAAAGAATCCGGCTTGCATTTGACAGAATCAATTGCCCCGGATTACGGCGCGGTTTATCACCGCTCTTAGACACATGAGCGTCAAAACCAGATGCCTTTGGATTTATTTACAAAACAGTAGTGGATGGAATTGGAAACTCTCTTGTGTTTCAACAGAACCCTACAGTGTATTACCACTAGCCACTTATTGTTTTAGAAAGAAAATGTATTATAGAAAGAAGTAGCATTTCAGAAGAGTTCCCTTTAGTACAGTGTTAATCAAACTGTGGGGCGCGCCCCCTAGAAAGGCGGGATAACTCAACGAGGGGATTGCCAGCATATTAAATAGTTGAAAACAAAAATATATTTAAGGTATGTGACTACCTTCGGAGCACTTTTTTTGAAATATATAAATTTTCAACTAAATAAACACTTTTTTCATTTAAAATAGGGCTTAAAACTAATAATTCAAGTACAATTTTCGTAAAATTAAAAAACATTTTGGATATATTGGGAATTTTTTGAGTGAAATTTTAGTGAAAAATTGCAGTTACGGTAAGGCTTGTATTGAAAATTCTAATCAATATATTTGAATAATATTTATACAGTACATAAATAACGTTATTATCTGTGTTTAGAGATATCAGATTTAAAAGATTTTTGAAAGTGTTTTAAATATGTCATTTTTTATGCAAGAACTCGTTTTTTTACAAAAAACTAATGTTATTTTCTCACAAAAGTGCAATAAAATACATAAATATATACACAGAGATTAAATTATAGTCTAGACAGGAGATATAACTAAATAAAACATTTTTGGAAAATTCTAATGCAATATCTTAAAAAGAAATTTTGTAGTGAACTTTTTATCGTGAAGCAAAAATTGAAAAACATTTTTTCTCAGAAAATGCATTTAAAAATTTTAACATCGAATAAAAAATGTTCTACTAATTGTACATTTTTTAAACCCATCATATTTATAGGTCAAGATCTTTTTAGATTCATAATTATCTAATTTAGACTTTTTTTAACCTCTTGATGTTTTTCGGAGAGTTTTACAGACTATAACAATTGTCGTTTTTAGTGGAATTTTGATGAAAAATTTCAGTTACACAAAATTCTAATAAAAGTATTCAAATAATATTTATACAGTACGAGTATAATATATTTATATATGTTAGAAATTAAAAGATTTGTAATACTTTTGAAAGTTTTTTAAATATGCCAAATGTTATGCAAAAACATAATTTTTAAAAAATTAATAACTTTTTTTCATAAAAAAGGAATAAACTACATAAATATAAACACAGAGATTAGATTTTGATTCATAACACAGATAGAACTAAATAAAACATGTTTTGAAAATTTCAATTCAATAACTTAAACTTCAATAACTTCAAAACAATATTTTGTGTAGGGATCTACTTCCGGTTTTATAAACTCCATTTCCGGTTTACTAATTATGCTATAACTTTGATTCTAGATATCGTAGAAACAAAAATAGTGTTCATGGAATCTTAAATGCATGGGCTATAAAATAAAAACATAAAAGAAAGTTTTCACCAAAACGGCGAATTTTGGGCAGTCTCATACCTTAATAGAATTATTAATTTACTGAAAGGAAGCAAAATAAAATATATTCTGACATAATAAAAAAAAAAAAAAAACAAATTTTTTTTAAGTCAATTCCTACTTAAACCAACAAAGAAAATTTTTATTTCATTCACTTTTTATTAAATAGTTACGATTAATATAAATACATATATACATATGATACAATCCAAAATTAAGTGGTAATATTTTTTTATTAATTATCATTAAAGTATCGTATTGTCATCCAAAACAAACGTATCTTTAAAATTTCAGTTCAATGGAAATGCTTTAAAACGTGAGAAAAAAACACTTTTAAAGTTTTGACACAAGTCGCCAAAAAGATCGCCAAATCGATAAAAATCATGCCAACGTGGCTGTATTTATAACTCTTTAAATAATTAGTTTTAATCAATTAATTTTTATTAGTTATCATTAAATTATTGTATTGTTACCCAAAATAAAGATGTACATAAAATTTCAGTTCAATTGAGCTCTTTATAATTTATTTTATTATAATGATTGAAATTTCCACCAAAATAAATAAATAAATAAATATATAGTGTGTGAGCTAATAGTAGGAATTGAATGAAATACACATTTACACTGATATAACACACTTATAAATGTATCAGTACCGCACAATGTACTTTATAATTAATTTAACAATACTAAATTAACAAAAAGTTTAATAATTACCAGTGACCTCTCTCATGGCCTTGTTATATAAATGTTATATCGAAAAATTAATATTTATCTTGATAATTTGTACGGTTTATAATTAATTCCTTAACTGCCGATAAAAAATTCTGCGATTAGCTCCCCTGTACCACTGATTTCCACGTACGTGATGAATTGGGAATAAGGAAGAAAATGACGCTAAAAAGCGTGAATCGTCTGCATTTTCGTAACAATAAAGACCGGGTTCGGCCAGTTTGGCTGAAAATCAATTTTCGACGCCAACTTACGTCATTTTCAATTCCTAATATTAGCTCACGATCTCTATACATATTTTATTTGTTTGTTTGTTTATTTATTTATTTATCTTGGTGGAATTTTCAATCGTTAACAAAATACATTTTAAAGCGCTCAATTGAGCTGAAATGTAATGTACATGATTATTTTGGATGACAATACAATAATTTTATTATAATTAATAAACATTAATTGATTAAAACTAATTATTTAAAAAAATACAAATACAGCCACGTTGGCGACTTATGTCAAAATTTGAAAAGGTTTTTTTTTCTCACGTGTTAAAGCATTCAGTTGAAAGGAAATTTTATATATACGATTGTTTTGGATAACAATACGATACTTTAATGATATTTAATAAAAATTAATTACCACTTAATGTTGTGATTCTGTCATATGAATATACATATTTATTTGAATCTAACTATTTAATAAAAAGTAGCTAAAATAAATTTTTTCTTCGTCGATCTAAGTAGGAATTGATTAAAAAAATTTTTTTATATTACTTGTTTATAACAATAACGTTGTTACAAGAATGCTGAGGTGTATTTTTTGAATATTTTTAATTAATATCTTTTTAACTAATTGCGATATCGGACCGAATTGTGAATCTAAACCATTCTCGAATTTACTTAAACCCACACAAAAAATTTCATCGAAATCGGTCCAGTTTAGAAGGAGTTTAGTGAAAAACACACGCACAGAAGATTTTTATATATAAAGATATATAAATAAAAGTAAATCCTCTGAAATAAGTAAATCCTTCACAAACACTGTCAAGGTCCTTTTATTGCATCCCAAATGTTTCGGAATAATTTTATGGATAACAGTGCACAGAAAATTTCGTACTTCGGAAAAACGTACATGTACGTCCGGGGCAATTATCGCTTTGGTTGAGTGAGACGTTTATATACGTCGGCGGTACTTAAGAGGTTGCAGTCGTTTCGTAGCTTTAGCGTCAAAGTATATTATTATTCACTTCAATAAATTGTTATTGTATGGAGGTGGTCGCGATGAAAATTATGATTGAATATTGGTCGCAATTAGTGAAAGCTTGAGAAGCACTGCTTTACTAAGCAATATTTTTATGAATATTAATTGAAGGTTTGTTAAATATAGGAATTACAAGTACTAGGTATACAAAAGGAAATAAGTTTAATTATAAAGATAATTGAATTCAGTAGAATATAGTGAGTTGCAATATTTATTCATCTTTATCGGAAACTTAGTGTATCTTAAGTATTGAACTTAAACGGATTTCTTTTATTTTCATGAAAGTCAATAGATTGATGTCACGCGCAAAATAGTGTAAAATTGATACTGCGGGGATATGTACAAAATGGATAATAACCACAATAATGAATGTAATGTAATACAGATGTGTGGAATTTAATGAAATACTTGCTACATTCCCCTTTCTTCTACTTTATTTATTAATACCATTAATTCATATTATTGAAGCACGATTCTAAAAAATACCTAGCCCTATAGAATTTTTTCTATTATTTTCTAAATATATAAGGAATTTTTTTTAATGAAATAAGCAACTATAATGTTTAAAAACAGATTTTATTTATAAGTTATTTCAATAAGATCGGGAATATTAATGTCGTCAAGAATAAAAAAGAAAAATGACGCATCATGGCTATTAGTGTTAGATTTAAATATTTTAAAATATGTTTATTTAAACCGCAAAAAAACTTTTCATTTAAAGCACTATCGAATTTTCCTCCTATTTTGACATTCTAAAACTTGTTTGACTGAACACACACACAAACCGGTATCCTCTTATATTTATTATCTATTTCTATTATATACATTGGCTACTTTGTTCTAGTAAATACTCATTACTTTCTCATTTGAAATTGAATTTTAGAAAATCTAATATAGTTTTTATTTGCAAACTCTTGTGAGTCAATGGAAAATATTCCATGCTCTAACTCTGTATTAGAAATAATAATAATATCAAATAATGTATTTTCTACGAGACAATTTAAAATACATTAAAAAAAGTTAAACATTTTCATTCAAAATTAGTGCTCAAAGAAGATTTAGTCTGTATCCTGTCAAACAATCTTGAATATTTCGATATATATTTATTAACGTCTAATCTTCACGGGTCACCCCGGCAGTCCACCATCGACCGCTATCAACTTCATGCCCACACCTGGTGTGAATGATGAGAAAATATATTTTGTTTACTTGAAAAAAAAACAATATACTTCATAACTACTATCTCTAGGTTAAATAAAAATTCAACAGCTACGCATTTTTAGTTTCAAGAAACCTGTTTTCGCAGCAGTAAAAATATATATAAATATTTATAGCGTATCTTTAGTCGATGAAATATTTGAATATCTAGCAAACTTGAAAGTTCGCTTCTTGAAGATTTTGAACTTTGTACTGAATATTTTTTGCATAATTTCTCTTTATAGAAAAAACACGAAATACTCTCATTATCAGGAAGTTATTTTTTTAAATCCCAGTAATTGAATTTATCTTGTTTGTTTCAACAAAAAAAAGAAAGAAGAGAAAAACAAGCATATTGCGATTTATGTTTGTCAATATTAATTGAAATACATTTTTCGCGCTACACTTCGACCTTATTAGCGAAAATCAAAACAATTTTACTATCAACGGAAAGGGAATGCGAACATTTTTACACCAAGGATAACTGTATGTATAGAACATCAGAAATTAAACTTAAAAAAATGCTGAAATATTATGTATAAATATAGAAAGTTCGAATGTAAAGATACCTCTATTTACGATAAAAAAAAGTATCGCTTTCCCCAAAACCCAAATCATACCATCTAATAATTCACTAATACGCTATTTTTCAAGCAAGGTATAAACAATACACAACGTATCGTTTCTTTTGTCAAATAGGAAAACGAAAATATCCTGATTTGATATGAATAAAGCATGGAATGGGGGAACATGAATTCGGAACACCGCATTGCTTTAGGAAATATATATTTGTCCCTATTCAGTTACTATGATCACAGTATTTTTTTTTTTGACTTCGATGAAGCAAATATAAAATAAATAAATTTTCGATGAGGCAATGTATCGGATTCGAAACATATTTATTGAACACACATACATATACACGTGTCTACATATATTATTCGGTTTTCTCGGTATTTCATGATGATGTATAACTATATATTGTTTCTAAATTATTAATGCCCCCCCTTTCTATTTCGATTGCAATAAAATCCTTCTTATAGCCCTCTCCTCTTGATTTAAAAAGAGAAGGACTTGAAATTCTAAAACAGAAATTTATTCATCTCTTAAGTCCTCGTAATTCACTTTTAGTCGAAATCCATTTCCGTATAACACAATGTTTCTCAACTTGTGGTGTGTGCCTCCTGGGGGGTCACGAGCATTTCGAAAATAAAAGATTTAAAAAATTATTAATTTACTGGAATGAATTAAAACAAAATACTTTTAGACATAATAAAAAATACACTTTTACTCTGATATAATTTATAGGCGCGCGCTATATTAAGACATCAAAAATAAAAAATACTTCAATACCTAATTAGCTATATTTGATCCTATAACCAAATAAAAAACTTTAATTTGAATTGCTGTAATCCCATGATGAGAGATTTTTTATTACGTTTTCTTTTTAAACCTAATAAACTACTCTTTCTGAGAAAAAACAAATCCCAGACCCAGAATCGAAAAATTTAGGAACATAAAAAAATTCATCACTGTGATTATTTTTGAAATACTGCACATTATAGCTGTAATCTTTTCTGCTGATAATCTGTTTGTTCTTCTAAGTTAATGGTAATGTTAATTATGACCCCTCTCATGTGTTTCTTTCTCATTTAGGGAAGTTGTATGTAATATATTTCTCTGTTGTGCTTTTTCCCATGGAAAATAGTTTTATGATATTTGGAAAACCACGGAGATCCCTTTGAAGGATTACTTGGCCAAGACTTATTTTTATGAGTATTCTCAAACATATAAAGCATAACGAAAAACGTTTTACACAATTTTTTTAGCAGTAACATACATATTATCATAATGAATGCACTTTTTTACTCGGAAGTCGTCGCGCGGGAGACACAGATTACGAAATCGTTAATTCTGGCAAAAGTGTTCATTTGTTACCAAACAAAAATTTGAAATTCCTTGAAAGTAGGTAAGTTTACTTTCTCTTAGTTAAATTATTCACTGGAATCACGATTTGTATCGTGTACAATAAAACAATTATATATAAAAAAGGATTAGGGTGACTCAATAACCCCGCTCGACCATATCGAGTGCGCGCCTGCTCCAGGGTTAAAACATGTTGATGTTTTTTCGCTTATGTATTAAAAATAATGCAATTATTCTTCATTGAATTTTATATTATTATTCATTATTTAAAATCAATTATAAATGCTATTTCTGTGAGGCTTAAAATTACAATTTGCTTAAAACTAATTATAATTTGTGCAACCATTTTTTTAAAAAATCATTTTACATTTTTGTAAACATTGTCGAGCATTTGGCTTTGCCCTCCTTACAATTCAGCTATTATATCAATAATGTTTTATTTTCTTATAAATGAACTCATGCAAAGAGAGGGCTTTTCAGCCGGTAAACTTTTAATGTATCAGTGCTGCACAGAGTATGTTACGATCATCAGTGGTTCAGTTAATCAGTGGTAGAATGCTTTTATATCAATCAACGTTCATATCATCACAATCATTAGACTCAATTAAATTCAATAAATCATCGAAGACAAGTGTAAGATTAAATAATAAGTTTAATGGAATATGGAGTGCGTCTGCACTCGGTCACGTACACAAGATCTCTCGTCAACAAAACATGTTTTTTTACAAGCAGCGCCCTCTATACTGAGGGCGGTTCTACCATTACTCCCCACTTAAACTCCTGCGGAGTTTACATTAAGATAATTAAAATTCTAAGGGAATTCAAGTAAAATTCATGCAAAATGAAATAATACAAATAAAATTCATGCAATGTGAAATAATACAAATAAAATTCATGCAATGTGAAATAATACAAATAAAATCCTATGAATTCAATTCTCAAATCACATGCATCATCAATAATACTGAAAAATCAAATTAGCAATTATGTAAATAGAATAATATAAAGGTTAAAGTTCAAGAAATTGTAAAATGTTCAAATGTTCTTTTCTACAGATGCAGGATCAACTGGAATAGGTAAAGGCACTACCTTTGTGATGGCTCGTTTTAAAATACCTGTTGAGGTTTTCACATTAACTACTCTTACAAAACCATCACTACCGGGAAATACTTCAAGAATACGCCCCATAGGCCAGTCCAGGGGCTTGGTGTTGGGATCCTTTAAAAGAACGAGCTGATTCTCCATCAAGTTAGGGTTCTGTACACTCCACTTAGCACGGGTCTGAAGATGGGTCAGATATTCGGTGCTCCAACGGTTCCAAAATTTGTCTCTCAGGGATTGAATGAGTTTCCACCTGGAATGATAGGACAAAGAATCCGAATCAGTATAAGGTTCAGAAAAGGATGAAATTGCACAGTTCGTCAAGAAATGCCCCGGGGTCAAAGGGTTAAGATCATTGGGGTCCGAAGAAAGTGGAGACAAGGGACGTGAATTCAGAACTGCTTCGATTTGTGCCATCAACGTAGTTAACTCTTCGAAGTTCATGATAGCTGATTTCGCTACCCTCAATAAAATGCGTTTCATGGACTTAATGTTTGCTTCCCACAATCCACCGAAATGGGGAGAAGCGGGTGGAATGAAGTTCCATTCGATTCCCTCTTCCGCGCTGAATAGCTGAATTCTGTTGGACTTCCAAATTTCGTTCCATTCATTAAGAATGTTTCTTGCTCCCTTGAAGTTCGTTGCATTGTCACTCCAAATGACGGATGGCTTGGATCTCCTTGTTATAAATCGTCGGAGATATGATAGGAAGGCTTCTGTGGTCAAGTCGGAAACAACTTCTAAATGAGTGGCTTTTGTACTGAAACAGATGAAAATGGCAATATACGATTTAAAGTCACTCTTGATCTTTTAAATTTGGTTTCGTGATTATAGGACCAGCGGGTAATCCAATCCAACTTTTTCGAAGGGTCTAGAAGGCACAATTCTGTCTCGTGGTAAATCTCCCATCATCTGGTTTATTGTCTGGGTTTTCTTGCGAAAACACGTAATACATTTATTTAATATTCTTCTTACACGGTTCTGACCCGATGGGATCCAATAAAACTGTCTTATTAAATATAACGTGGTTTGCAAGCCAGAATGTAATGATTTCTTATGATAGTGTTCAATTATTAAATCAGTTAAATGAGAGATGAGCCTTTGGCAACATCATTTGATGTTTTTGGAATTCAGATAGGGTCGAATGTTTCAATCTACCTCCCACTCTCAGTATTTCATCTTCGTCCAAAAAAACGTTTAAAGATGATATTTTGCTGCCCTTTGGAATCGGTTGTCCGTTTTTGAGACACTTTATTTCAGTTAGAAATTCATTTAATTGTACTTGTTTTACTAAAACTTTCGTGACATGATCAAATTCAGAAGCACTTATACAGTCTATTTTCCTTAATACTGGGTTCATTTTACAGTTATAAATAAATCTTAAACATAGAGCGCTTATTCTAATTAATTTACTAAAAGAGGAATATCTAGAGATTAAATTATTTTCAATTTGCCTCTTTTCAACCGCTGTATTTACATTAATTGATTTCTTCAATTCTAATTCATCGTTGTTTATTTCGGTTTCAATTATAGGTTCTGAAAATAATGGCCATTCTGTTTGTTTCATTGTCAACCACTTGGGACCATGCCACCATATTTTGTTATTTTTAAGACCATTTAAAGTCAAACCCCGACTTATTAAATTAGCGGGATTATCCTTTCCTTTACAGTAGCGCCATTCCTTGGGATCACTTAGTTTTTGTATTTCTTTAATTCTATTCTTTACAAACACTTTATGTTTATTAAAATCCTCCTTGATCCAGTAACATGTTATAGACGAATCAGTCCAATAAAAACGACTCACGGGCAGTATGAGTGCAATTACAATTTTGTCACTTAACCTTGCAGATAAAAGTGCGCCCATAAGCTCCAATCTAGGGATCGAAAGAGTTTTTAATGGAGCTACCCGACCTTTTGATGCTACAAAACTAGAAATAATATTTCCATCGTTCAGTTCTATGCGTAAATAAGCGACAGTTCCATATGCCTTTTGGAAGCATCTGAAAAGCAATGCAACTGAATGGTGGTTGCATTTGAAGGCAAAAAGTTTTGAAAGTAATATCGAGGAATTTTTATTTCACTTAAATAATGAATCGCATTACACCATTTTTTCCATGAAACTTCTACTTGTTTGGGCAATTTGTCATCCCAATCCAATCCTCAACACCAAATTTCTTGAATTAAACATTTTATTCGGATCGTATAAGGACCTATGAAACCTACTGGGTCAAATAATCGACCTGCGGCTTGTAACAAATATCTTTTTGTATTAATTCTTTTAGAAAGAAATGTTCCTAAATCGCTGGAATCAAAATAGAATGTATCAGATTTTTCATTCCAACCAACTCCTAAGACCTTTGAAGCTATCAACGTGTTCAATGACTCTTTATGTTCATCTACTTCAAAATTTAAATTTTTTAACCTTTGATTTAGCTCGGAAGAGTTGGTTCTCAATTTCCGAAGATCCATACTTGCATCTTCCAAAATTTGTTTACTTTCTATGCAGGTCGTCAAGGCTGCTTGGACACTGACATTTCCACACAGAAAATCATCAACATACAATGACTGGTTAAGATGGTTTAAAGTATCAGGAAAAATATCCACATATTTTTTAAGATGATGCGTTATCGTAGCTGCAAGTAGAAATGGACTTGATTTTACTCCAAATAAAACCTAGTCATTCGGAAAATATCAAGCCGTTTGTTTTCTAAATCAATTCCTGGATTTTCATCCAGAAAAATCTTGTAAAATCCCTTTCACTTTCGTCTATCTCAATCATCAAAAATGCCATTTTTATGTCAGCTACAAATGCAATTGGATTCACTCTAAATTTGATTAATAGAAAAAATAGGTTAGGTATAAAATTTAGCCCTGTGTGTAAACAATCGTTCAAAGATAGTTGTGCTTTCGCATGTGATGACGCATCAAATACCATTCGCAATTTGCTTGTAGTTTTATCAGTACATATTACTGCTCTATGTGGTAGATAAAAAATATTATGCTTTAGATTTTCTTCTTCAAATGGAACACGTTCTATGATTTTCTCAGAAAGATAATTATTTACAACTAATTTGTAATCCTCAAATAAGGAACTGTCATTTTTAAAACGTGATCGTAACTTTAGAAATCTTTTTCTAGCAATTTCTTCATTATTTTCTAACAATGTTTTCATGTTAGGTTTCCAAGGGAATTTAACTTTATACCGCTTATTTTGGTATGAAATTCCCGCTTCAAATTCAGACATTATATCATTATCAATATTTTCCTCATCAGACACCTCTCTGCTTCTATTCCTAAATTCTCTAAATCCCAAAATTCACTAAGCTGTTTAGAAATTTTGGATTCATTAACAATAACACTCATTGTTAAAATGTCCTCAGAATCTGTTTTAATTACTGCTGAAACTATATTATCAGTGTCCCTTTTCGGAGACAAATCGTCATCATGTCGATTTCGAAAACATATTGAGAAATGGTGGGACCCATTACAAATAGGACACGACTCCCTTTTTACACATTCCATTGCTCTATGACCGGGCGACAAACACAAATAACAACACCCTTTTTTTCTTAAAATTTCTCGCTTTTCGTTAGCACTAAGGGAACGGCAAGCGTCGAGTTCATGACCTTTGTTGCAGTATAAACATTTTCGGCTTCTAAGTTCTACTTTTTCCAAAAGGGTGGGAAATGAATGTGGTCGGAAATGTACTCTATTCGGGGGTGGCTTCATGCGTTGTCCGGGGAAATAGGAGCCTTTATTTTTTGTTCTGTTTTACGGTGGAGGGGAATAATGACATAGTTTCTGACTGTTTATTTGAGAAGCTTGTTCCCTACTACGGATTTCCAAGAGCAGGAACTGCAAAAGAGCGCTCAGGTCAAACCCTTCGTCCTTTTGAGAACGATTGAATTCCAAAACGAGTTCCGAGGGTATCTGTTTCAACAGGATGGGTGTTAATAAGTTTGAGTAGGATTCTCCTTTAACTCCTAAACTTTCAAGACTCCTTATTTGCGTTTCTGCTCTATCGTACAAATTTCTTAAGCCCACAATATCAGTAGGGTTTCTAACAGGTGTTAAATTTAATAAATTGCTCAAATGAGCGTTAATTAACATGTTTTTATTTCCAAATCTATCTTTTAATAAATCAAGAGCTCTATCATAATTATCATCAGAAATTGGAAATCCATTAATGCAAGCAAGCGCATTACCACATAAATATGATTTTAAATAATTAAATTTATCAACTTTGCTTAGTCTATTGTTTTTATGAATAGAGCTTTCAAATAAATTATAAAAATCTAACCATTCAGAATAATTTCCAGAATACTTATTTATATGCAATTTAGGTAAATTTATGTTCATACATTCAAAACTGTTGGAATCAATAACTTGGATATTTCGAGAAATTGTATCAACCTGGATAGAGTCAGAATTTATTCTCCTAATTTTAGAAGAAATCTTCGTTTTCCAAAATATAATCTCTTTAATTTCTTCCGAAGCTTCCATATCTTCAGTAATAGTGTCAACAGACAAACGATCTTCAATTAGTGTATTTAATAAACTTAAGTTACTTTCTTTATCATTTAATTGCTCTATAAAAGCTTCAAATTGATCAACAGGTTCATTTTCATTGTTGATCTTTCCTTCAATTTTATTTATCAATTTTGTCAACGAAGAACGTACCGCAGTACGCTTCTTTTTAAATTTTGAGAGATCTTCTGACATTTTAATCTTCTATTCAGGTATAATTCAGTTTCAATAAAAATTCGGCTTACCTGAATTCACTGTTGACGATGATATTTCTACTTCCCGGCCGATGCACCAATGTTACGATCATCAGTGGTTCAGTTAATCAGTGGTAGAATGCTTTTATATCAATCAACGCTCATATCATCACAATCGTTAGACTCAATTAAATTCGATAAATCATCGAAGACAAGTGTAAGATTAAATAATAAGTTTAATGGAATATGGAGTGCGTCTGCACTCGGTCACGTACACAAGATCCCTGGTGTAAACAAAGCATGTTTTTACAAGCAACGCCCTCTATTCTGAGGGGGGTTCTACCAGAGTATTTATATCTAATTAATTAATACTAAACTAAGAACAAGTTTAATAAGTAATAACGACTTCCATGGGCTTGTCTTGCAAAGCAAAGTTTTTATAAAGAAAGCTTATGATTAGAAATTGACCCTCTAAGTTCTTTTTCTATATTTAGTAGATATCTATATTTTGTCTTCTAAGCAGAGCCACCGCATTTTGCAATATGTTCAATTTAAAAATTAGAGAAAGGAAAAATAATATAACTATCCTATTACTTATTATTATTTTTTTTTGCTTAAATTAATGTATACAAAATTTAATACTTATGTTATTAATGCGTGTGGTTTATAACATTAAGATCGCGTATTGTAGTTAGCTTCAAAAAAGTGCATTATTATTGAATTCAGTACATTATTAATGTATACAGGAGGCGCGATAAAAGTTGTGATTGAAAAGGGGGGTGCCAGTATTGAAAATTTGAGAAACACTGCGTATAACCCGTTCTTAGCGGATCACTACTTATCAGAAGAAACATGCTTGCAAAATTCTGTATGTCTGGTAGTTACGGAGATCTTGTAATAAGTGAATGATTAATTTGTATTTATCCTCTCTTTCTATCTATTTATTAACGATCTGTATATGTATACACTCTTTTGCAAAAAAATGCGAAACACCATGAAGGAAGTGGTTGTTTTTAATGAAATTAAATATGTGTATGGCTCAAATACGTATAATAAAATATATAAAAAAAGTGAAGGTTGTAAGGCCCATCCATGCCTCATGAATACAGCTTGAATGTTCAAATCAGTAGCTGGTGAAACCGCCTTTGATGGCAATATATTATTGCATACGCCTCGGTAAATAGTCCAAGAAGTTCCTAATGTCATTCTGCCAGGCATTCAAAAATTGTTGCTCCAGATCTGCGATATTTTGGCCATTGTAGGGCCCCATAATATAGCGCCCTATAATGTCCAAGATACGCTCGACTGGTGAAAGGTCTCGTGACCTTGCTGGCCAAGGACGAGTATTAATGGCATCAAGGCAGTCCAGAGATATGCGAGTGGTTTTAAGCCTGCTATTATCTTGTTAGAATGAGCCTTGAAGTATAATATGCAGGGTGATATCAACATATCATTTGAGCTGTTAAAGATGTATGGATAATGATTAGAGATGACCTGCTGTCGTATAAAATAGCACCCCACATCGTCACACTAGGGGTTATGACTTTATGCCTTTGTAAAACAACGGCAGATTGAGACTGTTGGCCCTGACCACTGGTGACATGAATACGCTAGGTATCTGATTCAAGTGTAAAGCAGGAATCATCACTGAACCCTATGCAATGCCAATCTGATGGCAACCATGAAGATGCCACTCCAGCCGATTCCGCCGGTGTTGTGAGGTAAAAGGTAGACTTCTTAAAGTCCACTGTGAGCATAACCTCACCTCAGATGAAACATTAAATGATGGAGTGTACCACGGGGGTATCGAAAAGGCTGCAGTACGTTGAACTGCTAAAAGTGATACCATTGGAAGAGTTCTGGCCTATCGATCAGTCATCCGATCATGCCTTTTATATGAGAATATTGGTCTTCCAGAGTTTTCATTTCGTCAATAATTTCCTCGCAGCAACCACTGCTGCCATCATTTACGAACACCTGTGTCTGTACGTTGTAGGTGAAGGCCTATTGCTCGTTATGACCACCTAACTTCACGCATTCTAAAATACGATCACGTTTGAAGTTATTCAGTTCTTATAAGGTCTTCGAAAACATCATGATGGTAGCATTCGGTTTTTCTCGAGAATATCACAACAGCGGAAAACTAAAAAAAAGTATCAATTATTAACCTGTATTACCGGTTTTATACTTTGTGAGTTGCTCAACATAAATTCCCACTACGACAGCAATTGATGCTCAATGACCTTAAAAATCTGATCATTTGCATGTTTGATCAATATGTCTTTGCCTACAAAATTTCATCACAATCGGACCTTCTTGGTGCTTTGATATTTTTTTTGTATATATATATATATATATATATATATATATATATATATATATATATATATATATATAACCACACAAATCAATTTCCAGACTACTATTTTTATAGATACAGTAGCATTCCTGTTTAATATCCAATTTTTAAATTACTCTGTTATGAGTCTTTGGTTTCCACATTTCTTTAGTATCTTTCATCTGGAACAGAGGTCGTGGGTTTCTAAAACCCACGTTTGGGTTTCTACGAAACCCACGTTTGCTTTTCATTAAGCTCACTATTAATTTTTGTAAACGATCGAATTCTCAAAATCATTTTGCTTGTGAAAATAAACATAGATATAACATTAATTAACTCCAAAATTTAAATTATGCAGTTTGGATTCAGAATGTTGTGTAACTAGCAAATAATTTTACCTTTTTCAATCAGCTTTCACTCCACTACAAGTAACAAGTACTGTGACGGGGCTTTATCGTGATTTCTATTAATAAACCTCTTGGGAAAACTTTGGGGCCAGAATGGCAATTCTTTCTAACCAATCCAAGAAGAGAACATGATTGTATATTGGAGCTTTTGTATTCACGTGGGGTTCTTAGAGTTCCCAGATGGCCCAGAATTCTAAGAGTTTGATAAGGAGGTGTAACAGTGTCAGTGAAGTTCTCGGAGGGTGAAGTGCGAAACCGGAAGATTATCCATTTGACAGATCAAGTAGGATCAAGAATTAGTTTGACGATATAAGGACTGTAGCTGTTCACCGTGGCATAGCGATAAGATAATTTAGATTCAGCTTTAAGACTAGGGCTGATTCTAGTAAGTTAGGAAATCATCTATAAATATAGATTCGGGGGTCTATTGCGCTATTTGTTAGAATTACAGTTTAAGTCTCATCACCCTGAACATAAGCCTCCTTGACTAGTGTTGTTTTGGTTGAATGTAAAATAAGATCATAATAAACTAATTTTATTATTGAAGAGTTTGGTGGTCAATCTTTTCTCCCCTCAAACTATGGTCGCGTAGATGATGAAGAGATGATACCCCCAGTCCACGGAGTATCACAGTATCTCTATTTTCAAGATGCAAAGTAAAATTTATTCTAACTTTTGGAAATTAAATTTTGTGCAGAGGATATTTGAAAGACAATATTAAATTTTTCTCTTATTTGCATTAAATTTTAGCAGTCAGTAATGCTACTCTCGATAAAAATGTAAAAATTTGTCTGTGCTAATATTTAGTAGCTCTACCAAAAACATTTCTTTAATATTTCCGTTCAAATTCGATTCGATTCACTTGATTCGAACTAAAATTTACTCAAGTTGATATGCATTTTTCTACTGGCGTTAAAAAAAAAGAAGGAAAAAAATCTGGAATTTCCAAAAGAGCTGTGAAACATCTGTCATTTGTTTCCACTTGTGTACAGAAAAAACATTTTCGTTCTATACTAGTGGATTAAACTACTACTAAAACTCAGTGGCACAACAGTCCATGACGGCAAAAGCCTACTGTACCCATCTCAGTATACGTGACTTTAGTCACTGAGGTGGTTGAGTAGATGCTCCGATCAGGTGGTCAGTTGGACGCGAAGCCCAGTGCTTAGTCCCAAAGCAAGTTTGGTACTTTTTTATCGAGCCACTGAAGGGATAAAAGGCTGAGTTGAGTTTCCCCTGCCCGGAGATAGAACACCGGACCTGTGATGTGGAAGCGCAATACTTCACCATTGGGCCAATGATTCCATATACCTTTCACATTTTCATTCTGTACACCACCAAAAACAAAATACAGAAACCACTTGGAGGGTTAAAGCTACCTTAGGTTTCAAAATTCAAAAATTATTCCAGATGTAAAAATGCTTTGCAATAAAAAAAAATCACAGTCCAGTAATTAGAAAAGGTTATTTTCATTAATATGTTATAGTTTGAAATATTGTTGCTTTTGTTTATTATTAATTGAGTATATTTTCGAAAATAAAATTAAAAACTCACATTCATTCTTCCTTACTATTTAATATCTTTTTTAAGGTAAACTAAAGATGCAATAATTTTGTAAATTTGAGTAGGATAAAGCTTTGTTATCGTATCTTATTTTCTCTGGTTTTTGATCAAGATATTCCTTCAAGAAAATGGTAAGCTCAAAAGGTTCTCCAAAGTGTAAGAGGTTGAATACCTCTGCTCTAAATCATGAGGAATGAGACAATCTGAATGGGAATGTAGAAAATTATTCACAAAAGAACTGCACATACATCAAATAAAAATTAATTTTCTCTCTGTATTTTATTTGTCATTATAATTAAAACATTATATCTCTTCGTCTATACATATTACATGTTCTTAATTAAAACTGATTGCAGTTTTTCGTTTGTGTCACTTGATCCAAGTATTTCATAACGTAAATCTTTTCATCTATTAATAGTATTCTTTCGTCAAGGCTAAACAAAAAGTATCCTCTACGGCAAAATGTATGAATTAAATAATTTCGATGTAACCATGGACGGGTGTAGGTTGATTTTAATTACAACCTTTCCACGAACCCAAATTTCACACTCAGGGTAACAGCTCCTTTTTAAGGGTTCGGCTGAATTCCCCCCAAATCAAATCAAACACTCCTTAATAATGATAAATTAATGTCATAGAGTGGTTATTACAAAGTGAGTGCGCGAATGCATAATGAATTTTCATTATTTCCGACTTCTTAAGCCCATAATAAATCGTTTCTCGCTTCTTAACGAGCCAGTTAATATAGCAAAATCTGTTCATTATGGAGTCAGCTTGACAGGAAAATATCAGCATTTGCATTTTGCAAAACCCTCCAACGCTATACAAGAGGTTTCGTCCGCTTGTAATGGGATTTATCGTGACGCGAGTATTAATTTACGAGGAAGAAACGAAAGCGCAGAGCTTAGAGCGAATGAAAGGCTAAAATTATTTTGGACAGTTCTTTGGACTCTCTGAAAAGTTATATTTAGGATGTGTGATTTGAAATAAACTTTGAAAGTTAAGTACAACTCTTTAAATAATTCAAGTAATATTCATTTTTCAAAATTTATAAAATGAAAATTTCAAAACGTACTATTTCTCAAATAAACCCGAAACATAAATATTGTCGCGTAGATTAAGCTAATGTAGAATTAGATACTCTCTCAAATCAAATGACTGCAACTCTCGCTAATCACAACTCAAGACTTTATTCTCCGAACTGAATATTTCCTTTCCTTATATATTGCCATCGATAGTTCCAGAACTTTCAAAAAATATAATTACAATTAACTTTTATGCATACAAGTTACAATTAATAATAATAAAAGCACGACAGAGAATGAAAGAGTTACAATTAATAAAAAAATCTATCTATAAGCACGATGTACAAAAATTTAAGTCAATGCAAAGAAAACAAAAGAAGTTATTTCTGGGCAAGTTGGCCGCAGCCGACCGCGTTAGCAAGAGCGATAGATCGCGTCCATGGCAACCGCAATGAACTATTTTTGTTGCAGTATAACTTTTTATTTGATAAAAGGAATATTCACCTATTTGTTTTTTATAAAATAATCAAAGCTTAAAACTTTGCTTTTGCTGATGGCATTGATATTGTTGCTCGAAAACCCACTTTAGAGAAGGAGGCCCTCAGGAAGGGATTGAGAATTAATAAGAATAAGATTAAATACATGCCTTGTACTATAGCTAATAAGTCAATGGAATGCGAAAATATATGGAATTGAATGTCAAAAACTGGAAATAAAGGCTCTATTGTACAAAAGTCTTTTATGATCGGCATGTGAAAATGTGTTCATGTCTCGAATAGATTTTAAGAATTATTCTTGGAAGAATTCATGAAAGAGGCTTGTGGAGAAGAAGACAAAATTTAGAACTTTACCATTCATGTAAAGAATCTGACATCGTTAACTTCATCCAAGTACAGGGAATTAAATGGGCAGGCCACGTTACCAGAATGGGCGAAAACTGCAACACTAAATTTCAATGCACAAAAAGTTGGCACACGAATTAAAGGCAGGCCAAATCTAAGATTAATTACTGGCCTAGAGAAAGACCACCTAGTTTTGAGAACTACAAATTGGAGAACGCTAAACTGGAAGAAGATTTGCATGGAAAATGCCTCTTGAAAGGGCCAAGTCCCACTTCCGGGCTGTCGAGCCACTGTGGAAGGAATGAAAACTCAATTCAGATTTGTTTATAAACAAGCCGTTATAAACGTTTTTCTGGGTATTTCATGGCATTGTAAAACTATACATTATTTATTTTAGAATATTATTAACTAAATCTAGCATTAGGCTTTCGATTGTTCTGTAAAATATTGTTATTGCTCTCTAGTCTCTGTATTTAAAAGGAAGAGGATTTGAATTTCTAAAATAGAAATATATTTATAACTTACGCCCATGTTTTGTTTCTTCCTCATATTTGATTTCCTCAAACACCACTATTAGTGAATCTGTACTCTTTAAAAGAAACATATCGGCAGATTTCAAAAGCGAGATTTTTTTTATTATTTAAAGTGTTCTCGTAACAATTCACAACCCCCCATGGAAGTTGATTTCCGCAAAACCCGTTCGTAGTGCATTTGCTCTCCACTAAGGAGACAAGCCTAACGAATTTCAATTTTGTAAGTCTAATAGTTAAAAGAAAATATTATATATTATAGCAAAAGGGTCCACAGATTTCAAGTATCTTTCGCTGCAATGTCTCATACCTCTTGCATAAAATAATGTCCTAAATTGACAGTCTAGAGGAAAGTCCTATACATAAGATACGCAAAAAGGGCTCACTGGCGGTAATTCCACACCGAATCTGGGTGAGTTCGCAGGCTCAAAATCCGCCGTACTCCTTTGCAATATCCACAGTTCCAAAATCCGCCTTCTTCGCGGACTCAGATATAGCTGTATCACCAGTCTTTAGCTCGAGGTGCCTCCAATCCGGTTCCCTTACGTAAAGTTTCTCCAGTTCAAAATCCGCCGTACTTCGCGAATTCACTACCGTTTTTTCTATCGCTGAACACTGGCTTCCTGATCAATTTTCTCGCTGGAGGGGCCTCCAAAAACGGTTCCCTCAAATCCAGTCCTCTTCGTGCTCTCTCGCTCTCCTTATATATCTCTCGTATCTCGCCTCCTAATTCCTTCTTTGATCTCTTGTTCTTAGGCCGCCCCTGTCGGTCTCGGCCCATTTGATCTCTTGCCTGTTGGGGGCCGATGGCTCGGTGCACATTATAAGTTTTCAGACGCGCTGTCGTCACCGAATCGTGGGAAAACGAAAGCACAATGTTACGGCGTCTCTTTTTGACGATCGGGACAGAAAAGAGGATCTGGGAAAGATGATCCAAATCTTTGACCACCTAGTTACGAAATTCTTTCCCAAAAATTAGGGAAATGTTTGCAATTTTCCCACGTCTGTCGGCTCCTACTCTTAACAATTAGGGGGAAGAGACCGGCTTTATCACACTATCTATATCGCCCTCTTCTATGGAAGATGACTTCCACAAAAATCATTCTTACTGGATCTCTACTCAACTGAAGACATATGTTAGCTAAATTTAAATTATCCAAATGGAATACTTTAAGATGGATTTTTTTATCTATAAAAACTTTTAACCCCCCCTCTCGCACACAAACACACGTAGGTGCTAATTTTCACAAAACCCTTTCTTGCGAATCTCAACTCAATATTATTTTTCTTGTCAAAATCCGGAAAAAGGAGTATAATGACACATATAAGTTCGTAAAATATATTTCGGCATTATAATACTGGCATGGATCATAAATTATTAATTACTTAATTACGCAGAATTCAGTCACAGTTGTTAGTACAACATAAAACATCAATTTAAAAAACATTATAAGGAAGTATTACTTATGTTTTTTCAATTAATAAAGGAATGTTAAATAATGTGCCAGAAATATTTCGAATTTCTCTTAAATTAAAAGTAGAATAAACGCACACAAAAAGAGAAAACATGTATTTTAATAAAAATAAAGTTGCAATTATTTGGGAAAATTTTAAAACTAATTTATATCTGCAGACATTTTTAAAGCAATCACATTACGTGGAAAAATTTTCTAATTATTAATGTGAATGGAAAAAAGGATCTTTAATTGCAGAGTTTTAAGCCAATGATTAATTTTTACTAATAAATCCGTCAGCCTTCTAATACTGAAATATTAATAAGATTTTTATATTTATTTTGGCAAACAGTTTGAAATTTTAAAAATTTGTCTACCTCTTGTTTGTCGTTATTGAATAAATTCAATCTTAAGTTAACATGGGATTTCTAGAAGAAAGAAAACATTTTAAATCTGAAATATTAATGTAAGTACAATGAAGTTATCAAATTTATGGAAAAAAATTCCAATTACATGTAGCCAAAATCATAACATTTAGGAGACTTTTCCATATTTTAAATATTTGAATATTTCTTCTGTTATATTAGAATATTTTATTAATAGTAATTTTTTCTATTCAGTTCCTCCACAAATGACCTCTGAATGTACAGGAACAATTGTGCGAACCAATTGTTAGATTTTATTTATTGAATTATAAAGCCAAAAGAAACAAACTAAATATTTGATTATCCTACTAGTACCTCAAATCGGATATTTCAAAAAACTGTTGTCAGATGGTTGCGGTAAGCACAAATTTGCAACCAAAGATGCGCGTGCATTCCCCACTGATAAGAAAGCAGCGTAGAGCATTTTAGCAATGACCTCCATGACATCACACTGAGAATGAATGCTCTTTTCAAATACGGTAGATTCAAGATTTAGGTCTAGGTACCAACTGAGACCTAGCTCAAGATTGATAATGCATATTGATCCTAAATTATCACGAATGACACTATATGTTTCCGATAGTACAGTGATAATGGACCTGATGAATGAGAGGAATGTCAGCGAGAACTATGAACGCTAATTCCACGGCCACATGTTCGTCGTTTCGAGGCTACCTTCACTGATGTAATCCATTACGTAGATGACCAATGAATTTTCTATCTCACAGAGACCTACACGACTCTCTAAACCAGGGGTACTCAACCGGTTTTTTTTGGCCGAGCTGCATACATATGTTGGCTGTTTCACGCACGCCGCAATATGAGAATTAATGGGGAGGGGGAATGCTGTAAGACCAAGAAAACAAAGAAAATTTCAAATGTAGAAATTGATCGAAATATCAAAACTACTATTTTGCTTTTTTTAATTATTATCTTTATTTTTGTCACTAAATTTTTCAAAACTGGAAGCATTTAAGAATCACTCCTTCACAATTTCTGCATCAGTAAAATATTTCATATGATTACCAATAATATAACAAATTTCATAAGGGGTCTTTGTTACCGCTGTGATATTACCACTGACAAAACACTTTTTTGCTTTTGTAAAGATTATTCAAGGAAGCCTATATATAACCTCTTGAAAGAGATCTTCGAGGAAAAGTGACACTGAAAGTGTGATTCCTGTTTATTTCTGTTTATTGATATTTTATAAAAACAACACTTTCATGACAAATCAAACAATTACTGAACCATGCTTGATTTTCAAAGTCAACTTCCCAATCGCTTCGAAACGGTCTATTTTCTTCGAATATTTTTCGCTTGCAAGATATGAAAAAATGTTAAAAATTAGTTCCATTCATAAAAAGGTCGCTACTCCATTGTTGACTATAACCACTAATCAGTAAAAATCTATCAATTCGCACCCATACGACATCGACAACAAAAAGCAAAATTGATAGGTTTGATTTTTCAACAAAGAATTTCCCACCAAATTTTCATAAATAAATTAACTTCTCAGAGCAATGGGCCATGACCGGGCCACTTAAAAAGGCCTTGAGGGCTGCAGGTTGAGTATCACTGCACTAAACGGTGAAAACACTGATAATCTCTTATAATCACCCCGTTCTCCGGATATAATTCTTTTTGCGATGCCTTAGGTCGGCGTCTTGTTCCTAAAAAAAAGCTTGAAGCCTTCATCTGTGCACTAAGAAATGAATCGGAAAACTTTCATCAACTGTTTCTGGATGATAATGCCAAACAATATGCATCGAAATGTTGATGGTTTCATCAGAATCTCAGTTAATATACATCACACACCAACATGTGTGTATAGCAGTGCTTCTCAAACTTTCAATATCTGTGACCCAATATTCAAACATAATTTTCCTCGCCCCCCCTCCTTACAAAAACAGTGAATTGAATTGAATAATACTGTACTTTGAACGCTAAAGCAACGATGCGACTTTAACCTTTTTCGTGCCACTGGCATGTATAAATGTCTCGTTCACACAAAGCGTTGATTGCTCCAGACGTATGTATACGTCTTTTTGAAGTACGATCTTTTCTGTGTATTGCTATTGATTAAATTACTTTGAAGGCTTAGGAATGCAATAAAAGGACCTTGACAGTGTTTGTGAAGAATTTACTTATTTCAGAAAAAGTTTGTTTACTTATTTATTCCCCCCCCAATGCATGTCATGCGCGTGTCTATGTGGAAAAGGGTGGCATTGGGGAGTTAATCGAGTACATTTTATCGGCTGTTAAGCGATTAAATTATAAACTGTACAAATTATCAAGATAAGTGTTAAATTTGTACATAACTTTGTATACGACTAGCCCATGGAGTCACTGGTAACTATTAAACTTGTTTTGAGAGTATTGTTAAATTAATTATAAAATACATTGTGTAGTTCTAATACATTTATAAGTTTTTTATATCAGTGCAAATGTGTGTATTTTATTTCTTATTATGTCCGAGTGTATTTTGTTTGCTAACTTTCAGTGAATTAATAAATTTTTAAGAATAATCTTTTGTTTATGACTTTTAAATATGCTCGCGCCCCCTTTCGGAGTTATCACGCCCCCTACGGTGGCGCTCCCCACAGTTTGAGAAACGCTGGTGTATAGTACATGTGTGTGTGTATCATGCCGTTGCATGGTTTGTCCAACTGTGTTCGAAACAACGTACACGGATTTAAGCAACAACGCATCTTATGTGCATTATTTCAAAATAAATGATGTACAACTTATCGCTTTCGTTATGTTGTTGCTACTAATACCACCCGATCAACGGTGTCAGTTCAAGACCCACAAAATTCATCGCGGCAGAGGGTTAAAAAAGGTTTGTCGTTTTGGCCTCGGCCTTGAGGACCATGCACGTACTGGCAATTTTTTGGTTTCAATTCACTCCAATTTTGATGAAAAACACCGCAGGGTGGTACGGGGGTCTCCTGCCCCTCCTTCCTTACCACCAGTCTTTCAAGAAGACTTTCAGCTCGAAAAATATTTAGAGTTGCTCCCAAGCTGCACAGTATTATACATTTCTAAACCACACCTTCCCCATGTAACTCGGGTCCAAGACACAGCAGTCAGCGTCACTATCTATTATTCCGTCTGGGCTACTCACATTTGTTACAACATTCAATTCTTGATTTTATGCTACATCAGTATTTGATCTACATTCTTAGAATATTGTCCGCCATCCATGCGGTATACTAATTAGTGACGTTGACTGCTATGCCGTTGGGCCTGGATTCGAATCCCGGAGAAGGCGTGAATGTTTGTAAATATATAGTGCCTTCCATAAAGGTACTCCAAAATAGCTGCCGAGCCACAAGTCCTCTCGCAAAATTGGTGAAAGGGGAAGAGTGGTGGGGGTCCCTGGTCACCCACAAGGTAGTCTCCATCAAAATTAGGGCGAAATCGAGCCAAACTGCTCTGTCACCTGAATGGTGCTGTTACGGCTAACAACAGGCGTCATCGTAGCCCTTTGCCGCAATGAATTTCCCAGACATTGATCTCATGTTACTGCCGATCAGGTGACATAAGTCTCAACAACAGCAACAACATTTTTTCTAACGGTTTGTTAATGCATCGATATTTGTTTATGTTTCATATAATGATTTAGAAATTAATTTTTGTATATTTTTATAACTTAATGGCATTTTTTGTGTGTCTTGCAGCTAGGAGCTGTGACGATCCGGGCGAGGTACCGAATGCACGTCGAGAAGGTGACATCTTCACATTCACGAGCCGAGTTACCTATCACTGCGATCCTGGGTATGAATTGGTGGGCAGAGCCAACAGGTACTGCGAATCCAAAGGAGAGTGGAGCGGAGTCCTGCCATCATGTAGACGTAAGTAGCAATTGCATGGAACACTGCATATATACAGAGTGTTTTTTTTCCAGGTTTAGAAGTTTAAGGTGGCATTACTTTCCAAGATGGTGACCGATTTAACAGCTGTCAAGTGATTTATTCTCAGTTTGGTTTGACAATTCATCATGAATAGACTCACGCCTGAACAACGCTTTCAAATTGTGCAATTTTATTTCGAAAATAATGGTCGCGCGATTTTCATAAGCGAATTTTATTTAGCGGTGAAGCGCACTTCTGATGGAATGGCTACGTCAACAAACAAAACAGCCGCATTTGGAGTGAAGCTAATCCACAAGTGTATGTCGAAACACCGTTACATCCAGAAAAACTGACTTTTTTCTGCGCTTTATGGGGTGGTGGAATCCTTCTTCAAAAACGATGAAGGTCACAACGTTACAGTCAATGTTGATCGGTATAGAGCCATGATTGCTAATTTTTTCATTCCTGAATTGAACAATCATGATGTCCAGGAGCTGTGGTTCCAACAAGACGGCGCAACATGTCACACAGCTCGTGCCACAATCGATTTATTGAAAGACACGTTTGGTGACCGCCTAATTTCACGTTTTGAACCTGTGAATTGGCCTCCGAGATCTTGTGATTTAACAACGCTAGACTATTTTCTGTGGGTCTATGTAATGTCATTGGTCTATGCGGATAAGCCACAAACGCTTGACCATTTGGAAGACAACATTCGCCGTGTTATTGCCTATATACGGCCACAAATGGTTGGAAAAAGTCATCGAAAATTGGACGTCAGATTGGACTACATCCGAGCCAGCCGTGACAGTCCTATGCCAGAAATCATATTTAAAATGTAATGCCACAAGAGTATCTTTCGGATAAAAAAAAAAAAAATTTATGTCAATTGAATAATACATCGTTGTTTTATTGCAATTTAAAGTTCTATACCTCTCAAAAAAACACCCTTTATGTTCTAATTTCTTTATACAGCCACTTATCAAAATTATAGTTTTACTGATGTAAATCGTAGTTTGAAGAAAACCAATAATCGTTGTAGACAAATAACTTCCAGATGAACCAAACTTTTCGCGGAGTTTACAAACGCATATTCAGTATCGACAATAATATGTATCATATACAGTGTGCCTGCACACAGTAAGTCCGTGATCCCCCGATTAATTTATGAACGAGAAGAGCTAGAGTTATAAAAGTGGGTTCTAGGTATAGTACAGTTGCCATACGCTACACAAAAAAAACTGCTTACAGAGTCACCTAGTGGATAAATTTGGAGTTTGCGCTCTTATGTCAAAAGCATTACACATAAATTTAGGCCATTGTGGGATATATTTTATAAAGGTACTTTACTATGCATTTTTCTTCATATTATGAAACTTAGCGTAATTGTTAGTATAGAAAATGTCCTAGGAACACAATTTTTATCTTTTCATATCCTTTTCTAAGATGTACCACTTATCTATTTATTTTTCAAATAGATGTTCTAGTCAGAAAGAAAGCCTGAAGCTTGCAACCGGATTTTTGAACTAACTGAAAAGGGAAAACATTTGCGAATGATCGAAACAATAAATCAGATTCCTGAGGTAAACAATAAGTTAGAATACTTAAAGACGACAAAAAATATACAATATTTATATCAGATTCCTTTCTTTTTTAGATACACTATTTTTTCAAAAAATATCCAATCTTTGACCAGATAATATATCTTAGTTACTTTATGAGATTGAGATCCTAATCCGAAAACACTTGTGGAAGAATTCTTTTGGAATGGTGTTCAATCCACCGTCACGTTCTGTCTTATTTCATCTCTACTCTTAAAACGGAATCCTTTCAATGGCATTTTGGGGGGCGGGGGGACAATTAGAAGTCGCATGAAACCAGGTTCAGCATTGATAGCGTCCAATAGGTCCCGTTCAACTGCAAGACGGAGTTCTTTTTGTTGCACCGGCATAAGTTTTCAACCGATCTACGCATGCTCAAACAAAAGTGCGTGTGGGGAACCTATACTGATCTCAACTTGTCCGACAGTCTAACAATGATCTTTCATTATCAGGTTTTTCATCTTTTCAACAACAGCTGCAGTCTGATTGGTTTGTGGCCTCCCAGAATTCTTGTCATTCTCTTCCGATGAGTGGTTACTTTTGAATTGCTTAAACCCCACCTTTTGACTTGTTTGGCCGTTGTGGCATCGTCTTTAAACACTCGCTGAATCTTACGCAATATTTCACTTAGAAAAATCACCAAACTTTTGACAAAAATGTATGATGCAATACTTTTGCTCAAGTCGTTCAGTCATCTTTGAAGGATAAAAAAAAAAGTTTAACACGTATAACAGCACCTCCCCCAACAGGTCAAAGCACCTCCCTAGACCCAAACAACTGGTACACTGGAATGAAGGCAAAAAATTCAAGCGTGTGCGTTAAGCTTTCACATCCCATCGACCGCAGTTGAGCCGTCTTAGAATCTCTTCTGTGTGCTAGAAAATTCAAAGTCAGATATTTTTTGAACAGACTATATATTCCATTCCATATTCTGTTTCATTACATGCTTTTTACAGTACATTCGAATGACATATTTAGTTGGAGCAACCACATTACATTTGTTTCATTCCTAAAATATGTATGACTATTAATTTTTCTAAACTAATACAATTATATCAATAAATGTCCATTGTACCAAAAAAAAGGTATACATACATGCATACATTTACGTGCATTCAAAAACGTTAAAAACATTAAAATGCCTGTTTCACTTCAACAAAAATTACTTTGAATTTTTACAATTCCCAAAAGTTGAACTTTAACCTGCTTGTGGAGGTACTTAACATAAAAACAATTTGTTTTCCTTTTTTTCCTTTCACCTTTCATCTGTATCCCTCCACCAGGCGCGCTACAAAAAGTTACATCCATAGTCACGCGGCCTCTCTCAGATACATCTCCTCATACTTAGTCTTAGAGATGATTTAATCATTTTATTAGTGAAATGTGAGATTAAAATATATTTGACATAAAATAATACTTAAAATTGAATCAGAAATTGAGATATTTATACGAAAAAACATAGAAAAGTTTGGTTATCACTGAGTCCCCAATGGTTACATTTTAAGATGACTTGTTGCAGAGACTTCACAGCCACCTACAATAGTCAAGGCACGCACATGCAATATTCGTATAATACATTGCGAAATTGTAATGTTTTCTTGATGTTCTGACAAGAAGGAACCATACCTTCTTTTACAAGTTCCTGGTGATGTTGTTCTTGGTTTTTCGTCTTGAATGGGGCAAATGGGTCAAAATGAACGAAGTATGTGAATGTTACACTCAGACCAAATTCGTTGGTGCTATTTTATATAGCCATGACCGAGTTTTCCTAGATATGTGCACGAGGAGTTGATTCTCATCATTGATATTTTAAGAGTTTATCACAGATACATTGAGGATTGAATAAAATATAGTCACTGTCTAGGCGCGGGGCATCCCTCAGATGTATCTCAACTCCTAACAAAAAAATCTGTCATACAGAAGTTACAAAATACTTATTTCCAATTATTTTCCTATAAAACTGAAAACAAAGTGATAAAACTGACGTTGTTGAGCGCGCTGCATTTATTAGATTCAATGGTCTGTGCCACACGAAATATGAAAAAATCATCCTCGTCCTCGATACAGAATCCTAGCACAAGGGACGAAAGGCAGATAGAAGAAAGAGGGGGGTGTCAGCCCAATGTGTGGATGCTGCACCGAAACTATTTTTTATTATGCATCTGAGAAATTCGTGCAACTAACCGAGGAATATACTAGCGAACATATTTTCTGCATAGGAAAGTTGTGAAATGCTCAAAAAGTTTTTTCGATACTCCTATATTGTACCTGGTGTCTGAAAAGTATGATTACACTTTCAAATATTAATTATAAATGAAAGAGAAAAGATATTCACTCTTAAGTTTTTGTGTTCCGTAAAGAAAATTTCAAACTTTTTCACAATGTAATAATGCACGATTTTAAAATGCCCATTCATAGTTGTGTACTAAACATCGAGCTTATATGAGATTTCTGGCCAAGTTCTTTGAAGCATTGCAGGATCAGCATTCTTAAAGAGATTCATAGTGTTATGAATTGGAGATTGGTAAACAAAGTTTTGCGCGTATCCACTTAAGAATTCGAAAATTGTTGATCTGGAGATTTAGGAGGCCACGGTATTTGACTTCTGTTCCCACCCATCGCCCGCAGAACTTCATCTTTCTTTCAAATTTCAATTTGAAGGAACCTCATTTACGTTGCACATGTGTTGTTGATTTAAATTTGATAAACCTTTCTGAACCCTGCACTTGTTCTTGTGGTGAAGACATTTTGAAAC
The DNA here is from genome assembly GCA_019973935.1 of Trichonephila clavipes. Classification (NCBI taxonomy): domain Eukaryota; kingdom Metazoa; phylum Arthropoda; class Arachnida; order Araneae; family Nephilidae; genus Trichonephila; species Trichonephila clavipes. The sequence goes on along the minus strand of BMAU01002603.1, from coordinate 472,398 downwards.
GAAAATGTTGTAAAACGTGTACATTGCGCCATCAAGGTTACATTTCAATAAACAAAAACTTGAACTCTCCTCCATGCACGCTTCAAGAAATTCCTTCCAAAAGCGCGTGGCATATCTCAGATGCATCACCTTATACTTACGTTTAAAGGTTATTTAATCATTTCATTGGCAAGATTTGACATTAAAGCGAAATTTTATATCTAAATTATCGATATGAAGTGTAATTGTTGTTATTGAAACTCTTAAATTTTGTATTATATATAGCATATTACCTACCTTATCAAAATAATACATTGTTACTGAAGTAATAGTACCCATCTATTTGCATCACCTAAGCATTCAATGTCCATTAGGGACAGAAAATGATTCAAAGCAAAGGAACTATAATGTGTTAAAAGGGAGGAAGGAAAAACAAGGATGTGTCTCAAAAAAGTAAAGAAGTATATTTCTGTATGAATTCGTATATTGAAAAATAAACAAAAAAACTTAGGAAAATTGAAACCATCTGTGGTAACCAGCTCAATGAACAAAACTAAAAACGTAAAAATATATACTTAATGTGAATACGAATAATTAAATAAAAAATTACTTTGGCATAAACCTGACATCGTTAGGTACATACGTCGTAATATAATATTTAAGACATAATGATAAATTTCAATTAAAAAAACATATCACTAAGGTAGGTTAGTTATAATCACTGTCACCACTGCCTATTTAAAAATTTTGAGATCCTTTCTTTTAATCTTCACAAATCATCTTTCAAGGCTCAAAGCACTTGCATTTTTCTCATTTTGCGCAACCAAATTTTGATGGTCTCATTTTCTTGATCTCCCCCCGGACAAGGGGAACAGTACTTCTTCTTTCAAGTTTTTTGCATTGTTTATCTTGCTTCTTCATCTTTTGAACTGGGCACCGAACAGCATGTATTTCTTCAATCCTGAGTTGTACTGAATGAGGCATATGAATGTTATTCTCAGGCCGTCTTCGATCAGCATCTCTGATTCATCGCAACTCTCAGCAGAAAAAGCATCATAAAGAAATTGCGAAGTACTTGTTCCGCGCAATTTTTGTATAAAGCTGAAAACTACACTCTATTTTACAAAAAAATAAATAAATAAAAATAAAACACGAAAATTTACGAAGAATTAGAAATATATTAAAAATTGTGTTTTTGATGCCCTACATCTGTCACATTTAAGGTATCTGACTACTTGCGACAACTTTAGAAAAAATGGAGGCATTACAATTTTTTGTAGTTTTTAGATTTAGTTATTACGTTTTAAAAAGATTTGCTAAAATTAAGAAGAGAAAAAAATAATTATTACTTAAATGGGGAAAAAAAGTTAAAAATTTACAAAAAAACAGGGCCCATTCTGTGCAAAAAGTTTATGATCAAATTTTCAATTTTGATATGTTGCCTTCATTTTTAAGTGACCTTTCGGATAAGAGATATTTTAATTTTTACAAGAACTAGAGCACTTTAAGTTAGTTATTATATGAAATTGCTTAAAAGCAGTGATTATATTCACCTAAGGGACTCTAACTGTTGTAATAAAACAGTAATTGATAAACCTGGAAGTTAAAACACTTCTACTATTATACAGAACAGAACAAAAAATTTTAGTTCACTATTTTCAAAACATTTTGAGCAATCGCTGTCCCGTTGGAGCATTTTTTAAAAAAAGAAAGAAAAGAACGCATTTCGAGCAAAACGCGTTTTAAAGTATGGCATCATGCTTAAAGTAGGGGCATCTATTTTTATTTCATCACTTGTAATGTTTGTTCCAGTGCATGAAAAATAATAAACTTGGTATTTTATAAAGCTCATAAGATGGCCTAGACAATAAAATCATGAAAACAATCTGTCAGTTTTTGGTAAAATCTACAATTTTAGGGTAATCATTGTGACGAATATTTACGGCACTTTTCCACTAATACTCTTAGGCGTCTTTCGGGATTGTAAATTCGCTTATATTTCAGCTCTAAAAGAAGAAAATGGGATATGCAAATCGGATAGGGTATTTAAGGAGAACATTGTGAGTTAGCTTTGAGAAGGCGATTGGGCCAGCAGTAATGACGAGGTTAGGAAGATTCAAGTGGATTAAGAGATTAGAGTACTGCTGTTATTATTCAGCGAAGTAGCCTTAGAAAGATTAACCTACCTGGAGAGAACTACATTACAGTCAAGTGATATATTCTAACTTATTCTATCTGACCACAAGCGTTAATAGATAATAAAGTTAGTTAAACTTTAATGAATGTTAATAATTCAAGCGTGTATTTCTCGGACCTCCTATTCCGGTAAACCCGTTCGATATTGAGCTTAGTAATTGATTAATTTCATATTTCGTAGTTTAATTTAATAGTAAAGGTAAATCTCTTTGACGTAGACATATTGCTAAATATTTGTAATTAGAAGATTGATATTTGGACTAAGTGAATAAATATAATTTGTTATTATACAAATGGCGTCTGGTCATTCTTTGCCTCAAGTTAATCTTAGTGTCCAGGGTGGAACCCAGGGGGTTCTCACATCATTCCTGCAGCCCGAAATGTGGAGTGGTAGACCGTATCCTTAGCACCTAACCATAGTGCGAGTTGTAGCAACCGGCCTGGAGTTGTTGGTGTTTGGGGGTTCGAGTAAAGATCAGACATAACCAGTTTCAAATTTAGATTTATTATCCCACTGACTTAAACCACACAACTATAAAGGTAGGGAATTTATTACGTAACTAATTAGAAGAGAGCAATCTTATGGATGAATAATACTTAACATATGAGTATAATCTACTCCAATGCTTCTCAAACTTTCAATATTTCGACCCAATATTCAATTGTAATTTTCATCGCCCCCCCCCATACAATAAATATGTATGGAATTTATAATAACATACTTTGACACTAAAGCTACAAAATGACTTTAACCTCTTAAGTGGCCCCGACGTATATAAGCACTTCGCTTAGCTACTGCGTTAATTGCCCTGACGTATATATACGTCTTTTCGAAATATAATCTGTTCTATGCACTGATATCCATAAAAATATTCCAAAGCCTATTTATGCAATGAAGTGACCTTGACAGTGTTTGAGAAGGATTTGCTTATTTATTCCTTTTCAATCCCCCCCAATACGCACGCTTACGTGAAAAACGGTGGCATTTAGAAGCGAATCGCGTAACTTTGAAGCGTAGTTAAGGGATTAATTGTCAGCCGTAAAAATTACCAAGATCCATGTTAAATTTTGTATATATTTTATATATGACGTCCATGGAATCACTCGGATTTATCAAACTTGTTCTTGAAATTGTTAAATTAGTTACTAAGTACATTGTGCAGTACTGATACATTTATAAGTGTATTATATCAGCGTAAATGCTTATTTTATTTTTTATCATATCAAACTGTATTTTGTTTGTTTACTTTCAATAAATTAACAGTTCTTTTAAATAGTCTTTTGTTTTCGACTTTTCAATACCCTCGCGCCTTCAAAATAAGCTCATCATGCCCCCTAGGGGAGGGCACGCCCCACAGTTTGAAAGACGCTGATCTACTCCACTTATTCTTGGAACAATCTGGTCTTCTACGCTGGACATCACGGTAAATATCTTACTTGTACGACCTCCGGTCGTAACTCGCACAATCTTATAACTTATTCTCCAATTATCTATAATTGACCATCCGGCGACTATCCGTCGACTAACATCCCGTACCTAAATGCTTAAATAGAACGCTTAAATAGAACAACTCATTTAAATAATTCAAGACAGGGGGAAGAAGGAAGCGCGCGTTCCCAGTTATCATGTGAAGGCGACACCAAAATTATTTTTACTATGCATCTCAGAGATTCTCGCGTCTAAAGCAGGGTTAATCTTTTGTTTCTGGAACGTAAAAAATAATAATTGAACATTTGATTCATTTTTTTAAGCGTAGCCATACTTTTTGGACGTTCTATATTCAAGTGCGTTACAAATTTGTGTTTAACGCTTAATCTACGTCTTAGGATTAACATTTCTTTCTTTTTTTAATTTCGTATCAGTAATGATTTCCTTCTGTTTTTAACATTCTTCCATCCCGAGATTTTCAACTTCGCTTGATCCTATTTCAAGGAGTTTTTATATCCCTTTCTGTCAAAACACATTATTCGTTCGAACAGTTGAGCATACACAAATTGCATTAGAGGAGTTAGAATTTGGGTCCCGGTCTCTGCTGACAAAGAATTTTCCCGCCTGCGTTAACGTCATTAGATCCTAATGATGTTTGACAAAGCGAGAGGGATTGACTTCCAATGAATTCAAAGAGTTCGAAACTGTTTTTAGAAAGAAAAAAAAAAAAGCTTTCAACTTTGACAAGAGATAAATCGTGACGAGAATATAATAACTATGTCCTCCGGAGAAAAAGAGTTTCTTGAAAAGACGTACACCCCCCGCCTTCACTTTTCGAAGCACTTTGTGAGACAAAGTATTACTTTTGACCGTCTTATCGATCTGAACGTTAAAAAGAACAACTAAAAAACAAAAACAAAAAAATGTTACTCAGGGATATAATTTTTGTCTTGTTTTTATTTAATCTGAATATTAAAGTGGAAGGCTTATTTATTTTTCCCCTTGATTTATAAACTCTTTTTGAATAAAATATTTCATCTGAGTGGAGTTTTTTTTTATTTCAAATATTTCTTCTTATGTTCAACTTCATTCCTACTCTAGTATATTTTTCTTCCTGAATTCCCTTCAGCCGGCTGAGTGGCGTGGTGGGTATTTTGCTGGCCTCCTGCACCCAAGGTTTGACCCCGACTCAAGTCGGTGGATTTTCATGATGCAGAAAATCGACAGCGACTATTCCGTATACGGCATTTAAAAGATCCCTAGAGTGTCTGTTTGCCTTAGGTGATCTTTGCAAAATTAAAACCTAGTGCAGGTTCGCATCGTCAGAGCTCAGGTGCCTCCCTCTAGGAAGATAACTGGGTGTCAAAATTACCTGCGGTGATTGGCATCTGCCTATACGGTGCCACACTAAAAAGAGTATTGAGGTTAAAAAAATACCGGGGAAGGTACTTGGTCTACAATGGTAAAACAACAATCCGCCGCTTATTTGAAAAAAAAATCATTCCCATATAGAAAATAATAATAAAATACCTTTTACACAGAATTAAAGGATTGCAATTTTATTTCACATTTTTAAATATGAATATCTTATGAATAATGTATCTTTGATAATTTAACGTAAAATGCATGGCATAGCATCAAGATGTATCTACGATCTGTTTCTATTTTCTGTTATCTATATCTAGCTCTCCCACAAAAATCTCTAATACAGTTCTGTGAATTCAACACGATTTTCTATCTAATTAACTCTGACTTTTATTTTATCCAGTTACAAAGTTATCGAGCATTGAAAGGATTACGAGAGCCACTTCATAATTTTTAGTATCTTTTAATAATGATTGTCTTAATTTACTTTTTGGCTCTTGGTATTGCAAGGAATCTAAGCATTTTTAATACATTCCCTTTTTCGTTTAAATGGCTCTTTTTTTTTAAAAAGTGACTGCATTCGAAACATCGATTTTGTTAAATTGTATAAATGATCTTTATGTGAAATTTAGTATCACTTTTTTTTTTAATTAAAATATACATATATGCATAAAAATGGTTTTAAGCATATTATTGCAAGAAAAAATAATTTAAATGGAATATTTTAGAGAAAAATGAAAAAAAAAGCATAACATATTTTCAAAACATATTTTTATGCAAAGTTCTTCTGTAATAATGATTTTTATCTGTGTGTATATAGCTAGGTACCTATACCAGAAGTTTCTAGTAGCCGCGGTAGCTTAGTGGTAAAAGTAAGACTCGTGATCGGCGTATCATAAGTTCGAGCTTAGTGTCACTGAAGATCCACCGTGTAGGGCGGCGATGCTCGTTAAATCTGTCAAGATCTAAAACGTCATCCCATTGGTGTGGTGTGGTAGTTAGGATAGGAGGTGTCATCTCAAGTGTTGTCCTCTTCACTTGACCATGGTTCAAAATTACTAGGTTCGGACCCAAAAAGCCCTCGTGATGCTGAACTGTGCGACGTTAATACTCACTCCCCAGGTGTTTCTCTCTATATACCAGTTATACTTATATACTAGTTAGTTCAGCTCTAATATAGGAGCCTTAGCTATATGTAGGCAAAATCTTATTAGTATTAGAAATGTTTTCATAAAATGAGACTTCATTCTTCCTTCATTTTTGGCCTAAAAGTTGCATTTAAATAATTTTTTTTCCTTGCAGTAAAATTCGTAAAATAATTTTATACGTGTATTCTAATATAACCGATACTAAATATCTTAAAAATTATATATCCATTTATTCATTTTGAAGAATATGTTTAAGTATTTTTTTTCATAATAAAATTCGTAAAACAATTTTATACATATATTCTAATACAATCGACAATAAATATCATAAAAATTATCCAATTTCAAGAGTATGTTTAAATATATATATACACTCATGTCCATAAATTAAGGATAATGAAGTTCAGGCAAAAAGAAAGAGACATAAGCAAAACAAAAATTAACTTATTTGTAAAGTATATTTATAAACAAAAGGTAAAGAGCAAAAAAGATGCTATATGTTTGATATAATTAATAAAAATTGCGATTGTTACTCCATGGAGCAAATTTCGAAAAATAACCTATTTACAGAAAACAGTATAACATGGTTAGTATGATGGTTAATACGAAGTATGTCTCTCGGGCGATGCAATACAGGCCTTACAACGCTTAGGCATGCTGAGTATCAAACTATCAATCTGATCTTGGAGAATATTACACCACTCATCAAGCAATGCCCTCCGAAGTTCCGTTAGACAGGTGGGAGGGGGTTGACGGGCTGCAATTCGTCGACCAAGCATATCCCACACATGCTCTATTGGATTCAAGTCCGGTGAGTATGCTGGTCAATCCATGTGGGTGATATGCTTCGATTGAAGGCATTCGTCTACAATGTTTGCACGGTGAGGACGGGCGTTGTCCTCCATAAAAGGAAATTCAGCACCCATGACGCCTCGAGAAACAAACGTACATGTTCTTCCAGATTAACATCCCGATAGATGTGACCTGTCATCGTTACACTCTGAACATGCAGATCAGTTCTGGAACCAAGAACAATTCTTCCCCAAACGAGCCATCCTGCATCACCGTAACGGTGACGTTCAATGGTGTTCTCTTGGTGGTAACGGGTACCTGGGGCTCTCTATATTAAAATCCGGCGAGAATCAGACTGCAAACTAAACCTGGACTCGTCGGAAAACATCACACAAGACCACTAATATGGCGTCCACAATGCATGCTCACTACTTCAGGTTAATCGCAGGCGACTGTGAGTTGCGGTAAGTGGAACACATCTGACAGGCCTATGAGCATATAGACCAATGTGCCCTAAGCGTCTGTACACGGTCTGCCTTGAAACTGCCGTACCTGTAGCTGAAGAGAGCTGACGAGACAGGCCTGATGCTGTGCTCCGTCTGTTTTTTTGGCAGTAACTGCAAAATACCGGTCCTCATGCGGCGTTTTAACTCGGGGCGACCTTTACTGTAACATCTACTCACATTACCATCATCTTGGAATCGTTGCCAAAGCCTGGAGATAACACTCTGAGTGATTCCATGTTCCTCGGATACTTCCAGCTGGGTACGTCCTTATTCCATTCGTCCAATAATTCTACCACGTAAAAAATCATCCAAATGCTTCCTTTGTGCCATAACTATGCGGTTATTGCACTGAAAGTCTTTTTAAGTGTTTGTGAACAATTTTACTTATTTGCCACCATTCCTTATATATCCCTCTCTTACACTCTCCTCATTGTGACGTACTATCCGCGCCATTTGGTGGTTTCCTGTAATTTGCATATTCGTCTTCAAAATGTGTGTGATAATTCTACAGGTGAAATTTTTAATTTAGGGTTCAATTTCTGTGTGATTCAGAATTATCCTTAATTTATGGACATGAGTGTATATATATATATATATATATATATATATATATATATATATATATATATATATATATATATATATATATATATATATATTGTAATAAAATTCGTAAAACAATTTTATACCTTTATTCCAATACGACTGACACTAAATATCATAAAATTTATCCATTTATCCATTTTACAAAACCACGGTTTCGAACGCAGTCAGTCACTTAAAAAAAACTTGAAATGTTGAATATTCTGCTTATTATTTATTCTAAGCCAGAAGATTTGAGTTCCGTTGTTTCACAGGATTTACAAAAAATTTCCGCGGATATCTACCTTATAAAATAAAAACATATATTTTTAGACCGTGAAACAAGAGGATATAAATAGATATAAATATGTACAATCTATTTCTAAAGGTGTCACGTATGAGAATAATCAGAAAAAATGACAATGAAGAAAAAGTGAAACTCTAGCGTTTTTACAAAGAAGTGTTATAACTGAAATTGGTGTACATTGTTAAACGCAAAGAGATTGTAAATTCTAGAATATACTATTAGTGGCTATTAAAGATCAAATTTTTAGAATTAAGTTTTGAAGAGTGAATTCAATTTTCAATTAACTTTGTACATTAAATGTCCGAAATTATTCATTTATTTATTTTTACACTGATTACACATAGCAATCCACTACAATTCTAATTTTAGTTTGTATAAGGTTACTACATTGGTGGACTCAGCAAATAATTTTACGCCAAATCCACTGTTTTACGCAGAAGAAATTGAAAGAGAAAAGTCATGTAATTGAAAAATACGCCAAAAAAGATAAAAAAAAGCTATGAAGAAACGGTACTAGATATAAATATGGTAGCCTAGCAACTGTAATATTCGGATAATTCAATTCTTACTATATATTATATCTCACCTCTCTATATATTTATTTATTCACTTTGGTGGAAATTTCAATCGTTAATAAAATACATTTTAAAGCGCTCCAATGAGCTAAAATTTTATATGCATTATTATTTTAAATGATAATTGGTAATTTAAAAATAATTAATAAAAATTAATTGATTAAAACTAATTATTTAAAGAATTACAAATACAGCCACGTTGGCAACTTAGCGACCCTTTTGGCGACTTGTGTCAAAACTTGAAAAGGTTTTTTTCTCACATTTTAAAGCGCTCATTTAAGCTGAAATTTTCTATACTCTATTGTTTGGGGTAAAAATCCGATAATTTAATTATAATAAATTAAAATGAATTGACTGAAACTAATTATTTAAAGATTTACAGATGCAACTACGTTGGTTTCATTTCTAATGACTAGGGCCAAAATTTTAAAAGATTTTTTTTCTCACGTTTTAATGCATTCAGTTGAACTGAAATTTTATATACACGATTGTTTTGGATGACAATGATACTTTAATGATAATTAATAAAACTTATTGACCACTTAATGTTGTGATTCTGTCCTATCTTACAATTTATATACATATTTATATTAATTGTAACTACTTAATAAAAAGTAGCTGAAATAAAATTTTTCTTTGTTGATCTAAGTAGGAATTGACTTTTTCTTATATTACTTGTTTTTATAAATGAGCCTCCATAGCCTTAGTACATCACAACATTTATTTACAATTGAAAGGCTCAAAAAAACCTCCAAAATTTCTCCTCAAATATTTTTCCCCTAAAAAACATTATTAAATACAGAAAAAACTCAATAGTACTAGAAATATATATATAATATCTCCAAACAGTGTCAACTAAACTAAAAACTGCATAAATAAAGAAATCTCATCATCCAAGAAAATACATACTTTCTCTTTCATATCTTGACCTTACAACTTAATTAATCATTTTTAATATTGAAAGAATATTCCATTGTCCTCAATAACACCACTTAAACCTTTTCATTCTCTTAAGAAAAAACATCTTCGTATTTTTAATCAATATTTTAACTTGTATCAAAGCTTAATGTTCTTTAACGATTTGTAGAGTCTTTCAAAGTTGAATAATCGTTATTCATAGTTGAATGAAACAATGCTCATCGATAATGATATTCATCATTAAAAATTTAGTTATTGGGAAGTATATACATATATTTTTTCTCATTATTTATACATATAATGAATATCAAACATTGATTTGGCTTATACATAAAGAAAGATAAAAAAATTATATATTACTGACAATCATTAAAGAAGGCTTAATTTCAGTAGTATTGTTCAACAACTACGTTTTGTAATCAAAAATCATAGTTATAAATACAATTAATTATCTTCTATTTTAATGTAGAATTTCAGAGGTGACGCATATGTTTATAATTCATATAACTGTCCAGCAATTTAAAATATATCACATTTTTCAAAGGAGTTTCTTGTAATTTTATGGTATTACCATTTTCTCACGTAAGAAGCTTTTGTTTCAAAATATTTTGCGTAATTGAATTCAGTTAGCAGTTTAACATTTTTAAAAGCACACTTGAAAAAACAATAAACTTTAAACTAAACATTAAGTGATATTTAGCATATTGCTATTAACTTAAGAATTTATATCATACACACAATTTTTAAAAAGTATGATTAATACCTTAAAATTTAGATGTACATTTTGTCGAACGAAAGGCCTGCAAAGAATCGATTCTACATAAAACATTTGTTCTTATATTAATTATTATGAATTCTAATGACATGTGTTAAAAACATATTAAATTGTTACATATATTTAACTTATAAAAGATTGACAGTTAACATTTCCAACCAAATTAAGGGTCTACTAAAGAGTGGTCATTTGTAGTTCAAAGTTTTACCAAGAAGTTAGTTTAAACTATATTAAGTATCTTCTTAACTCTCTGTGTCTGTCAGTAAAAACAACACTAAACATCCATTATTTGACTAAGCTCAACTATTTTTAGGCTAAAACTGTGCTTCTCAAACTTTCCATGTTTACGACCCAATATTCAGTCCTAATATTCATTATGCCCCCTCCCTGCATACAATAACAACAAATTGCGTTCAATAAGACAATACTTTGACGCTAAAGTATGCATTAAGTGCCACCGGCTGCTCAGCCAAAGCGTTAATTGTCCCGTATGTATACGTCTTTTCAAAGTACAATATTCTCTGTGCACTGTTATCAAAAAAATTATTCCTAAGGGTTTGGAATGCAATAAAAGGACCTGGACAATGTCTGTGAAGGATTTACTTATTTCAGACGATTTGCTTATTTTTTCCTTTTCTTCACCCTCCCCTAATTATGATTCTTAAAAATTATGAAGATAAGTGTTAATTTTTATATAAAATTTTATAAATGACTAGTCAATGTGGCATAAAATACATTGTGTAATACTGATACATTTATAAGTGTATTATATCAACTGCAAATGTGTATTATTTTGCTATGTCAGAATGCATTTTCTGACTGTTTTCGACTGTTTAATATGCTTGCCTATCCTTGTAATGTTATCGCGCCACCCGTGGAGGGGGGAGCGCCGCGCAGTATGAGAAACGCTGGACTAGAGTATAATTGATTTTCCTCTTTTTTATGACCCAAGAAGGTCCCCGCTGCTAAGTAGATGAACATAACTTTGTTTTGTTGTAGTTGTCAAACGAGAGATGGTAGCCTCAATCATTCAAAAAAAAAAGACTAGAAAGTAACCTAACCGCAAATACAATCCTGAAGAGTAGTTTCTTCCCAAAATAGCACTTTTCTGAATGTCTATGCCCTTTCTTATGAGTCAGCTTGGGCTATATCTAACAGAAGGAGTAGACAGTTGAAGCCGGTTTTGAGTGGAAGTCGCCTGGATCCCTTCATACAGGGTCAGCTGGCACTCCCTATCGTACCACCTTCTCAAGTACTTGAGAATCACATTCTCTTCCCCACTAGTTGATTCAACGACAAGAATATTGTGGAAGCTACGCTGTTCACATGCGGCTACTTGTTTATTGGAATTGGAGAAAGCTTTTTATTGTTTCTTCGTTGGACCAAAGTGTCCGAAACCGCTTTTTTCCTTATGGTACTCCGTTTCCTTTCGACTTTGTGTCCACGTGTGAAAGGACTTTTGTTCCTTTTCACACTGAGGTGTAGTAACAGGGAATGAGTTCACTGGCATAAATTTACCTCGAGAAAAGCAGGCCAAAAAGTTAAAAAAGAGTCGCCAACGTAAGCCACAATTTCCCCAAAGGAAGCATTGTTTCATTCCATCGAAAGAAATGAGTGCCCAATCCATCCAAATCTAGAATGGACTGTTTTACATTGACCCCTTTACTCTGATAAAAAATCTACGCGTTCGCTCCTCCGTTTTTCACATAAGCGCGCTTATGCTGTCTATGGGATGGGAAAAAAAAATTACAAAGAAAATCCTTTTCTGAAATTAGCAAATCTTTCACAAACATTGCCAATGTCATTTTATTGCATTCTAAAGCCTTCGGAATAGCTTTACTGTTAGCAGCGTAAAGAAAAGATCGTACTTCGGAAAGACATATATACACCAGGGGAGTTAACGCTTCGGCTGAGTGAGGTTTTTATGTCCGCCAGTGGTAGTTTTCGTAGTGAAACAGAACTGGGAACCGCAGATCAATGGAATGATATGGAAGAAAAGGGCGAGATGTGCTAGTTAAACCTCCCCACCGCTTACACTAAATATATTTGTAAATAACTCTAGTACAACTAAATATCAAATAATTCAATCATCTTTAAGCATATTTCTTTCTTATAATTCATTCCATAATGCATTAATACAGCACACCTAAATATTTTACTACGGAATACTTAAATATACACGCAAATATTACAATGTAAATTTTTAGTTATGTTTATTGGATAACCACACACACTTTTCTTTAATCTGCATAATCATACTCGTATTTCCAAGAAAAATATCCTTAATCCTTTTTGACTTTTGCTCATGGCTATAGTTCATATAAATTACGTAGCCTATATATTATTCGTTATCAAATGTTAAATTATATTTCGTATATAGATCATTTGCGATATTTATGTAAACAAATAAAATCTAAGATTTTTTTACCTTATATTTAATTTGAGTTGTATTAAATTTATCGGTATAGCTCGGCTTTATTATTTCTTTAATTACTTAAAGTTAATAGGCTGTAAATAATAAATAAATTTTGCTTCTTTCAGTAATAAACTTCATCGACCCAAATAATATATTTTACTTTCATTTTAACTCCTATATAATAAACTTATCATTATGAAGTGTACTCCTGTATCTTAATTTATAATTGTGAATTGTAATCCTATATACAGGGTGTGTCAAAATGAATATAGCGATTACAAATTATTATAGCTACTTAATGGAAAGGAATTTATCGATAATAAAGGGTGTTTTTTGAGGGGTATAGAACTTTAAATTGCTATAAAACAACGATGTATTATTCAATTGACATGAATTTTTTTATTCGAAAGATAATCTTGTGGCATTATATTTTAAATACGATTTCTGGCATAGGGCTGCCACGGCTGGCTCGGATGTAGTCCAATCTGGACATCCAATTTTCGATGACTTTTTCCAACATTTGTGGCCGTATATCGGCAATAACACGGCGAATGTTGTCTTCCAAATGGTCAAGCGTTTGTGGCTTATCCGCATAGACCAATGACTTTACATAGCCCCACAAAAATAGTCTAGCGGTGTTAAATCACAAGATCTTGGAGGCCAATTCACTGGTCCGAAACGTGAAATTAGGCGGTTACCAAACGTGTCTTTCCATAAATCGATTGTGGCACGAGCTGTGTGATATGTTGTTCCGTCTTGTTGCAACCACAGCTCCTGGACATCATGATTGTTCAATTCAGGAATGAAAAAGTTAGTAATCATGGCTCTATACCGATCACCATTGACTGTAACGTTGTGGCCTTCATCGTTTTTGAAGAAGGATTCCACCATTCCATAAAGCGCACCAAACAGTCAGTTTTTCTGGATGTAACGGTGTTTCGACATACACTTGTGGATTAGCTTCACTCCAAATGCGGCAGTTTTGTTTGTTGACGTAGCCATTCAAGTGCACTTCGTCGCTAAACAAAATTCGCTTATGAAAATCGACCATTATTTTCGAAATAAAATTGCACAATTTAAAAGCGTTGTTCAGGCGTGAGTCTATTCATGATGAATTGCCAAACCAAACTGAGAATAAATCACTTTACAGCTGTTAAATCGGTTGCCATCTTGGAAAGTAATGCCACCTTAAACTTCTATACCTGGAAAAAAACACTCTGTATTTACTCAGAATGTAGACGGAACTTCAAAATTTTGTACATATATGCCATAGATGTTCTATGACGTATATATACAAAATATGCCCGTTTGACGTTCCCTTAGTCACACGGGCAACATACAGAGGGTACTCCATTCCACAGCATATATTCTGAAGCATTTCTGCAGTCATCAACGCAAGCACATTACAAATGCGTACTTTGAGTTATTTAATTGTTACGATCGTGGGGATCGTGAAGAACTGAAAGTACGCATTTGTAATGCACTTGCGTGAATGACTGCACAAACGCCTCAGAATATATGCCGTGAAATGGTATCTAGGTGTTGTCCGTGTGACCAAGGGAAGCCACATAAAACATGTTTGACGTATACATGTAAAACGTTTAAGTTTCGTATACATTCTGCGTAAATCTTATTGATAAATTATTTTCTATTGAACAGTCACAGCCGTTTGTAATCGTTATATTCACACACACACACACACATTTTCACTTACCTTCTATTAAATTTATCATTGTGTCTTCCCTCTCAATTTATTCTACTTATTATTACTTGGTTCTTAAAATTCTCTCTCTTAAGGGGTTCCGGCACTTCCATAGGAGTCCATGTCAAATTACGTAAGTTTATGTACATTTTCCTCAGAAACTTCTTGGTAATTATAGATGAAATTTTCACAGTACGTTATATGCACTGTCAACAAAACTTTAATGGAGGGTTTTGTCTTTTTGTTAAAGATTAAAATAATTATGAATTTCTTAAAAAATGCCAAATGTTTTTCGTTAACATTTAGTTTAAAAATACATTATCTAAAACAGTTCGCTAGATATAACTTATTCCCTCCATTAAAATGTGTAAACATGTTTAAAGTACGCTCAATGAAAATCTGAGGATCCTACATTAATTAGTTTTTGAGAAAAAGGTACATAAAGGGGAAGATATTGCATTTTGAGAAAACAGGCTTTAAAGTAAGAATTTGTAATTTGTCAATGAAAGTGGCTTCCTTTTAAAAAATACATAAAAATACTTGTAATTATCAAATTTAATATATCATTTTAAGCAGAAATTTTTGAACTCTCTTAAAAAATGTAAAAATGTCAAAATAGATAATTTTTCAAATTTCCTGTGCCGGACCCCATCAAATGAAATATATGCCTTGGAAAATGAAAATTAGCGTTAAAGTTTATCTTCTGCCATTCACCGGTTATGCTAACGATTCTTTATTTAATTTCAGCTGTCGAATGTCCTCAGCCGAGGGACGTGCCGAGCGGTCGAGCAGTGTACACGACCACCACATATCAGTCTGTAGCTCGGTACGAGTGCCTGAATGGCTACCGATTGGTCGGTCCCGAAATTAGAGTGTGCGAAGCCAACAAACAGTGGGAAGGAGATGAGCCCTATTGCGAAGGTGAGTCTCTTATGTGATCTTGGAACATGTTAAATTACAAATCGTCTTTTGAGTAATTCGTGAATGAGGAATCCTTGCGAATACTGGAATCTTAATTTAATATCCCACAATGCTGTAACGCATCTCTTGACTGGAATACTCGCATCTAGAGTTGCTGCAAGATTACTAATCCTGAATTGAGATCTGATACAGAATCGATTAATTTTCAGCTTCTTAAAACTTGAAATTGGTCGACTTAATTTTTGACTAATTATTAAATTAAGTGATTTTATTTTCCAGGATGGTATCCATTATTGTATCATTTCCTCAAAATTAATTCAATAGGCGGCTCAGTTTTTATTACAGTTAAGGAATAAGAAAAATTTTTGATAAAGAAATATAAATAGAAAGGTATTTTTTTGTAACAATGTTAGTTTTGTTACAATTACAGTATTGAAACATCGTGTTTTATTCCGTAAAACAAGCGTCTCCGAACACTCAAACATTTTTATGTCATGTACTCCTCAAACGAAAACAAATTGTAAATAGCACCTCATTCTGTGTGTTTGCGTGCGTGCGTACGTGTTCAATAATAACGATATATATATAGTAAATATCAATAATTCTAAAAAAGAATAACTTTGCGTAAAAAAATTTCAGTAGTACACTAGCAAACTTTTATCCTCAGGAACTAAATATGTAGTTCTATATATATGTAAATACTTGAGATACAAAAACGATTTGAATACACTAAACATAGATTACATGTGATGTGATGCTTGACATCTGAAATATTTCATATGTATGCTCTAGTATTATAAACGTTCAGCCTGAGTACCTGCTTTATAAATAGGGAGATTTAACCAGTTTTATGGATAGCCACCCTTTCCTTTTCCTGTTTATAATACTGAACGAATCCCATGAAATGCAATACGGATATAAATTCCCAATCCATCATTCATAAAAGGTTACATACTTACAGAAAAACAAAATGTTTAGACCATGCTCGAAACGCACAACAATGTACCAGATTGCCGGATTCAGTGATTCAAATACAAAGCTTGAAAAATAAAGATAGATTATTATATATAGCATCATCAAGAAGCATATTTATAAGCAGGCTGTTGATATATATTTTTCATGAGCCTACTTGTTTCGTGACTTCATGGGAATAAAGTACCACACTTTGAAAACAATTGCCGTAAAAAAAGGCTTAAAATAAGTATCGGATTGTCATTAGTATTCAACTGATCCACGTGTAAAATTTTCTGACGTGATTATAGTAGCATTGTAAGAGTTTATACGAGATACGAGCCCGTAACATGACAAAATTTTGCAGCAGGGTTACTACGATAACATTTCTGTGGCACTTCTTTCTTTCCATTTTTATAAAAAGTTTGTTCAAAATCCAGTGGTCGTCTGCTTGCGATGGCATCGTGTTTTGTAGGTAAATGGATTTAGTGGTCGGCGATTGAAATAAATTGCGTTTGTTGAGCAGAGAATAATATCAAATTTTGCGATGGCTTTGAAAAGAGCTTTACGCGGAGACTTACAAATTGTTAAAGCCTGTTCATGGCAGTGATACATTGTCACCAAAGCAAGATTTTGAGTAGCTCTAACGTTGAAGAGAAGACAGGGAAAATGTCAAAGACGAAAAAAACTCTAGACGTCCATAGACTTTCCGAACCGATGAAAACATTGAAGAGTTTTCTGCGGCGGTGCGTAAGATCATGCTTCAAAAACAACGAGGGGAAAATGAAAACAACTGCTGTGCCATATCCTTTTTACTCCCCTGATTTCGCTTCCTAGAATTTCAGAATATTTCTTGAACTGGTACGTCGTTTGCAGAGTCGTCGATTTCAATCTGTAAATAAAGTTAAAAGTTCATCGGATGCGGAACTAAAGGACATGGCTAAAAAAGGATTCCATTAATGGTTCGAATGACTTTACAAACGATGGCAACGTGGGCTGTTACTCAAGGTGTATGTGTTTCAGAAACTTAACTGGTAATATTTTTTAAGTTATAGACTCAGTCCAGGAACCTTTGAAACCTACTAAGTAGAAATTGTATTCAGAATGTTAACTAGAGCTTAAGGCATGTGAAATTCCATTTCAGAAATTGTTAGCGAGTTCAACACTCTTCTCTCCACGCAGTTACAAATATTTATAATTTCAGACATTATCATATAACTATAAACAACATAATGGTATACCGTCCCATCTACGTAGTCACCAGTAACATCTAGGTAGAGTAATTATTCTTATCAAATAAGTCACACTACCTCAAATGTGGTAAAGCACGACAGCGTTGCTCGTAAGAATGTTGCAACAATATTTGTTGCTGATGGAATATAGTAGCTGAAGACCGATTTGATCGCCTTTAGTAGCAGCACGTCGTTTTTTGCAATGCCTCTGCTGGAATCATGAACATATTGGTTGCATACTGAAGGACTGGGAAAGCTCTACTTGATCAGGGTGAGTTGATATTCCAGACGTGGTAGTACGATTCTAATTTGGGGCAGATCCCGTTAGACCATGCACACAAGTTACCATGAAGCCACTGTACAAATTAATGGTGGTTCCATATAGCGTGCATTCTTTTTATGTGACAGGAAATGCTCAGGTCAAACTGAGCCAATAATTGATTGAAAATTGTTATATTCATCTGCTTGGAGACCATTTGCAGCAAATCATGGATTTCAAAGATGGAATTTTCCAGGATGAAAAGGTACCATGACACTGAGTCAAAATTAATTGCAAATGGCTTAATGAACATTTTAGACATTTCCAGCGAATGATTTGACATATATATTAGCAGACATGAATCCTGTCGAACATGTATGGCAGATGATCGAAATGTCAGTTCGTGCACGATTTACTGCACCTGAAACGCATTCGCAATTGTGGGTGACTGTAGAGGTAGCATGGCTAAATACTTTTTTAGGGAACTCTAGAACCACTTGTTGAATAAATTCCTAGTCAAATTGCTGCATTTCGCTAGGCGAAAAACTAGTCCAATACAGTATTAGCTGGCACCCTTATGTCTATTGGAAATTCAGTATATTTTACAATAGACTTCACTTCATTAAGAGAGGGGTGAAACAAAAATAATTGGCTTTATTTTTTGACAATTTTACTGTTCAATGGGCCTATTGGGAACAAGTTAATAAAGTTTCCTATTTCAATGGAAAATTAGCACGTAAGTGCTGATGAACTTTTTATAAAAAAGCAAACAAGCTAAAAAAATTAAAATGTAGGCATAAAAAACTACTTGTTGAAGGTGCTTTGTGTATGATCGCAAGAAACTCTTCTAGTGAAAAAAAATTATTAAACTACAACAGAGTGAATATAGCTTACAATATTTTTATGTTGCTCAGCCTAATCGCTCAATCACTTCTGCACACGTGTCTTTCGACCTTCAACCGTTGGCCTACAATTGAATGATCTCTACTCAAACCGCCAGCACCGCGTTTTTATTGTAATTCTTGTTAATCATCATCTAGAGCAGCGAACTCAACCTGCGGCCCGCCGAGCGATGGCCGCTGAGAAATTCACTTATTTAAGAGAATTGTACACAAAATTGGGTGAGAAATTGTTTGTCAAGAGATATAATATATCAATTTTGCTTTTTTCTATCGGTATCGCACGAGTTCGAATGGATATTCTTTTTCTATTTGGAACAGTTACGGTTAGTAATAATAGACAACAGTGGAATGAACAGTGGGTGGAATTAATTTGTAACTATATTTCATATCTTGCAAGCGAAAAATATTCGAAGAAAATAGATCGCTTCAAGACGATTGGGAGGTTGACTATTTTGTAGCGAAAAAAAAAACTTGGATCAGTAATTCTTTAATTTGCCACGAAAGTACTGTATTTAAAAAAATACCAATAAACAGGAATTATTCAATGACACATTTCGTCGAGGATCTCTTTCAAGAGGTGATAAATAATCTTTTTCTTGAATAATACTAGCAACAGCAAAAAAAATGTTTTGTCAGTGGTGATATCACAGCCTTAACAAAGACATCCTAAGAAGTTTGCTACATTATTAGTTATCCTATGGAACCGTTTACTGATGTATAAATCGTGAAAAAGTGTTTCTTAAATGCTTCTAATTTTGTATTAGTAACAAAAATAAAATATATAAAAAAATAGTAATTAAAAAAGTAAAACAGGAATTATAATATTCTAATCAATTTTCCACATTTTAAATTTCCAATGTTATCTTGATCTTAAAGCTTTTCTCCTCATGTTGTGGCCCACGTGAGATAACTAACATATGAAAGCGCCCCTGCGGGAAAAAAGGTTGAGTACCCCTGATCTAGAGTGTGTTCTGGCGATGACGTGAAAAATCTTCATCGTTGATTGAAATGATTTTACGTATGTTACCTAAAGTATGTGCGTTACATAAAAGATGAACTAATTATTCATATGAAAGTTAATCTTTGAAAAGTAATCTGAAATTATCCGATCTCGTAAAACCATCAAAAATATTATATTTTAGAATTTTGAAAATTTGCAAAAACTCATAATGAAAAAAATTAATTAAATAGTATGAAAAGAGTCATTTGAAAGAAATGAACGGCGGATACAAATAGACTTATGAGAATTACAAAAGAAAAAAAATATTTAATGTTTTCTATTTTATTCTTGTGTATTACTTTAATTACGCTGGGGAAGATTTCTTCAAGGTAATTGTCAAATAAAAGATAGCATACAACTTTATCTATCAATCTATATAGATTCGTTTTAGAAAAAAATCGTCGAAGGAAATATATCGCTTCGCATTAGCATATTTATTTTATTTTTATTTTTTTAAATTGCATTTATTTATTTTTGTAAATATTTAACTATGGGAAGAAATTATAATTGCGCATTTTATTTCAAAATTTTAGAAATCGATAACAAATTATCTTTTTGTATTGGAATATTTAGCAAATAAAGTAGTAAGACTGTATGTACCGTAACATCCGGTACGTAACGCGCACTTTTAGCACAAAAATGAGATCGATATTTAACGGCGGGCGCACGTTATACGCCGGGTATGAAAAGGATAGCTTTAAAAACAAAAAGAAAGTGATGAGTATAAGAAAAATTAATATTCTACATAGATCGGAATACTAGATATTTGAAGGAATGACGTACCTAATGAAGTTGAAAAGTTCTGATTCTAATAGTATACTACTTTTTCAAAATCCTGGGATAATGACTCGAATAATTGACTTCAAAACATACAAGCATTGTACATGCAAACTGCTGGTTCATTCGTAGAAAAGGGAGTGCACGTTATACGAAGAATATATCTAAAAATTAAAAAAAATGCAGCCTGGAATTATGGGTGCGTGTTATATGTCGGTGTGTGCTATACACCGGATTTTACGGTGTACGGAATGCAAAAAGCTTATTTTTACAAAAACGTCTGCACACCTTAAATTTTAATCGAGAAGGAAATATTCATTCATTTTCAAATTTTATTAGAATTCTTTCTTTTTTTCACCCATTTTTTTAAATAAAGATTTTCAGAAAAAATACGAATCTTAGTTTTGAAAATTCTGAAAATCTATCATACAGTTTTCTCAACTTCAGCAATCAGTCAGTTCTGAAATAAACATTTTTTTAAAATACACTTTTTGGTGCACTGCTCTCGAAAAAATTTAAAATATAGTGAAATACACCACGTGTGTTGTTTTCCCTGTAGTGGTACTCTCCCAGTGAAAAAGTTAGGTTTTAAGGCCAAGTTCCTTTCTTAGCGTGAACTTGAAAATCGGATTGTGACAATTCTGGTAGACAGAAACGGGCAACTTTATCACCTGTTTTGACTGTGATAAGAGAGATAGACTTTATCTGTCTGAATTCTTGCTAATAGAATTGTTCTGGATAGCCATTTCTGGAACGTTGTAAAGCTAGTTTATAGCCTACGCGTGAGTGGGATTTTTATAATTGTAAGTAATTGGTTCTAATATTTCTTTGTGTATATTTGCGATTTGTCTTCGTGTAGTCTTTGTTTGCCGTTGTCCATTGATAAAACTATTATTCCAAGAATTGGAGACATCGGTTGCTTTTCCTTAACTAAAATTTGGAATGATATGAATTCCATATAGTTATTATTCTTAAATTGTCACAATTGGTCTAATGTCATTCACTCCTCTTTCCTGAGATTAATTTTAAAATCTGTTCACCATTTTCCTCAAAGGAATGAGAAATACTTTTAGAAAAGATAAACATTTATTTGATTTACTTCTTAAACAAAGAGCTATTAGTTGTCGGAGCATTAACACTTTATGAACTCATCCACACGGGAATTACTACCATCATCCCTTCACAATAACCCTCTCCTCGTATTACCGCTTCATCCAAACAATTCATCGCGCGCGCATTCAAACTAGAGGAAATCGAATTTCACAAAGGACTCCTAATTCCTCGAAACTGGATGACGTCATTTCAATGACAATAAGTCTCCCAATTAATTGGATCTAAATCCATTGAACAAAATCTATTGAGTAAACATATAAACCAGAGTTTACCAAACGTATATTCTATAGTGTGTGGGATTACACGTATGTGGTTTCACATTTTTAACAATGAGTTTAAGAAAGGGTTTTTTTTTATTATTTCTCATAAAAAAAGTCTATATATATATATATATTCTTATTTTTATTCAAATTTATAAAAATATTTATGATTAGTGAAAATTTCGCTCATTTAATAGAAAATAAAAAGTATTAAATATTTTTTTTCCATTCAGAATATATAAATTTGAATAATTTTACTTTAGTGTTTAATTTAATCGATAACTATGACCTATTGTAACGGTAATCTATGTTGATAACTTGCAAACCAATAAATAATATATATTGAGTAAACATATGTACCAGAGTTTAGTAAGCATACATTTTGTAGCTTATTTGATTGAGTGTATGGATCTATATTTTAAACAATAAACTTTGATAAGATTTTTTTTTATTTTACTTCTGAAATAGTAATCAGATCTTAGATTGCACATGTACTTTGAAATCAAGTACATTCTGATCACCTATGTGTGTAATTTTTTTGAGAAAATGTTCTTTTTGCAGAAAGTTTCTGAAAAAAGCTAAAGTTAGAAACCGTGAAGGGCAAAGACTGATTGCCTCTGAACACGTGATTGTTGTTGTTATGTGACTATGACGTCACATGATTTTAGTCCATTGTGGTCTATAAAGAGAAACACGTTTTCCAAAGATGTTTTACTTGACATTTAAATTCTATTTTAAAAAACTTAAATCTTTAGAATACTTAATTAATTAGAAGATTGCTAACAATTATGTGTCAAGTTGTTTAACGGTCCTCATTGCTAATCGATTTGAATTGAAATTTACTTTGTAGTTTTGCTTGAGGAAAAATTTTAAATTTTTAAAATTATTTATAAATTCAGTTTTAATAAAAAAGGAAAGTAAATTTTTTCAATAAGTTTCATTTACGTTATAATTACATTATTGTTGTGTGTTGTTTGTGTGGAATACAAGCATTGAAATAACTTCAACAAAAAAAGAAAACAGCATTTATGCAGATATATATTTACAAAGTGTAGAATGGATCGTTACTGAGCAAATATTAAAATTAATCAAAATTATTATGAAGATGTGGAGTTTTACGCATAAACTATGAACTACGAAAGTAAGTTAAAAATTTTAATTTACTTCAAAAACAAAAAAGAATTGTAAGAACTAAGTCATATGTAAGAGAGAAAATATATGTCATAAAATTTGCAAATAAAATTAAAATCAAATCTTTATATACTATATTTTTTATTTAAGGGGACATAATACAATTCAATTAACAAACATCAGTCAAAAAATCAAATTTAATTTTTTTAGTTTAAATTATTTTTATATGGTTATCTACAAACTCTCAAAATTTTAAATTCTAAGTTTAAAAAACGCAAAGTTATGATAACTTTTACGTTCGTTTTTATTCACATTCCAATGGCAAATCAAAACTTTAAATTGACTTATCTCAGAAAGATAAAATAACTAGTTTGTCTTCAGTTAAAATGATAAGGCTACTGTGCTTAATACTTGGAAGTTTTTTCACTTATTCTTAATAGTACATTGAACAAAAGTTAGTATGCATTTTTCAATCAAGGCAATACTTAATTTTAAAAAATAATGGAAGTTAAAATTTACGCATTTTTTAAGGAATTTTCAATAAGCATTCATAAAAAGAAGTATTGTACAAATACCAAAAATGTTATCACAAAACCCATACCAATTTTTATTATTCATAGTTTAACGTACTTGTAAATCAAATCTCATTTATGTACGTCAAATTTTGTAGGGGGAGTAGCATTTTAAAATCACTTCAAAAGTTTCAAGTTTATCCCTAAAAATATTAAATGGTTAGCTTTTTAGGAAGTAATGAGCACAAAATCTGTTTTACGTCATATATACACATGTTGGATCCCGCCTGGGTTCCACCCTAAACACTAAAATTAATTTGAGACAAAAAAAAATGACCAGACGCCATTTGTATAATAATAAATTAATTTATTCACATGGTTCAAATATCAAAAATCTAATAACAAATAGCAGAATAGTAGGCTACGTCAATATACGTCAAATAGTAATAGTATGTCTACGTCAAAAAAGGATTTACCTTTAATATTAACTTAAATTATGAAATAGGAAATTAATCAATAACTACGCGCAATATAAATAAGGTTTACCGGAATATAGGAGGTCTGAGAAATACACGTAACTCGAATTATTAGCTTTCATTAACTTAAACTAATTTTATTAAACTAACGCTTGTGGTAAGCGGTATTAAACTAGAATATATCATCTGGTAGTACTTTGATCTCTTCAGGTATATGAACTTCCTAAGGTTCCTTCGCTGAGTACTACGCAATGCTCTACTATCGTAATCCAATTGAATCCTATAAAGTTTGTCAGTACTGCTGCTGGCTCAATAGCCTTCATCTCCGCTAACTTACAACGTTCTACTTAAATACCCTATCTACTTTACATATCCCGTTTTCTCCTTTTAGAGTTGATTGGAAATATACGCGAGAATTTACAATCCCCAAATACGCCTAAGAATATTAGTGGAAAGGTTCCGTAAAGATTTGTCATACACATAGGATGCAACCGAAAAAATTATGAAAATCATTGAATTAAAAGATTTAGTGTAAATCGTACCATGTCCCCTCTATTTGTCCTAAAATATTTTATTTTGTGGCCGTGCTAGCTTAGGAATTATGGTCTTGGTTTCGGAGCCAGAGTGCCATGAATGCGAGTCCTAGTATAACTGAAGACCTGCTGTGTAGAGGCCCTGATGCACGTTAAATCTGAAGTGACTCGAAGTTTCCCCCTACCTCTTTTGCATAGTGTAATAGTTTGGAAAGAAGGGTGCCAGTTCAGATTTCCTCTTCATTTGACAATGATTGAAAACCAGTAATGTAAAAAAAAAATATTTTAAAGTCAATTCCTACTTATAGAACAACAAAGAAAATTTTTATTTTTGTTACTTTTTATTAAATAGTTACAATTAATATAAATATGCTTATACATATGACAGAATAACAACATTAAGTGGCAATTAATTTTTATTAATTATCATTAAAGTATCGTATTGTCATCCAAAACAATCGTGTATGTAAAATTTCAGTTCAACTGAATGCTTTAAAATGTGAGATAAAAATTTTTTAAAGTTTGGACCCAAGTCGCTAAAAATGATACCAACGTGGCTGCATCTGTAGTTCCCTAAATAATTAATTTCGGTCAATTAGTTTTAGTTTATTATAATTAAATCATCGTATTTGTACCGAAAACGATAGTGTATAGAAAATTTCAGTTCAAACGAACGCTTTAAAAGGTGAGAAAAAAATATTTTCAAGTTTTGACGCAATTCCCCAAAATGATGCCAACGTGACTGTATATGTAATTCATTAATAATTAAAATTAATCAATTAATTTTTATTAATTATAATTAAATAACTTATTGTCATCCAAAATAATCATGTATGTAAAATTTCAGCTCAATGGAGCGCTTTAAAATGTATTTTATTAACGATTGAAAGTTCCACCAAAATAAATAAATATAGAGAGTGTGAGCTAATAGTAGGAATTGATTGGAGAGGTCCTTGGCCGATAACCTTCGGGTTTTTTATTGCGTGACATTACTAAACATTCACTCATACCCCTTAAATGTGTTTCCCCCTCCCCTTTTCTTCATTATTTTTTTATGAAAGACTTTGTTATAGTAATTAATCAGCATGGATTACCAATATACAGTGAAAATTGCTTAACAAGAAACTGAAGGGACTGAATTATTTTTTGTGTTAAAAGAATTCCATGTTAAATGATGTTGCAAAAAAAAGCACCATATATCAACAAAATTAAGTTTATTAGAGTTTATTTATTTTTTTGCATTGATATGTATATGTGCATGCATTTAATAAAATCCAATGAAACAAAAACATTCGCAAGAACTTAAAGAATTTTAAATCAAAATTTAATTTTTTTTTTGAAAAAGAAGACATTTATTGAGTTTTTAGAAAATAATCTGATATTTTTCTTTGCATTATTTATTTTAGCATCTCATTTTCCACAAATTGTTCGATGTCACTCATTTTGTTATTCCTTTTACCTTTGGAATGTGTTTCTAAATAACTGCGCCTACTTTTTCATGACGTTCCTTATTCGGATGATGTGGGGACAG
Organism: Trichonephila clavipes; assembly: GCA_019973935.1. NCBI lineage: Eukaryota > Metazoa > Arthropoda > Arachnida > Araneae > Nephilidae > Trichonephila > Trichonephila clavipes. The sequence goes on along the minus strand of BMAU01002603.1, from coordinate 446,110 downwards.
TCATCAGAATGGGCGTCATTTATATATTTGCGATTTGAACAAACTCAAAAAGGTCTTCGTCTGTCATAATCGAGGCTGTGCACATATTATCATCATCATCTGCAATGAATTTTATCCTAGTACAGTTCAAGCCGGCTGGGGGTTTCCTTATTTTTTTTTACAAATCTGGAAGGAAAATCTTTTCGTGTTAAGCGATTTTCGTTTCGTTTTAAGAGGGAAAAGCTCCATAAAAATACATAGTAGTTTGCCGGGACCATTATATCATTTCGTGTTAACCGATGTTTCTTATGAAGCGTTTTCGTGTTAAACGTATTTCACAGTATAGCATATGTGTTTATGTTAATGCAATGCATATGAATCGGAGTGATTTTAATGCGTAACGAATGAGATTATGCCAAGAATATAGACTGTGTCTCTAAATCTATAAGGTAACTTTTCGACATACTGCTCATTTCTGGATGGCATAGTCAAGGAAGTTTCGCAGATAGTTGAATTTATAATAGTTTATTTAAAAATAATATCCACCTTTTGAGATATATAATACAACAGAAGTACTCGTAGCCTATGATTGTACGCATTACCTACTATCTCGGAACAAATTCCGCTTAAAAAAATTATAGAAAAAGCTGAACCATCCCGGTTGTCTCAGCCCACCAATTCAATCCCTCTCAAAATCATTTGAAGGGAGTACACTACTTTTCATTGAACCTTCGAAGAGTCTCAGGGGTATTAATTATGTCTCGAGGGGTGAAAATATAAACATATTTCAAACAGGTATAATTCTTTTAAATTGAAATAAAATAATTCGAATCTTTTACACATTATTTGCATAGGATTATGGCTTCAAAAAAGTACAAAATGTTTGAAATATAACAATAAATTTAAAAATTATAAGCATATGAAAATAAGAAATAATTCAGTAATAAATATTAAATGATTTTTGCGCACGCTATTTTCTAAAATGGTAACCTCTGATGTATAAAATTTTATAAAACTATAAAATGTGCCATACTCTTTAAGACCTACATCATTTAAGAATATTATATTTTTTTTATTTCAAAATAGTTGAAAAATATTGAAATTTTTAAAAAAATTTTGAAAATGTAATTTTTTAAATAATATAATTTATTATTCTATTTATTTAAAAATACTACATTGTAATAAGGGGATACATTTAATTTCATAAATAAACTTATAATTAGTAATTAAAGCTACTATTTTAGAAAATAGCGTGCGCAACGTAAAACTTAATTAATATTTCTCATAGAAATGTTTTTTTTTATTTTCGTATGCTTATAACTTTTTAAATTACAATTATATTTTAAACATTTTACACTTTTCTGAAGCCCCATTCCTTTATAAATAATGAGTAAAATGTTCGAATTATTTAATTTAAATTTAAAAGCACTATACCTGTTTGAAAATTGTTTGTATTTTAAAGTTAGAATTAAATTTATTAATTTAATTCAATTATAAACACCCCTGAGACCCCGGCACTAATCATACTTTTTTATCCTTCAATGAAAGACAATGAATTACATTTTGCAAAAAGGTGGACTTTGAGAGTCTTTTGATAGGAAAAGTGACAGTAATGTAGCATAATCTTAAATACATAGTATCAAAACCTAATCACGAAATACACGTAATTACTTGCTCTTATTCTTAAGATTTGTAGAGAGAGAGATTAACTGTAATCTTACATTTTAATACTGTTGTCTTTATTTTTTGTTAATGTATATATTTAATCTTTTGTAATTTTATACATATTTATATTGATTTAAAAATAACACACTAGCTATTTTTTTTTTAAATTCCGCATTTAATACTTCTATCTAAATCCTCGTGCTATATCCGGTATTTATTTGCAGAAATCAAGTGCGGTAGCCCAGGAATCCTGCACAATGGCTACGTAAAGGGCACCAGCACGCGCTTCGGCACCGTCATTTATTTCAGCTGCCTCGACAACATGACGTTCGTTGGAGGGTCGGCCAGCACCACGTGCCAGAAAGATGGCACTTGGAGTCACCCCGTCCCAAAATGCATGGGTAAGCAGCACACTTCATCTTGTATTCATCTTAATGTATTTATAATTTCTAACAGTTGAAGTTTAAAAAAAGCAAGGATAAACTATCGAATTCAATTATCGCATTAACTAAGTAGATATTAAAATACGCAAAGTAGAAATTTGAAATGATACTCTTAAAATAAAAGTAAAGCAGTGAGTAGAGTAAAACTTGCACTGATGAATTTAAAGAATTATGTTCTGGTGTGTTTAATAAGTACCATTAATATTAAGTAAATGTATAGCTATTCGAAAGAAATACTAAGCGTAAATTATTTAAATACATTCATAAAATACGAGTATATTTACATAAAAAAATAGTTACTTCCTCTTTTTTTTCCATTTCATTTTCCAAAGATATTGAAGATTGAAAACAATCGTAAATAAGTCTATATTTTTTTGTACAAAACTATAAATGTTCTTTTTAAATAGAAAATGGTCGCTTTAGTCGAGGGATTATGGTCGCGAATTCGTAGCTAGCGATGTTAGGTCGTAGGTTCTAGTCCCAACCCGAAGAGGAATTGGCGTCCATTAAATCACTGAGAGTTTGCGTTGGAAGGCGCTGTAGCAATTGAGAGGACGGGATGTTATTAATAAAAAAATCAAATTAAAATTAAATATCCCAAGGCAATTATTAATGCGATGAACATGAAATAAAAATGATACGACAAATATAAAAATCGTGATATAAACAAATAAAATATACATAGAATATACGTGGATAAACATTCAGCTCTTGTTTCTCGGGGATAAGCGTTAAGTCGATCGCAGTCGACTGGTGGACCCCACAGACATTTTGGGGTGACCTCCTTTACTAAGACCTAAGATACGCATACTAATATAAATTTATTAATGGAGCACCGACGCCAGGTAGACTAGAGAATTGGCTTTACACAATAAATGTGATTGTGATTCCCTAAAAATAATTCGATAAACGTGCACGTGATACTTGTGTCTTCTTTAGAAACGCACGGCTAAACTTAACACGTTCACTGCAGCTGTAGGGGGGGGACAATCACTGCGATGCCAGCCGTATAAATGAATTTTTCCCCACACGCCGACTGAAAGGGAGAATATATTTGTTGATTATTCCCATGATAGCTTCTGTTGATATCAAGTTCCGCGATGGCGCGGTACTTGAGAGCGAAGAAATTAAGTACGTACGTCAACTTCAATCTCATCAGTTCACGTATGTTGTCTGCTCGCTACACTTCTCGATGGTCCAGCAGTTGCTCATTGTAGTCCAAGTATTCAGCTTGGCAAACCCTCCACTAAGTACGCTTCAAAAAGTTCCAACCATAAGCGCGGCATCTCTCAGATGCTCGCCTCATGTTCACGTTTGAAGATGGCTTGCTCATTATAATGGTGAGATTTGACATTGAAATATGTTTGACAAAAAACAATATTTAAAATAAATCAGAAATTGAGATAGTTGAACGATAAACATTGGAAAGGTAATGGTTATGTGTATCACTGTCACCAATGGTTACATTTTAAGATGCCTTGCTGCCGTCTTCACAAACCACCTACAATGTTCAAGACTCATCGACTTTTCGTATAATACATAACAAAACGTTAATTATCGTTTCTTGATGTCTGAAAAGAGGGAATAGTACCTTCTTTTCCAAGTTTCTGGCGATATTTCTCTTGGTTTTTCGTCTTGAATGGGGCGTTGTATATCAGTTTGTTTTCAATCATGAGTCAAAATGAAGAAAGCATGTGAATTTTACACTCAGACCATCTTCGCAGGTGCTCTTTCAAAATTTCCGAACCTGGTCTTTTTAGACATGTGCCCAAAAGTTCTTGGGAGCTTATTCCAACCACATTGATGATTGGATAAAATACAGTCTCTGGCTAGGCACGCGGTATCCCTAAGATGTATATCAACTTCCAGCAAAAAAAAAAAAAAAAAAAAAAACTATCAAGCGAAAGTATCAAAATACTTGTTTCGAATGATTTTTGTACAAAAATAAACACTACATTATTTTACAAGAAAAAAATTAAAATTACCAAAATACTTTAAAGTTATAAAACTCCCGATGTTCTGCATCTATGAGATTCAATGACCCCTGCTGCTCGAAATATAAAGAGATCGCCCTTGTCCATGGCATAGAAGCCTAGGGTGAGGGACGAAAGGCCGATAGAAGAAGGTGGTGCGTGTTCCAACCCACCCCTTGGACGCAGCACCGAATCTATTTTTAATATGCATCTCAGAGATTCACATGCCTAATGAAAGATTAAGAAACGAAAACATATAATTTTAAAACTGAATGGTGTCATACCTACGTCACTGAGTGGACTGCAGCACCTTAAAATATTTAGAATTAGCTAGTGACGTAGAAAAGTCCGCCCGTTCCCGTAATGCATTAATTAAATTCCTCAGATGACATCAGAGATAAATAAAAAGTTTTTTACCATCTGTACCGCACGATGTAGCTGTTCTTGCATAAAAGAAAAACATTAACTGATTCATTTAATACTTTCAAAGAAATAACTTGCGTAACTTGTAAAGCGCTTTAATAACGAACTAATTGATCATCATGATTTCACGCGTGAATGCTTATTTAATTAACCGTGAGGAACATAAAAGAGACATTAAACCCCTTGAACAATAGACCCACTGGTGCTGAATAAACTGCTCTGTAATTATATTACCACTCAAAAGGGACCTCTGATTCAAAGTTTCAAAGGAATTTAACATTGGCTGATAAAATCTATCAGCCAGACCTTTATGCTTTAGAAATTGATTCTTTAATGCTGAATCCTTAAGTGCCATTTCATTATCATTTTGTGTAATTATTTACATTGGATTTTTTTTCATTTATTCTGCAGTGTAATCGATTGAGAAAATTACAGAAAAAAATAAAAGATGCATCTCATTTCTATTGCGTGAAAGCAATTTTTAAGAATGATTGTTTATAGTTGATGTCATTTCAACGTATAAATTTCATTTGCAGTCTGAAAATTTTCAACTTTTGATCTATTGAAAAAATAATTTAAATGTTAAGATATTGGTAAGTTTATATATTTTCCTTAAAATTCGTTTCCAATTCCCATATTTCAAATTAGAATTGTAATTACATGTATCTTGATGATCTTATCGCCGTGGTAGTCTAGTGGTCAAGGTAACGGACTCGTAGCTGGCGTGTCATGTGCTCGACCCTAATACCGCTAAAGACTCACCGTGCAGAGGGGGTCGAAGCACATTAAATATGTTGAGGCTTAAATGTCCTCCCGTTGGTGCGATGTGGCAGTTAGGAGAGGTAAGTGTCAGCTCAGGTCACCCTCGCCACTTGATCATGGTTCAAAATGAAGAGTTCCTTTGCAAAAAACTCTCGTGTAGTTGTGGTGTGGATAGTGTAACGTTAATATTAACTCACTCACTTGATGGTATTTTATTTATACACTTACACGACTGATTAAGGGAGAAATATGTTACAAATTGATTGGCAATATTTATTATTGTCACACACTGAGGCAATGTTAGAGATATTGGCGCTGCACCTTGGGATTTTGAATAACTTTGAAGAAACGAGGACGATCAAACCATACTATAGGATTCCTTTGAGTGACCCAGTGCTACTGAAGACCCGATGTGTAAAGGGGCTGATGTACGTTATATCTGTCTGGGCTCAAACGTACTCCCGTTGGCGTAAAGTGGAAGTTCGGAGAGGGAGGTGCTACTTTAGGTGTCGTCCTCTTCATTTGACCTTGGTTAAAAATTGTAAAAAAGGTTCATGTCCAATTAAAACTAAACACGGGGGTTTTTTAGGGGACACTAACATGGGGGTACTGGCTTGTAGCTTTTCCGATGGGTTTGGCACCCTTGGTATTCTACCAATAGCCCCCCCCCCCGTGTTACTTTATAGTGCAACTTTAATAAACACACATGCACTGATCAGTAACGCACACAGGAATTTTTCAAGGGGGGTCCAGGGTCAAAAGTACACCATTTTTGTATCATGCTCTTTTTGATTTTGTCGATTTTTCGAACAAAAAAAAGTTAAAAACTAATTCTTGAATAAATAATTAGCATTAAAATAAATATTTAAGTAGATTTTACGTACTATATACTTATAATTAGAATCAATCGAAAAAAAAATCAAGGGCTTTGATTGTCCGGACCCCTAGGACCCCCTTGTGTGCGCCACTGTCACTGATTACTTTAAGCTTTGAAGCCTGTTTATTCCATTTCATATTGTAATTTTGTTTTCACAGAGAAAAAAAATATTTAAAATACTGTAGTGTTTTAAAGTAATCCAGAAAAAAAGTGAAAACATTAATAATAAACAGTAGAGGCTTTTGAACAGGTGATCGGCTACTATAGCCTATGCAGTGTAATTTGTGGCGAACAGTTTTCAGAGACCAACTCTTTACAAATGTACCCATTTTATTGATACATGTTACGACTTTTCGATCTCCTAAGCCAGTGTTTCTCAAACTGTGCGGCGCACCCCCTTTGGAGGCGTGATAACCCTACAAGGGGGGCGCAAGCATATCGAAAACTCAAAAATAAAGGATTATTTAAAGAATTATCAATTTACTAAAAGGAAGCAAAGCAAAATGTAATCTGATATAAAAAATAAAGTACGCATTTTTACTCTGATGTACTATACTTATACGTGTAAATGTATCAGTACGGCACAATGTATTTGATACTAAGTATCAATAATAAGCTAAGAACCTGTTTAATAATTTCTAGTGATATTTTTTCCATGAGCTTATATCATATACAAATTTAATACTTGATAATTTGTACTGTTCATAATTAAGGTCGTACTGTAGCTTTTGCATTAAAGTATTATGCATTATTACTACATTCAATACATTGTTTTTGTATGGATGGGGCGCGATGAAAATTATAATTGAAAATTGGGTCACGAATATCGAAAGTTTGAGAAACACTGTCCTAACCAAAGATGAATAACGTTCCCCACCCCCATTCTTTCACGAGCAACACGCTGCAACTGATGCATTCCCTGTAAATAGCTATCTCACACTCTTGTACGTCAAGTAATAGCTGATATTCACGCAAGTATCGAATGATTATAATAATTTTTTCAGTCTGTGTACATATAATTTTACTAAAAAGGTATGTTAAGTAAATGGATAAAAGTTATGCTATAACAATTTAGAACCTTTTAGAAAGTAATAATACTATCACAAAAGATAAGAATGTTGAAAAGTAATTCAATCGTATCAAAGTCATACAATTTTTAAATTTAGAGGATAAAAGGTTAATTAAAAACCTTTGTTATATATATACACTTCTCGAGTTATCACACGTAATTTGTTTTCTAGATTATTTTTCATTCACAATTTTAATAAATGCGTTCTGATTTTTATCCGTGAACTTTGAATTAACAAACTTTATGTCGGGAATTATTAATCAGAAATTTTTTTGTTAAATTATCATTGAGAAATTAGTTTTTCTTAAACTAATTTTCTCTTATTTGCTTTACAAAATTCCTCAATTTAACTTAGATAATTATAATTCCTAAAATTAACTCTTCACACTTAATTTGGAAAATGTAATAGAGAACAGATGGAAAATATCGATAAAAGTTATAATTTAACTCATTATTTAAATTTTTTCAGCTCCATGCGAGGTGCCTACAATTGACCACGGAAGAGTTACAAATTATAATCCAGATGCTAGAGTAGCACACGACAAGCACATAACCGTCGACTGCATAGCCCAATACGAACTGAGATACAACACGACGCCGGCCACGTGTAACAATGGCTCATGGACTCACATACCAACATGCATTCCAGGTGAGTTCTACTTAAATAGTATGCTTTTCTAATATAATAGTATTGGAATTATCACTTTCCTCAAAAGTCAGTCTTGTTAATAAAGAAAGCTCATTATATTTGAAACTTTCAATAAAGTCACTTTTGATGAATTGGTATTGATTTCGATAAGTTTAAGAGGACATAGTACGATTTACACAGTTTTTTTTTTAATTTAATGATTTTCAAACTTTTTTTGGTTTCCCAATTGTATGCGTGTTATGTAAAACAGATTTCTTGTGCTTAACATTTCATAAAACGCAAGCCATTTAATTTTTTAATGAAAAAAAGTGTTGAAGATATTTTAAAATGCTATTATTTCTGCAATAATATTGCCATACACGCATTAAACTTGGTATACTAGTGCGTTTAACTATGTATATTAGAAGTTGGTATGGGTTTTGTGGTAACATGTTTGGTATTTGTACAATACTTATTTTTATGAATGCTTTTTGAAAATTCCATAAAAAATTCATTAATTTCAAAGTCAATTATTTTTTTTTAAAAAATAAGCATTGATTTGGTTCAAAAATGAATACCAAATTTTGTCACATGTATTATTAGAAATAGTTAGAAAGAATTTCAAAGCTTTTTCACAGCAGAAAAAAAAGCCTTAACATTTTAAATGACGACAAACTAGCCATTTTATCTCTCTGAGAGAAATCAGTTAAAGTTTGGATTTGCCATTGAGATGCGAATAAAAGCGCACCCCGTAAAAGTTATCATAACTCTTTGGGGTTTTTTTATACTTAGAACTTTCAAATTCTGTGAGCGTAGATAAAAATATATAAAGCACAATTTGCAGGCTAAGAAAATTAGATATGATATTTTGAACGATTTTTGTATTCAACTGAATCATACTGTCTCTTCTTAATATTGAATATAAAAAAGATTTCCTGATAAAAAAATTCTCACTCTTACTCTGCAAGATAGATATCGCTCGGCTTTTAAGAGTTAAATTTGAGCGTCAATATCTGCACCACAGCAATAATTTTTTTACTGGAGAATAAGAAAAAAGATTTATAATATCTATATAATTTCAGAAAAGTAAAGATTTTAAATCTGAATGCTGGTTGATGACTGCTGAGGATTGAAAATAATATGAAAAAAAAAAGGATTTTTTTTTACGTTTTATTATAATTAATTTTTCACAATTCCTACTATCAGCTCACTCTCTCTATGTACTTATTTATTTACATATTTATCTTGTTCAAATTTTAAATGGTTAATAAAATACATTTTTAAGCACTCAATGGGCTCAATTCATGTGACGTCATAGTCACATGATAGTGAAAACCACGTGATTCTAGCCAATCAATTAAAAAAACTCATGCGACGTCACAGTCGCACGATAAAAACTATCTAGTGTTTCAGCTAATCAGTTCACGCGCTCCGGTGTTGCCAAGTTTTGCTCTTTTGCAGAAACTCTCTTAAAAAGTACATATGTATACAAAATGCATTTTATTTAAAAATATAAACATAAAAAAATTATGATTTTTTTAATTTAAAAAACTTTTCTGAAGATTTTTTTCCCCGTAACATTTAAACATCTTTACCCAAATATGAAATTTGAAATTTTATCTGAGTTTTACTAATAGAACAACAAGTACAATCCGTTTAATGTTTGTTTTGAATTCAATGGAAAACAAGCGTTTGCTTCTATCATGTGACTTCATGAATTGAGCCCATTGAGCTGAAATTTTATATGCACGTTTATTTTGTAAGACAATACGGTAATTTAATAATAACTAATAAAAATTAATTGATTTAAACTAATTACATTCAAAGAATTATAGATAGAGCCCCGTTGGCATCCTTTTTGGCTACTTAGCGACCATTTTGGCGGACTTGTGTCGAAATTTTGAAAGGTTTTTCCTTACTTTTTAAAACCATCATTTGAGCTGAAATTTTCTATACACAATTGTTTTGGGTGACAATACGATAATTTAATTATAACTAATTAAAATTAATTGACTGAAATTAATTATATTTAAAGAATTACAGATACAGTCACGTTTTAAAGCATTCAGTTGAACTGAAATTTTATATACACGATTGTTTTGGATAACAATGCGATACTTTAATAATAATTAATAGAAATTAATTTCCCTTAATATTGTGATTCTGACATATGTACATACATATTTATATTAATTGTAATTATTCGATAAAAAGTAACTATATATATATATATATATATAGAATTAAATTTTTCATTGTTGTTTTTTAGTAGGAATTGACTCAATTCTTTTTTGTATCACTTTTTTACTACATCTTATCTAATCAATTGTCCGCTGTTTAATATTTTGAAATGGGTACACCCAATCTTAATTTGGCTCAAAATCATTTTTAGTTCATCTTGTCATGTAATAGTTAGCAGTTTTGATATATTTTTTTGATTCATAGCCTTGGGGTAAATAAATATGTTCGGAAGTCTTTATCTTGAAAACTTGAGTAAATGAATATTTTTTTGATAGTTTGTGTCAATTAACTTAAATGCTATTTTGTGGCGAAAAATGAAGAAAGAATGATTTATTATCAAAACTTTAGCCTTTAATAAAAAGGGCTTCTATAATGATATTTTGCCTATATGCAACTAGGATTTCTCTTCAGCACCTGAATTAGGACTTCTTAAAAATTCGTATTATTATCAGTGTTACAATCAATTGAAATAATAACTGTGTTTTTATTTAAAAATAATTTCTGTAGCGTGTGTGTGTGTGATATTTTAAAATATGAATAAATCCACTCCCAAATTAAAAGAAACAAATTCTAAAAAAGGTCTTTAAAAATTGATAAATCGTATTTTGGCGAAAAATATTTTTCTTCGGTCCACCTTCACCAGTGGCCATTACAAAACTTTCAAGTTCCGAGATAACACAACTGTTTACCTCCCTACCCCAATGTGATCCCTTTTCAACTTTTCTTACCCTTCTAAAAATTTTTTTTTCCTTGTTCACCAAAAGACTATGAGCATGCCGCCTAAGTTGCGTATGGGAAATAATCTCTGGTTACCGTGGCAACTGTCCCAAACACATGGAGGTAGTGATTGAATTATCAGCCGGGATGAAATACATGAGGGGGGGATGGGATCACGTCTTTTCGTAATGGGGAACGTGGTACGATTACTGCCGAACCCTAAGCAGGTAAATTCTTTTGCATCTACCTTTCTCGCTACGTGATTCGTAGGGGAAACATTATTGCTCTTTTATTGTGTGTGTGCCGCAGAAAGCCTAACTCTCCGTAATGCCTCGGTGTTCGTACTCGCAAGGCATGGAATTTAATGAGGACATGAAAGAGAGAGAGCAAAAAGTCAGACCACTGTACGCTCCTTAAGTAAAAGCAGAATAAGACTTTGAAACAATGAAATGTCACCAGAGAAAATAAAGTGCTCAAAGTAGCTTTACGACTCCTGTTTTCCCGCCACTTCGCATCTTTATTTATTTCACAAACAAGGCATCAGAAATGCTACTCGGAAAAGACTTTTATCTCTTTATCTCATTATTAGGAAAATAATCGCTTTTATGTGGGGTGCGTAGGAACTGCACATATTTATGTTGTTGAAAGGAAAATTTTAAAGTAGATGGAATTATTTTGAAGCTCATTATAAGTGTAATACTTTGCATTCGTATTCGAGAGAGAGAGAAATAGTTTTATTTCAATTCCAATACTAAAATAAGTAGTCTTATTCAATATATATAAGGGGGGGAAACAAATGAGAACAGATGAAACTTTTGATTGAATTTTTCTTAATATATGTAGCATAAACATATCAGTATGTTATCATAGACACTGAATTTAGATAACCGCTGCATTTGCTGAATCAATTTTATGTATTATTGTTGGCATATAATAATTAACTCACATAATTAATTTCCTTAAATTGAATTTATTGGTTCATAATGAGTTTGTCTTTATCATACTTTCCACAGATAGCATTTTGAGTTCTTTTTACGTAGCTAAAAATTGCGTATGTACTATTTTAACCATTGAACACGAAAAAATGGACTGTAAATATTATGTTTGTTACTTTAAACATCTTTAGTTACAGAGTAAAGTAAGACTGAAAGAATGAAAATTAGTAAATTTATGGATACAATTTTCATTTATATCTTTTTATTCAGGCCTAATAATAATTGACAGATTCAACAAAAATATGGTTAAAAACTGTTATTCAATAGATTTTTCTGTTGCTATAAAACGAAACGTGTTTACAAAATGTGATTTGAACAGACACATACACAAGGAAGGGGGCTGAACGCCCCAATTGATCAGTATTTTTTTAAATTTTTATCGTAAAGATTACTCCTTGGTCCCTTCATATATGTGTTTTCTTCAAATGTGACCCCACGTAAGAAAGTTCTGTGTACGCCACTGGATATGCGATTTTGTAATTTTTACTAAATGTATATATTGCCAATTCAAATTTTTGGGTTTAGCTTCAAATAATTAAAATAATCAAGCCTACCTTTTTTTTCATGAGCTAAGAGCTACTTTGAGAGTCTGGAGATTGATATAATAAAATTTGGGGGGGGGAGATACCACGCATAAGTTTATTACAAGCCAACTAAGTAGTACAAACAATTTTAATGAAAAATGGCGAAATCACCTCTCGAGTTTACATAATTTTGCACGTGAATTAAAGTCCATTGCCACGCAGCTTCAACGAAGCAATAATTACATACATTAAATTAAAAGTATTATTTTCAAGTTAGTCACGAGGTGAAAGCGCGAGGAGAGAATATATAAAGAAACAATAGACATTTAAATAGAATTAAATTTTAATTTTTTCTGTGCAATAAGTAAATTATAGAAAATTAATAATGGTAATAAGTTATAAGCAACATTGCCATAATAAATTATCTGTGGCTTAAAAGATCTAAAAACTACAAACATTTAATTTTCAAATGGATATACATTGCGCATGCAATAATTTTATCAAAAGCAGTTCTTAGTGTCTATGTGTCATGACGTATACTTTTAGTATAAGGCTGGATTCGAGTCTCAATATATCGTGGGAGTATCGGTGCTTGAAAGCATCACTTTGGGGAGATCGCTACAATACTTTCTTTTCAGACGGATTACTATTCACCCCATAACACTGCAATGTGCGTATCCGAGTCTGGCGGCGTGGTGGCAATGGATTCTAAGTCACTTACTTGATGGATTTACTGAAAGTTTCATCATTTTTAAAGATAAAAAGGTACACCAGGTGAAACAAATAATCGCCATAAGGAACTACATTCGATGCTGGATAAATGACGGAAGTAGTGTTAGTGTAGGAAGAACGACGGACATTCGCTGAGCTCTGAAGAAGACGTAGTAGCATCGGGCTGGCGATGCCCGAGGTTACTTGAGTAGAAATCATGAGGGCAGGACTACGTATCATGAAAACGTGGTCACCATTGGAAGTGTGAGCTGTTATCCGGTATAGATGGACACGTGAGAGTATTGTGTGCATCATGCACGGACACCTACAAACTGTGCCTTGTGAAAAGTTCATATTTCATCAAATAGTTAGTCACTGGTGTTGCATGTAAAGGAAGGATGGCAAAATGTTGAGAACGAACGTCAAAGTGGGTGTCCCTCCGCATCCACAAATGAAAACAACATTGCTAGAATACATGATATGGTGTTAGCGGAGAGGTCAGAGAAGCATCAAAAATTAAGAACGCCTTTATGAAGGAGAAGTATCCAAGATCATCGGTGAGGAGAATATCCTGACAAATATGTTAAGCATACGGGGCGTCAATATTTTGTATTGCACGGAAAATGGTTTTATTGCGGTGGTTTCTTCAAACTAATTGCACCCAACGACAAATATCTCAATGTCGGTGGTGACAATGTCGAAAAATAGTATATGATACGTAGCTCATGATACAGGGGTGTAATTGTTTTTTGCAATCATTTCCATTTTTTTTTTAAAAAAAAAAGAGCAAACTTGCTTTCTGAGCGCTCTTGTATTTTCATAACGGTCTTTCACCTGGTGTTATTTGAGAGTCACTAAATTGCATCTCCGTTGTTGTTGCTGTTGCTCATGCCACCTGTCTGACATAGTCAGATCGAGGCCCATGCAATTCATCATGTCAATGGGCTAGATGTACGCCTGTCATTGGCCTTAGCCTTGAGCACCATACAGGTGACAGTACGATTTAACTCGAAGAAATTCCCGAAGGGACGATAGAACATTACGATAGATGGCTCCACCATCTACCTCTGCCTCCACAATTTAGAGAAGGAACTGAAGTGGAGGGAAATTTTCTCCAGTTCCCTGCACTCGTGATTCAGCCCACAAGACTTTCAGACCAACTGATTTAACAAGCATGTACTCCGTGTGTACTCGGAGGGTCTTTGGCGGTACGGGCTTTGAACTCAAGTCTTCCGGTCCAGAGTCCGGTGCTCTAACCACTAGGCTACCCACTGCTGTCATCTCCGTAACTTCGCTAACCACATTGAAGGTACTCTCAATAGCAAGGGCTACAAATTTTAAATCGAAGATGTGAGTGCATATACACATAATGTTCAACAATTCTTTATCCTCCAATAAATGCATTACAAAGTTAGCCAACTAAATCTATTGGTCCTCTTAATCAAGCACGTACGATGGTTGATTTTCAAATGACTGGTGAAACCCTTAACTGCCGATAAAAGGTTGCGCGATTCGTTCCGCAGTTCCACCGTTTTTCACATAAGCGCGCATATGCGATTTAGGGAGAATGAATAAGAAAATTCTTCTCTGAAAAAAGTACATTTTTTGCTAACACTACTAAGGTCATTTTATTGCATTCCGAAACATTCGGAATAATTTTAAGGGTAGCAGCGCGAAGAAAAGAATCGCATTTCAGAAAGACGTATATGTACGTCTGGGGCATTTAATGCACCAGTTCAACAAGACGTGGGTGACACGCAAGAGGTTAAATAATGAACTTCAGTGGTCAGACTATTTTTGAGATTGTTACAACCGGTGTTTTAGGTAAATATTGTAGAGGGGCATGACTAGAACGAATGCCGTAACTTGACACCATTGGGTACGAATACTTCTGAGAGACGTATATATACGCCCGAGGCAGTTAACAAACTAGATGAGAGAGACGTATATATACGCTGGTGGTACTTAATGGGTTAATATTGCAACAAAGTAAATTTGACAACGATAGGAAACTCCACGTGTTTCCAATTCTTCGTTTTCTTTCAAGGCCAGATTTCCTAGAATTGACCACAACACAAAACACTATTTTTTCGTAGTTTTTAGTTAAAGGGAAATATTTACATCAATCATTTTATTCCTATAATTCATTGTAATCATCTTATTATATTGATATCGACATCTGACTTTTAAAGGAGAATAGGTTAACTTGAAGACCGCATTCTTGTAACAATTGAATGTTCTTTCAGCACGCTGCAAGACCCTGCCCCGACGTCCTAGACACGGTATGGTAATAGCTCCCAAAACGGACCATGGTATGAAGGCGTTGTTTCGTTGCAAGGATGGATATAAATTGAGTGGTCCCAACATCACCGAATGCAGCTTCGGAAGATGGACCGGCGAAACGCCCATCTGCAACGAAAGTAAGCTTTTCTTTGCCCTAACTGTGATTTTTCAAAATATTTATTCCCATATATTTTATCAGTATCTATAAAAGTAATCTTGTAAGTTTCTCAATAACTACCGTATTTATTTGAATATGAGTCACGCTCTTTTTATAATGTTAATGCTACTGAAAATCGGGTTCGGCATAGAATCAAAGACAGCAAAATCCGCTGGATGGGGAAAATTGAATATGATATTTTGACGATTAGAACATTTACAGGTTCATGTATGTATTAAAAAGTTTTTATTATTGATAACCTAATAAATTTATTAATTATTAGTTGTCAGTAATATTTGTTTTAATTTCATGAATATCGAATACCGATAAATCTTTTTAAATTATTTTTTATTTGTTCACCAAAAATTGTTGAGAATTTGGAATGCCGTTTAGAATCAATAGTGGCTTAGATTCGAAGGAGAAAAAACGGTGTGTATATTTATATATACCAGTACAGAAAAATTTCAACTGGTGGCTACATAAAAGAACCAAAAATGCAATAATAAATAGTGTGGTTCCTTTCAAAGTTATACATTTTTCCCATCGTTGATTCATGCTAGAAATTAAACAGGATAGCTTATGAGTTCCAGCGGCAATCAATACATCTCTTCTGGAGGCTTAGTTGATCAGCTATCTTGATAAATATCCGCCTTTCCCAGAAAGTCATCAATTAGATAAGCTTGAATGAAAAAAGGTAGTCATCTAAAAAAAGAAAATCAGAAACAGGTGAACAGCTGTGTTATAGGTCTCCCATATTTCATGACTTTACCTCATAATAGACACGAGAGTTTCTTCAAAGCCAGTAATGTCAGTGAGTCTTTCAAGGAGACACGTTCTTAAGCTTCTGCTGCTATCTGTGTATATAAAAAAGGATGTTTGTATACATGAAATCCCATCACTCAAACACCATTCCACCGATTACTATGAAAATTGGCATGTATATGTATTTTTTTGCGGAGAAGGTTTTTGTTTTATTCTCTTTGTTGCAGCTCTCCACCAGGTGGCGCTACCGCATATCAACTGCACCGTTTAATTAATCGCCAAGTTGCCAACATAGTCACCGAAATTGATGTAATATAAGGAACGGTGTTGCTTGCGAATATTACAATTTTAACATAAAATAAATACAATAGAAATTAATATTAACGTATTACGCATACAGATATAAATTATTTACACTATTTTAAGTATTCATTACACAAAATGTGTAACAATGTGTTACTTTTGCTGATAAGAGATCAGTTTAGGAAGGTGTTTTAAGAAATCTACTCACATGAGAGTTTCGGGGAGTTATAAATAAAAACAACAACTTTTTATCAGTTATTAGATAACAAATATGGTTTTTTGTTCACATGAGAAATGCAAAAAGCTTTTTTTACTTAACTCATTAAAAACTTCTTTACCTTCAATCTTTATTGTTTAATTTTTCAATGCAACCGTGAGAAGAACGGGTATACCAGCTAGTAAATATAAAAGGCTGCAAACGGTTTCTTTCTTGGATGCTGTAGGACATACACAACCTGTCCTAGATCTCCTCTCAATAATAGTATGTATAGAGTCAGTCTTTCAATTGAATATGTTCTCATCAATTAATAGATTTGACCCTTGACTATATTCGATACAATGTCAATGTCCTTTTAAACAATGATACAAACCTCCCCCTGGAAACAGTAGCGCATTCCAGTTAGATTCGTTTCACCACATAAAGTGAACGAGATAACTGAAAAGCTCTTGTATTCCTATCCTTTATCTTATTGTGGCTATTGGATGACCTTATACTGGCCTTTTTCTTTGATGATCACTGAACTGTTCCCATAAATCGTACATAATGCTGGATTAAACTTTTTCTTGCAATTTCTTACATCAACCTTTCCAGAGATTTTCAACCCCGTTCGAAAATTAATACGTTGGCGGTTACTGATGTTTTCTTCTTGCCTTTTTAATTTCACTGAATATTAAAATGTATCATACGTATATATTCAACCGAAATGGAAAAAAATAACCATACTATAGCAAACAATATTCATTAGAAAGTCAGAAATTAGTCTAAAGCATTTGCCAAAATTAAAAAAAGTCCTATAATTCGAGATTTGTTTTCATTTATTATGCGAATGCTTACAAAAAGTATTGAACTAATGATAATAAAAAAATATATGTGTGTGTGTGTTTATTGCCACACGATAGAAAAACTTTTCATTTATTTTGGTTAAGGAGTAAAGTTCTGGGCAATTCTACGTTTTCTTTTGCCACATTTTTGCATGCGGCTGTTAAATATGTCTCTTTCTCGTCTCCACTCATCGGTGGATTTGTTTATTTCCTCCATTTTCTGTAAAGGGTAATGTTTAAATAATTATGTATTTTTATAAATTTACATATGAGTATATACGATTTAAATATCAGTTTGTCTAATTAATTAAAACATTTATATGTAAATTGCTTTTCTAGATCCTATTTACATATGTTTTTTGTAACATATACTTACGTACTATCACAACTATGCTAACGTCTAAGATAACTTGCCAACTTGACAACCCCGATCTCATATCTTCCTTTCATATCATGTCTCCAATACCTTTGAGATAATACGTAGCTACCGTTTATATAACAACAACATAACGCCGTATACTATGTAAGGATAGGAAAATTTATCACCTGATAGAGCAGTTTACTTTTCTTAAAATTCTTTATATAAACAAAAGGAGAGGGTTCGTAATGTTTCACAATTAATGCTTTTACTTTCTCGTAATTTAATATAAACCAAAGTATTGCAAATTTCTCGTCAGTTAACTTCATTAAAACTTCACATTTTAATTTTTTCGATACATTTTTGTGCTTCAATGCTGTCTCTTCCTAATCAAAAAATAGATCCCAAGTTTCTGTTTCTTCTCATCTTCAATCTCCTACACAAGAATAGACTTTTTTTAAAAAAAATTATTTTCGTTTGCTCTTCCCTCATTCCCCCACTGGACTTGAGACTTTCTGTATTTAAATATTACACGACAGTAATATTTAAATAAAGAAAATAAAATTTCACCGGGAAAAGTGCCCATGGAATTTTTACTTAAAAAAACAACTCACGCCTAAAAAGTTTTGCATTCATAACTTAGAACGATTGCTGACTGGAGTTGACGAAATCCGATTAACCGTAACGGACCCGAATCTGGCGCTTCATTATGGTTCATTCTTCAGCAAAGCGTACCTAAAGAAGTTATCACTTCAAAAAATTCAATTTATACGCACTTTTAAAATTTCAAACATGTTTATTATAAAAATAATAAAAAAAAACTCTCATTGACATTTTCCTTTTAAATCATTTCCAATAATTTTTCCTTCGGCTTTCAAAATTAAAATATAATGATAATGTTTCTACCTGAATTAAAACGCTTACCAAATTCTTATTAATAACTTTAGATAAACACAATTGGATTATTCTTTGATAGCATTTTCTACTGTGCAGTGACAGGAAAGTATTACTAACTTCTTGCTTGAATTCTTAAATATTTCGTTCCAAATGTAGATTACATTATTAATAAAATTCTAATGACATTAAAATTCTTTAGCAGCTCACTTCCAGCATTAATTTTCCTTAATCATGTGGCTGTGGTAACCAAATGGTTATGGTCACCAACTCGAGTTCTGACGCCATTGGAGATCCCTCACGTAGTGTGTGAGTGAATATTAACGTCGCACTGTGTTCAGCTACACGAGGGTTTTTGGCGATGGATCACGTAATTTTGGACAATGGGCAAGTGACGTGACTCCCCCCCACTCCTAACTTCCATATAACACCAACGGGGAGGATATTTGAGCTCTCGACAGTTTTAACGTGCATCGCTTCCTTGCACGGCGGATCTTTAGTGATACTGGACTCGAACTCGTGACAAGCCAGCCACGATCCAATACCTTGATCACCACCGCGGCCAATTAAAATTCTTTATCAGCTCAACTTCTTGCGTTAATTTTGTGATATTCCACCCTCGGGTGAATATCACTTTGATTATCAGCGTGAGCTAGAGGTGTAGGATTAACGAAAGAACTGGAAACATACGTTTCCTTAATATAACTTTATTAAGATATTTAACTTAAACTTTTAACAAATTAGATAATAATATATGTGAGAGAATCTACGGTGGCTAAACACACACTACATATATAATACCGAATTAACCTAACCCGGACCACTATCAATAACTGACTCGTCTAAACTCAATCCCAATAGTATCACAGATCCCAATATTAAATAGTCAATCCTACCTTGCTGTAGTTTGAAGAAACGATCACAACAATCTTGGATGAAGCCTTGTAATTACTCGAGTGCAATGGTATGCACCTTGACTCAATGGTCTCTATCACATATAATTTCTACTAGTCACCACGTAACGTTTTCCAAAACTTCTTCACGCTTGTGTTTGAACCACTGATTAAGTTTACATTCCTCAAAATTGCCATCCCACTTATATATATATACTCCAAGTTCCGATAGTTAAAAGCTTCCCAATTTGCATCTTTCTTCTACGCTTCACTTCTTGATTTGATTGGAAAAGAGTTGCCATTAATTCTGGCCCCAAAGAAATCAAAGGACATGTTAAGGAAAAGACGCGTGAGCCCGTTACAATTTTCTTTAATCATATCGCTGCGGTAACCTAATGGTTATGGTCATGAACTCGTGTTTTGATGCTACTGAAGACCCCCCTGTAGAGAGGACGCTAAATCTGTCGAGGCTCAAAGTCTACCCAATGATATGGTGTGATAGTTAGGAGAGGGGATGCCAGGTCAGGTATCGTATTCGTAACTTGACCCAAACTCGAAATTACGATTTCCGTTGCCAATAGCACTCATGTTGCTTTATTTTTATTTATCCAACTCCCCTGCTTGGCTTCTTGACCAGCTTCTTTCATCGAGTCCAGTGCATTGGAGCAGGTGGTCACCATCTATTATGGCATGGTCGCAGAGTGAGCTGGTCTCATTAGCAGCAACACCACGCCAGTGGAGGTATACTTCCAATATAGCCATGTTCAGTAGTTAGGCGAAAGCGGGCAACAGCCTCGGTGTTCTCCACTTGCCTCGGAACTGGATCCACAGGGGCCAGAGTTCCCTTGGCTTTCCTAAAGTCTTCGTCATTTGGGTCATGGCAGTATATTTGTCAATGTATGTGAAGATAATGCTCTTTGCTCTTCTGAGGGTCAAGGGGATTTCTGGTTGAGTTGCTTTACAAAGCGATGTTAATATAACTTTTACTCGCTCATTTTTCTTTACTCTTAAGGTATCCGACTACGTTCGGAACCGTGATTTTAAAAAAGCGCATAAATGGATAATTCTCATGATATTTAGTGGTACTCAGATTAGAATACGTGCATAAAATTGTTTTAAGATCATTTTGACAAACAAATAATTATTTAAATATAATATTTTGGCAAAAAATTAACTTAGAATAATCTTTTTTCCAAATGTTCTCTTTTTGTGAAAAAATGCCTCTATTATAATAATATTTTACCTGTATATAGCTCAGACCTCTCTACAGAGATTCAACTAGGAGTTTTGAAAAATTCACATTATTTTCAGAGTTACCACCCATTGAAATAATTATTCGCGTTTTTTTCTAAAAATTGCTCCCCTCTGTTGTCGTAAAATATGAATAAACCCACTTCTAAGTTATATATTTCAAGAATTCTAGTTGATCCTCTGTAGAGAGGTTTGAGCTATACACAGGCAAAATATTATTCTAATAGGAGCATTTTTCACAAAAGTAGAACATTTGGAAAAAAGATTATTCTAAGTTAATTTTTCGCCAAAATATTAAATTTAAATAAATGTTTTTTGTCAAAATGTCCTTAAAACAATTTTATGCATAATTCTAATCTAAGTGACACTAAATATCATGAAAATTATCCATTTATGCGCTTTTGAAAATCACGGTTCCGAACGTAGTCGGATACCTTAAATTTACCAATCAAATGATCTTCCATAATATCACCAATTACTTTAACTCATTGCCATCTGATTTCTTAATATTTTTCCTGTTTTCCAATTTATTATTTTTTAAATAATTTAATTTTTCAGTTTATTCTCTATCATTTTCAATATTTTGAGATCTAATAACTTCTCACCTGTTTTATATATAAAAAAAATTCCTCTAGTAATTCAAAACTCTCAATTGACAGATATATTATTTATCTCATTTAGTTTGCCGAAGATTTCTCCTGACTGATTTCTTGATTTTAATTCCAGCATACTGTCCTTTTCCTGGTAAATTAGAGAACGGTCGGATATTGTTGGTAGGTCACATGGGGATGTACGACTACCGGCCCTATGTGAGGAAGATCACCAACAACCGCCAGATAATGTACGAGTGCGACCGTCACTACACGCTGAACGAGGGTCCGTCGGGGGCTACTTGTGTTGATGGTCGGTGGAGTCCTCAAGAGAAACCCAAGTGCATCCGAGGCTCCCACCCCCAGGTCAGATGGGACAGGTCCGTCAGAGAAAAAAGGGAGGTCGTCATAAGGAGGCAAAGAAGACTAGATGTCACTAGAACGAAAAGAAAGAAAAGAGGGAAAAGGAAACAGAAAAGTAAGAAAAATTTATATGATGCTTTGTATACTTTTACGTAAGTTCGAAATATCTTAGTGAACGTAATTAAAATTAGTAAGCGTTATTGCTCTCCTTTTGGCACATGTTTATTAGGGCAGATAGAAGTGGAAAAGATGTTCTCTGGTAAATAGATCAAAGCAAAAATAAAATTAAATTAAAACTTCTAAATTGAATATTGCCATAAGAAGAGTGAAGTTTAGGTATTTCAGCTTTTTTTTTTATTGTATGAAATCCCACTAATTTTTCGTTACAGCAAAAATAGGTATTTTAGTCCTTTTTAACATGTATTGCGATGAGATGATACTTTCTAAATAGTTACGAGAAAAAGAAATAGGTATTTTAGGTTTTTATATAGTATTCAATTTAATATATATATACCTTTAATTTTTAAAAAGCAAAAACACAAAATGCGAAAAATTCCAATGAATAAGCAAATTTTTCTTTCAAATAAGTAAATTCTTTTTGCAAACACTATCAAAGCCATTTTGTTGCATTCTTAATTCTTTGAAATAGTTTTAGTGATAGCAGTGCAAAGAAAAAGAATATTATTTCGGAAAGACGTATATGTACCTCCGGAGCATTTAACGCACCAGTTCAACGAGACGCATATACACGTCAGTGGCACGTAAGGGGTTAAATAATGAACTAATAAACCGCAATGGGCAGACTGTTTTTTTTGACATTGGTACTTTAGAGGGGTATGACTGTATGAAAGCCCTCATCAAAGAACGATGCCGAAACTTGAGTCCATTGGGTAACTGGAAACATTGGGTTGTAATGGATCTGACCTCATCGTCAAGACTTCAGGTACTCGAACAAATGAAAACCCCTTAATGCGAGATCCTGTCGGAAGGAGGAGTGTTCAAAAACTTCCTATCGTTTCGTTATAATGCACATTATCACGTTATTCATTAAATTGCCACCCCTCCTTCTGATTATGGAATCACTCATCGTACTACCTCCGTTAGCTTCCTTAATGTGTCTGTGAACACAAACTTTGGTGGTCCCTGCATTAAGAAATCGGATTTCCGACCATATCTCGCAGGCGGTGGGATACTCGATTGTTTTCTGCGTTTTAAACATTCACCTTAGTGGACTTAACAACTTTGCAGTGAACAGGTTCCCAGGAGAATCCGAACGCAGTAGGGATTGAAAAGTCATGAAATCGGACTCGAAAGGATAACAAACAGATATTCAGTATAAAATTCACTTTTATTAATTTAAGCGTTAGAGCTAAGTACGTGATTTTCTGACAAGACAAACTAATGAGTAAGATATGATGGGTGTTTAACTATAATGAGCAGCAACATCTGAAACTCGCCAAGAGAAATTATCCAATATCTTCCAATAGTGATTATAATTCAGGAATAAGCGACTATAATTCAGCTCACTGGAGTGACAATATTGCCCTCCTAATAACTATTTATTTTATCCCTGAATGTTTATGTACTATTCAGAAGTCACGATTATTTTCGAAGGGAGTTGTTCTCGCGCAAAGTGCCAATTGTCAAATAACGTCTTAGAAAATGTAGATGTAGGATATCTCTGTTACAATACATATCGTGTGGTTACAAATAGTCAGATTTGTGTAGTTTATTTATAACATTTTAAAAGCCTTTTCAGTGTAAGAACTTATTATACTTTAAGCTACCTCACAGTGTTAATTTTTCAAATAAAAAAATCCTAGTTTCAATATTATTTATCTTCCACAGGCTACTGCAAACCGGTTGAGTCTACTCCCTGGATGGACGTGACCGTCCTCAAGAAGGGCTGGATGTCCAATTCACTAGCCTCGAGGGGTACTGTGATCCAGGTGACCTGCGGTTGGGGTTACTCACTCAACATCGGCAACCGGACAGCTAAGTGTGCCGCGGGGCGATGGAAACCTAAGAAACCAGAATGCATCACGAGTACGTAAATTGCGTACGTGTCAATATCAGACTTGCCATTGCGTATCATTTAGTGCATTCGCAGCTGCTTCCGTGCGTTTTCGATAATCGTCCGTGAACGACACAGCGGCAGCATCATGAGATTATTACAGTATCCACGAACACTTAGAATATTCGATTCCCCTCTTCTGATTTCGCTGACTTAGAAAGGTACTCTATGAGATAATGTACAAACGCATTACTGTAAAATCGTTTCGTTAATGTGTAATAAATTTTCAGCTGAATTCGGAATAAAGTTTACATTTTTTTACAAACGAATTTTCTTTTGAGTAATATCATAAATATAAATTGTTTTTAAATGGTGTTTTAAAAAGTTTTGCTTTATTTACTGCAAGTATTATAAATTTGTTTAAAAAGTTCAAAAAGAAAAAAAGATTAAGAATTTTTTTTTTACGTTTACGCTCACCTTTGATCGTCATTATCTTCATATAAAAGACTCATTTTTCATAGTTTCAATTATATATATGTGAAAAAATACATAAAAATATATAAAAACGTGATAGAATAAATAATAAAAGCAAAATACAAAATTTAGCAAAAATAAAGGGAAGAAAGAAATATTAATTAGCATGCATTAAAAATGGAGTCAAATTAAGGAAGTCAAAAAGGCTTAGGACAGAATGAATGGGGTAAAAACAACATTTATGTCCATAAATTAAGAATAATTCAGAATCCCATGAAAATCGAACTCTGGTGTAAAACTTCACCTGTAGAACAAACACACAAATATTCAAATTATAGGAAGCCACCAGATGACCCCTATCGTACGTTACAATGACAAGAGTGTAAGAGAGGGGTGTATGAGAAATGGTAAAAAAGAACCAAACTTGTTGTTCACAAGCATTCTGTGAGCCATTCAGTGACATAATAGAATAGTTTTTTTTTCCATAAAGGACACATATGGATAATTTTTTATGTGTTAGAAATCGGCCGCTTAGAAAGTGGGCGTACTCAGACAGAAGTATCCGAGGAACATGTAATTGCCCAAAGAATCGTGTCTAGGCTTTGGCAAGGATTCCAAGATGACGAAAATAACAGTAAACGTTACAGTACAGGCCACCCCCTCGTTACAACACTGAATGAAGACCGGTATTTGACAGTAATTGTTGAAAGAAGTAGACAGGGCAGCTGGTAGCCTAGTGGTTAGAAAATCGAACTCCAGATCGGAAGGTCTGGGTTCGATGCCCGATGTCACCAAATACCCTCCGAGTACACCCAGAGTACGTTCTCGTTAAATCAGTGGGTCCGAAAGTATCGTGGGCTGGATCACAAGTGCAAGGGATTGGAGAATACTTCCCTCCCATTCAGTTCCATGCCAAAATAATGGTGATGGAGATAGGGGGTGTCGCCATCTATCGTCCCTTCTGGAATTCCTTCGAACTAAATCGTACTGTCACCTGTACCATGGCCAAGGCCAACGACAGGCGTACTTCTAGCCCCTTGCTACGATGAATTTCGTGGGACTCGATCTGTCTGTGGCAAGCAAGTGGCATTAGAAATAAGAACAACAACAATAGAAGCAGACAGAGTACATCACCGACATCATCTCGTCAGCTCTTTGTGGCCACGGGTGCTACAATTTCAAAGCAAACCGTGTATGAACGTTTGGGACATATTGGTTTATAATCTCGGTGACCTGTCAGATGTATTTCGCTCACAGCAACTCACTGTCTCCAATGGTTAGTCTAGATAATAGAACATCAACGTGTGTGAACATCGTCACAGTGGGCTTGTATGATGTTTTCTGACAAGTCCAGGCTTAGCTTGCAGTATTGTACCCGCCAGATTTTCATATGGAGAATGCCAGGTACCCGTTACCACCAAGAGAGCACCATTGAACAACACCGTTACGGTGGTGCAGGATGGCTCGTTGGGGGAGGAATTATTCTTGATTTTGGAACTGACCTGCATGTTCAGAGTGTAACGATGACAGGCCACATCTATCGGGATGTAATTCTGGAACAACATGTACGTTTGTTTTGGGTAGCCATGGGTGCTGAATTTCTGTTTATGGAGGCCAACGCCCGCTCTCACCGTTCAAACATTGTAGACGAATGCCTTCAATCGGAGGATATCACCCGTAGGGATTGGCCAGCATACTCATCGGACTTGAATCCAATAGAGCATGTGTGGGATATGCTTGGCCGACGAATTGCAGCTCGTCAACCCCCTCCCACCTGTCTACCGGAACTTCGGAGGGTATTGCTTGATGAGTGGTGTAATATTGCCCAAGATCAGATTGATAATTTGATACTCAGCATGCCTAGGCGTTGTAAGGCCTGTATTGCATCGTCCGGGAGACATACTCTGTATTAACCATCATACTAACCATGTTATACTGTGTTTTGTAAATAGGTTCTTTTTTTTGAAATTTGCTGCAGGGAGTAAAATTCGCAGATTTTATTAATTTTTTCAAACATATAGGATCTTTTTTTTTTGCTCTTTACCTTTTGTTTAATAAATAGACTTTACAAATAAGTCAAATTTGTTTTGCTTCTGTCTCTTTCTTTGCCTGAACTTCATAATATACAGTTTCAGAATATACAGTTCAGTGGACACTGTTTGGTATGGGGATGCACAGCAGATACTTCACCCTTGCGGACTTTAGTCGAGCAAGCGTCGTTGAAAACTACGCCAAGAGTGAGCGAAGAAACATCGGGACTTAACCATAAATAAGTGGACAAGAGGTTTTTGGTTGCATAAATCCCAATTTGTAATTCATCGCATCCATAGTTTTGTTAGGGTGCGTTTTCTTCCACAGTCAAAAAGTTGCTTTCTCCACGTACACAGGCAAGCTTTAAATAACGTTACCATGGGTGGCTCTAAGACCCTTAGTTCCGGGTAGAAAGGTCCGTGAACGTTATAGTTTATCTGAGCATAATTACGGATCAGTTTCACTGTCATTTCCTTACTGGACATGAAATCTTCCAGCAGGACAGCGTCCCATGTCAAAAGACTAGAATTGTATTAGAAGGGTTCGAGGTGCTTAAGGATGATTTCCAATTAATATCCTGGCTGCCTAACTCGGTGAATCTTAATCTGATAAGGCACGTTTCGGTTTTCGTAGAAAGGCAACTCATAGATCACATATCTTCATGCCGGGAAATCTGGACTTTACACGGCCACTACTTGGACAATTTGTACCACATGTCTTCAGTCGTCTACCAAGAACTTGTGGTATCCATGCCAAGGCGAGTTGGAGTGTTTTGCAGGCAAAAAGTAGTGTAATGTGTTATTGAGTCAGTGCTTGGCTGTTTTGGCTTGGTTTGGTATATGTGAGTATATAAAAATTATTTCTATTTCTGTGTGGAAATGTATCTCAATAGACGTTACTTCAATTTTTCCTTAAGTTGTTAAAATTTACACTGATTGTATTTCACAAATTTTCTTAGTAAAAAAAGTTCTTATCACCATATCCCTCGACATTGGCTTGTGGAAACACGGGAAATAACAAAAGAATGTGAATGGAGGGAGCAGAATATATTTCTTTATAAACAAACTACATTTGCTATACAAAACTAATCTCATTTGATAAATTTAAATGGTACTTCAACTTTGATTCGGTAATTATAAAATGCTTAAATGAATAGAACGGTTACTGAATCAAAAGTATTGTTGAGCAACTACAAGAGAGCACAGCTAATTGTAGTTTATTATTTCTAATCGCATAACTAAAATTACAATTTATTTTGTCTTTACAAAGTAATGTTCAATAATGAACTTAGAAGCAAAGACTACAGAGCAGATCATTTTAAGGAATGCTAATGAAGCAAGAAAGAACTTTCTTTTTAGACGAGAAAATGTCATCGATAAAAAAACATCACGAATATTTTAGCAAAGACGCACAAATCTAACATTTTTTGCTTAAAATGTTTGCCATAAATGTATACTTAAAGGTAAGAGGAAGAAAATTTTTTCAATTTAGAAAGATAAAAATCTCTATAAGAAGTTTATTAAATTATTTTATCTATACATGTCAGCTTCACTATAGGTTGTTAACAATTTAAATTTAAGCTGACTTTCAGCTACAACACGCACAGTGATACAGGAAAACAAAGCTAGATCATGGTTGACTACATTCCTCAAAAGATGTTTAATTTTTGGATATACTTAAAGAGAGATTCGAGATCGTTAAATAGTGAGGCAGAAAAGAGATTTTAATGCGATATGTATACGTAAGTTGCATAGTAAAAGGTAAAAAGTGTGTCATTTTAATAAATTATAATATGATTTTGAAAGTAATTTAATTTCGAAAGGAATGTTGCTTTATTTTTAGAAATTGTATAGGAAATTGAAATTATCAACTTACGTTTGGGTGTCTGATTTCATTCACTAAAATTGATCTTCAAAAGTTTAAAGTGCTTCATGAAAGGTAGAAAAAATTTATAAAAACTTTTTAGTGACATAAATTTGAAAATTAAAGAATTTTGTGCTTTGTTTTTATTTATTTTTGAAACTTATTTTGGTAACATAAAATCTGAAAATTGTACACAATACCTTATTAAATGTATTAAATATTGATTAAAATATTTAATACATTTAATATAGTATCGTGTTACTTACTGTTCAGTAAATAATATTCTTAATTTTCCAATGAGTTTGAATATTACTCAATAGTTATTAAAAATAATTATAGTTAGCAAGTAAAAATGCACACATATAGTTAGCACATAAACAAATAATAGTTCGAGCATATTTAGAGTACTTAAAATGTATTTCAAACAAGCAGAAAAAGTTATAGTTAATATTATTTCAATCATAAGACTTCCTATTAGGTGTTCTTATTTATCAAGTGAATTAAAAACAGAAAAAGATGATTGACATATCTAAATTATTTATTTCATTAGAACAGTAACAAATCATCCCTTCATAAGTAGATTACCTTTATTGGTTTATTGTAATTAAAAAGTCATAGATTGTCATCGGCTTCCAATGGATTGCGGGGAAAACATTCATTAAATTTTATATAGAACTTCAATGTAGGAAATTTAATTTATTGATTCCCTTTAACACTGTTAAGCAATGAATCTTGTAATATTAAACCCCATTCAAGTAATAAAAAATATTTATGTATGTAGTAAAATTCAAAAGTTCCCGGACTGAGTCCATAACATAAAAAATATTACCAACTATAAATTGTTAAAACAAATCCTCCTTCGACATAAAACCCTTGCGCAACAACACGCTTTTTCCATCGCTTGTAAAGGTCATCGAAACATTTCTGGGATCCATTTTTAGCCATCTCCTTTAATTCAGCCTGCGATGCTTTTTTAATATTTACAGATTACTCTTCGTTTTTAACTAGGGAGGAACGATGTGTTGACACACTCTATACATGTTAAGATGTCTAGTAGGTATCCTTTGACATGTTGCCGAGGATATCCCAAATGATTCTGCTATTGTTTGAAGCCTGTTCGTGTGTCGCCTCAGAAACCTTTTCGATGTCTTCAGCGGTGCGGAAAGTCAGTGGACGTTCAGAGCATTTGTGGTCTTCAACACTTTTCCTGCCTTCACGAAAATGTCAATACCGCTGAAAGGCTTGGAAAGGAATCACAATCTTACACATGCTTTAACATTTTGTAAGTCTCCGTATCACTTTTTCTCGAACGAACACAAAATTTAATGTTCATTCTCTGCTCAACAAATGCAATTCCTTTCAATCGTCGATTACTAAATGCATCCGCCAACAAACTGCGACGCCGTGGCGAGCAACTGATCACGTGATTTGGGGAAAATAATTTTAGGAAAGGGGAAGAACGCAATGATACAGAAATGTTATCGAAGTCACTCTACCCTAAAAACTTTCCACGTGATGGACTCAGTCCGGGAACTTTTGAGTCCTTCCTCGTGTGTATATATACACGATTAAAATTTTAATATTGTAATATCTTTCAGAATGCGATGACGAATAGTTTTATTTTTCAAGTATAATGATTTAATTTTAACATTTAATTTAAAGTATAATGGTTTAATTTTAACTTTTTAATTTTTAATTTTTGAAATTTTTTTCTGAAATTTGGATATTTTCCAATTAACTTACCAAGTTGCAATAGGGAAGGTTGGCGCCATCAAACTAGTTTAACCCCACTTATCGGTCCTAAGTCCGAGATTGCACTTGGATATTTAATAAATTTTTATTTTATTTTATATATTCTGAAGTGTTTTGGTATTATAGGATTCATATATTTCAATTTTTCAATTGATAATTTTGATTGTTTTTATTTTTAAATATATTAAATATATATATATATATATATATAATAAAATAAAATAGATAGTATAATAAAATAAAAGTGAAGAAGTTCTGGAACCTACAGTGCTAAAGAAGTAAGAAATTGGAATACACTAGACACAAAATATGTAGATACAAAAAAGTCTTTGGACTAAACTGGAGACCTGTTATGATTTATAAAGCTATCACTGAATTAGGCCAGCGAATTAGAGTTAGCAATGCTTTATGTATCCAACCTTCCCCGTACAGCAGAAAATTTCGAAATAATAGGGGTGAAAATAGAGCCAGGTTGAAAAGTTAATAGATAGATAGATAGTATAATAAAATAAAAGTGAAGAAGTTCTGGAACCTACAGTGCTAAAGAAGTAAGAAATTGGAATACACTAGACACAAAATATGTTAGATACAAAAAAATCTTTGGACTAAACTGAGACCTATTATGATTTATAAAGCTATCACTGAATTAATCAAATTAGAGTTAGCAATGCTTTATGTATCCAACCTTCCCCGTACAGCAGAAAATTTCGAAATAATAGGGGTGAAAATAGAGCCAGGTTGAAAAGTTAAGCCTATTTTTTCTACTACGTGGATGATGAACCTAACAATATATTAAATTAAGAAAAGAGAAAAAAATCAAAGAGAGGTATAATCAAAAAAAATTATAGAAAAAATTAGGATAAAAAACTTACTTTTAAAACAAAACAAAAAAATTCAACCTTTTCCGATAAGATCCTACGCGAAATGACTTAGAGGAATGTAACGACAACACAAGAAGGAAAAAACCGTGATGCACCTGGATAGTTATTCTGCAAGTAAACTAATCATTAAAAAATATTTTAAAATAAACAAAACCCAAGAAATTTTAAATAAAATAATGAACAAAGTATCAAATAGGAATACATTTAAAAGAAGATTTACTTGGATAATTATATACTAGATAGTTATATTGCATATATATATATGTATATGTATATATGTATATGTATATATGTATATGTATATATGTATATATATATATATGTATATATATATATGTATATATAAATATGTATATATATATATATGTATATATATATATATATATACAATGGCGTGCAAAAATTAAGGACAAAGTCGAAAAATTAGCATATCAGCTGAACGAAGAGGCAGAGCGGACAGAAAGACCAATCAGGAGATTAAGTAAGGTGATGTACGGTAGCACATGCGCAGATATGCAGGTAGACGTAATGGGGGAGTGTCTGAGTAATATAAAGCATGTTGTCGGTGTAAGATCAGTATTTCTGGCAAAGAGATTGCACGCCGTATAGCAGTTAAAATCACACCGAGTTGCTGCCTCAGCGAGAAATGGCGAATAATCAATCTGTTAGACGGCATCTGGATGCTTTTGCCCGAGGTCGAATCATTGGGAAGTTGGAGGAAGGCCGCAGTGTGACTGTGGCTGCAGAGTTCGGAATTGCTCACAGCATCGTTTCACGACTTTGGAGACAATTTCAAACTACAGGAACAGCTATCCGGGAGTTCAGTAGTGGTCGTCCACGAGGAACCACACCCGCAGATGACCGGTACATTGTCTTACAGGGCAGAAGAAACAGGCGGCAGACAGCGGGAGAAATCGCTAGACACACGACACAGGCGACTGGATTTATATCGTGTTTTACCGTGGCCAGAAGACTGCACGGTGATGGTCTGTTTGCACGACGCCCTGTACGGTGTATACCTTTAACGCCTGCCCATCGGAGAAGGCGTTCTCTGTGGTGCCGGGAACACCGGAATTGGAGAGACAATGAATGGGGACGAGTACTCTTTACAGATGAGAGCAGATTCAGTTAATTTTTGATTTAAAGTTCAGTAGCGATTCTCATCTGGAGAGGTTAGCGGGGATTAATTAATTATCATCCCTCGAACATCATTGAAAGGGACAGGTATTTATAAAAATGGAGGTCGCGGTGTTCTCGTTTGGGGAGGCATCATGCTTGAAGTCGTACAGACCTTCACATCTTCGACGCAGGTTCAGTAACGGACCCGTTATAGTAACGAGATTCTTCTTCCATATGTGCGTCTTTTTGAGGCGCCCTGAGTCTGTTCCTTTTCATGGACGACAATGCACCATGTCATCGCACAGTAGCTGCCGAACAGCTCTTAGAGAGAGATATTTAACGTATGGAACCGGCACCATACTCCGCATCTCAATCCCATCGAGCATGTAGGATTTTCTAGGCATACTCATCTGGCAGCTCG
This sequence comes from Trichonephila clavipes, assembly GCA_019973935.1. NCBI lineage: Eukaryota > Metazoa > Arthropoda > Arachnida > Araneae > Nephilidae > Trichonephila > Trichonephila clavipes. The sequence continues at coordinate 413,653 of BMAU01002603.1, read as the reverse complement.
CGACCATCCCACACCAGTAACGATTCGGTAGCTGGATTGGCGCTGCAAGACGAATGGGCAGCAATGCCTCAACAACTCATTGACACCCTCATTCTCAGCATGGGCAGACGCTGTGAAACCTGCCTAGCAGTCATGGGAGATCATATCCCCTACTAAAGACCGGATGTTTCTTGCTGGACACCTATCACAGGGATGTTTCGGTCTTCAGTCGCATTGCACTCCATGCTACTTTTTCAATCAAGCTTCTTTTTATCCCTCTGATTTCTCTCTTAGTAAGTGTTGCTTACATTACACATGTCCTTACGTATTGGGGATCTTACGGTATTAAATGTGTTGATTTAGAAAGCTTTTGTACAAAGTTATATTGAAAAAACCGTGTCGTCCTTAAAATTTTGTACACCAGTATATATATATATATATATATATATATATATATATTATATATTGCTGGAATTTATCTTTCCTAACTCCTTCTCAAAGCGTAGTGAAGGAGTTTTTCCCTGTCATATTTAATACACGCCATTCCCAATGTTCATATCTGTGGAATCAATATTCATATAGAAATCTCGAATGAGGAATTGCCTTTTTCGTGGTCGTGACGTGACTAGGATCTTTGGGCAACTCCAAGTCATTTTGCAACGTCAATCAATGGAAAAGCACACACAACAGTAGTATATACTTTATTAAACGAGTATTGTTTGAATTGCTTCTTTGGGCATCAATTCTGTCATATTAATTAGTTTCTATTGCTTAGTAAATCTTTATGAGTTTAAATTTTATAATTCTCCAGTGACTATAATTAAAAGTATAAATAACACGTTCAAAAATTACCAAAATTACCTTGCAGAAATTACTAAGATTTGGGGCTAAAAAAAGAACTTCGTCATGCAACGTCCTTAATCAGCTGATTTGTATTAATTAATAGGATAGGTCGAATAACACATGCTACTAATTTTTCCAGAGATCTTTTTTATTATACTTTTCAGTTATTTCCTATAACTTGCTAATAAACGGGGAAATCAATTAGTCTGCAGACATGAGTCCATCGTAATCACATTGAAGCAAACACAGCATAACGTCTTGGAAATGGAAATAAGAAAAGTAGAAAAGTAGATGTATGAGATTTATATTGCGTTTTGATTGATTATTGTTAACTTAGAAGCTACACTAGGGTCCCTTGTGGAGGCCTCTGAAGTTCTGTCATTTATACTGTGAGTGATATTTTAGGAAAGTGATATTCTAGGACACATTTGAAAATATTGGTAACAACAATGGGAAATAAAAGTAACTTCTTGAAGGATACGGAGGAATCTGTATTCAAAATAGATGCTGATTAATGTATAATTATATTTTCTGTCCCTCTCTCTTTTTTTCTTTCGTTTTGCAATTTGTTGCTCTAACGAAGTAAACTAGTAAAAGTAAAGTAATATTTTACAAAAATGAGGCAAATTCATCACAACTTTTGCCTTTAACAAGCAACTAAGCATAGATACCTCTATTGCTTCAAGATAACATCTAGTGTGTAGAGAAATTGAATATCAAATTAGTCATAATTTCCCCTACTTACTTGATATTTCCTGAACAGATTTAAAAAAGTCGTTGACACTTAAGATATATTTGTCTAAAAACTCACGCTAACAAATATGCGCCAATTTATCTATCAGAAGAGAATTTTGCCTGTAGTAAAACTATTTGTAAACGGAGTATACATGATTCTTCTACACGTTGATAATGATACATTGACATTTCTAGAAATTACTTTTTGTTTGCACAGAATTTTATTTCAGTCGCTCTTGAAAAATGGATATTTTATTTACAATTTTATAATTTTATATTGTATAATATCAATAAAATAATATTTTATAGTAAAAGACTATATTGTTAAAACAATCCCGGTATTAATATATTTCCTAAGAAGTTTTTATTATTGCATTCTTTTTTATTCGAACTGACATTGAAAAGATTAGAAATCCATCATTAGTCTCTTGAACACAATATGGCAAATATGGCACGGAATAATGTGTTATGGCGAATGTAAAGTTTAATTAATATACTATTTTATAGAATAACTGTGTGAATTATTTCTGACGTTTGAATGTTTTATTTTAAAAGTAAGAAATTTTAAGTAAATGCTAGTCATTATTTCTATTTTTGTTAAATTGTTTTCATGATGTTTAGTCCTAGTTAAAAAAGTTGAGTTATATGTGTCATGTTTTGTTTTTTACTTTGCAGCACCCTGTCGCATCCCTTACACATTACATGGCGTCTACCACCATTTCGACAAAGAAGTGAGTGCCAAGAGCTTGATAGAGCACAGTGAAGTCGTGACTTTGTCTTGTGACGACGGATTTCAGCTTCTAGGGCCAGAAGCTCTCCGATGCTGGTACGGAGAGTGGGCCGTCAACAAAATGCCAAAGTGCCTACCAGGTGAGCATAACTTTGTGTACCATTAGCACAGTTAATACAGAAATGTTTTCATATTAGACGTTTTACTTCTTTTCAGTTCATCTAAAGCTTTTATTTTCAAGATTTGTTAATCACACTTTTATTAATCGTTTTTAAAATCTGATACACTCACTTTAAGTAATATCTGGACGATTAAAACGATGTACTAAGCTTTCTGAAGAACATTCTCACAACATAGCTAGCTTTAAAATGCAATTAATAATATAGTTAACAATTTTGGAGAAAAATTACATACGATTTCAAAAGATAGACGATAAAATCGTGAAAAAAATCCCTTTTTGATATTTTTTGGAAGATTAAAATTATTAGATTTGTATATAACTGAATAGGAAACTGAACTAAAATGGAAAAATAATATAATAATATCGTTTTAATATGAAAATAACTAACAAAATTAATATAGTGAATCTATTTCTAAAATAAATTATAATTCTTTGTTGCCATATAGACCACAGCATGACCGACAAAGACGAACGAAGGATTGTCGGACACTTTCAAACAAATCCGGTGTGCTGTCGATGTCAGCTAAAGCAACTATGATCCTTATTGTAAGATATTTCACAAATATAAGCAATTTCACGCCATGACGTACATCTTTGTAATCCTCTTGGAAAATCTTTGAGCTCTTATTCACGTGTATTCACAACCGACCCTTTTGAAGAAAAAAAACCCGTGATATTCAAATTAAGTCTACTATATATTGCCAAGGTTGTCTAGCTAGCAATGAGGAGAAGGAGAGAGAGAAAGACAGAAGTCAGGTGAGATTGCTACTGATCAGGTATCACTCCATTTATAGAATACTTCAAATATTTTAAATAAACGAAAGAGTTAAAGTGACGATTGTGACCACACAAATTAAATGAACGTTAAGTTAATTGGGATAATAGAATTGGTCCTGAAATAAAGAGGAGAATATTTGTTGTCTTCTTATAATTTGTGCATCTTGTTCCACGTAAAATGCTTACATTGAGACATTATCTTCTTATTGAAATTAATTAAATCAGCGTTTTTATTTTAGGAGATCACTAAATAGATTGTTTATGGTTATGTCTAGTGTTTCTTCCCTTCCTCTCACATCTCTATACAGCCAAGAGAGAGGGACTATTTCCTCACAACGTGGCTCCATAAGAAGAAGTCCAAGGGATAGAGGTCTGGAAAGCGCAGAATCCAAGCAATAGATCCACCGTGTCCAATTCAATTCCACGGATGGTACATAGCATGGAGGTGGTTAAGCAAAGCAAATGAAAAATGTACTTGTGCACCATTATGTATTAACAATGCGTTCAGGCGTGCAGTGTGACTCCCAGAAGCAACTCCTGGAGTTGCAGACATACAGGCTTCCTTCACCCCACCACGGCAATCCGAATCGCCCCATTCGTCTGGCCCATCGTCCACCTCATGGATTTTGTTATTGTTACTTTCAAAGACTACGACGATTTGTAGTTTGCGACCCCATGTCCTATGGTGATTTGGTGTCCTTATGCTGCCTACTAACAATCTTCTGAATTTGTCGATCGAATTCAGCAACAACCAATAAAGGTTTGGGTGGCATTTAAAAAAATGACTGGAAACATTACATATTGACGAGGACACTAACGTTTAATACAAATGAAGAAAGACTACACATTTGAACACAAAAATGTAGGCATAAGCTATTACTCTCACAGATACGTATAAATACTACACTACTCTTTGTATAGTTCTAATCGAAAGGAGAAGGATATGACCTATATATAGCTCCTCTACCTTCTATCAGCAATCATTTTTCCAGATTTCAGCGATGAAAGTGTCCGACATCACAAATGGGTCTTGCATTGACAGGATTATTTTTATTTTCAAAGCTATAGTATCATTTTTAGTATGTAATTTTCTGCAAGTATATGAACTTTAATCCATTCTATTTCTATCAAAAATATGTGACACATCATAGCAAAAGTCATCTTATGCCTTCAATCCCTTAAAAAAAAGCCAGACGCACTCTTACTTTCCCGTGAATCAAATTTAACCCGCAGACTCATTCTGAATTTTTATTTTATTTTCCAAATATTTTGGGTTATTTAATTTTGTCGTCAATCTTTTCTTCACCTGATTCAGATTTATTAAGTTTATAAACTTTCAAAGGCAACAATATAAATCGCACTTACTCCCATAAAATCAATTGTTGCTGTTCTCACCACTCCCCCATCAACGAGACAGTAAATTTTGACATGCAGCTATATTCTTATCTCCCCAAAACAACTTGTTTGAAAAATTGTAGAGAACAATAGTTTTCTTCTTTATACATCATCTTCTTTTAACCGTCCTTTTTAGGTAAGTTAATTTTTTCCCCTTTTTTGCTGTGTAGGACCTTGTGAGCTGCGTGACATCGCCAATGGCACTTATCTAGATGGCTATAGATCAGGGTTAACCATATCTCACGGCTCTTCGGTGCGGTACAGTTGCGAGCCTAATTTCGCCAAAGGTGTCCCGGATCCAGTTCAGTGTTTGGAAGGAAAGCTCAGGTCGGACGTTCCCAAATGCATGCCGGTGGCTTCGAAAACTAAAGAAATCAGTAAGTATAATAATTATGAATTTTAATTTTATTTTTTAGTTTTTTGATTATTAAGAGTGGAAATGTGTATTTGTGTATATGTATGATTGCAAACATGTTTGAATGAAGAGATTGGCAAAAGACGGAATCGTTGGTGCCTTTTGGGGAAACAAAACTGGAAATCATCGACGCAGGTGCCATAATATTCGAGAATCGAATCGGCTTGCTCTATAACTTCGGTGATTTGTAGCAAAAAATTGGGATATTATGCAAGTAGCGGGAAAGCAAACACAAATGGATTCACAAAATTCTAGTTTTACAACTGATTTATAAAAAAGACTTGAGTTCAGTTTTGTGGGCAGCAAGCTTCATGTCATATAATATGATATTGTGCACGAATCCTTTCCTTATGTTAACAACATTTTAACAAGTTTCACGAAAATTTGTTTCTATTAAGCAAAGCGAAAAAAAATTATTTGTGACCTATACGAATTTTGCACATTATTAAAAAATTATTTTTTAATCATCAGTTACATTAAACATGAAATGTGGATAAAGAATATAAAGTTGCGCTTAATGCATTATAAGTAAAAATAGAAGAAAATTACGAAGAAGAACTTAAATATACTACAAATGAATATGATGATAGAGATATTTACGTATGTACGTGTAAAATGTATATAGTATTAAATGATATTATGTTCTAAATATTAGTTAAAAGTGAAAAATAAATTTATATATAAAAATCTTCTGTGCGTGTGTTTGTCACTAAACTCCTCCTAAACGGCTGGACCGATTTCGATGAAATTTTTTGTGTGGGTTCAAGTAAATTCGAGAATGGTTTAGATTCACAATTCGGTCTAATATCACAATTAGTTTAAAAGATATTAATTAAAAACATTCAAAAAAATACAACTTAACATTCACCTGCATTGTTGTAACAACGCTATTGTTATAAACACACAAGTAATATAAAAAAAAAATTTTAGTCAAATCCTACTTAGATCAGCCAAGAAAAAATTTATTAATTTTTATTAATTAGTTGCAATTAATATAAATATGTATATACATATGACAGAATCACAACATAAAGTGGTAATTAATTTTTATTAATTATCATTAAAGTATCGTATTGTCATCCAAAACAATCGTGTCTATAAAATTTCAGTTCAAATGAAGGCTTTAAAACGTGAGAAAAAAACCTTTCCAAGTTTTGACACAAGTCGCCAAAAGGGTCACCAACGTGGCTGTATTTGTAATTTTTTAAATAATTAGTTTTAATCAATTAAAATTTTATTAATTATAATTAAATTATTGTATTATCATCCAAAATAATCATGTGCATTACATTTCAGCTCAATGGAGCGCTTTAAAATGTATTTTATTAACGATTGAAAATTCCACCAAGATAAATAAATAAACAAACAAACAAACAAACAAATAAAATATGTATAGAGATCGTGAGCTAATAGTAGGAACTGAAAAAGACGTAAGCTGGCGTCGAAAATTGATTTTCAGTCAAACTGACCGAACCCGGTCTTTATTGTTACGAAAATGCAGACGATTAACGCTTTTTAGCGTTTTTAATTAATATCTTCAAATAATCCTTTATATATGTAATTCTTCTGTGTGTGCGTATGTAACTGAACTCCACCTAAACGGCTGGACCGATTTTGATGAAAGTTTGTGTCTGTTCCAGTGGACTCGAGAATGGTCTAGATTTAAATTCGGCTTATAAATGTTTATTTAATTAATTTTTTATTTGTAAATTGTTGGTCTTGGAATGTTTTACATTGCATCCGGCAGACTGCGCTACAATCGCAGTATCGAATATTCAAAAATATTTTATTATAATTCAAGTTGTTCCCGACAGTTGGTGCTGTGATCATTTCAGGAAAATATTTTGTCACTTCGTGTTATTATTTTGTTGTAATAAATCGTGCGTTGATTAAATTATTACATTCACATGTAATTAGTGTTTTAAGAGTTTTTAAGTGTGCATAAAAAACTATACATTCTCCAAATTTAGTATGCAATTGAAGTGAGTATTTTACATGAATTTCTATTAAATTTTCACGTGCGTTGACAACAATTAACCTAACCTACAAATCTATTTGTGTAGCTAATTGATTACACACATTATTAATTTTTTTTTATTAAAAATTATTTCTTATCGGAAATAGTTTGTGTGTATGTTTCACTTCTAAGCAACCCAGAAATATAAAACTTGGCACATAATTACATTGTAATAACTTTTTAATACAAATTTTACTCAAAATGGTCCAGATTGGTAAAGCTTATTCAGAAAAATTTGGATTGTTTGAATTTAAGATGTGTGTACAGGACAACGTCTGTCGGGTCCTCTAGTTATAAAATAAATCCTTCGGCAATACTTATTTTTGTCAAATATTATGCATCATGAATAATAATTATAATATTAATGTGTAATGAAATAAAAGTTGGTATTAATTAAAAAGTAAGTAAACAGTATAGATGTATATTCAGAATTAAGTAGTTAGAGCTACCGCCGCTAGCAGCAAGAAAAGTATCGAAATTATTTGAACTTGGATAATGGATACAAGTACGTTTATCCATGCAATTTTAATTTTTTAGTTTTATCACTTTGTATGATCTGGAGAGATATGGCATGACAGGCTCTCGGTTGCACGTAACTAAATGTTCTGAATAGCAGACAGATCTGAAGATCGTACTGATTGTTGCAATCTTCAAAACACTCGCTGCATTGAAAAGAACAATGGGCTCGGTTCATGACGGTCGCATGATAAAGACAAACACGTATTCTCCAAAGAATTCAAAACGGACGTTAAACTAACTGTACTTGTAATTCTATTTTTAAAATATTGATAAAATTTCAAATTTCATAATTGGGTCAAGATGTTCAAAAGTTATAAGAAAAAATTTCTTCAAAAAGTTTTTAATATTTAAAAAAAATCTTATTTTACGCATGTGCTTTTAAAAAAACGCATTTTTTATACTTATGTGCGTTATTATTGTTGACAAATATGTACTTTTAAAAGAAAGTTTCTACAAAAGTTTGCAACAAAGAAGTCTTTGGACTTATTGGCTGGAAACAAATTATTGCGTTTATCGTGTGACTATGACGTCAAATGAGTTTTTGAACTGATTGGCTAGAAACACGTAGTTAGCATTATGTGACTATGACGTCACATGATAATGCTCTTTAACCTATTTGTAGCAGTGCCTATTTGTAGTCATGCAATATCTGGCCACGGGTAGTAGTATCACGAAGGTATTGGATAGTACACAGCCATGGACTTTAACACAATGGAAATGGGCTATACAAGACGGCTCAGTGCAATAGATCATTAGAATCGATATTGCACTTCGTGTCATTTCAGTATGATGATTTCTATGAACACGCTGGATAGATGCTGATAAAGTTTGTACTCTTCACTATAATGTTATTTATAGAACCGAGGTTCCTTCACAAACGTCATTCCTGTGACCTTGCTATTCGATCAAATTATTATTTCAGCCTGTCACTGCTGTAGTATCATGAGAAAGCGCAGCAATTATCACTGAGTTGTCAATCTAGGGCTGTTGCAGAGGTTATTGCACTATTGCTGTATATACATGCCAGCCTACAAATGAACTAAGATTTGAGGACGTGTGACGTTGCTACATAATCTTAGAATATTGCATTAGCAACAAGTCTATAGTCTCTAACTTTAGAGATCTATTGCAGATAAGATCCTACATTGGCCATCCTGGATCTTTGAATGACAGTAAAAGCATCAAGATCCAACACAAATATATTACACAGCGATAGATAAAATATTCAGAAAACCACGATTCTACTGCGTTAAAATTCCTTTATATAGTAAGAGTTACTCCTCACTACGTAAGAGGATCTTTACATATGCAACAAACATTCGAATGTGCCTACTGAATGAAAAATCATCTGTACATTCCTGTACAGTCGCATAAATGTGAAATTGTATTTTATTTGCTTAAATAGAAATTAACAATGTGTTATTGAGAAAGAGAACAGATAAAAGAAAGTGGGTGTAGAATTTTCTTACTTTCAAGTAAAATCGTAAAAACATATCGTAGATGTAATATACTGTACTAAATACATAAGAAAGATGAGACATTTTAAAATAACACAATTCATCCCTTTCTGAAAGAATTCAGAAAAAGACGGTTGTTTAAGAGGTTACTTTTCTGTCCCACTACAATAACAAAACTGCAAAAAAAACGCATAATTCAGGGTGTTTCTAAAAGACTATCGGAATTTTAACGCTTTATAGTACTCAACATATGTATTAGTATGACTCATACATCGAGTGAAGGAGCAACTGAAACATGGCATGTGCGCGCGAAACGTAAACCCCCTTTTCCTGCCGATAGACGCGATCGTACAAAAACGGCGACTAGTGAAAAGAAAGCGTTTTATGTTCTCCAGTTTGCAAACACAGAGTCTGCTATTACTGCGCAACGATCATTCCGTATTAAGTTCGGTTGTCAGTCTCCAAGCAATAATAACATTCGTAGATATTATTATTACATTTTGAAACGATTGGCTGTGTTTGTAAAGGCAAAAGCACGGGTCGACCAAGGCTTAGCGAAGAGAGTACTACTCAAGGGAAACTCTTTCCTGCGTAGACCAAAGAAATCAATTTGACGGGCGAGTCGTGAATTACCAATGCCAGTGACGACTGTTTAGTAAGCTTTACGCAAATGCTTAGAACTACGCCCTTATCGTCTGCAGTTGCTACAACCTCTAAAACTGGCAGACTACGGTTTACGCACCAAATTCGCAAACGACAGTTTGATTCATGTTAATGAAAATTTTATGGAATACGTCGTACTAGCTGGTATACCCGTTCTTTGCACGGATGAACTGAACAATTAAACACAGACTGAAGGATAAAGAAGTTTTTAATGAGTTGAATTTACGTGAATTGCAAATTAAACAAAAAAAAGCTTTTTGAATATCTCAGCTAAACAAAAAAATCTTCCTATCTTGATGCTCTAAAATGATGGCTATTTTCTCAATTGGAAGAAAGTGAACCGGTTAACTTCACTACCAGCAAAGTTGCGCACCGCCTCACTGACATCTCTCAGTATGCGATTGGTTGAACATCACTGGACACAACCAATGGATCGGCCTTCAAGGGCATCCCGATAATGTTTGTTTCGCATGGCCTCCACGCTCACCCGATCTGATGCCATGTGGTTTTTATCTGTGGGAGTTCATAAAAGATTGTGTGCAAGTTCCTCCACTACCAGCTGACCTGCACAACTTAAGACACAGGATTGAAGCAGTTTTTGCAGAATTACTTCAGACACACTGGACAAAATTTCTGATGAACTCACTTGTCGAATTGATGTGCACCATGTGACGAATGGGGCTCACATTCAACATTTGTAAACTTGTAGGTAAAACTGTTTCAATTACTCTTTCATTTAATGTAGTGGTCGCGGTAGCCGAGTGGTATAGGTATCGGACCGTGGCTTGCCTTGTCACGAGTTCGAGTCCAGTACCACTAAAGAGCCGCCGTGTAGGGCATCGATGCACGTTAAATCTGTCAAGAGCTGAAACGTCCTCCCGTTGGTGTGGTGTCGTAGTTAGGAGAGGGGGGTGCTAGCTCAGGTGTCGTCCACGTCACTCGACCATGGTTCAAAATTACGTGGTCCATCACCAAAATCCCTCGTGTAGCTGAACAGTGCGACGTTAATATTCAATCAATTCATTTAATGTATGAATTACACTTGTAGGTTGTATGTAATAAATACTATAAATCACTAAAACTCCAATATATTCATTTAGAAACATGCGGTACTTTAAATAATTAACGTAATGAAAATTGTCCATTTTATTCAGATTCTATATCCTTGGATATGACAATGTCCAGAACGGGGTTCTCCTCTTCAGAAACAGCAGCTTCTGCCCCGATCACAAATCTGTGCACCTTACCAGAGAGGCTACACAACACTCTGCTGTACAGAGGAAGCACTTTCATTGAACCTAAGAATGCTGATATACTTATGGCAACAGCAGCAATTCGTAGGGAGAAGCTGCCCTCTGGCGGATCCAACAGATATTTTCCCAATGGAACAGAGGTCCTGTTCAAATGTCTTTCAGCTTACAGTGGTAAAAAGACAACTTGGAAGATCGTTTGCCAAGATGGAGTTTGGGTTGGACGTCCCCACAATTGTGGTCAGTATGTTTCAAATGCTTCATATAAAAATCTATCACAAATTAATATTATTACTTTCCTATGTGGAAATAAAAATAACCCTTATATAAAATTGGTTATGTGATTTATTTTAAATATAGATATCTTAACGATGCATAAAATGAACTTATGCATATTGCAAGCTATTAATTGATTTTTTCGTTTCAACTCCTAAGCGTCAAATCGTATTAAAACTGACACGAAACCTAAATGTTTACAGACATTTATAATCTTATTTGTTGTATCATTTTGTAAAAAATATACTACATATATAGTTTTCTATTTTTTAAGGGAATGTATTTTTTTATATGAATGTACTATTACATTACATCGTCACATATTAACTTTGTTCGTTCTTTAGCGTTAATGAACGTTGAAACGCTATAAGTAGGCTTTGTACCAGAAAATATTAACAAAAAAAATTAGATTTGCTAATAATGTTTAGAGAAATCAAAGTTGAAAATAAATATAAGGATTTTTTAAAGAAACTATATAAGACACATTAATATATAAATATAAAAAAGTAAAATAGTTACTATAATTATATAGAATATCATTTAAAAATCAATGAGTCTTTTTTAAAACATAGAATTACTTAATTCTGAAAATAAATAAAAAAAATAAATTGGAGAAAGAAAAATAAAAACAGGAAGTTGGCCACTCGCGAGAATCGAACACTGACCCTTTGAATAGTAATCCGATATGCTGACGATTATGCCACAGCGACGATTATCCGGGACAAAATAACTTGTATATAAGCGAATTTCCGAATAAGCGAATATATGAATTTCAAAAGCTATTTTCTCGGAATTGACTGGCCATTCGGAGGAATTACATTGGAGTTTGAATACCCTATAGCAATACTACTGTTACACAAAGTCTCGTCCCCAAATTAATTTACTTAGTCGTGCCCTCCCCTTGGAAGCAAAAAGTGTTGACAATATTTGGATTTTGTGTGCTATATTTATTGTTTTGTGCGTAATAAAATATATAATATACTTCTGTTACAAAACACTAATTCATTTAAAATAAGTAAAATGTATTAAAATGAACCCGTTTTTAATTCATAGCGTGTGATTTGAATGATTATTTACTAATATAGATTTACATTTAGTTATCTATATATGTTAAGTACAAAACAAAACAAAATAAAATTAATTTTCTAAATAGTACAAAAAGATCTAAGTTTATGTGCCCTACATTTCATTTACAAAATGATGTTTTACCGAGTTGTATTAAAGAATTTGTCATGAATAATCCAAAGTTAGCTAAAACTGAAAACAACTTTCCCGATGACTCGATAAACTTAATATCCGCAACCACCCATCCTCTCGGGCTTACGGTCAAAGTTAAGACGACAAAGGCGCAAGGCTCACAAAGGATTATTTATTTTAACGGCAGGCCTTAAGGCGCTTGGAAAGTCTGTACGGGAAACATTCACTAACTAAGCGGCTAATTTAGAAAGTTTGTCTTCTGAATTCGCTTACAGGGCTCTAATAAATTCCACAAGTTCTTTATAAATGCATGATAAAAATGCTCCAATTATTGTTGCTTAAAAATCTACAACAAAGTACAAGGTGTAAAGTATTGTTTAAAAAATTATGTAAAATAAAACAACAAAAATTTAAATGTGTTGAAGGTGCTTGGACCAGCATATTATCCGAAATAAAATATTTAAGGATGTAAAATAATTTTGATTGGAAGGCTCTATAAAATTGTTTTGAAATAACTTCTTAATGCATTTATTTATGTTTTAATAAATCATGTTCTTTTCCAATTAATAATATATTTTAGGTTTCGTAATTTTACGGCTACGTTTTCTAATTTTCATTCGTAAACATGGAAGTTATTAAAACACCTTTTCTAATTTGCATACTATTCACCCATCTATATTATGTGAGGATGTTAACAAAGTTTGTGCAAATTGCTGTCGCAGCCATTATCCTGACTGAGAAAATTTGAAGGAATCACGTCTCAAAACTTTATTCTATCTTTAATTCATTAGTAAAGGGCTGTTCTGATAGTAGTATCTTACGATGGGGTTTATAATACACTCATTAAATGTACTATTGTGAATTTCTTCTTAAAGATTAGGTGTAATATTCCTTGAATATTAGGTGACTGTACATAAAAAGCACAGTTTGTTGCAATTACTAAAAGTTTTGGAACTTAAATATTATCGCAACAATCGCCAACGTTCAAGATATCTTGCCAAGTTGGCAATCCCCATTTCGCATGTGTCGTATTTGCTGAATCGCCAATCATGTGCTTCGTTTCATATTATTTCGCCAACAGGTTGCGATAATATGTAAATATACAAGTTTAAAGTTCGGAAAGACTTGATTTAGTTCAATATAAACCACTTCAGATTCTATTCAAAAACTAAAATTTATGAAAAAATAATCAAGATGGATGTCACAAAAACTACGTGAGAAGTTTAAATGATCATGTTACATGCACATCTCTGCTTGTAGGAGAAAAAAAATCCAATGTTTTTGGACCGGGTGATTACTGAGGATGGAAAGCTGATTGCCTAAGAAAACATTTTAAGTAAAAGGGCAAATTGTGAATCTGGAAAACTTGCTCCTTCCACCTTTAAACTGAAGTTGAGCCTGAGTTAGAGAAAATTGTGCGTATAGTGAGACATTCGAGGACCAGTACATTCTAAGCTATTGAAACTGAACGAAATATTAAATTCGGAAAGGTACTGCCAACATTCGGATAATTTCAAACATCCAAAAACATCATTTAAAAACATAGGAAGATCACACTGCTTCATAACAATGCCAGGACACGTGCTGCTTTGGGGACGTCAAAAGCTCTCAGAGTTAAGGTCTTATCACATACGTATTTTTCGAACAACCGTTTCTTTCGCCCAATTTTTTCAAGAAGCTAAGAGTAAAGGGTTGTCGTAAGCAAAACGGGAGAGAGAGAGACATACTTTGATGTCAATCGCGCTGTATCTCTACACTGAAAAATTATTCGCCGATTTTTCTGCTTCTAAACCGACCATCCAATATTATTTCTTCTATACCACTCGCGCTTTTATTAACAGTCGAGAACTGATATGGCGTCTGACGTTCGAGCAGTAATTGCACTTAGAACTGATGAGATCGTCTATCAAAGCGTTTTCCATCATTTCTTTCTATTTTAATATGTAAGGAATTTCTGATACTGCGCTTGGCGAAGCCGAGGCTGAAATCTTGTTTATGACGTAGTAGATAAAAAAGTCTATAGGCTAAAATTGCTCCAAATACATGTACGTGTGGTAAGTTTTTCAGGCAGGGAAATTCAGTTCTGTCCAACATTTTCCCCTCACCTTTCACACATCCTCCGATTATATCTTTTATTTTTTTCTAAAAATGGACAGAATTCTCCGGTAGATCTAATAATAATTCTTATCCCAATTAATTCCTTTTTCAGAGCCAAGGATCCATCCGGGTCCTGTTGATCACAATCGCAACAAGTCGTGCATTTTCCGGCGCCCCAATCCGGACGTCGTTGCTTTCGTCAACGACAAGAAGGTGAAAGTGGACTCGGCCAAGTTTCCCGCCGGCACCGAGGTGGTGTACAGATGCGTGGACATTGGCAAGTACAGCTTCGAAGGGAGCGCCAGGAGAAGATGCGTCGGTGGTCAGTGGACGGGCACGGAGCCCCTTTGCTTGGGATTATCGCAGGAATACGATTATGCTCGTAAGGCATTCCGTTTCACCTGTTCTTTAGTTGAAAAGTGCATTGTTCTAAATTAAAAATGCACTAAACCAGTGCTTCTCAAACTGTAGGGCGCGCTCCCCTAGAGGGGCATGATAACCCAAGGAGGGGGGCGAACATATTAAAAAGTCGAAAACAAAAGATTGTTAAAAAAATATAGTAACTATTGAAAGCAGGCAAACAAATACATTCTTACATGATAAAAAAAACATTTACACTGTCATAATACACCTATAAATGTACCACTACTGCACAATGAATTTTATAATTAATTAAAAAATACGAAGTTATATAAGAACAAGTTACTAATCACCAGTGACCCAACGGGCCTGTCATATATAAAATTGTATGCAAAAATTAGCACTTATCTTAATCATTTGTATGGTGTATAGTTAATTTCTTGACTGCCGATTAAAAGTTACTCGATTAACTCCCCAGTGCACCCTTTAGCACGCATACATGCGTAAGTGGGGTATTGGGGAGGGAATAAATAAGAAAATCTTCTGAAACAAGTAAATCTTTTGCAAACACTGCCAAGGTCATTTTATTGCATTCCAAAGCCTTCGGAATAATTTTATGGATAACAGTTAACCGAAATGACCGTATTATTCAAAGACGTCATATACGTCGGTGGCAGTTTACGCACTGGCTGAGCAAGACGTTTATTTACATTATTACTGTAGGGAGAGGGGCGCGATGAAAATTTAGATTAAATATAGGGTCGTGAGTACTGAAAGTTTGAGAACCACTGCACTAAACAGATTCTTATAAAATTGATTGTAGATGAATAGTTATTCTTTATAATCGATTATTGTATATTTAGTATCGAAACTCAAGCATGTAATGATGCAGACTAGAGAAAACTGACTAATAAAGTGCTTCAAAACTTATACCAATGACCTTTCATTTTTAAAAAAGAAGGATTGAATGCATTACAATGATCATCAAGAAAACTATTAATTACTTGTATTTGTTATGCATTGCTTAAAATATAATGCAATTTGTATGTGTTTATAAATAACACAATGATATGGCTTTTTTCTTTAGGTATCCGATTAGGTTAGGAGAACAGTTTTTGAAAAGTACATTTTCAAAAGAATTATATTGTTTTTAAGAACATATCTAGGTTTAAAGATTCAGAATTATTAAATAAATAACATGCACCACTTTCTATTTTTTAAAAACAATAATTTTACAAAATTTTACAAAACTTTTCATTGTTTAGAAAAACAACATAAATGAAACGACATTGGGCATAACGTACTTTTAATTTCATTGATATACTTCTTGATCTATTTAAAGTATCACAAACCGCAGGGTTAGAAATATTTTTGCAAATAAATAATTATAAAGAGTCAAATTTGATGTTATGATTTTTCGTCAAAATTAGTTAATGCTCCATGCTAAAAATGGCTGTAAAATGTAATCAAGTGTAACTATCTTAAAACACTCTGAAGAACTCATGACATAAGTGTTACAAATTTTCTTGGATTGTTTTGTAGGTGTTCCCTCTTTCATGCACAAATTATCACGAAAATTCTATTCTTCAAAACACGCATTTAAAAAATATTTTTGTAATTTATAACGAGGTAGGAATCAAAAGTTCCCGGACTGAACCGGCCTTGAAAATTTACGTTACGATAACGCGACTACGATAACGTTTCTGTGTTTCTGCATTCTCCGACGCCATCCGCAACCAGAACTAAATGCCCTTATATAGACAGGAGGTAATTTCAACGCGCAAACTGAAATCTGGTACCTGCACGACACATTGCATAAACGTTTGTGTGCTTGCACTTAAAATTCTGCCAGTTACACTCGTTATTAACGTTCTATTATTTCACATTTTAAAAGGTCTTTTCTCTCGCTTACATGAATTTAAGATCTCGAAACCTCAACCAAATAAACATGTTACGTAGACTTGCCGAAGTTTCATTACTCTATAATTTATTTTGTCCCTTTAGATTTTTTGTCGAAAGACTTTCATATATACTTATTTTCCTTCAGACATTTCCTTTAAGTAAACCATTACGCATTAGTAGATACTGACTATTCTAAGATTAAATGTTAGAATAGTTAGATTAGTTTTAATGATTATAGTTTTCAACAGTGTGACATTGAAGAAAATTTACATAAATGTATATGAACCAAATGAAGTATGTATTAATTGTACATAATTTCTGCTTGTAAAAAAACAACACACCATACTTTCTAAAAAATCTACATAGCAGAATAAAAATCAGTAGCAGAATAATCCGTTATTATTACAATTTTTTAAAAATAAATGTGTATGCAAACACAAAGTAATAAACATATATTTCTCCATTTTTTGAGTTATTGCAATGGATGCTTGAAATCTTCACACTTGTGTGCTTGTGTATCTGTGTGAACTGTCATTTAATCTACATATTTGTGTGTGTTTGTGTTCTGTGTTAAATGCCATCTTAATCTACTCTCGTGTGTGTGAGAGAGAGTGAGGGTTTATAATGAGAGAAGGAAATACAGATAGTGTGTGAGAGTTAGTGAGAGAGGGAAATACAGAGAGTGAGAGTTAGTGAGAGAGGGAAGTAGATAGAGTGAGAGTTAGTGAGAGAGGGAAGTAGAGAGTGAGAGTTAGTGAGAGAGGGAAGTAGAGAGTGAGAGTTAGTGAGAGAGGGAAGTAGAGAGTGAGAGTTAGTGAGAGAGGGAAATACAGAGAGAGAGGAAAGACAGAGAGTGAGAGTTAGTGAGAGAGGGAAATACAGAGAGTGAGAGAGGGAAATACAGAGAGAGTTAGAGAAGGGAAGTACAGAGAGTGAGAGAGGGAAAGACAGAGAGTGAGAATTAGTGAGAGAAGGAAAAACAGAGAGAGAGTTAGTGAGAGTTAAAGACAGAGTGAGAGTCAGTGAAAGAAGGAAATACAGAGAGTGAGAGCTAGTGAGAGAGGGAAGTACAGGGTGAGAGTGAGAGAGGGAAGTACAGAGAGTGAGAGAGGGAGAAGTAGAGAGTGAGAGTTAGTGAGAGAGGGAAAGACAGAGAGTGAGAGTTAGTGAGAGAGTGAAGAGGGAAGTACAGAGAGTGAGAGTCAGTGAGAGAGGGAAAGACAGAGAGTGAGAGCTAGTGAGAGAGGAAAGACAGAGAGTGAGAGCTAGTGAGAGAGGGAAAGACAGAGAGTGAGAGCTAGTGAGAGAGGGAAAGACAAAGAGTTTACTTGACTTAAATACAAGTAACACACATAGTTTTTAATGTATCTCTTTACTATATCATGTTCCATTCTAATGCGGTTCTTCCCTGCTCTTTCTGTTGGTGTTTCTTTACAGTAGAAAAAGCACCCACTATCCTCTTCCGGCACCAGGTAGGTCAGATTGCACAGAGCAACGACGGGAAGCTGGTCGTGTATCCGGGAACGGTCCTGCACCTCGAGTGCTTGTGGATAAGAAAGTATGGAACTCCACATTGGGAAGTGAGTCACAAGAATAGAAAATATCCTGAAGGTAAATACCATTCAGCATTATTTTTTAACTACCATTCATTATTATTTTTAATATCATTCATCATTATTTTTTACTATCATTCATCATTATTTTTTACTATCATTCATTGTTATTTAACAAAGAAAGTAGCATAAAAAATAGGCAGTTGTAATGCTTTGATTATATTTCATTGTCGGGAGTCCGAAAAGTATGACTCCACTTTCAAAACCGAAATAAGGGGGTCCGACACGTCCATAGGAGCCAATGTTAAATTGTATAAGTTTATGTACCCTTTTCTCGGAAACTACCAAATTCTCATAGACAAAAATTTTACAGAAGATTATGTGAACTAACAATAAAACTTTAATGAAGGGTTTTGTTTTTTTGTGAAAAATTAAAGTAATTATGAATTTTTTAAAAAAATTTCCAATTATTTTATCTAAAATTTAGTTTAAAAAAGCCTTAGCTAAAAACGTTTACCAGATATATCTCCTTCCCTCTGTTAAAATGTTTTAACATTTTGAAAGTATTCACCCGGAATATTTGAGGATTTTATCATGAGCAGTTTTTGAGAAAAAGGTACATAAAGTGAAAAATGTTACATTTCGATAAAGCAGGCTTAATCCCGTTTTTTGAAGCATGATGCACAGTTATAACTTGGTTCAATATCAGATTGTTTTAAGATAATTAATTTTGCTACATGATTCACATTGAACTGTGCAACAGCCATATTTATGCGTAATTTTACAGTTTTAAATTCCACAGATGTTGATGTTGGAATCACTGACCGTATGGTGTTATTAGCACCTTTCTATGTACACATACATTATTGGATAAACCCAATACACTCTAATTTTTCCAATTGAACATCATAGATTTGCACTCATTAGAAACTTGAACAAGGAGAAACACAGGTGCTCCTAGAAGACCTCATTTGATGTGCGACAAGGAGTAGCTTTCTTTAAGAAAAAAATAAAAATACTTCTAACGGTCGACTTCCTCATATTATATATAATTTGAAACAGAAATATTTGTACTTATAAAAACTATAAAAAATTGAAATGCGATATAATTTTTCATAATTCCATGTGCCAAATACCCTTGAAAATAAAGAAACAAAGATTTTCATTTTCGGTTTTTTGTGTTCTATTGTATAAGAAATGATTAAAGTTTCTGTTTAACCCTTTCATGACGGGTGTGTCATATGTGCACCAGTCTCAAACACCCTTATCGGATGGCAGGCTATTCAATATACTTTTCCGTGGGCACGGCAAACCTGCAGAACCTGCGCGAAATGCGATTCATCGGTGCATCTCCCGGCTGTTGGTGACATTTGGGGAGGTTGCGTATGTGACACACCCATTTCTACAATGGTTTCCGTTGATCAGTACGTCGTCACGAAAAGGTGAATGAAATGCAAACTAGAGGGCTCAAAGTTCACGCATTTGCAGTATTCTGATATCAAAGCGGCTTCACCACAAGAAGAAGCAAAAATTATATCATGGTTTATGGAATTTAAATCTGCAACATGTGTACAGCGTACATTTCGGTCAACCCATAAACAATGTCAATTTTAAGATCAACAATTTATAAGAGGTGTGGAAGAGATTTATGATAAGTAGCTATTGAAAAAGCAAAATCTGGCCACCCTAGTAGAAACTACGGTGACATTATACGAATTGAAGAATATTCTCGTCGTAATTCCCGTAAATCAATTTGCCACGCGAACCAGCAATAACATTTATCAAAATCAACTGTACATGAGGAAGTGCATAGACGCTTACGGCTACATGCATATTAACTTTAGTTGTTGCATGATTTAAAGCCTAATGATAAGTCGAAGTGGTTTACAGGACAATCCAAATATTTTTCTTAGCAAGAAACTGTTATTTCTGATAATTCCCTTAATATGCTTGGAATTTTCAAATTTCCTCAAATAGCAAGCTTACAACGTAATATCAGTTATCAGCAGGATAGGCCCTCACGATATTGCTGTTTGGAAGTGAAAAATGTGTAAAACGAAAAGTTCCCTGGGTGATGTGTGGGCAGAGGAGGACTATTACCATGACCACTTAGATCTTCAGACATCACTACTTTGGATTTCTTACGGAAATATGTGGAAAACATTGTTGATGAATCGCCAAAATAGTGACAGTGATATACTAAAAAGTCAAATTGAAGCAGCTATTCAAAAAATTGACCCTGCAATTCTTCATAGAACGTGACTGGAAATCCCATGCATATTCTGTGTGTTGCGCGTGACTAATGTTTCTCAAATTAAAACTGTGTAGCAAAACGTTATAAAAAAACATTTTAACTCGTTCAGAATCATGATAACATGTACAGGAGTGTCCCAAATTCATGGTACACATTTTAAGGTTAGATACAGGGCACTATACATTATATAACAATCATGTATTGCATATGAATGTATGGGCGGAATTGATGCAAACAAGGGGAAATAAAAGAAAAGAGAAATGAAGTTATCGGTTGGTTGCGTTGCCTGTAGAGGGCACCAGATGTCTAGTTACCGTTCAACATGATGCATCCCAGTAGGAGAAAGCGCCATTAGCAATTGAGCTGACATCTGCGATGGGAGACTTTACCTATGCCGAAATAGCAGACATGCATTAAATGTACGGCTGAGCAAATGGTAACGGCAGAGCTGCGCAACGAATGTATCAAGCCCAATTTCCTAGTCAACGAATTGTTCAGCTACGTGCGCACTTACCTGAATGCCAGGTTTAGGACACAATGGGTAGGGCATGGTGAACCAGTCCCTTGTCCGCCCCAATCTTTCAATTTATCGAACCTCGATTACTTTTTATGGGGACATCTGAAGAATCTTATTCATGAGACTCCACTTGGCTCAGATGAGGATCTCGTTGCTCTAATATCCGAAGCTGCTGCTCGTGTGCGGAAAATACCTGGCATTTTTAAAGGTGCTCCGCCAACGTTGTCAAGCTATTACTACTGGTGGACACAATTTTGAACAGTTAGTATAAACATTACACTTGTCAACGACGTTTTCAGTAAACACTTTGTATTTCCTTTCGTCTCTTATTTTTGTGTTTTCGCCTTACCTCGTCACTTGCACCCATACATTCCTACAAAATAATTGATTGTTACAATGTACTGTACCTACCTTTAAAGTATGTACCATGAATTCGGGACCATCCTGTATATGATCACTTCAGGTAACATGGTATCTTACGTTTAATTGCATTTTCTCCGTTCTGAGGTCCGTGATCACACTGGTGAGAAATTATGGAATTTAGAATCATTTATAATGCATAAATTTCAGTGTATCTTATTACAGTAATGACTTGAAATGAACTTTTTGAACAGAGTTAGGCTTAGCAGGAAAACTCACTCGGTCCTGAGCGAGTTAATGTCGCTCAATGAAACATAAGAAATTTTAAGTGAATATCTTCGATTGTTTATGTGTAAGTAATATTTATATGTAGCCATAATTTTGGGACACACAGTATATTTTTGTCTTCAGTTATTGACATGAAATTAAGGTCGATTCGTATTACCTTAAAAACATGTATAAATAAAATCAGCAATAATGATAAGAATAAAATACATGTAAACAAAAACAAAGCTTAAAAGAAACTACTCATCTACAAAAATATCTATTGTAAATACACAAAACATATTTTAAGTGCATTGGCGCAACTAATGATACATGTAAATGATATCCTTGATAGTCACACCTATCGATTCCAATAATCTGTAGCAAACTGTAATAAATTCGACTAGTTACATTAACCGAAAATGGGTACCATTTTGAAGCGTATGCATTTGCCTTCCAAGAATGCCCCAGACAGGATTAATCGGTGAAAAGTCTGGAGACTTATGAGACTTATAGTAAACCCTCAGAATCTATTGTTCCGATCATTGTACAGTAATTCCTGTATATCACCGAAATAATTTGTTAGTATAGACAATGGCATCGATCGCAAAATGTTTCACTTGTAAGTATTAAACACTTTGAGGGAGAGTCAAATATGTTATACTGTGACTTTATACTGTCGCCTTATTCTTAAGTACAATAGTCTAGAGAAAAACTCTACTTTCGGAGTTAAGAGTGGAAAAAGCACTTTAGATTTTTCTAACGGAAGAATAAGAGTGTGCTTTCAAATGGAATTAACTATGTGCCTTTTTTATATATATGTCTGTCTGTCTGTATAACGTCATAAAATAAGTGAATTAGGATTTATTTATTAAATATTCAGTATCTATAAAATGGAAGAAGAATATATATTCTACTATAAGGCGAATTATATGAAGAAAAATTCAATGGTCCAAAATCAAAAGTAGTTTTTTCTAAAGCTTTCACTGGCTTAGGACAGTGAAGTAGGGTTAAATCCTTACTTTCCCCGAGGTTCAAAATTACGACGTCCTTCGCCAAAATCTTTCGAGTAACCGAATTGTGCGACGTTAATATTCAATCACTCACTACCACATTTTCTTAACACTTCAATATTTATCTTAAGCATAATTTACATTCTGAATTTCTTGTCAGTACAGTTTCTTTACGGCAAAAGTATTTATTATAATTGCATAAATGTTTCATTGGTCCCTCTTGTGGTCTAGATATTATATTATTAAAATAAAACACTTATGGCTTTTGTCAGTGCAATATTTAATACGCGTTATTTGATCCTTTTTTTTCTAATTTTATCTACGAAATGATTTCACACTTTTAACAAAAATGTTATTTTATAATCTATCGCACATTACATAGTTTCAAACTAAAGAATGTTTACAATTTGCTTTCACAAAAATGCAAATGAGGAAAATGCGCATATGTGAGAGGAGTAATTTAATATATATTCTGTCATAACATCTTATTTGTTATTTTAGAAGATGAAAATGAATGCTTAAATAATTGGCACGGCAAATTTATCTTGTGAAAACTAATTTCAGCTTCCTGTGAATGTTGTCTACTTTCGAGTTTTTCGAAAACCATTATGTTTTGATTAATGACACTAACTATTGTAAAAACTTCAAGTCATCATCGTTAACAAACATCGATTCTGCATTGTCTGGTTTCTGTAGAGGATAAATTGAGAAGAAATAGTAACCACGCTCGTTTACTTCTGATTTGCTTAGTAACTACATACATATTTAGTATTTTAAAAACATATTGCAGTTTCAAGTATAGTTACTATATAAACAAAGATGCAATATTTGAGTTATACCTTGGTACATTAACAAGTTAAGTGATATTTAGAATCTTAACATTTTTAACTACAATATATAATAAGAAGCAGTCTTTCTGTGTGTCATCGCATTGGCACACACATAGGACACCATATTTAAGGTATCCGACTACGTTCGGAACCGTGATTTTGCAAAAGCGTATAAATGCATAATATTTATAATATTTAGTGTCCCTGAGATTAGAAAATGTATATACAATTATTTTAAGAAAATTATTACAGTAAAAAATTATTTAAGTACAATATTTTGACAAAAAATGAACATAAAATGGCCCATTTTCAACACATTCTCTTTTTGTGAAAAATGCTTCTATTATTCTAATATTTTGACTGTACATAGCTCAGACCTCTGTACAGAGGCTCAACTAGAATTTTTGAAATATATAATTAAGAAGTGGGTTTATCCCTGT
This sequence comes from Trichonephila clavipes, assembly GCA_019973935.1. Lineage (NCBI taxonomy): Eukaryota > Metazoa > Arthropoda > Arachnida > Araneae > Nephilidae > Trichonephila > Trichonephila clavipes. The sequence continues at coordinate 389,629 of BMAU01002603.1, read as the reverse complement.
TTTACGACAACAGAGGGGAGAAATTTTAAGTAAAAAACGCCGATAATTATTTCAGTGGGTTGTAACTCTGAAAAAATAATGTAAAATTTTCAAAAAAAATAGTTCAGACTCTCTGGAGGAGTCTTTAATTTATATAAGCAAAATATTATTAATTTAGAAGCATTTTTTTATAAAAGGAGAACATTTTGAAAAAAAGTTATTCTAAGTTAATTTTTTGCCAAAATATTGTACTTAAATAATTTTTTTTGTCAAAATGTCCTTAATATCATGAAAATTATCCATTTAGGCACTTTCTTAAAATCACGGTTCCGAACATAGTCGGATACCTTAAAGGATTGATTCATCCAGCTGAGATCTAACTGATAATTCGTAAAGGTGCAGTTGAAGAGGAAGACTTTAAAATATATTGCATTTATTTTTCATTTAAATAGTCCATACATTATTTTTTTAAATCAAGTATTATATATTTAATATAAGTTACGTAGTATATCTTGCCGCCCACTATCGTTAAACGGGTAACGGATGGTGGTAACAATTGCTACTGTCTTGGTTGTATGGAGGGAAAGAAAACATTTGTATAATCAGAATTGACCCCTAGACCAGTGTTTCTCAAACTGTGGGGTGCACCTCTCTAGGGCGCGGGATAACTCAACGAGAGACGGGAGCGCGAGCACATTAAAAAGTCGAAAACAAAAGACTATTTTGAAAACTTATTAATACACTGAAAGTTAACTAGCAAAACACATTCTGATATAATAAAAAATGAAAAACACTACTATACACTGAGGTAAATACACTTATCAGTGCAGCACTATGTATTTTACAACTAATTTAAGAATACGAAGCTAAGAACAAGTTTGAAAATTACCAGCGACCCCCCATGGGCTTGTATTTACACTTATCTTGATGAATTGCATGTTTTATAATTAATCCCTTAGCTGCCGATTAAAAGTTACGCGGTTCGATCCCCAATAGCACCGTTTTCCACGTACATGCTCGTATGTGATGGGGGTTTGGGGAGGAGAGGGGGAGAAAAGGAATAAAAAAATAAGTAAATCCATCCCAAACACTGTCAAAGTCCTTTTATAGTATATTCCAAAGTCTTTGGAATAATCTTGTGGATATAGGAGTGCACAGAAAATATCGTACTTCGGAAAGACGTGTATATGCGTCCAGAAAATTTATACTTTGGCTAAGCGAGACGTTTATATATGCCGGTGGCACTTTAGAGGTTAAAGTCGTGTTGTATCTAAAGGGTCAAAGTACAGAATTCGATTCACTGTTATTGTAGGGGGGGGGCGCGATGAAAATTATAATTGAACCTTGGGTCGCGAATATTGAAAGTTTGAGAAGCACTGGCCAAGACGAAAAAGATGTTCTTTGACAGTGAATCTTAAGCTGTTGTCAGCAAACCCCTGGGGATCCACAGCACCTTTTTAGAGGTCCGCGAAGGTCTCTCATCTAATGTTAAGATTTTCCTCTTTTACAGACTCTGAAAGTCCTCGTAAAAATTGAAAGGTGTGTCAGCCTAGATTAGATCACTAAATATGAGCCGTGGGTAGTCTAGTGGTTAAGAGCATCGGACCCCAGACCGGAAGTCCTGGGTTCGATACGCGATGCCCCCAATTACCCTTCGCGTACACACGGAGTACTTGCTCATTAAATCAGTGGGTCCAAAGCTCTTGTGGGCTGAATCACGAGTGCATGGGGACTGGATAATATTTCCCTCCCCTTCAGTTGCATGCCTTAATTGTGGAGGTGGAGATAGGTGGTGTCGCTCTCTATCGTCCCTTTGGGGAATTTCGCCGAGCTAATTCGTACTGTCATCCGTATGGGGCCAAAGGCCAACGACAGGCGTACTTCCAACCCCTTGCCACGATGAATTTCGTGGGCCTCAATCTGACTACGTCAGACAGGTGGCATTAGCCACAACAACGGATCAGTAACTTGTCCCCAATAATATTATTTGGCAAAACATGTATTTCGGCTAAGAATATTAATTCAGTTTTATTATTGTTTTCAAATACATATTCATTACTAAATCGCGTTATTTTTTCAAAAAAATATATAGAAGAAACTCATGTTCAATGATTAATAACTGAATTCACATAGCGCGCCAATGCGACAACGATTGCATCCATTTTGATTTCCTTATCGAATGCTTCAGTATTATTTATTTATTTGTGCCTACATTTTTTATTTATTTGAAACTAGTAATATTTTTACATACATATATAATTACATGTTTACTGTTTTCCTACAGGAAGAAAGAAAAATAATTGGTTAAAAAATCTGTATAAGTAGCAAAAGCAGTCTTAGGACTATTGAGGGATTTTTAAATCACTCGACCATGTGTTGGGAGTCGGAAAGAAGTGCTCAAAATTTAGGGGATCCATGATGTCAGGCTGATACATAAATGGGGGACAGGGCTATCTAAAATTTAAGAACCGCTGTTCTATGGCATGGAGGTTAAATAAAAAATAATTTTAAAAAAAAAAATTCAAAATTTTTATATTGCCATAAAGGGATGGAATGTTCAAAAGAAAAAAAGAAAAGGGCCTAATTTTAGTTAGATGATTTTAGACTCAAATTAAATGTATTCTTTTATAATAAAAATAACACTAAGTGATCATTATTGATAAGTGAGTACTGAGAATATCGAATAGTAAAATATATCTTGAAACCATTCATTATCCCAGCTTTCTCTCACCATCAAATCAGTCTGATCAAATTCAGTTTTCCGCTTTATCGTGCAGTGTAATTTCGTTGGTAGGGTTTCTTGAAAATTTAATATTAAAGAAGCTGTTAAACCTGCCTAATTATTTTTTCTTCTAACTATTTAATAGGTATCCTCTAATCGTAATGAGTATTAAAAATTACCTAAATTCCTGTTTTTATTTAACAAAAACTACTTTAACTTTTTATCAAAAAAAAAAAAACACTCAAATATCTAAATTCATTCCCCTTGTATTAATGCTTAACATAAAAAATTAATGAATTAATTATTTTATTTTCCCCTTCATCTATATACTGTAGAACATAGTATATTTTCCGCATAGGTAGGTTTTGAGAAAAAAAAATATGGAAAAAAATTCTTCGATCCTTCCTTATCTGTATGGGACGGAACACTTTAAAAAAATTAAAACTGTTAGGGTCTACTACCTTAGATAAAGTCGTAAGAAAGCAGTTGCAAAGAAACATTTTGAGAAATTGCAATTATTTGTGTTATAAAAAACATCATATTTTGCCACTTCATACAAATCTAGGGGCTTACGTATGATACTGTCAACCCATTGGGACAAACGAAAAGACATCGCCCGTTCAAAAAATGTCGCCAAATGCTACCATCTTTATTATTATTGAATTCAAATGTGCGCGCGTAACGGTTTTCCCTATTGTCAGTATATTGCGGTATTTGCGACGTCTTCTGATCTGACGAAATTGGTAAATACACAAGTACCCATTAAACATGGTATACCTAAAACTGATAACATCTTAACACTAAAATTTTGTTTTGCATCCAAAAATATTGGAAACAAATCCACTTAAAAAAAGAAATTAAAAGAACGTTTTTTTTAATAAAATAAAGTGAAAATATTATGAAATGATGATGCTTTTCCCCATAGGTTGGACGATCGAACCTGGTAGAGATTCCCAACTGGAGTACAGGCTTACCATCTATCATGCCAAAACTGAAGACTCTGGAATGTTTACATGCGTCACCCCTATGGGACACCAGCATGCGGTGGAGATCGTCGTCTCTGGTAAGAATTTTTCTTAGATAAAGCGCACTCTTTTGTTTAAAATAAGCTGGCAGGTATGCATCTACAATGTTATTCAACAGCAAAAAGGTGACAGTTATGTTGACCCTTTAAGTTTTCTCCTGTAACTTGACAAGGTGATTTGTTCAGTTATCTTGACCAACTGAATGAAATAAATTTCTTATTGAATTAATTAATAATAATTAATTTAAAATCATTATATATAAATTTGAATGATTGTACAATGGCTCGGAACTTATACATATACAAACTGCATCATTAATCGTATCGTTCTAAAATTGTGCAGGGAGTTATTCTGATGTTTCAATTAAGTAGCCTTAAGTACATTTCCATTAAAAAAAATCAAACTTATTTTAGTGAATTTAGGAAGGGCTCGTGAGTGTATACGGAAAGTCGCAAAATGTTGTGACATGTAGCCAATAACAGGAGAGCATTTCTGCCAATGTTTAGAAAACGATTACTGTATCTGGCGATGCTTAATTTTTGGCGGCAATCCACTTCAAAGGAGATTCGCGCAAAGGCTTTATATGCAAAAACTTTCGTTTTTGAGTGATGGTTGTTCGCATTTTCAGACTATGAAAAAAAAACACGTATGCGTAATTTTTTAGCCCGGGGCATAAGGACAAAACAACTTTTTTGAACAGAAAAAAAAACGGCTTATAAAGGGTGTTTTTTTAGAGGTATAGAACTTTAAATTGCAATAAAACACCGATGTATTATTCGATTGACATTATTTTTTTTTATTCGAAAGATAATCTTGTGGCATTACATTTTAAATATGATCAAGCAAGGCGTAGATTCGTCGAATGGGCCCAAAACAAGATTGCCGTTGTTCCCGATTTTCATAAGCGAATTTTGTTTAGCGATGAAGCGCACTTCTGGTTGAATGGCTACGTCAACAAACAAAACTGCCGCATTTGGAGTGAAGCTAATCCACAAGTGTATGTCGAAACACCGTTACATCCAGAAAAACTGACTGTTTGGTGTGCTTTATGGGCTGGTGGAATCCTTCAAAAACGATGAAGGCCACAACGTTACAGTCAATATAGAGCCATGATTACTAACTTTTTCATTCCTGAATTGAACAATCATGATGTCCAGGAGCTGTGGTTCCAACAAGACGGCGCAACATGTCACACAGCTCGTGCCACAATCGATTTATTGAAAGACACGTTTGGTGACCGCCTAATTTCACGTTTTGGACCTGTGAATTGGCCTCCAAGATCTTGTGATTTAACACCGCTAGACTTTTTCTGTGGGGCTATGTAAAGTCATTGGTCTATGCGGATAAGCCACAAACGCTTGACCATTTGGAAGACAACATTCGTCGTGTTATTGCCTATATACTGTCACAAATGTTGGAAAAAGTCATCGAAAATTGGACGTCCAGATTTGACTGCATCCGAGCCAGCCGTGGCAGTCCTATGCCAGAAATCCTATTTAAAATGTCATGCCCCAAGATTATCTTTCGAATAAAAAATTCATGCCAATCGAATAATACATCGTTGTTTTATTGCAATTTGAAGTTCTATACCTCTTAAAAAAACATCCTTTATGTACCAAGAAGCGACGTTTTTGCACTACAGTCAGTTTTCAAAAGTCAGTACAAAAATGATTGAAATAATTTGTTTTTTTGTCAACTGAATATTTTTCTGAAAATTGCTAGTTTTAAAAAATCTCTTTATTGAGATATTTGAAGAAAATAGTAATTTATTACATTTTTCGTTTCTTTTCAGCTGTCCATTGCCCTCCCATTCTTGAAACGGATGGTTTGATTCTAAGCACGACGGTGACGAAGATGAACACGAAAGTCGTTTTTTCGTGCGAATCGGGGAGGAAACTGATAGGCAATGAGCAAGCGATGTGTTTTCCATCTGGACAGTGGTCAGCATATCCTCCCATATGTCAAAGTAAGTTTAAGTTGGAATAATATAAAACTTTTATTATGAAAGGCAGAATATCCTACTACACAAAATTTACTATATGCTTATAACAATTAGTGAGTTAAGTTGCATTTTTTCCCACGATAGTGTACACAATTGTACAGAGCGTTGCCAAATTCGACAGAAAAATTGAAACGAGTGGTAGTAAGCAGCTTGGGGACTACAAATCACTATTGAACATGGGCTCATAAATCAATGTTTCGTCAGCGAAAATCACGATATTAACAACCGTCGGGAGTCGAATGTGGGGACTATGAGAACCTGATAGGATTGAGGTGGATATGAAAATATCCACTTTCGTCTAGGGAGAATAAAAGTGGTGTAAAATTTGTCATATTGGGCTTTGTATAAGGCGCATATATAAAATTGCATTTAGTAAAAATTTCGAATTACACGAACGAGGAATGGGCAGAAATGCACCTCATGTAGGGTCGAGCTTATTACAATTGATGTCTAGAACACACACAGAGAATGTACCAGGGCCACTTTCTCAAGGAAGCGATGTCTGCAACATACCACCTTCAAGTGATATTAGCTGTGTCTGACCTACGTGGCTACAACTTCAAACAGTTTCTGCGACAATCACTTATCATTGCAGTTCTGACGTTAAGCTATGATATATTGTTCGTATTGTAAAAAGGCTTTATTGTAAATGTTATTTTTACCTCTTATTTCCCTATTTCATTCCACTCGACATCACACCCTTCAAAACTATTTTTGCGAATTGCTCCGAGAAAACGTGGTTCCGTAATCCCATGTTCTATTGAGATTTGTCGTCCCCATGCCGCCTACTGTCACCTCTCTGAAACTGTCGATAGAATTCAACAGCACCCTATATTGATAAAAAAAATACAACTGGCTTTTTTATATGGTGCACCAGTAAAATGCAAATGGTTATTTTACTGGTGTATCATGAGTCTCTGGGTTCTCCTTTTGGCGTTTCTTTAAAGATAGAATACGTCACATCCTTCGATTTCTCTCGTGATGCAGAATCCATTCTTCTTGGAGATGACCGAGATTACTTTTCATCTATTGGTCCTAGTCACCCCTCACACGGTAGACTTTGATGCCGGAGATTGGTGGGGGAACTGCGCCGGGTCACCTCTCAATCCGCTGGATTATTTGAGGTCAAATGTTGACTTGCCTTAGAACATAAGCCTCATAATGTCCAGTTTTTATATTTTTCATACGAAACTCCATGACCGTTGAGACATATCTAGTCCCCTAACCTTAAATGGGTCCTTTGACGGAGACCGCAAAAATTGATACAATTTTGAATTTTTGTTGAAAACATTTATAAAATACATTGTAAGTAATTGTTTCATTCCGCTTCTGTTTTTTTCTTTTATCCTTATATAAGTTCCGCGCGCGCGCGAACCATTTCTTATTAATACTACGTACAAGGAACATTCCTAAACTAAGCTTAGGTATCGCTTTTTACACAGGAACTTTATTGCCAAAGAAAATATATCATGGCATGATGAATACATCCCTTGCACTATTTTTTAAGTGGTCGCCACTGACATTGAAACATCTATCGCAGCGTGCAATGACTTTGAAGAAGTCTCTCTGGTAAAACGTGGTGCCATACAATGCATTGAATTATCATACACCCTGCAACGTTGTTTTCATTCTTTCGCCATTTTTAGCTTTATTCTTTAACCAATACGCAACATTAGAGATTAACCATTTAGAAAGACATAACATCTTCACCATACACGTCTGTTAACGCGATCTGTAAACATAGTTTGTAAATAACTACAATACTAGAGTTCCCCATGTTCATTCATACCAAATAACAGCACGTATTTCCGATGGGAACCTTGTTATCTGCACATACATGTGTGCGATCATGATTTGTACACAAATAGCTTTGAGATCGTCGGTCTGATACTTTTGTCTCTTATTCAGCGCTCTGCACATGCGACAGTCCTTTTACGCTGAAGCCAATTATGTCGTTGAGCCAGCAACGGTTGCAAGGTTTCAGGACAATTGTTCATTTAACCTCGAGTACTATCTGTCCAGGCCCGAAGGGAGCGGGTGTGAGAGTGTTTAAGGAAGAAGCAGCCATGATCCTAAAATGGCTAATTTTATTTAATCTTTAGCACTTTACAAAATACACTTTTATAACTTCATTCTGAGAGCCGTAGGAAACCCTAACCCGTAACCAAGCAATTAAGTTATGTGGAAGGTACTTATCTGGAGAAGCAACTCCTTATATTATCCTTCTTGAGGCCTGATAGTAGAGTCAGCTCCAAACTTGGCTACGTAACCACTTCCTGATAAATTCTTCGCCGAATATTAAATCTTAAGAATTGCGACCACCAGTCACTGTTTACTGACACTTGGAGTTCATCTTAACGATCAACACTTAACCATTAACTCGCTTACACAAAGACTGGCACTTAAAAAGTATTTACATTTGAATAAAATCGTCATCTCTACGGAAACTGGTTTTTAAACTAATATCACAGTGAGCAAATATTTTCTCCAAGATGATTAGTAAAAGGCCCAAATAAAACCTGTTACACATATTTTTGTTTTAAAAAAAAGAAGAAAATTGATGAAACTTGCCTATGGAAGGTCCCTTGTAACATGAATATTTTCAATATTATACAGGGTGTGTATTTTAAGTAATGAGAATAATGTTCACAAAATATAATTTATTAGAGATACCGCTACAAAACTTTAGAAGTCTTCAAAATATGCTCCTTAAGCATGAACACACTTCTGCAGGCGACGTTTCCAAGCTTCGTACGCTCCCTGGAAATCGCCAACCGAAACATCCTTCAGTGCATGCGTGCAAGCTCTTTTGACATCATCCAGGGTCCCGTTGTGGCGCCCTTTGAGGGCGGTTTTCCTTTTTGGGAAGAGGAAAAAGACTGCTGGGGCAAGGTTGGGGCTGTAAGGAGGCTGTGGAATTGTTACGATGCCATTTTTTGTGAAGTGCTTGGTAACCACGAGATGGCGCATTGTCGTGGTGGAGCTTCCAATTGGCGGAAATTTCTAAACGTGCGTTAAAACTTTCGACACGAGTTTGGCGCAAATCTTTCTCATCCCAAGATCCTCACTGAATATTTTGTGCACAACTATTTTATTCATTCCTAGCTGTTCTGCGATCATGCGAACACTTAAACGCCGGTCCGTGTTCAGCAAATGTTGCACACGTTGTTCGTTTTCTGCGGTTCTTCATGTTGACGGGCGACCTGCACAGGGCTCGTCCTCCACACTCCCCCTGCCTTCTTTAAACATTTTGTGCCATCTAAAAACTTGAGCTTGTGATAAGCTTTCCCTGCCGTACGCTTGCTGAATCATTTCCAGCGTTGATGTACCCGATTTTCCAAGGCGAACGCAAAATTTGATTGCGTAACGCTGTTCAATGCTTTGTTGCATTTTGAACTTGCACACACTTTTTTGAAAACGTCTACGCCATGCGTGATCCTGCCTCAATCAAAGCCAGCAGGTGGCTGTGGAGTGAAGCGTTATCAAGGTCGAAGGCCCCACTACCGACTCCAACCGGTCGGTAATCCTGACGTGGCGTACAGCCACGTTAAGACAAAAATATTCCCGTTACTTAAAATACAATCCCTGTATTACTAAAGTATGTAACGGTACCATGTATATAATGCTGCTACTTTCGTGTAGTGAAAATAAATTTTGTATCTTCTTTTTTCTTTATAGAAATTCCGCTATGTCCTTATCCAGGTACCAGCAAAAGTGTCACCAATTCGAATGTTAAGTTCTACTACGAGATATCCGAAACCATCATCTTCGGATGCAAGAATGGATACAAACTACAGGGAAGGACTGTCCTCCAGTGCTTGGACGGCGGACGATGGTCAGGCACTGTCCCCACGTGCCACCCTATCAAAAAAGGCTAACACATTTCCCCCTGCACATCTTTGCGTCGTGAACATAGGACGAAAAATAAAGTTGGGGTTCTTACGTCAAAGATAGATAACATAGCCGCCATTCGGGGTTTTGTTCTTAATCGCGTTCCAAATTAACGACAAGTATTATTTTCCTTAAATTCAAATTCAAAATTTAAATTCAAATTAATATTCAAAATTTAACAATGCGTTTTTTATAGTTTCCATTTTATTTGTGACAAACAACAAAACGAAAAGCATTTGATTGTACGGCAGTAGGTTGGGAAACTTACTCATGTTTAAATATTAACTATACAGCTTATACAAAAATTTTGAAAATGTGTTCCTTCTAAAAGTAACATTTAATAAAGTTCGTGGTTAATGCTTTTGTCAAATTGGCGATACAAACATAATATTTGTGAACAAAAATTTTAAAAAAAATATTGTCCCGAAAGTATTTCTAGACATACTACTTTTTGATCTTGTAATAGATTAATTAGATAATTAGTGGGATTTACACTGGGACTACAAATTTTAGTCTATGTTCTGCAATTTACAGATGCTCTAATTTTAGCGTGATATATCAAAATTATATACTCACCGTACAATATTCAAATATAATTTATTCTGGTACAGAGATTTTTTTAGTATAAAAATGAATATATCGATGTGAAATAGAAGAGTGTATGTTAACTACTTCAAAAGGAAATTATTATGCCTGTCCATTTTCAAAACAGAATGCAGTGAATAATTCTAGAATTTCAAACGTATTATCTTAATAAAATTTTATTGGTTGCTTATATTCTAAAGCATACTTGTGTTTTGAATACCAAAATCTTTCTTAAAACACTTTTAATCAATGTTTTTGCAGTAAGAACATTTAGTAGCAATAATAATATTAAATTTAGATTAAGAAGAAAATTTTCTTAAATGATTAGACTAATAATATTATCTAAAAGCAACCAATATTTTAAAAAAAAGGTGCTCTGAAATCAGTATAATTACCATTAATGTAAAACTATTGAATCTTATTGATACATGTTTGAATGTTTGTATAATCCGTTATTTTTCTAGCAGAAAATGCTATCATATGAGGCAGACGTGACTAAAACAAATTTTGGTGGATAATGATTATGTATATAAAGTAATAATAATGAATAATATACGGATAATATAAATAAATACATATTATTTGAATAGTTATTGTAATTATGAAAGCAAAAGCAAAAAGATAGAAAGAAAAAAACCTGTTCTGAATCCTGAATAAAAATTCACTAATTAAAGGAATCGAATAAAAATCAAAGTGGCGGCTAAGTTACTGTAAGAGCTCCAAAGGACGATTCACGACGTAAGTTGGTGTTGCCATATTCCGAATATCCAATATTAACTCGCACAATTTTGTGAAGCAAGGCAGTTGTGCGAATAAGAGTTTATGCTGTTGTCTTATCATACTGTGAGACCAAAGTTTTATATAAGAATCGTGTTTGTTTTTAGTGATTGGAAATTTTAAGCGTATTTTCAAAGCATATTTTATTCTTCTCTGTGTCGCATAAAGTAAAAATAAAATATAGCTTATGATATTCTTCTCCGATATTTTGATCCGAAAGAAAGGAAAAACATATGCTATTTATTGCACACCGTTCGACAAGATTTGAGTAATTCGCTCCGTTTCAATGTGTTAAATTGTTTCGGGGAGTTTTTTATTATTCCGCTTTTTTTTTAATTGTAACTTCTTTGCTAAACTTCGGAGTAATTTCGTTCATCAAATAGTTAATTGCGATGTTAAATATTTCTAACTCGTTTTGCTTCTAAATCTGGATATATGTATTTAAAACGTCAAACTACAGTGAACTTAAAACAAAGTAATTTATTTTTTGATTTTAAATAATGTTTAGTAAATTCAATGCTAAAGCTGCTGAATTTGATCAAGTAAATATAATTTGATTAGTATTGTGCACTTGTTATCAAGTTAACACTACTTCAGAATATCTTTCAGAAAATCTTTATATTAATTATTGTATTAATTATTTGAAATATATTTATATTTGTTTGAATTGTGAATACATATCATAATGTATTACATGAAAATAAAAAACCGAATAATTAGTAAGGAATTATGTGTGAAAAAATAATCTAATGAATTATTTAGGTAATATTTAAGAATAATATGTATATGACACCACCTAATATATGTATAATAATTCCTTGATTCATTGCTCTCATGTAAATGGATTTTAAAGGCTTTAAAATTTAGGATAAATATCTCATAAGGTTTAATACTTTTGTTTCTATAATCAGATTATGGTTAAAATTCGTGTATTATATTTTTTGTTTGAAGAATAAAAATAGTCATTTTACTTTAAAAATTAAGAAACCTTAAACGTCATTTGATGTCCTTAAATTTTTTTAACTGAACTACATTTCCTTTTGAAATTTTGAATATCATATATGTGATTAAAAAAAAGAAAAAAAATGGAAAACAATTTAAGCGCACATGAAATATTTATATGTTCGAGAAAAATATATACATTTAAGCTAATCTTAATTTTGAAACTAAACATTGATATCGTTTATGTTATAATTAGCAATTAAATTACTTATTACATTTAAATAAACCTAAAAGACAAACAATTATATTTATTTCAGCAAGAAATAAGTTTTATGGTCAAAAATGGAGCGAATTATTCAAATCAGCACAAAATAAAGGGAAATAGAATACTTTAAGCATGAAATAAAATATTATTAAAAAAAAGAATAATCTCGCGGACTATAATAATACTATTTTGCTCTTGACACTTTGTCTTCCAGATGATTCAGAACTTAATATTCAGCAAATTGAAGGAAGATATATAAAAAAAAATCAATGATTTAGATGCTTATTCACTCATTCATAACATATCAAAATTTACGTATCAGAAAAAAAACATTATCATTCCAGGCATATCTAATTGCAAACACTGTTCAAAAAGTCAGAGTATATATTGGCAATTAATCAAATACCAGGTATAATATTATATATATGAGGTTCACAACTGGAGCAAATCTGGAGGGTAGAATCCGCGACGCTTGGATTCGTAGCCACGTAATGTAACCACTAGACAAAATTGATCATCTCTGACCTGAGGCTGCTACTGGCTTATAAATATACCGACGACTACATTACTTCCCACCAGTGAGTCGCCGGAAAGGCGAACGAACGAATGAGATATTTTGATATTGGGAGCGTGTGTATTATTGTTGTTAATTGGAGGTGTTGAGTCAAGTGAGTTGACGACTTTTGGTTGCTCTTCTTGCGGGTAGAGGGTGCTATGACAGATCAGTGGGTTGCGTGTTTATATCACGTCTACAACCAGAAAAATCACATAACGCGCTAATAAGTGATGTGTAAAAAAACAAAATAAGCAATAATATGCATTATTTTTGCATTAATTTGCATTTAGTTAAAACAAATGTTTATATAAATTACTATTATATTATTATACAGTATGAATTTTATAACATTATTCGTGTATTATCTTTACACAATCTATTCAATAACTGTAACATTTTTTTGATAAGATTTGCAAGCAGTATCTTTTTGTCTGTCTTGCTTGGAAATAGTGACTTTTGTACTGCTTTCGTAGTACCTTCCCAAATTTTCTTTCTTTCCGTGGTTTAATCACACACGACTCCTGATAGCATCAAATACTCTGATTATGTGAAAAAAGTATTAAATAGACATTGATTTGATTTCTCAAATTATGTTTTCTACCATACTGTTGACAAACCGCCTCTTCTACATCTTACAACTCCTCCTCTTCTGAATCCGAAATATCATGGGAAGAAATGGATTCTTCGTCGCTGCTATGCGTAGCTAATATTAATCGAGTATTCATCCGAAAGTTCAACCATTAAATTTGTGATTTCATCATCTGTTAAATGTTTATGGAATTCCATTGGGGAGGGAAGGTTATACCCCCTGCAGAACTTCATATAGTTTACAATTGAAACTATATAATTTTACAATTAGATTCTAACCTGTTCTGCTCATTAATACCAGCAGATATACTTAACGTATAATTCTTGTTAAAGCGGAAAATAAATATTGAGGCGCATCACTGCATGCGCAAACGCGTGCCTGGCAACTGAGACACCACTCCACACCACTTGTTGACGCAATATGTTAACACAACATCACGCACTAGCAAGAGATTGATGACGGAAGTATAAAACGATGAAATAAAAAGGTAGTTCATGTATCTGAATAAAACAAATGAAGAAGCTATAATGAAAAGTAATTAACAATAAGTATTGCTTACGTATCTTATATCCGTTGAAGAATTAACTGTAATTGGCAGCTTCGCTTTTTGGCAATATATGGTTAATTGTTATAAAATAAGATTTAAAAATGACATGAAAATTTCCCTCAATCCTATCTATTTAAAAATTGAGCCAATTTAAACTTACATTTTAAGTGCCTTAAATGCTTTAAGGTATCTAATTAACACTTAAGAACTTATTTACTCAACTTATTAGCGAACGGATACCATTCTATGGATCAAATGGTACCGGGTTGCCTAAAGAACATTTAATTATTTCCATTTTATTTACAATGGTAGTATTTTTTTCTCAGGTTTGTGTGATTTTCCACGGAAATCACTTTATATTCCATGTTAAATCATTTATATTCATTTTTTGTTGTAATTTATTTTATTATGAAAACATACATAAATACAATTAAATTAAAATTATTAAGTAAAACAATCTAAAATATACACAACTGATATACCTCCCTCTCAGTGAGCTGCGGTAAAATTAACGAACGTTGATCCAGCCGCGACGATTAAAAGGTTGAATAGCACTGATTTTAATATTTATAAAAAAATAACCTTTGTGATAACTACCCCTAAATTAACTAATTGTGTAATTTCCCGTGGATAGACCATATCAACTAGCTTGACAAAGTACTTATTACAGAAAGAAAAGTGTTTGCAATTATAACATATCTTACTATTTGACCTGTGATTGAATAAGCATCTAAATCAATTCAGCTGGGAGCAAATCTAAATTGGTTTAAAACATTCAAAACTTATTGGAAGATATATAATTACTCTCTGGAACTACGTGTTGTGTGCCTTTTTTGATGCTACATCATCTGAACGAAAATCTGTATAGCTATCCATAGTTCCGAAAGTCGTAGTCATTTATTTAGAAAGAAAATATCGCGATCATCAAATTAATGATTGAATGTACAATGTCATTAGGAAAGTGGATGTCTTTATTTGAGTACTTAATTTCCATTAGCATTCTATTGGTTATAAAATCATTACCCAGAATATCAGCACACTTTACTCATTTTCTGCTTTAATGAATATTTAAAAATATGCAACTGTCATATTTTTTAAAATAGTGTTTTTCATTTGCCAGTATTATTGAGTTTTAATTTGTTTTATGTTTTTTCAGTGTTTTTCTTTTAAAATAATATAATATAAAATATAAAAAAAATTAAAGTACATTCTTACTTAGGTAAACCAAGAAAAAATTTATTTTAGTTACTTTTCAATAAATAATTACAAAATTAACATAAATAGAATCACAATATTAAGTGGCAATTAATTTTTAATAATTATCATTAAAGTTTTGAATTGTCATCCAAAACAATCGTGTATATAAAATTTCAGTTCAACTGAAAGCTTAAAAACGTGAGAAAAAAACCCTTTAAAGTTTTGACCCAAGACGCTAAAAATGAAGCCAATGTGACTGTAAAGGTAATTCTTTAAATAATTAGTTGCAGCCAATTAATTTTAATAAATAAAAATTTAATATTATCGTATTGTCCCCCAAAACAATCGTGTATAGAAAATTTCAGCTCAAATGAGGGCTTTAAAATGTGAGAAAAAAACATTTTAAAATTTAGCTATAAGTCGCCAGAACGGTCGCCAAAAATGACAGCAACGTGACTGTATCGGTAATTTTTTGAATAATTAGTTTTAATAAATCAATTTTTATTAATTGAAATTCAATTACCGTATTGTCAGCAGAAATAATCGTGTATATAAAATTTCAGCTCAATTGAGTGGTTTAAAATGTTTCGCTTAACGATGGAAAATTTGGACAAGATATAGGGAGATAATGAACTGATAGTAGGAATTGAAAAAAGCAACACTTAAGGGATAATAAATACACACACAGTTAAAATATTTTTCTCCACTTCAAGGGATTTATCTCAAAAATTGAATGTAAGCTCTGATATCTTTTTTCGCAAGTTAATTATATAAGAAAGTTTTAAAGCTAAAAGCAGTACTCTACATTTTTATTCATTTTATGAAACACACGGTTTGGATTCTGCTATAAGCTGAAATAGAGAGCGAGATAAAGTGAAAATCGAGATGAAATACTACAATCATGCTAACTGGTTGAAATAATTAAAAAAAAATATTTCTTTCTATTATTTCTGCAAATAAAAATGTATCATGCGTTGTCTCGATTTTTTTTCGAAAAAGAATTAACTTTGGGGATAAACTGAATTTTATTCATTATATTGAGAAAGAATTACAGTATAATATAAGTTAGCACAGTTTCCCTTTGGTTTCTAAGATATCATCTGAATTTCTTGAAATATTTTGTTCTTTCTTTCCTTTTTTTTATTTTTGTTACACAAAAAATGTTTCGGAATTGTTTTGGTATAGATTTTAGAAAAAACACATTATAACCGTTATGAGTTTTTACTGAAGAAAAAGTCAAGTTTATTAAACCCAGAATTGTTTTTGATCTCGAAAGATTTCAAAAAATCATTTTTAGATGAATACTTTAAAATCATTTGTAATGTTACATTGAATAAATTTCTTCTTTTCCTCCCAATTGCAATCTTTCAAAATTGACGAATTTATCAGGAAATAATTTTGCATTCATAAAAAATGATTTTAACAAAAGTAAATTTAAGACCATAATGTAATTAGTTTATGAGTTTATACTTATTTGTTTTTGAAATCTCATTATCCTATTGAAATTCTGTTTTTTGTTTCGAACGAAAATAGTTATAATGCAATTGTAAATACCCTTTTTAATAAAATAAAACAAATCTAATTGCTTAAGAAATATCTGTTTCATACTAAACAATGTATCGTTGTTACTAAACGCAACTGAATAAAAATTAATTATATTGTTATTAAATTTGATTCGACACATCAGGGGAAAAACATCTCTAATTAATTTATTTTTCTGTTACCTATTAATTTATTTTTCTGTTATAACTATTTGTTGTTTTTAAATGTAACCTTTTTGTTACATTTTTCTTATAAATTACCCTTTGTCATCTCTTTTTGTTTCTCTTGTTAAAAATTAAATTTTCAGGTGTGAAGAAATTCTGGAATTTTGTATCATATCTTCTCAAATAAATATTAATGATTGCTGCTTTGGATTTCATTTATTGTATATTTGTCTCGATTTTTTTTATTGCTTCAAAAAATTTTCTTATTTGGGAAAACTTTCTTAGTTTTAATTCTATCAAGAATACAGTTATACATAGTTCCATTTTTTAATTCTTGCAATTAAGAAATGGAACAACAATGCTCTTCAAAAAATAAATGTTTAAACGTTATGTGCAGAACATAGGCAGTGGCCATATCGTATGATTACACCGCATGTAAAAGATCTCTAGAGTGTTTATTTGTCTTGGGTGATCTCAGCAAAATAAAAATCCTAGTACAGGTTCGTATTCAAGTGCCTCCATCTAGGGAGGAAACTGGGAGCCAAAATTACCTGAGGCGATTGGTCTCTAGGGTGCCTCACTAAAAAGAGATACCAGCTTCTGGAAAATGTACTCGATCTGCAATGGTAAAATACCAATCTGCAGCCCATTAAAAATAAAAATGAAAATGTTATACTACTAAGTAATTTGTAACTGTGATTTTATTTCTTATAAATTCCATAAAAAAATGCTTGCCTACTCTGACAGAAAAAAAATAGTTTTACAATTCTTTCAGAGAATGAAAATAAATTAAATGTTATTGAATTTATTGAATTTTTAAAACTATGAAGCTAGTAGACTGGTTTGAAGGCTGGTCAGCACGCAGGGGGAAGAGAGCCACCATCGACCTTGATTTTTTTTCTCATGGATTATAATCCTATGAATACAGCAAGTTAATTAAGTATTTAATTAAGAATTAGTTATTAAAATAATATAAATTATTAATCCAATAATTTTTATTTGTTTTTTTGTTTCGGACAATCGAAAAATAAAAAAAATATGTTTGGGGGCGTATTGGGGTAGGTCACGAGAATGGTGGACTTTCGACCCTATCCCCCTCGAAAAATTTCTGTGGGTGCCACTGACGTAGGTAATGATAAACAATAATCATTATTTTAATAGCCTCTATGTTTTAAAAAAACTACTTTTTCGCTTCATTTTTTTAAAAAAAAATATTATAATTAAATTCCATATTTATTTTTATTTGAAGCATTTGTATTTCATTATGTATTTTATACTGCAAAAAATAATGGAAACGTGTTAAGGCAACTGGGGCGTGGAACTGTTTTAAATTTTGCATTTTTTTTTTTTTTTACTTTTAAAAAATGGAGGGCACTTTTCTGCATCCATAGATGCATTTTTTATGAAAATGCGATTAATACAACGCTAGAAAATTGAATTTTAAAATTGAAAGCAAATGATTCAGGTACACTTTCTTCAAAATCCCTTTTGTATATAATATGTATTGTAAAAAACTAAATTTTCTATTCAGATAATGTAATTTTTCTGTATTATATGTTCAAATTTATTGAAAATTCTACATTTTTTCTGCAAAAAATCCGAAAAATTTAAATCGTTAGCTGCAAAATTAATTTTTTTTTTTGGTTTTTGAAATGTTAATTATGTTTAGTTTTGCGTTAATAAATACTCTCAGTGTAGTTCTTAAACTATAAATCAAGTGTATTTAGTACAAAGTGGATCTTCAGGATTATTCTAAATTAAGTGCACAGCTTGTGTAAAACAGACATTTCGTTTTTCCTAACTGCTTAGTTAACATTTGAATACTCATGAATAAAACTCTATATATTTATAACTATTGGCTTTAATTTAAAATAATTATTCATATGTTTGAGTAAAAATAGAGATTCTTTTGTTATAATTTATAAAAACAGAGTTCCATTTAAATAAGGCATCAAATTAACTTTTTAAATTAATCAAAGACATTTTCTTTGTGTATTTTTATAACAATAAAAATATGTATAAGGAATTCTGTAATATCCTGTAATGATTATGTTCAAAGTGAAGTAAGAATACTAAAACTTATAGACATAAATTTTTGGTATTCTAAGCGGAAGAAGGTGGGAATCGTTGACAACACGTGTTGATGAAGTAAAGAAAGAGTAATTAAACATACTTCTAAATAATCAAGAATTTTAAACTTACAATTTAAAAACAGAGCAATGATGCAAAATAATCCAATTAATTATGGTATGACTTTATATTACATTAAAAAAATATTTTACAAATCATAGATGAAAATATCTTTATTTGCGATTTTCTCAAAATGCATTTTTTGTTCATTCCGGTACACTTTTCTCAAAAAATATCTACTTTACCTATATTACTGATATTTTGCATATTATAAGATCCACAAATTTCTGCGTAAAATTTAAAGGAAATTTGAATCACTAAATTTAAAAGTTTTTTAAATTTTTATAAAAATTTATTTTTTAAAATTTCATTTCATTCATTTTATAAATTGTTATGTTTGCAAAAACTCTGTAAAATTTTATAGCTATATATGCAGTGGGTTTTATGCAAAGTGTACCTAAAGGTAAGAACATGTCTCGAAAATAAAAAAAATAGTTGTTGATTGTTTATTGCTCATACAGATTTAATTTTAATTTAAAATGGAATTTTTTTACATTTATAGGTGTATAAATGTACAGACAATTCAACTTGAAACTTTTACTTCCATTGCTTTTAATTTAACTACCTTTTAAATTTGGCGTAAAAAAAGTTCATTTTTTCTTCTCGCAGACGTCCCAGTTACGTTTTAAATTTTGAGTTTTGAGATACTTGAAATTATTTCTTCTACGAAAGAAGATAAAAAACTGTGTTCAGACACATTTTTTTTCATTTTTGTTAAAAAAAAATGAAACATTATCATACTTTTTCTCATTCAATAGTCATAAATTAAATAATAGAGATGGGATTTCTGTGTGTGTTCTAGACAGTACCCGAAATAAAATTTCTTCAAAAACTTTTCATTTACAGTTTTCTGAAGAATTATTTTAAAATAGTCTGGGAGAAAGATTTTTTCAAGAAACAAGTACAGAATGGTTTATTACAGAAAGGGCTTGCCTTTATGCCTTTTAAAAACCTCGTCTCATTTTATTACTTTGAATATACTTCTCATAAAATTCAGGCTTGGGCTAAAAGCATTGCGAAGACTTTAATAGCTTTTAGGAGAGATTTTTCTCATGATCTCGGTTAAGTTAATCCGGGAGTGGTTACTTGGGGCACAGTGTCACCCCAGACTCACGAAATCTTTAATTCTGGAAAAACAACTAATTCATTACCATTGACGTTATCAGTATTCTCCTATGTGACAGTCTTCATGGGAACTAAAATGTTTTTGTTACACATCTCTCTTTTTTTTGGAAGTGGAAAACAATATTTTTTTACAGTTTTAGGTACATGAGGTAACTGAGTTCCCCGACCTACCACTTTGGTTCCAAAATATTCTATTAATACAGAAATTCTGGTAATTAATTTTTAAAAAATGCATGTTCATAGAAAAATGAATCTTTTCTTAATGAGAAAGTAATTTAAAAGTGATATATTGAAAAATATTTAAAATCATTGGTTCACTGTCATTATTTGAAACATCAAATAAGTAAACCATTTCAGAGCAGTATATGCTGCTGAAGGAGATTTTTCTACTCTGTGTTAAATCATCTCTATGAATAATTATTTCATTACAATTTGAAATGGACAGATCAAAAAAGAAATAAATGAATCATAAGATAGTAATTTTTATAGTACGTGTAAAATAAAAGTTTGAATATTTGTATCAAAATTTATTTTTTTGTGCAATAATATTTGATGGAAAAATTTTACTACGCTTGTCATATGTTTATCGAATGCTACAATAGGAACCGTGTACTTGTTCCAAATATCGCAATAACTTCCAAAAGAATAAAACTATAAACAATTTAAAAGAATCTATAATTCCAAATATTTTACTGATGTAACACTATAAATTCCATCGCAATACTCATCTGTTTTTCCGCATAAATTGTCTTTTCGTTAATTTTTTAGTAGTTCTGAAAGAAAATAATCAGTAATATATCCGATGTATATCGCACATATATGTCATTTATTTTAAATATAAATAGGATTATATGACTTACGTAGAAGTCTATATTTTATGATATATTTTCTTTATTTTTAAAGCTTTCGTTTTTATACTAGGTGTAAAACTCGCGCCCGTCAATTTCAATCTTGTTTTTTGTGTTTTAAAAGTGTGTATTATACGACGGATCTTACGGTGTATCATTTTTATAACTTTTGAATGATACTTGTCGGCTAATTTCGCCAAATGCTATCATTATTTCCGCACATGAGCAAAAAATGCGAAAATGCATGTGCAAACCTTTTACTTATCAACCTATCGATAAAAAAGAGTTTAATAGTTAAATTTACGTTACACTGTAAAACTGCACAAGAGCTATTGATGACGGACATCGTCATTTTAAACCACGATCAAGTGACGCGGACGACATCTGAGCTGGAATATCCTCTCCTATCTTCTACACCGCATCATGAAAAAACATTTGAGCCACATCTGATTTAACGTACATCGGTTCACTCTACACGGAGAGTCTTTAACGGCACTAGGCTCAAGCTTATCGCACGCCAGCCACGAGTCTGGGAACATGACCACTAGGCTACCACTGCCCTAGCCAATCGACAAATAAGGTAAGAATTAGAAAGTTAATATGGAATAAGCTTTTTTCCCTCTCTCTCTCTCTTTGGTCTTGGCAATATTATATTTTAGATTTAACTTGGCGATAACAGTTTCATTCTGACAAATTGTTTACTTTGGTAACCATATGTATTGATATGTGGACGTATTCCGATAGGATATGTGTTTTCTGAAATTGATTGTTATTTGTTGTTTAAAATTGGCAGATGCTTGGTCTAAATAAATCACCTGTCTTTTTGAAAACATTTCACAGTACTTGTTGAGAAACTAGAGATTTCACCTTCGCACATTGTCTTTTTCATATATCTTTCAAAATTTGTGTCGTCTAAATTTTTCTTTTGAAGTCCTGAAAATATAGATCGTTATTTGTTTTAAATAATTTTTGGGACGCAAGAAAAAAATACCTGTGATACACCGATGCTTTGCTAAAGGTTTGATTCTAAATAATATTGAATGTGCAATATACAAAAAAGACAGGTGGTTGATTGGCGATTTGGCAGATAAATTTATATGGGAATATCGTAAGCATCGTATTACAGTTTGCGAGAAAGAATAATTGAAGTAAAGAAGTTTGGCGCAGTTCCAGATTTTAATGAGAACGAATATGCGGACATGATAAACAAGCTGTGATTTCATTTCTTTTAATATTTATGTCTCGGAGATAAATATTACGAAAGACAATCACCTCGAAAGTACAAAACTTAATCGCTTCATTCGAGATTCAATTTTGTTTGTGAATTTACCACTTCATATAAAAAACACAAAGCCATCAATCCAATAAACTGCATTGAACTTTCTGGCTGACCTCATAAAGGCTTCTTCCTTAGAAGAGCTGAAATTCTCTGATATAAAGTAAGTCTGTTTTTTAGAATTTCATAGTTTTTATTTCTTTTCATTAACTTACTAAATTTCAAAGATTTTCTTATAAAAAAGTTGAAATTTGTATTTTTTTTTGTTTGAAACTTCCTATTTTGCTTTGTGCAAACGATTGTGGATATACATCCAACTTTTTTTTTACTCGATAAATGCTTTTTTAGTAACCCGTGCAAAATGCAGTGTAAAAAACTCGTGTGATATATGGTAAATTCGGGGATATGTTCCACAAATTTAAAAAATCATGTAGGATGAAAAAACCAAAAAGTTTCCCAAAAGACCTTGCAAAAAAGTGATTATGAAAACCATTCATTTTTATTACAAAGGAAAATTTAAATTAGTGTACATTGAAAATTCAGTTTATAAGTACATATCTATATATATAAAAATCTTCTGTGCGTGTGTTTGTCACTAAACTCCTCCTAAACGGCTGGGCCGATTTCGATGAAATTTTTTGTGTGGGTTCAGATAAATTCGAGAATGATTTAGATTAACAATTCGGTCCGATATCGCAATTAGTTAAAAAGATATTAATTAAAAAATATTCAAAAAATACAACTCAACATTCACCTGCATTGTTGTAACAACGCTATTGTTGTAAATACACACACAAGTAATATAGAAAAAAAAATAAATCAATTCCTACTTAGATCAACCAAGAAAAAATTTATTTTAGCTACTTTTTATTAAATAGTTGAAATTAATATAAATATGTGTATACATATGACAGAATCACAACATTAAGTGGTAATTAATTTTTATCAATTATCATTAAACTATCGTATTGTCATCCAAAACAATCATGTCTATAAAATTTCCCTTCAAATGAAGGCTTTAAAACGTGAGAAAAAAACCTTTTCAAATTTTGACACAAGTCGCCAAAATGGTCGCTAAGTCGCCAACGTGGCTGTATTTATAATTTTTTAAATAATTAGTTATAATCAAATATTTTTTATTAATTATAATTAAGTTATTGTATTGTCATCCAAAATAATCATGTACATTACATTTCAGCTCAATTGAGCGTTTTAAAATGTATTTTATTAACGTTTGAAAATTCCACCAAGATAAATAAATAAACAAACAAATAAATAAATAAAATATGTATAGAGATCGTGAGCTAATAGTATGAATTGAAAAAGACGTAAGTTGGCGTCGAAAATTGATTTTCAGCCAAACTGGCTGAACCCGGTTTTTATTGTTACGAAAATGCAGACGATTCACGCTTTTTAGCGTTTTTAATTAATATCTTTTCAAATAATCTTTATATATGTAATTCTTCTTTGCGTGTATATGTAACTGAACCCCTCCTAAACGGCTGGACCGATTTTGATGAAAGTTTTTGTGTGTTCCAGTGGACTGTAGAAAGGTTTAGATTTATAATTAGGTTTAGAAATGTTTATTTAATTTTTTTATTTATGAATTGTTGATCTTGGAATGTTTTACATTAGATCCGGCAGACTGCGCTAAGTTCACAGTATCGAATATTCAAAAATCTTTTATTATAATTCAAGTTGGTCCCGACAGTTGGTGCTGTGATCATTTCAGGAAAATATTTTGTCACTTCGTGTTATTATTTTGTTGAAATAAATCGTGTGTTAATTAAGTTATTACATTCAGATGTAATTCGTGTTTAAAATTTTACTCAGTTTTACTCAAATTTTACTGAAAACGGTTCAGATTGTTAAAGCTTATTCATAAAAATTTGGAATTTTTGATTTTAAGATATGTGTACAGAACAACGTCTGTCGGGTCCTCTAGTAACTTATAAAAGTTATAATTGAAATTACGAATAAAACTACAAAGATATGTTCATCTTTACTTGAAAACAAGTGTGCTCATTTATTAGAAGCTGGATCAAAAATGTTATCTCTCTCAGCATGGATCTTATATCTCTAACACAACTGTCAGATATGATTCAAATGAAGAATTCGTTATTAACTACCCTTGTTTGCATTTTTTGTTTTTTGTTACAAAGGCTAATGTTAGCGGCAGTCTTTTGGCGTCTTAAGTTGCTTATGATATCATGTTACACACAAAACTTAAGATTATATTTAAACTTTTAATGCGCGCACTATATCTAGATTACGAGAAAGAAAATTTTGTCATTAGTCGAACTTTACCTTAGACTTCGTCGATGCTAGTTTGATATCACGGGGCACGCGCCAAGTTGCCGTTTATGTTCGCCAAGATGGGCGATAACATTACAATATGGTTACCTAAATACTTTTATCGTCTGGTGATGCGTTTGCCATGCGGATAACGTATATTACAAATAACTTTTGTTAGTTTTTTCCCTTTTCAGTGTAATTGTTCTACTATTTCCGTCTTATGTATTATTTTACACTATTTTTGAATAAGGATGTTTCTAATATGGGTTAGCAATAGGATATTTTTTTAAAGAATGAGTGTTGCGCTTTTAATTATTGCTATAAATCGTTTATTTTCGCTTTATTTTACGTTTTAAAAATTCTTTTTTGAACGTTCCTTGTTCGGTGAAATTTGTTGAAGAAACTTGCAGTTTTTAGAACATTACGTTCTCAGTATACTTTATAATTGGTATTCATTATTAGCTTTAATACATAGTATGTAATTATTTTATTAATAATAAAATATAAAAATGCAATTATAACTATATGTAATAATCATATAATCGTTATTTGTACTTGTTTTTTTATATTTATTTAAGTATTATTACATTATGCTATTTATTTATAATTATGTAATACGAGAATTCTTATGCATTATTTTTGTTTTATTACAATACGATGCTTATTCTTTTTCATAATTACTATTAAATTATATTATATGATTATTATGTATAATAATTATTATTAAATCATAATATATGAATATTACATATAAATATTGTTAAATTATTGTTTACTGCATATACTATTATTAGTACATGTTACTTTTTAGTATATAATATTGATATTCATTATTTATTGATTGATCATGGTTATTCTTAATCTCTTCCTATATCCTTCATTTGAAATATATTTCAATTCATTTCCAAACAATTCTTTAAAATTATTGTGTATCATTAAATTATACCGCTAGGCCGCCATCTTGGATTCCATACCAGCAACAAGCCCTGCTTGGCGTAAATTCTTTATCGCGCCAAGTGGTGGTTGGCGCCATGCCCCGAGGTATCAAAACTTGTGTGCTTCAAACTTTTAATACAAGTTCTATATCTGCATCACGAGAAAGAAAGTTTTGTCAGTAATTGAACTTCACCTTAGACTTCGTCATTGTAGACTTTCTTACCATCATGAACTGTCATAAATTCGGTCAAATTGTCCTCATTCAAACGGCACGAATCCCCAAATTTTTTGGGGATTCGTGTTAGAACAAAGAATTCGTATAACAAAAAAACCCTGTTAAATTCGCGTATCGTGTTACTTTAAAATCGCATAAACAAACTTTGTACTTTGGATGTACTTAGGTTACACTTATTTGAACATACACACAGGAGCGGTTGACCACTATTAGTTGCAGGTAGTAGCTTTTGACGATATTTTTTTTATTTGACCGTAGATTTTGATTATAGGTTTTTTGAAAGGGTTTAAAAACTTATGAATTTTTTTTTAAAAAAATCAGTTATAATATTTTATGTCAAAAAAATATGAAATATCATGCATTAAACATATAATTGATATTAAATAAATCGTTTGAAGAACAACTATTTCGAAAATTTTGATAATTTTAAAATCATTTTGATTTTTTCTTTGCACTCTTTATTTGGATGATTATTTTATCTTGTCCTACAAGGCAAGTCTGAAACGTACTGCTGAGCTTTACCGGATTTTATCTGGGTATTTGTTTCATATATATAATTTTATATTTCTGGAATATAACTTTAAGCTTGAAAACATCGAATGTTTTTACGAGTGCTTTGAACCAGAAGACCTTTACTTAAAATTTCACATTTTACCACAAGTAATTTTTTTATTTTTAAGGGGACATGGTACGATTTACGCAAAAATTTCTAATTTAAGGATTTTCGAATTTTTTTCTGGTTGCCGCCTATATGTGCATACTACGTAAAACAAATTTTGTACTCCAAATTTTATAAAAAGCTAGCCATTTAACTTTTTAAGAAAAAAAAACTTAAAATTTATGAAGTGATTTTAAAATGCTATTCCACCCCTACAAAATTTACGTACACGCATGAAATCTGATTTACAAATACATAAAACTATATATAACAAAATTTAATATGGATTTTGCGATAACTTGATTGATATTTGTACAATATATTTTTTGTATGAATGCTTAATGAAAATTCCTTAAAAAGTGTAATTTTATAACTTTTAAATTTTGTAAGGTTACAGAAAAGTATTTAAAGAATAATTTAGGCTAAAAAAATAAGATTTAATTTTTTGACCAATATTTGTCAATCGAATCGTAATATGTTCCCTTAAAAGCAACTGTTAAAAATCGACAAAATAAGTTATAAAATTTTTGTATTTGGGTGTATTTAAAAAAAAATTTCTTAAGACAATTGATATACTCTTAGATAGAAAGCTTCTTAAGTATCGTAACATGTGTTACAACTGTAAAGTTTCAAGTGTTTTTCGTGTTATCAAACTGGAACTAATTTGATATCTGAGTACTACGCTCCAAGGGGCTTATATATTTTTTTACTTAAAAAATATATGGCCCACACATAACCCTCCTTGAGAGTCGATTTCCATGTGATTTGTTCTTAGCGGGTTTAAACTTATTAAAATTTGATATGCATGTTTGTTTTTTTACTATAGATCTAATAGCTCGAAAACGGGATATTTTATCCATTGTTCTTACTTCACCTCTCGTGCCCCCCTCTTGAGAACCCCCGTTCTTATCGGATTTACTCAGCAAGAGACAAATGCGTCAAATTTCAAGTCTGTAAGTTCAGCAGCTTAAAATATGGAATTTTTTATCTATAACGCACCCTTAACTCGCAATCCGAACGAAATCTCAAACACATTAACGCAAAATTCGTTCTTAATGACTCGGGTATTAGAAAAAAAAAGCATATTCACATCAAATTTCACATGAGTAGGTTTAACAGTGCACAACCTGGCTTATTTTGGTCCCTCTTTATTTCCCTTGGGAGTCTAAGTCCGCAAAAAGCATTCTTAACTGATTTCTACTCAACAAAAAAAAACCTACCGAACTTTTAGTCTTTAGGGGTCTTGGAGTTCTAAGTCGAGCTCAGGTGTCGTCTTCATCAGTTCATAATGGTTCAAAATTACGAGGTCCGTCGCCAAAAGTCCTCGTGTAGCTGAACAGTGCGACGTTAGTATTTACTCACTCACCCTACCCCCCTTGCTATGCCCTTTGGGAATCGGTCTCTTCTTCACGAAGTGGCCGCGGTAGACGAGTGGTATAGGTATCGGACTGTGGCTTGCTTTGTCACAGGTTCGAGTCCAGTACCACTAAAGACCCGCCGTGTAGGGCAGCGATGCACGTAAAATCTGTCGAGAGCTGAAACGTCCTCCCGTTGGTGTGGTGTGGTAGTTATGAGAGGGGGGTGCCAGCTCAGGTGTCGTCCACGTCACTTGACCATGGTTCAAAATTACGTGGTCCGTCGCCAAAAGCCCTCGTGTAGCTGAACAGTGCGACGTTAATATTCAATCAATCAATCTTCTTCACGAAAGGAACATACGTGCCAAACTTCAAGTCTGTAGGCTTAATAGTTCCGGAGATATCGTGGCGAGAGTCATCCACTGTTTTCCTATATATACAGTTGACAAAATAATTATCTGTACACCACTTTTTTTCTTCGTTTTTGATGAAATAAATACCCATATTTTAGTTGCGAATTAATCATGCCTTTCTTTAATACGTTTAATTATATATATTGTATGCAAATTATTTTTCTTTTAAGTGTAAAAGTAAATTGTAATCTGAAAAAGTGTGAAAAATCGTTGCAAAAAGAGTATTTGTACAGAATTCTTTTGGTGTAAATACGGCAGAAGTTTTGATTAAACTTTTTAGATTCAACTTAGTTTTTCATACGTTTTTCTTAGTTTACCAATAATATTTAAATAGTTTCAGATTATATTTAAATTTACAGACATAAAATCTTGAAAATGGCTCCTAAAACCAAAGAAATTTTTTTAGATATGAGAAAACATATTACAGAGCTCCATAAAGAGGGAAAATCTTTCCGGGAAATAGGAAAAATTTTAATTGTCATTTACAACCGTTGGTTACATCGTAAAAAAGTATTTAGAGACCGGCAGTGTTGAAAATAAGCCCAGATCCGAGTAAATTGACTCAAGAGCTAAACGAGTGGTTGTAAGATCAGAAACAAATAACATCAGCTCAAAATATTGCCAATGAACTTCTGTCATCATGTAACGTTTCAGTACATTTCTGACTGTCAGACAGTTAGAAATGTACTGCATAGCGCTGGTCTGAAAGCCAGAACTCCCAGAAAGACACCTTATATTAGTGAAGTACACAGGAAGACATCTAGAGTTTGCAATGAAGTACAAAAATAAGCCCATGGAATTTTGGAAAAAGGTGATTTTTTCTGAAGAGAGCAAGTTTGAGATTTTTACACCACCAAGTATTCGAAAAATTTGAAGAAAAAATACAACAGCTCTTGAACCCAAAAATGTATTTCCCACTTTAAAACACGGTGGCGGAAATGCTATGGTATGGGGATGTGTAGCTCATAATGGAGCGGGTAACTTAGCATTTATTCACAATAAAATGAATGCTTTAGCTTATATCGATGTGTTGTGACATAATTTGTTAGATAGTGCTAAGAAATTGAGCAGGGAGAAACTTTTATATTCCAACAAGATAATGACCCGAAGCACACCGCTATAGTTACTAAGACCTGGTTGCTTTATCATGCACCAAGGCGACTTGAAGCGCCTCCACAATCTCCAGATCTTAATCCTATAGAAAATTTATGGATGCATTTGGACACTGAAGTTCGGGAAAAAAATGTAACAAATAAAGAGAACTTGAAAGAAAAACTTCAAGAAGTTTGGAACTCCATTGACACAGAAATCACAATGAAATTGAGACAATGCCAAGGCGTCGTAAAGCAGTTATAAAAGCCAATGGATTGTTAACAAAGTATTGAAATTTCATTACATTGTTGCATATGTTTTGTTAATGTTTACTAAGCAAGTGTACAAATAATCTTTTGTGTATAATTTTTTTAAAAAAAAAATCACTTATTTCAAATAAATGCTTACTTTATTTTTTATTGTGAAAGAATCTTATTTTTTAAAACAATTTAAATGTATTTCAATAACTTTTAGTTATATTAATTTATTTTGAAGAACATAAAAAATTTTAAGTGTACAAATAAACATTTTGCCAATTGTATATTCTCAAAATATGAATACTAATTTCTATGGCTGGAGAATTTTTTTTCTCGATAAAGTATCAAGTATTTAACAAAATATGGGCGAACTGCTATATATTCTCTTGCATCGAATTCCTCTGTCTTAAAATAACATTTAGTTAATTTATATGATATTGATTATTATGGAATTCTCTAATACCAAAATAACAGTTTCACATCAGATTTTATGGATTTAAGCAACACAAAATCTAATCTTATTTTTAAATGCTACTAAATGTATTAATATATTGATCTTTCGGAAAGTAAATTTTTGTAGATTATTAATTTTCATAAGGAATGTATATATGTTTGCAGTTCTAGTTTTTAGAACAATAGAACGTAAGATATAATGTGATAGTTCTTTTTATCGTACAGTGGATTGAAATAAAAAAAACATGTTTATAAAGAGTGTTTTTTTCCAGGTATAGAAGTTTAAGTTGGCATTACTTTCCAAGATGGCGACCGATTTAACAGCTGTCAAGTGATTTATTCTCAGTTTGGTTTGGCAATTCATCATGAATAGACTCACACCTGAACAGATTCGTCGAATGGGCCCAAAACGAGATTGCCGTTGTTCCCGATTTTCATAAGCGAATTTTGTTTAGCGATGAAGCGCACTTCTGGTTGAATGGCTACGTCAACAAACAAAACTGCCGCCTTTGGAGTGAAGCTAATCCACAAGTGTATGTCGAAACACCGTTACATCCAGAAAAACTGACTGTTTGGTGCGCTTTATGGGCTGGTGGAATCATTGGTCCGTACTTCTTCAAAAACGATGAAGGCCACAACGTTACAGTCAATGGTGATCGGTATAGAGCCATGATTACTAACTTTTTCATTCCTCAATTGAACAATCATGATGTTCAGGAGCTGTGGTTCCAACAAGACGGCGCAACTTGTCACACAGCTCGTGCCACAATCGATTTTTTGAAAGACACGTTTGGTGACCGCCTAATTTCACGTTTTGGACCTGTGAATTGGCCTCCAAGATCTTGTGATTTAACACCGCTAGACTTTTTTTCTGTGGGGCTAAGTAAAGTCATTGGTCTATGCGGATAAGCCACAAACGCTTGACCATTTGGAAGACAACATTCGCCGTGTTATTGCCTATATACGGCCACAAATGTTGGAAAAAGTCATCGAAAATTGGACGTCCAGATTGGACTACATCCGAGCCAGCCGTGGCAGTCATATGCCAGAAATCCTATTTAAAATGTAATGCCACAAGATTATCTTTCGAATAAAAAAAATTCATGTCAATCGAATAATACATCGTTGTTTTGTTGCAATTTAAAGTTCTATACCTCTAAAAAAACACCCTTTATTTTATAATTATCGCAGGGGGTAAACATAGCCACATTGTAAAAAGTTCCCTATTTATCTAGAATAATAGATAAATTCGCCATAGATGAATTCGAATTTTTTCCCATCTTGTGAAACATGTCATGTAACATGTCAGAAAATTTGTTTCATATTATTTATACTTATTAACTGTACAAGCAAAAAACAAACTATGCATATTGTTTATACTTATTAAGCATCGCAGGGTAAAAATAATCATTGTACGAAGTTCCCTATTTTATCTTGCAAATGAGTGTTTTTCCTCATAGTGTAACAATCCAAATTAACATGTCAGAAAATCATCACGTATTATCTACAAAACTCTTAGAAATTGATTTTGGAGAAAATAAATATTAGATAATCATTCTCTTTAAGTAATTCTAGTCAAACATTTTTTGGGAGGAATTGTGCATAAGTGTCGAAAGAAAAGTTTGGGATTAGTAGCATTTTCAATCGGAAATAATGTCAAGGGTTTATTTTTGATGCTTCATTTAGTCTAAATATTCTGCAAGAACGAATCATACATTCCAAAAAAAGAGATCTTTATCAAAGTATTGTTAATCCTTCAGTCGTAATTTGAACGTTCTCATCTTTTTGCCTTGATAATTTGAATATGAATATCTTCCCGGTTAAAAAAAATTCAATTAACCTAGTCTCTGAAGGAGAATAAATGGGGAAGAGAGACAAAAGAAAATGCATGTTAATGAGTGTATGACGATGTTAACAAGGCCTTCATTTATTTCTCGTAAAACGAGAAACCTCGATTTGCTTTTATGTTTAAGCAACAAGAAAACAAAAACGGGAATCACTGATGTGCAAATATTTTCTATAAAAGACGAATTAAGTCCTAGGAAAACCTCTTCGTTAATTAATATAAATTTTTCTGCCTTTCTTATTAATACACGAATTATATCATTTCCCACCTTCAATTTCGACTAGTATAAAAGTTTGTCAATCACAGACAATATATTATGCAATAAAATTTGTTTTTATGCAGTAGATAGGGACCACATAAGAATAAAACCGCAAAAAAGTATTTGAAAATATATTTCGTAAATGCTTGTGCATATAACGAACAACTTTGTCGACAAACCATATAAACTTTTCTTGATGTGATTGAGAAGGGACTGCATAAAAAAAGTTGCGCTTAGAAAATACGTCAATTATTTACGAAATTTATGAGAAAGTATTTCCAAATAAAAGAAATAAGTTTACATGGAAACATTTTTAAAATATTTAATTTCCCATTGTATACATAGAAATATTTTTAAAAACATTTATTTTCCCATTGAAGGTTTTCAAAATGCATAAATATAATTCACTTCTACTCATCGTAATCCAAATCACGCATTTTTCTGTGATGAATTAGTTCGAAATCGCTTTCGTCATTTGATAATACAATCTCAATCGATGTATCTTTTGGCATCATAAAGTAAGTGATAAGTTTTACTGACGACAATCGGTTGTTCAACTGCTTATAAACGTCACGAAAACCAGAAATGTATGTTTGAAGCTCTTTTTGTAATTTTAAACTCCAATCGCGTAACTGGTAACTATTTTTTTTTAAAAAATAGCTTCGATTTGTTGGAAAGCTGAATCCCTGCATATATTTTATCCACTCTCAAAGAATCCAGCTCTACACTTGTCTGTCTTCGTAATCTCTATCAACTTATTGATAGTGTCCCTGTCATTGATAGTTTCTCCAATCAAGCGCGTGCTGCTAGCTCGTTGAGAGAAAGCCATTGAACGTACATAGTCGAGAGATTGTGTTTAAT
Source organism: Trichonephila clavipes (assembly GCA_019973935.1). Lineage (NCBI taxonomy): Eukaryota > Metazoa > Arthropoda > Arachnida > Araneae > Nephilidae > Trichonephila > Trichonephila clavipes. The sequence goes on along the minus strand of BMAU01002603.1, from coordinate 356,747 downwards.
AAATTAACAGAGCGTCTTAAAGTGTTTATATGTACATGAATAGAAAAAAAATTACAGTGACACTAAATCCGTAGAAGTTCAAAAACGGCATAAAAAAAAGATAGCACAAAAATGAAGTTCCATAAAAAAGGACCGCACAAAAAGTTTCTACGGTACTTTTTGCGCCTCAATCGGATAACTAGATCGAAACCTGAGCTACACACACGTTTACACGCCACGCCGTGCCATGAGGAAGACTGAGTCTTGAACGATTTTATATGCACAGCAACCTCTGGTTAAAATAAATATCTACATAGAAACCAAGACCTTTGGACAAAAAACTCATCTGAAGCCAAATTGAAATGCATAAGAAATTGTTGTTTTCTGTAAGAAGCTTCAAAGAAATTTTTGACTGACTGAAATATATTTTATTCAAATTTTTAAACCTGATATAAACTATAGGAACATTGAAATATTTTAATCATAAAACTCTGAACTTTTACAAAAAGCGCTGTGCTGAAAGAAACTGCCGTGAAATCCGGCGTATAACGCGCACTTATACTTTCAAGATGCAGTTTTTAATGTTTAAGTATATTCGCCGTAGAACGCGCTAACTCTTTTTTACAAAGAAACATGAAATATACGTGTGCAATGCTTTCATGTTTTGAGAGCATCAATTCGAGGTATTATTCGACGCTTTAGAAAAAAAAACTGTACTTTTAGAACTATAACTTTTTAAATTCATAAGAGGAGCATAATTTCTTTTAAATAAACAATATTTCGATCTATGTAGGAGTAGGATCTATGTAGAATTCTTTTCTATGCTCATTTTTTTATTTTTAGAGCTCTCATTTTGATATCCGACGTATAACACGCACCCATAAATTTCGATCTTATTTTTTTGTGTCAAAAGTGCGCGCTATATTCCGGATTTTAAGGTATGTAATATTTTATATGCAATATTTTTTTTCATTTCTGTATAATCTAGTAGTAACTCATACAACTATTCGTTTATATCCATGTATTCATAAAAAAATATTCAACTGTTATCATCAATGATATCTCTTATAAAAAAGAGAAAATATTTATTTAAAAAAGATTCCTTTCTCATCCCAACATTTGAACTCCTAGAGTTTTAAATCATGGATTCTCTCTCTCTCTCTCTCTCTCTCTCTCGAGCCCTTGTGCCAATGAAGAACCACCGTGTACAGCAGCTGATGCACGTTAAATCTATCGGGGCTCACTTTGGCATGGTGTGGAAGTTCGTATATGGGATGCCAGCTCAGGTGTCGTCTTCGTCACTTGACAAATGTTCTCAATTAGTGGTCGGTCATCAATAGACATCTTGTTGCTTTAGACTGCGACCTTAATAAAGTAGCCGCAATAACCTAATGGTTAAAGCATCAGATCATGGCTGGCATGTCACGAGTTCGAGGCCAGTTCCACTTAAGACCCGCCGTGTTAGGAAACCGATGCACGTTAAATGTGTCGAAAGCTCAAACGTCCTCCCGTTGGTGTGGTGTGATATGGTGGCGAGTAGAGGGGTTTCTGGCTCATCACTTGTCCGTAGTTCAAAATTACGAGGTCCGTCGCCAAACGCCGCCCACGAGTATCTGAACAGTGCGAAGTTAATATTAATCCACTCACTCACGCGACCCTAATAATCACTCAGCTTATAAATTAAAATGCTCTTGTGCAAGCTAAAGCTTTTGCTTAATATTTCATTGTAAAAAATGGTCGCATTATCTATTTAGTCATGGAAAACTCGAGTTCGACGTTGTTTCTGACGAGTCATGCGTTCGAGTCTTGGTATCACTAAATATCCTACGTATAGGGAATGGTGGTTTACGTTAACCTGGAGGGGAAGGGGGCATTGTCGCGCACTCAATACTAACGTTAATGATCGTGCGAGGTGACGAAATCAACCGAATCCATTTCTTTTTTTAATGATCATTTTTATAGTACACGATAAAAATCGTAATTCCAATAAACAATTTACATCAGAGAAAGTAGACTTAACTACTTCTAAGGACTTTTCAATTTTTTTCTTTTATAATACGAAAAAAAAATCCAATCAAACACAATCGGAACTAAACTCTTTCAAATAACTTTAATAAAAGACACAAACCACACACTTTTCGCTAACATTACACGAGTAACATTTGCAGGCAAATCTGTCATATTTTGTTCAAGTTAATGTAGTGTTATTGTCCTTTGAGATGATTGACAAATAGCATATTGATCCTTTTCTTGCCAGTGTCTTTTTAACCCTTTATATATTGCATTCTGATTTACTGCATTTTTTTTCTCCGTGCATTATTTTTTTTTTGAATTACTACATTCAAAATTACGTAAACAAAATGCTCAACTTTGGGAAATTTAATCCGTTTGAGCTAATTAATTAAAGATATTCAACTGTAAAATTAATTATATTCTGTTCACTTAAAATAAATAGTTAAATCGTTTTCTAAGGTCTTCATTAACATAAAAAATAGGTCAGTTAAATTTTGACATTATCATTTTTGTCCTGAAAAAATAATTAATCTTCGCAATCCGCTGAAAACTCAATTTCTGCTATAAATCTATTCACCTTCCCCGCTAAAATACTCGTCATAGAACTCATGCTGCCATAGATCTGGGAAGAGTGGATTTAAAACAATATTCCTGCTAAGTATCGTCAAAATAGTCATAAAAATGGTTATTCTATGTAACTTTAAATTGAGTGGTACTTATTAGTACCGTCGGTAGATAAAGGATTAACATGGTGCAGTGTATCGAGTGGAATCCTTGTGGCTTTATCTTTCTAGGAGTTTTTTAGGGAAAGCTGTTGAACATTTTCCTTTAAACTCAAACATTTCATGATAACCGCTTTCTTCAAATTTACATTCGCGCTATCATGATTAATATCCATTATTTCATCAGATTCTTTCCTTGCTGGATCAGTTTCAACTTCATCCAATAGATATCGCATATTCCCATTTCTTTTTTCATATTCTGCGTATAAATTTTTATAAACCCTTAATGAGTCGTACAACAGAGCAATCAAAATCACTGTCGTTCGCAGGGTTAAAATGTAGTCTATCCATAGAAACAAGTTTAGAACAGTAGTGGGTGCGCCTCAGTCATCCAAAATACCTCAATATCGTAAAAGACGTTTGCCACTCCCAAAAAAGACGGAGACATGTGAAAAATACAATTTAGTACTCATGAAGACTGTTTTGTAGGAGGATACTGACAAGGTCATCGATAATAAATGAAGAAAAATTAATAATGAAGGAATGAAATGAAATGTTTCCCAGATTTATAGATTTCGTCAACCTGGGGTGACCGTGTGCCTCGGGCGAACCCTCCCCGTTAAACCTGCAGAGGCTTAAAATCTTCACTTTGGCGTACTTAGGAAGTTTAGAAAATGGTGTGTCATTTCAGGTTTTGATCATAGTTCAAAATTAAAAGATAATAGCCATCGTGTAGATTCGGAATTTGACGTTATTAAACAACCAATTAGTTAACTCATTGGTGCAAAAACCTATGAGGGCCAAGCCCCACTGTGCTCAATTCAATATACGGGACCTTGTGCGCTGAGGTGCGAAAGCAGATGTTCCGGTCAGGTGGTCAGTCTGACGCGAAACCCTCAGTATTAAGTTTCCAAGCAAACTTGGTACTCATTTATCGACCCTCTGAAGGGATGAAAAGTTGAGTCAATCTTACCCAGCCCAGGGTTTGAGCCTCAGATCTGTAGTGTGAAAGCGCGATGCACTAACCACTTAGTCACTGGGCTACATCAATTGAGTAAAAAATGGAAAAGAAACACATTCGTAAAACTTACACATAGTTCTTGTGGAATATTTTGAATAATTTCTATAAGCAAAAGCTTTAATGCAATGAAAAGAATATGTAAAAGTTTTGAAAATATACTACGTTTCTGGAAGCACTTTCTAGTTCGCTAATTTTGTCGTCTTTATACGTGTAATGATAATTTTGCTGACCAATGTTAACGAGATCGTTTCTTGATGATGCAAGTTCGATATATTTTCTAACGTCTGCTGAATCAACTTCACCTTAAGCTTAATTCATCTCCGAAGGATGTAATTTAATCAACGAACTGGGACTAGAAGCTGATTAAAGTCAAGGAAATGCATACCAATGTAACTTCGACATTTTCCTTTCTCTATGTAACCGGCAGTGAATATTTCGTATATATATTCCCAGTTTCTGTTGAAAAACATACTATTCATATATATTTTTTCGTTAATCCGGCTTCCACGAAAAAAAATGATCGAAAGTTCTAGCGTAGGGTATCTCATACCCAAATGTCCTTTTATTTGTTTTTACCATAAAATATGTATATAAAAGGGAAAAAAAACGGAGCCAATTGTGAATTCATAAAAGTAAAGATATGTTTTTAAACACTCGGTAATCAGTTTGCACATTTTCTACAAATACATGCCACGTGCTCCATATATATATGTGTAACACATTTTTCCCATGTAAATCTCGTTTTTCTGTTCTTTTTATTTGGGCATTTGGTACATTTTTCACATTTTTCATTCTTCTTTGTGGTCCAATGTTTTGAATGGGTCCTAATTATCCTTTTTATTGTCATGGAAGCATGGCTTGCTGGCTCCTGATTTCTTTGTAATGTGTGTTCCGTAAGTTGAAATAAAAACAAACAATATAAACAAAATAAAGTCAATTCCTACTTTGAATGGATGACTAGAAAGTATTTTATTACGATTGATAATTTGAACATGATATATATATGGTAAGAGTGAACTAATAGTAGGAATTGTAAAAATAGTATGGTTTGTCTGCACCATTGTAACAATACACACCTGGTTTGTTTAATTTGGCTGAAAAATCGGTTTTCGACGCTAACTTTTGTCTTTATTTTAACAGTTACATTGTTACAACAATTAATATATCCTTATAAGGCAATTTTTTTTCATCAGTGTCCTCATGTTCCCCTTCTAAATCTGAGTCGAATTCAGTAAAGGAATCCTGGTTGCTATTGCATTCTTCATCAAAACGGCAGAAATTTTCTTCATCGGAAAAAGTACTGCATCTAATAAATTTCTCTAACATTGCATTTCTTAATCATAACTACGATAACGCGAAATATTGAAAGGAAGATTTCAAAGCGTGCTCATGTATTCACAACTGAAACAATAATGCTTGCTCAGGGTATGACACACCCGAAGAAGCTCTTATCCAAAGATCTTACCCACAAGCTATATACCCCTTTAAAAATTTGACCTTAAAGGCATTCCATTCATAAAGACATCGTCCATTTTCCAAAAAGGGTTTGGGAGGAACATTGAAAAAAATTAGGTGAGATAGATACCCTACGCAAGAACTGCTGGGTTAAACTTGACTTGAAGGTTGCTGTAAATTAATATGAAATATTATTTTAAATCCTCGACGTATCAAGTGCCAAAACATTGCAGCCTCATAATTGTTTTAATGATTCATATCGTTCGATGTTTTTCCTCTTCATAAGAGTATGGATTCTACGATAATACATCCGTCGATTAGAATACCGACTTTGGAACTTAAAAGCGGCGGTAGCCAAAGGGTTATGACCAACGTGTTAATGAACCCGGCGTGTTGTGGGTTCAAGTCCCGTTGCCACTGGATACCCACATTATAAACGAAATAATGCACAAAAAATCTGCCGAAGATCAATGTCCTACGGTTAGACTAGTGGGGTACTTAGAAGAGGGAGGTTCCACCCTCGGTGTCGTCTTCGTCACTTCACCGTGGTTCAAAATGACGAGGTCAGTCACCGAAATAGTGTTCCTTGAGAGTGCAATGGTAAATTGTTTTTTATTGATAGATGGAATTAATGCTTTGTAATTTACTACATACATTTTTAAGGTAAGAAAATTCTTAACAATTACAGTCGAACCTCTGTATTGCGAATTTTTCTATGAAGCGAACTTTTTCAGGGAAACCAAGAACATTTCACGATTTTCTTCGTATCGTAGTATAACCTCTCTGTAGCGAAGTGCATTTTCTATATAGCGAACTTTTTATTTTGCGATTCAATTTGTGTTCTCACTTTTTTTTAAGTATTTCTGGGAATATTTCAAGTTATTCACTCTTTAATACATCTTATGGTGCGCTTAAATCTGGAACTGGTTTTATTAGATCCTAACTCGCCGAAAGCAATTGAGTTCTGGACGTTTCATCCAAAAAGTGCACCAACCTTTAACCCCATATTGCCCAGTTCACTAGAAACATCTTCGATATCCTCTTTCACCCTAAGTGCAGTTGTCCCGTATCCCCGTGTTCTAATTATAAAATAATGTATATTTAATGTTACTTGCGTGCTTTAAATTATAAAATGTCCTTAAAATTCATCAATTTTAGTATTTAATTATTTTCATAAAAATGAAAATACAGTGATTCCTTCGACATTCTTTTTTCTTGTTTTTCTTATAGCTTTTCTTTCCTTCTTTCTTTTTTTGATGGGTAAGATTTATAAAATAAACATATTAATTTTAAAAGAAAGGTGGGAATAATTACTTTTTTTAATGCATAGTTTAAGAATTTAAAATCTGTTTTATGTGGTTAAAAAGGTATATTAAAGGATGAACCTCTATATAACGAATTTTCAATACAACGAACTAGTTTTTTCCTAGATTTGGTGACTTCGTTATTTAGAGGTCCGACTGTATTTGACTGTTTCTGAAATTAAAGAAGTTTAGTGAAATAAAATAATCAGTTCCTTTTCCAACTTGTTGTACGTTGTAAAATCTTATTTGGCAAATCCAAGTGTCCCATGGGGACTGACTACTTAAGAGGAATGAAAGAAATATTAATTTGATTTTTTTATTAAATTCAAGCAATTCATCACCCACTTCTCTATCACAATATTAAAAAACAGAAAATATCTGAAGAAAAGTTATCTGATTTCAAAACAGTTAACTTTTTTAGGTGAATTCTGAATTTCAAATCTAAAAAACATATTTAACATTTGATGTAGTATTTACTTCACAAATTCTCTCTCTTGGAGCATGCAGGAATAATGCATAAGTTCGCGTTTGCCTAGTGTTTATTGTCACGAATTCGTTACCAGCATATATAGGGTTTGAGTACAGGTGCCGCGCTGAAGACTCGCTGTGTAGAGGGAGCTATTGCACGTTAAAACTGTTAAAGCTCTAAGTACCTCCGTAGGCGGCGTATGATAATTTGAAAAGGAGATGCCATCTTAGGTTTCATTCCTCGTCACTTGACTAAGACTCAAAGTTACGAGCTCCTTCGCGAATAGCCCTCGCGTCGCTTTAGAACCGGGGTGGCCAACCTTTTTGGAAAAGAGTGCCACTATTTAATAAAAAATAACTAAAGGCGGCTCTACCAACTTTTCCAACACATAGATGTGGGAAAGTGAAAAAATATTACTTATAAGCATATTATGGGAATTTTACGCAAATAGCACATTTTTTAATGCAAGTCTATGTAGTCGAAAATTAAAAATAATATAATAAATAAGACTTAAGTGTGCAGTCTCGGGTTTTTATTTTAATATTTTTTTACAAGTATGGGAGACCGGGGCAAGATAGAAAATTTTCCCGTTTTCCACTAGATGGAAGGATCAACTGGACTTATTGGCAAGAAAACTCTAGTAATGGATTTTCACAATCTTCTCTTCATCCAAATTTTTTATCACTCAGGAAGTTTTGCAATGCGAGAAAAAGGTGTTAATCACTTGGTGGCAGGTCCGGATTATATGGTGGATGCATTAAGACTTCCCAACCAAGCTCCCAGAGTTTCTGAAGAGTCACTACAGAAGTCTGTGGCCTGGTGTTGTCCTGATGGAACACAACATCTTTTTTGTTGGCCAATTCTGACCACTTCTGGTCAATTACTAACTTCAAACGGTCCAGCTGTTGACAGTAGAGAACTGAATTTAGTGTTTGTCCATACGGAAGCAACTCCTAATAAATGATTCATTTCCAGTGCCTCCAAATACACAGTAGAACCTTCCTGGCCGTTAGTCCTGATTTGGATGCCGTTTGAGCTGCTTCACTGCGCTTTGACCATGATAGTTTTCACACAATATTGTCGTATGTGACCCATTTCTCATCCTCAGTCACCGTCCGTATAAGAAATGGGTCGATTTCATTCCGTTTGACTAAGACTTCGCAGATGGAAATTCGATCCTTCATGTTTTTTGGTCTTAATTGGCGTGACACCCAAACATGGAGCTTCTTTTTGAATCCAACTTTGTGCAAATGGCTTAAAACTGTTTTATGGTCGATCTTCAGCTCCTGGGCAATGCTATGACTACTAACATGTTGGTCAATTTCGATTATTTCTGTGATTTTATCGTCATTTTCGATGACGGCTGCGGCGTAAATTTTATCAAAAATGCCTGGACGGAATTAACGAAACCAAAATTGCACGTAATTAGCAGTTACAGTATCGACACCATAAACACCATTCACAATTTCAGCCACCTGGCTTGCATTTTAGCTTTTATCCAAGAAAAACTGTATAATGTACCGAATTTTCTCTTTGTTTAATCCCATTTTTAACACCCTGTAACTCACAACTGAGTGGACCAAACAAAAAAAATTTTTTAGTGTGAAATGTTATCTTCAAAACGAGCATAAATTTGAAATTGTTTGATCTATACTTCACGAGATATGAACACTATAGTCCTCTACCGAAAAAATAATGGATTTCTTTTCCCCAACCTAATATTTATGAGTAACTTAGTTTAAATGCTACCTATTACCATAAATAAATGTAAGCTAATCGACTTCCTTCATGGCAATAGAAATTAATATTTTTAAACAGCAGTCCGGGGAAAGATGGCGAGCTCATCGTCTTGCTCCGTGTTTCCGAATTTATTAAACTAACTACATTGTCCATTTTATCAAATCCTGTAAATGCTTGTTTGTTTGTGTGTTTGTCCTCTCGACTTTGCGCTTCTATCTCCTCTGGGGCTGAGGGGTGCATTGGATCGGAGATTGTTTCGTTCGAAAGGAGGCGACCAGTGGAAGACATTTTTGCCAACCGCTAAGCCCTATTCCCTAGCCCGCCGAAAAAAACCCTATCAGGGTCAAAAATGAAACACCTCAATATCTTCGATTCTAATAGTGCGATTCCTTTACGACAACTTTCGTTCGATTGACAACTCTTTTCGAAATTGTAGGCTACACCCACAATGTGGTGGTTTTTTAAATATAGAATAATAGGGGTAATCACCTCAGACCGTGGTAATAAAAAACCAATTAATAAATCCTTTAGAGGAACCAGAACTTATGGCAAATGATGATTCCGATGAATCAAAGAAGTTTTTAATGTTCTTTATTTCAAAATATTGCCTAAAGCAACACAATATGAGAAAAAACGAAAAATCAAAACAGTGAGCTTAAGCATTCTTACAAGTACACCCATCAAAGAAATGTTATAACAAAGGAAAAAGCAGAAGGAAGGACAGGAAACTTTAAGAAAACAGAGAAGAGAAGCTCGTGAAGCTAAAAAGGGAGTAGAAAAACTCAAACTAAGTTCCTGTAGGCTTAAGTCTTTAAAACCCTGGTAAACAGTCCAGTTGCATCAACTTCAAAAGATGGTGTTATAGGATGTCCTGTTTGTGAAGAATATTGTGACCCTTCAACAGAAGAATGGATCCAGTGCTGTAAATGCCAAGAGTGGTGGCATGAGGAATGTTCCAATTATGAAAATGGCATTTTTATTTGTGACTATTGTTATTTGCACAACTAAACACTTCAACATTACGTTACGATGCTTTACGCTTAGTTTGATACTTTGTAAGATGTAAAAACACAGTTACCATTTGTTAAACTATGTAACATAGTAATAAAACGATAGAATATTGCCGCACGCATAATTTGCTACAAGTCCCGATAGCCGAGTTGGCAGAGCGTTGGACTGAACTTCCTCAGGTTTCGGGTTCGAATCCCGGACCCAGCAGATTTATCCAAAGACTGGAATTTTGTTCTCGTTTTTAATGTATTGTTTCTCTAGGTTCTAGATGAATCCAGATCATTCTTTAGAGTGCATACTGGGTATTTCTCGAATATTCCGAAGTGTATAAAAGCAGAGTTCATCGCCAGTTGGGGATGTTCTCAGTCCAGTGTTGTATCGAGCTCCCAGCGTTAGAATAAATCTAATTGTTTGTTTAATTGAACTGTGTACTTCTTTCGAACTCCGTGACAAGTTTGGTGGAGGCGCGGGGTACAATTACGTCAAACGTGGATAATAGCGACAACCTTCGCAGGAGCCTCCGGTTAAGAGGATTATCCCCGAATTCGGACTGTTAAAAGAAAATAGTAGGAAGAGGACAAAAATGCCGACCGAGCAAGAAGCCAAGCCCGCTGTAGTAACACCTTCGTTACAGCAATGGAGGAGCCCATCGACCTTCCGAGGAGCGCCTGGGGAAGACCCTCTCAAATGGCTTAAAGAGTACGATCGAGTAGCCAACTTTAACAAGTGGGATGACATGATGTGCCTGGCTAACGTTTATTTCTTTCTTGACGGTACTGCGAGACAGTGGTATGTCAACAACGAAGACGCCTTAGATTCCTGGGAAGCGTTTAAAAATGGAATAAGTGGACTTTTTGGTGACCGTCAAAAATATACCAGAAGGGCAGAACAACTAAAATACCGAGCCCAGCGTTCAGGCGAGAGTACACAGTCCTACATACAAGGTGTATTAGGACTTTGCCAAGAGGTAAATCCTCTGATAAAAGAAGACGAAAAAGTGTCACACCTAATGAAAGGTGTTGCTGAGGATATTTATCAGGCCCTGTTGACGAGAGAAATCAACGACACAGCAAGTTTTATCAAATGGTGCAACTATATCGAAGATATGAAGCAGAAGAGAGTTGGTCAACCGAAATTTGAAAGGCTTCCAAACGTCGTACCGGTTGCATCCCTGACGGATGAGACTGATTTGGTCTCTCTTATTCGCACAATCGTACGAGAAGAAGTCCATCGACTAGTTAACCAGACGCAAGAATATTTGGACTCCGATCCCCAATCCTTAGAAGAGATCATTCAAGACGAAGTTGAAAGGGTTTTGGCCCCAGTGTCAACAAAACCTACAGAAACTAGACCACGACCAACCGGACAGAGACCGTTTGGTCTCTGTAATGCACCTGCGACCTTCGAGAGAATGATGGACAATTTGCTACGCCATTTTAAATGGACTATGTGTCTTTGTTACCTAGATGACATAATAGTGTTCTCAGAAACTTTTGAAGACCATCTTATACGATTAAGATTTGTTCTAAAATGTCTTCAGGAAGCTGGTCTTAAATTAAATTCCAAGAAGTGTCTTTTTGCTGCACAAGAAGTAAAGATTCTAGGCCATCTTGTATCTAGTAATGGCGTTCGTCCCGATCCCGACAAAATAAAAGCCGTAAGAAATTTTCCCACTCCAAAGAATATACATGACATACGAAGTTTTCTTGGCCTTTGTTCATACTTTAGAAGATTTATTAAAGGTTTCTGTTATCTCGCCGAACCTTTGCAGTCGTTGCTGAAAAGTGGCGTGGAGTTTCATTGGGGTCCTGAAGAGGTGGAAGCATTTCACAGTCTTAAGAAAGCACTTACTTCGGATCCAGTATTGGGGATGTACGACGAAAGAGCTTCTACAGAAATCCATACTGATGCAAGCGGGTACGGTATCGGAGCTGTCCTAGTACAAATTCAGAATAATGTCGAGAAAGTTATAGCATACGCTTCTAGAACTCTGACAAAAGCCGAAAAGAATTATTCCACCACAGAAAGGGAATGTCTTGCCATCGTATGGACTACCAACAAATTCCAGCCGTACATATTCGGAAAACACTTTACTGTTGTAACTGACCATCATTCCTTGTGCTGGCTCATGAATTTAAAGGATCCTTCAGGAAGGCTTGCCAGATGGGCCCTCCGACTTCAAGAGCATGATTTTGACGTAAAATATAAAACCGGTAAGAAGCATAGTGACGCCGACGCTCTTTCGAGAAATCCAGTGGAAGAGGAAACGGAAACACCAGACAAATTTTTAGCAGTCACGACGAGTATGAACCTTGCGATGGAACAGAAAAAGAATCACGATCTTGCGAAATTAAAACTTTTGAGCAACTCATTCAAAAACGAAGAATTCAGATTCATCGACGGTATCCTTTGCAGGAAGAATTTTGATCCAGATGGAAAAGTTGTGGTTACCAGTCATTCCTAAACATCTACGAGCAGACATACTAAGGCACTTTCATGACGCCCCCACCGCAGGACACCTTGGTTTCGCGAAAACTTATGACAGGATTCGCAAGAGATTTTACTGGCCGGGAATGTACCGAAATGTCGTTCGGTATGTCATACATTGTCGGGAGTGCCAAAGGAGAAAATCCGTTCCTCAACGACCGCCTGGACGTTTAGTTCCCATCCCTCCAGCTATAGCTCCTTTCCATCGCATTGGAATTGATCTCCTTGGGAGATTTCCAAAGTCTGCTCATGGAAACAAATGGATAATAGTCTGCACGGATTACTCAACGCGATATGCAATAACAAAAGCCTTGCCGACAGCCGAAGTCGCCGAAATAGCGAAGTTCTTACTTGAAGAAATTGTCCTCAGGCATGGAGCTCCTCGAGTAATTATCACAGATCATGGAGCCGTCTTTCGATCCAGACTTGTTTCCTTTCTCGTCGACTTGTGTAACATTGATCATCGTTTCACAACGGCGTATCATCCCAAACAAATGGACTGACGGAGCGCTTCAATAAGACCTTGGCCGACATGTTGTCAATGTATGTGGATGTAGAGCAGAAAAATTGGGATGAAATTCTACCATTTGTAACCTTCACTTATAATCCCGCTAAACAAGAGACCACAGGTTTTACGCCGTTCTATTTACTTCATGGTCGTGAAGCGGAAACGACACTAGATACAATGCTACCATTCTGTCCTAACGATTTTGATGACAATAACATCACCAAGATAGCAGCCAGAGCCGAAGAATCACGACAGCTAGCCCGAGTGCACACTCTGAGAGCTCAAGACAAAGATCGTCGACGTTACGATTCCAAACACCAAATGGTATCCTACGCTCCCGGAGATCTCGTATGGGTTTATACTCCAGTGAGAAAAGTCGGTCTCTCCGAAAAACTCTTAAGAAGGTATTTCGGACCGTATCAGGTGCTACGCCGTTTATCAGCCGTGACTTACGCAGTACAAGATTTTGATCCTGCTTCACGAAAAAGAAAACTAAGAGAAGTCGTCCATGTACTGCGTATGAAACCGTACCATGATCCCACCGAGCAAATCGAAACCGAGGATATTCCTCCCAAAGAATCATACAAAGGACCCATCACTCTTTCCAGAATAAAGACCCTTGAACAAAATGACAGCGGGGCGCTGTCTTCTTTTTCGAGGGGAGCAATGCCGCACGCATAATTTGCTACAAGTCCCGATAGCCGAGTTGGCAGAGCGTTGGACTGAACTTCCTCAGGTCTCGGGTTCGAATCCCGGACCCAGCAGATTTATCCAAAGACTGGGATTTTGTTCTCGTTTTTAATGTATTTTTTCTCTAGGTTCTAGATGAATCCAGATCATTCTTTAGAATGCATACTGGGTATTTCTCGAATATTCCGAAGTGTATAAAAGCAGAGTTCATCGCCAATTGGGGATGTTCTCAGTCCAGTGTTGTATCGAGCTCCCAGCGTTAGAATAAATCTAATTGTTTGTTTAATTGAACTGTGTACTTCTTTCGAACTCCGTGACCTTATTCAGTGTTGCATCTAGCCTCAAGGCCAAAGTGGGGCAAGATGACAATTTAAGGTTATGAAAAAATAAAATTATTCCTTTTTTGATTTGAAAAATTAAACGGTAATATATTTAGTACTATATACAAAGAACTCTACTCTAACATTTCATGTAAAATTATTTTTTTATCCTTAAAATAAATTTATAAACAAAAAAATTTTAACGTAGTCATCATCCCCTACAATCAATTAGGTTAAGTATAAAATACAAATGAGTAACATGAATCCTTTAAATCAAAATAATTATTAAATGCCCAGTATTTACTTACTGAGGATTTTGAATGACTACTTTTTTAACCAAGTTCTCTATATTTAAGGTGACCAACCGTCCACCTTTAGGGAGGACGGTCCTCCTTTTATAGGTTCTGTCCTTCCTTGAAAAGTGTCCTCCTAATTGCCTTCATTTTCAATGTTTTAAGACTCTGATCAGTTAATCTCTATCCAGAGATGAAGCAAACATGTTTGCATTATGTCGAAGAATGGTCTGAAGCGAATATCACAGGAAACAAGTCTTTAACGGTGTTTTTTGACTTTATCGCAAGTAAATTGGGAAGATATGTGGAAGATTGTGTTGAGTTTTAATCAAAAGATATGCCTGATACTAAAGAGGCCGCGGTAGCCGAGTGGTATAGGCATCGGATCGTGGCTGGCTTTGTCACGAGTTCGAGCCCAGTACCACTAAAGACCCGCCGTGTAGGGCAGCGATGCACGCTAAATCTGTCGAGAGCTGAAACCTCCTCCCGTTGGTGTGGTGTGGTAGTTAGGAGAGGGGGGTGCCAGCTCAGGTGTCGTCCACGTCACTTGACCATGGTTCAAAATTACGTGGTCCGTCGCCAAAAGCCCTCGTGTAGCTGAACAGTGCGACGTTAATCTTCACTCACTCACTCACTCACGCCTGATATTAAAATCGATGTAAATTGTCTGTTTGTAGAAATTAGAAGACTGAATGTATATTTAAATTCTAATAAATTGGAACAATAAAAAATCAGCATGCTAGAATTGATAAAAGATTGAAGGAAGCACACTTAACCAATTCTAAATTGAACACTTTCGATATGATAGTTTATTTATTCTTTTTGAGTTTTCGTTGTACTGTTCTGAAACTAATGCAGCAGATGAAAAAGTTTTTTCAGTCCGTAATGATTTGTGGGCAAGGGAGAAATCAAGATTGAATGTTGATATTTTAGTTGATATCAACATTCACAACATCATTTAGATATTTTATATCTCACCGTAAAACTCAGTATGAAGGATATTTTTTGCTCCAAAATTTCCGATGTAATAAAACATGAAATATTGACAACAAAAAATATTCAATGGGGAAATACTCGTTTAAGTAAATAGCGTATTTTTGTTCGAGTTAATAAAATGTTAGATATATATACGTTGTAACTTTTTCTTTAAATTTTCAAGCGTGAACGTTCTCCTTTTCATTGTAAAAAACTGATCGCCTTACTACATTAGGATTGGCTCTTACAGATGCCTACAAAATTAGATTATTATACTTACACACATCAACTGGTTTTGAGTGATACTAATTTGATTATATTCATTGCAGAGCACATCCTTCACGTGCCACTGTTACAACTCCACCATGCCACGGGTTGGACACCCCTGCTTTGGAATATGACATTAATATAACTTTCAAACTCGAACCAATAAATAATAAAAAAATTATTTTCGTAAAAAATTAAACCTTCATAGATGTAAGCTGATTAAAAAGCAAAAAAAAATTAAAAATGAAATATTTTTCTTACGTTTTTAAAAGAAGTTCATTAAATTATGTAGTTTAAACCTGCCCAAAGAGTGTACCAATGAAAGCAGAAGACTTCCATCTTTCTCTGAAATATTATTTTTCTCAGTTTTCTTATTTAAAATGTTCATATTTAAAGCACTGATAATTAAAAGATTTTTTTTCTTAATCTCTTTCAATTTTATAACAAGTTGCTTACACTCCAGCTAAAAAGATAATGTCAACATTCTGCAACGCAACCTCATACGATGTTTTACATTTTAAGAGACTTATTTTTAAACAGTATGTAATCACACACTTCAGCTACAATCATTAAAAAATCTCAAGAGGATTTAAAAAAAACACACATACCCTTCGACAAAAGCTTCAGGACACTACTGTAAAAAATTCCTGTCTAAAGAGACAATAAAAAAATTAACACTCATGAATGAAGCCTTTTGGATGAAACTTAAAATAAAAAAATTCCTCTTAATTGCGTTACAGTCCAAAGTACTGAAACTTCTATTAAGTTTAAAATGTTTTAATATAAGCCCTTATTCTTTGCTTTGACTTCAAAGTAATTTTGAATAAATACAAATTGTTAGAGGAGTAATTATTCAGTTCTTTAAATTATAACAAGAAGTAAAACCTTACAAAAGCAACTATCATGTAAATACTGTTAATAACTAAAGGGTCTCAGGGGAGTTAATTTTGTCTCGAGAGCTAAAAACATAAACAATTTTCGATTGAATGCAATTCTTTGAGATTCAAGTTAAATAACTCGATTCTCTTACACATTATTTATAACATAATAAAGCTGCAAAAAATAGTAAAATAATTAAAATATAATCAGAATTTTAAAAATTTGAATCATATGAAAATAAGAAACATTTCTGTAAGATATATTAATTATACTCTTTACTTAGCTCACATATTTCCTAAAATAGTAGCTGTAATTACTAGCAATAAGTTTATTTATAAAGTTATACACTATCCTTATTTATTATTATTTCAGGTATTTTTACATAAATATAATAATAAGTTACATTTTTTAAAAAAAAATTAAAAAGTATTAAATTTTTTTTAATTTCAATATTTTTTTAAATATTTTGAAATTTAAAAGTTATATATATACAGTGTGTCAAGGCTTAAAGTATCCAAAAGTTATGACTTATCATTACGGAACTACTCATCAGAATGTAATAAATTCTTCCGTGGATTGGAAAACCTTCCTAGAATTTTTGGGACATTTTTGGTAACAGCAAAAAGTGAGGTGCGTGCTTTGGTTAACGGGTTAACGTGTGTACAGCGATGTTTTCGAATAGAATGGAATGTCGATCCTCCAACATCAAAATCTATCCACCAATGGGAAATAACTTTAAAGGAGACGGGAACTCTCTCTGGTATCTCAAACTGGCAAGTATCTTAAAATTCTTCGTGACTGAAGATACGTTGATCGTGTGCGTGATTCATTTTGTAGGAGTTCTGATAAGTCTATGAGGCAAGCCAGTAACGACTTTCCATTTTGTTCGAACACGTCGCTATACACGCGTGACTGATTTAAAATCCGTTAACCAAAGTACACGCTGCGCCTTTTGCTGTGTCGTCCGCAGCTTAACTAATGAAGTCCGTGTAACAAGTTTATCGTGTGCGTTTGCCACATAAAGCGCGCACGCGCGGTCGATCGCTTTAGACGCAAAAAATCTCGAAGGTTTTCCAATCCATGTATGAAGAATTTATTATATTCTGATAGGTATGATAGGTAATATGCTGTAACCTTTCCATACTTTATACCAGGACACCCTGTATAAAATTAAAATTAGGTAAGGTAAATAGTATGGTACATTTTATAATGCTATAAAGTTTTATACATCAAAGACTACTATTTTAGAAATTAGCGTGCGCAACTTTAACTGAATTAATATTTTTTTTTCAGAAATGTTTCCAATTTTTATACGCGTGAAATTTTTTTGTAACAATGATTATATTTTAAACATTTTGCACTTTTTGAAATATTATTCCTGTATAAATAACACGTAAACGAATCGAGTCACTTAACTTTGGTTTCGAAGAGTTATACTTATTTGAAAATTGTTTATATTTTCAGCCATCGTTACAAAATTAACACCATATGTTCTTCCACACCATGAATGTCATTAGTATAACGTGATAACAAATTTAATAATATAATTTCAAAAACATATTAATAAAGAATGTTATTAATTGAATATTCAATAAAAATAGACAGTGGTGGTGGTGAGGGGGGAGTTCCCGAATAGATATATAACCAAGTAATATAAAACAACCATTTTAAAGTCAATATCTACTTTGGTCAACAAAAAAGAATTTTTTAGTTACTTTTTATTAATATAAATATGTAGATACACATGTGTGTTTATGTAGAATCACAATATTAAAAGATAATACAGAAAGGGATTTTTTTGATATATACAGTGGGCCACAAAAGTGTTCATACACTTGCACTTTCTTATAAAATTGAAAGTTTTCGACTAATAATAATTAATATATTGTAATTGTAATTTTTATGATGTCTGCACCTTATTCTTAATAGAATGACATAATTGATATTTTAAAAATAGTATCACTGTTTTTTTAAAAAAATTAATTATCAAAAAGCTACTACAAATTACGCCACAAGTGTCTTCGTACACTTAAAAAAATCTCAACTTAGCTTTAAATATTGTATTTCTTTCTTAATTTAGTAGTACACTCATGTCCATAAATTAATGATAAATCAGAATCACACAGAAATTGAACTCTAAAATAAAAATTTCACCTGTAGAATTATCACACACATCTTGAAGAAGAATACGCAAATTACAGGAAACCACCAGATGGCGCGGATAGAACGTCACAATGACGAGAGTGTAAGAAAGGGGTATATAAGGAATGGTGGCAAAGAAGTAAAATTGTTCACAAGCGCTTTAAAAGCCTTTCAGTGCAATAACCGCGTAGTTATGGCACAAAGGAAGCATTTGGATAATTTTTTAAGTGGTAGAATTATTGGACGACTGGAATGTGGACGTACCCAGCTGGAAGTATCCGAGGAACTTGGAATCGCCCAGAGTGTCATCTCCAGGCTTTGGCAACGATTCCAAGATGATGGTAATGTGAGTAGATGTTATAGCACAGGTCGCCCCCGAGTTACAACGCCGAATGAGGACTGGTATTTGGCAGTTACTGCCAAAAGAAGCAGACGGAGCACTGCATCAGACCTGTATCGTCATCTCTCTTCAGCTACCGGTACGACAGATTCAAGGCAGACCGTGTACAGACGCTTAGGCCACATTGGTCTATATGCTCGTAGGCCTGTCAGATGTGTTCCACTTACCGCAATTCACTGTCGCCTGCGATTGACCTGGAGTAGAGAGCATGCATTGTGGACACCATAACAGTGGTTTTGTGTGATGTTTTCTCTCTCTCTCTCCGACGAGTCCTTGTTTAGTTTGCAGTCTGATTCTCGCCGGACTTTAATATGGAGAGCGCCAGATACCCGTTACCACCAAGAGAACATCATTGAACGACACCGTTACGGTGATGCAGAATGGCTCGTTTGGGGGGGAATTATTCTTGGTTCCAGAACTGATCTGCATGCTCAGAGTGTAACGATGACAGGTCACATCTATCGGGATGTCATTCTGGAACAACATGTACGTTTGTTTCGGGGCGCCATGGGTGCTGAATTTCTGTTTATGGATGACAACGCCCGTCCTCACCGTGCAAACATTGTAGACGAATGCCTTCAATCGGAGGATATCACCCGTAGGGATTGGCCAGCATACTCACCGGATTTGAATCCAATTGAGCATGTGTGGGATATGCTTGGCCGACGAATTGCAGCCCGTCAACCCCTTCCCACCTGTCTATCGGAACTTTGGAGGGTATTGCTTGATGAGTGGTGTAATATTCCCTAAGATCAGATTCGTAATTTGATACTCAGCATACCTAGGCGTTGTAAGGCCTGTATTGCATCGTCCGGGAAACATACTCCGTATTAACCATCCTACTAACTATGTTACATTGTTTTTTGTAAATAGGTTCCTTTTTGAAATTTGCTCTAGGGAGTAAAATCGCAGATTTTATTAATTTTTTCAAACATATAGGATCTTTTTTTGCTCTTTACCTTTTGTTTAATAAATAGACTTTACAAATAAGTCAAATTTGTATTGCTTCTGTCTCTTTCT
This sequence comes from Trichonephila clavipes, assembly GCA_019973935.1. Taxonomy (NCBI): domain Eukaryota; kingdom Metazoa; phylum Arthropoda; class Arachnida; order Araneae; family Nephilidae; genus Trichonephila; species Trichonephila clavipes. Next base: position 337,052 of record BMAU01002603.1, on the reverse strand, counting down.
TTGCCTGAACTTCATTATCCTTAATTTATGGACATGAGTGTACTTATTAGGATATCATTTATATATAATGTCCACAACAACTTTAAAGCGTCTTGGTATAGATTTATTCATTTTTTTTTTTTTGTTATTTCTGCATCGATTTTCCACAATTCTTCTGTGATTATTGTTTTTACTTCACATTATGCGTTTATGTGTCGTGTTTTCTTTTTTTACAACAAAATCTCACCAATTATGTTCTACTGGGCTAAAAAAAGTGATTGAGGAGATATTTTCATAATTTGGGGAAGTTATAAAGACACCAGTGGCGTACATTGAGAGCAGTGCGCTTGGCGTCATTATCCTGTTAAAAAATGAAGTCGTTTCCAATATCCAAATTTCGGGCGGAAAATTAAAAAAAAATTTCTTTTAAAAAATATAATTAAATTGAATTAATCATTCATAATACCATGAAAAAATACCAAATTACCTAATTCTGAGGCCAATTTAAACCCCCACTTCCATACTTCAGCATGGAAGTGAAGGAGTTCTTGTTCCACATAAATTCATGGGATTAAACTCCTTTTTTTTCATTTACAAGCTATTATCTGCCCATCGGAACCAAAAATGTTGAATTGTTTGCCATTCCAATCAATTTGCTGTCAATTTTGGATTTTCGGAAACTTTATCCCGAGAATCTAATTGGATCAATAAAACATGGAGGTAGAAGTGTTCTTGCGTGGGGGTGTAAATAGGTCGCAGAATAAGGTAATTGGTATTTTTTGTAGATATTGTGAATCATGAGTTCTATTTCATTATTTTAAAGAGAAATTTTAAATTATCTGCCCAAAATTTGGATATTGGAGAGTACTTAATTTTTTAACAGGGTAATGACGCCAAGGGCACTGCTCTCAATATGCGCCACTGGTGTCTCTATAACTGTCTCCAAATTATGAAAACACCTCCTCAATCACTTTATTTAGCCCAGTAGAACATATTTGGTGAGATTTTGATGTAAATAAAAGAAAACATGGCATGTAAACACATAATGGGAAGTAAACACAATCACAGAAGCATGGAGGAAAATCAATGCAGAAATTACAAAAAGGACACTAAAAAGTATGTTATTTAGTACTTAATTAAGAAAAAACTACAATATTTAAAGGTTTGTTGAGATTTTTAAGTCTACGAAGACTTTTGTGACGTACTTTTTAGTAGCTTTTTGATAATAAAAAATTAGTAATAAAAAAATTTAATAAAATTTAATAAAAAAATAGTTGTACTACTTTTAAAAAATTACTTATGTTATTATGTTATTCCATTAAGAATAATTTACAAATATCATTAAAAAAATTACAATTACAATATATTAATTTTTATTAGTCGAAAACATTAAAATTTATAAGAAATTGCAAGTTTACAAACACTTTTGTCGCCAACTGTATATGGTGTTGGACTATTATCTTTCTTTGTTACTATGTATTTCATAAATTACATTCTCAGAAATTAGGCCATCTGAGGGGGGCTACTGTAGCCCAGTGGTTAAGGTATCTGATTATTGCGGTCATGTCATGAGTTCGAGCCCAGTACCCCTAAGGAATCGCCGCATAGGGAAGCGATGCACGTTAAATCTGTCGATATCTCAAACGCCCTCCCATTTGGTGTGGAGTGGTAGTTAGAAGAGAGAGGTGCCAGCCTAGGTGTCGTCCTCGTCATTTGACCATGGTTCAAAATTACGAGGTCCGTCGCCAAAGCCCTCGTGTAACTGAACAGCACGACATTAATATTGACTCACTCAGATAATCCCAGGTAGGATTCGAACCCACGACATATTGATTTAAAGTTCAACGCTCTATCCATTGCGCTGCAGCGGCAACTGAGCGATTTTCTATTTTATATATAGGGTTTGGCTATTATTTTTGTTTGCTACTATTTATTCATTAATTAAGTTTATCTAATGAATTAATATTTAAAAAAACTGTATTAACATCAAGTGTCATCCACTATACGTTTAAAAAATGTATTTGAACTTGAATAGATGCATAGAAAGTATTTTATTAACGATTTAAAATTTGAACAGGATATATATAGGGACAATCTACAGTATTTTAGATTTATTGAAGCTGTCTGCAAACGCATTTTTAATATTTTGCATTTATTTGCTTCTTTTTGTTGCCACATTTGTTGAGAAACATTTTTAACTTAAATATATTGTTTGAATAGTATTTAAATGTTTATAACTGTGTGAGAGAGAAAATGCGTATTCTCTGCAAATATGCAACCAAAAATGTTAGAGGTGTTCATGCTTAAAGTTAGACATGAAAGTCAAATCTATTAATGCGACGATAAGTTGTTCTTTGTCCACCGTTAGTAAGCCTTCCTTCTAATCTATCCATTCATGCTTCTGGTATCCGAATACGTTCGGAACCGTGATTTTGCAAAAGCGTATAAATGGATAATACTTATGATATTTAATGTCATTTAGATTAGAAAATGTATATAAAATTGTTTTAAGAATATTATTACAGTAAAAAATTATTTAAGTACAATATTTTGACAAAAAATGAACTTAGAGTGACCCATTTTCAAAATATTCTCCTTTTGTGAAAAATGCTTCGTTTATAATAATATTTTGCCTGTATATAGCTCAGATCTCTCTACAGAGACTCAACTAGAATTTTTGAAATATATAACTTAGAAGTGGGTTTATCTATATTTTACGACAACAGAGGGGAGCAATTTTAAGAAAAAAAACATTGATAATTATTTTAATGGGTGGTAGCTCTGAAAATGTGAATTTTTCAAAATTCCTAGTTTAGACTCTCTAGAGGAGTCTTTACTTTATATAAGCAAAATATTATTTTAGAAACATTTATTATAAAAGGAGAACATCTTGAGAAACAAATGTTATTCTAAGTTAATTTTTTGCCAAAATATTCTATGTAATTAATTGTTTTGTCAAAATGTCCTTAAAACAATTTTATACATATATTCTAATCTAAGTGACATTAAATATCATGAAAATTTTCCATTTATGCGCTTTTTTTAAAGTCACGGTTCCGAACGTAGTCGGATACCTTGAAGCACGTGAATTTTACGAAATTTTAAATTTTATTTTATCCATAAAATATTTATATTTTTATTTTTGCAAACAAACTGCCTTTAAGAATAAGACCTTTTATAAAAATTAATAGTTTTTTACAAAAAATATTTGTGCTAATAGAGATTTATTAGAACTTGTAAAGGGTTCCTTGGAGCCCAGGTTAGACCTCTATCATAGAAAAGGAGGGGGAAGGGAGAGAAAGTTAGTGCAATGTATATTACTTTATTTAAAATGCTTTTGAAGTGTAAGATGCTAAGCAGTATTTCAAGTGAATTCAGTCTAATAATTTAGAATTACTTAATTAAGGTGACAAGCCAGACGGAGTCTAGGTAACAACAGAATAAGCATTTGTATGAGGAAAACCCCTTGAGGACTGTAGATCTGAGAATCCTGAAATATACGCCTATAAAACTTTCAAAATTTTCTGTTTGTTGAAAGAAAAGAAAGCAAACATTTAATTACTCGGAAAATTTCTCGAACTTTGTTAATTAGACCTGTTTGTGTAAATGAACGGCATAACAATTAATTAGCAATGATGTACAGAATTCTCAGGAAGATTCGTCAATTCAAACGTGTCGGTTCCTATGATATATTTTATCATACTTAGTGATTAATCCAATAATTTTAAATTTCAGAAAAGAAGTACAATTTTATAAAAATTAAGAGAAAGTTGTATTCATTTGAAGTATGATAAGTGTGACTTTAATGATGAATTTTTCTTGCGAAATGTAGAAATTTTAACCTCCATTTACATAAAACCATGTTTCCCAGCTACAAATATGACATAGGCACAACGGCACAGATATTACTTAATAAAATTTAATTATATATACATATATATTAAATTTATTACGTTATATAAATTATATAACATAAATTATAGGTACAAGGTGAACCAAAAGTCCGTTAACGTTTGAAAATGTGATAAATTCTGAAATAATATAGGCAGAGAGAAAGAAATTGACGCACATGCTCGAAATAACATGAGGATTTATTGAAATAAAATGTGCAAAAATAGTCAGCAGATGGCTCCAGACAGTAAAACTTGAGTAACGCCGCATGCAACTCGAATCATGTACAAAATCAACTGTAGTCAAAGAAACAGATGCAATTGCGACATGTTGGCTTAATCAGAAAAGGCATTATTACTAAAGCGGTCTTATCAAAATGGAGATCCCTTCCGATCCTATCAACAGAAGGAGGATGCGAAAGATCTCCTCGTCACATCATTTGGTGAGGATTGCGTCCCCACTTTCTTCATGTTTGGTCTCCCAATACCTTGGTCCATGTGATAATTGTTCCTTAGGTGATCTGAAAATTTTAAGTTTACCGCGATCAAAATCCGACGTCATTAGGAATGATAGAAGACTGTTTCTATAGCCACCCATTATGTGTACTATAATTAACACCCCATCACCGTCGTCTTCTTTTGAACTGGTGTCGTGGTTTAAAAGATTACTATCATTGTGATATTCCCCCTTGGGAGAAAATCTCTCGGAGTATCAGCGTGAGCAAGAGACGTAGGATTAACGAAAGAACTAGAAGGAAATATAATCTTAATACATCTTTTTATTAAGATTTTCAACTTAAACTTCTAACAAATTAAAATATAATAATTAATGTGAGAGAATCTACGAAGGCAAAACACGCAACACACAATATATATAGATAATAACGACTTAACCTAACTCGGACCACTATCAATAACTGGATAGCCTAACCTCAATTCTAATACAATCACTGATTCTAATATTAAATAGTCAATCCTACCTTGTTGCAGTCTGAAGAATCAATCACTAATATCATAAAGGCAATCTTGTATTTACTTTCGTGCACTGGTATGCACCTTGGTTCTCTACATCTTTATCACTTTTAACTTTTAATCACCACCACGCGTAACCTTATCCAAACTAGAACCACGAACTGTATTAACATTCCTCTACTTGTCATCAACTGCCACAAATTTCCATCTCGCTTACTCTAAGTTCCGATATTTAAAAGCTTGTTAATTTGCATCTATTATTCACACTTCACTTCTTGGATTTGGCTAGAAAAGAGTTGCCATTAATTCTGGCCCAAAGAACTCAAAGGACATGTTAAAGAAAAGACGCTCGAGCCCACCACAACATTACACAAATTGAATCCAGATTCGATTTGGGTAATGATGGCAATCATGTACGTGTGTCACTGCCTCGTGGTGAAAACCTGAATTCTGCTTTCGTTGCACAACCGCGCCACCCCCTGAGCTGGTGGGAAGGTATGGAGTGCCTTTGCATATGACACATGGTCCCTCCTAGTATTGACCACGTCATCATGACATCCCAGAGGAACGATTATGACATTCTTCAGACACATGTGTTGTCGATCATGGCAAGACTTCCAGGAATTACACTTCAACAAGACAATGCTTGCCAACACACAGCAAGTATTTCACAAGACGATGCTCGCCAATACTCAGCAAGGAATTTTCACAGGCAGCCTTCTTCCCATTTTCACCCTTTCATAGCAAGGTCTATCCCCAGATTTGTCGCTAAACAGGCATATTTGGGATGGGAAGTTCGACAACCTGCGAGTTTGATCGAATTAGAGGTGTGTTTACAGCAATTGTGGAACACAAAATGTCTCAATGCATCATGCGTGTAAGGAACTACTGCCTGCATCTGGCAACAGGTCGAACAAGAGACGAGATAGAGAAGAGGATCTGGCAACGAGAGAGGAGAAAAAGCTCGGAACGAGAAGAGAGGGAGTGACGAAAAAGTCGGGGTCGTGAAAAGTAGACACGGCTGAACGATGTATCGTAATCCTGTAACATCGCAATATATTCTTTATTTTAAGAAATGTCCCATCGAAAGTGTGGAATAAAACAGTGGGACCAAATCCTGTCTGCAATTATTTTCTTGTCACAATTCGAACACGGTCGGAAAAGAACTCACGAGTTCACAATGCGGGACTCTGATTCCCATCATATATTCATGCTAGAGGGCACCCAACTGGGTACTGAAACCTTCATTCATTTGTAATAGTTTTTTAGAACAAGAGATCATTTTGCTTTGTGTTTTTGGGATCACTTTCATTAACGTTGGCCTTATGTATGTACAATTTCGTTTCATTCTGACAACACTTTCTTGGTGCGCAAATCTTGAGATAAAGAGTGCCTTTTTCTAGTATGAAAAAGGAAGTTTTGCGGCTAATTGTCTGAATTTTTTTAGAAATAAAGCCTATATATTCACATCAATAATATTGAGAATATGTGTAGGTAGCTATCACCGGGAATGGGTTTATAATAAATCTAAATAGAAATTTTGCACTTTAATCAGTTGAAACACCCCTACCCTAAGCCGCACCCTAAATTCTCAAAATGTTTTTGTGAAAAAAATGTGTCATCGATTCTATGCCGCATCCCAAATTCTCTAATCTTTTTTTTAAAAAAATATGTAAAAGGTTCATTGATATCCAATACTTAAGAAATTTAAAACGAATAGTTTTAATGAGAAATAATAAGTTATGTATAATAAAAATTTATCTTACCAGTTTTAAAAATTTTCAGATACTTTCATGAACCTATAATTACTCTAATAATCAGTATATATCATGTTTCGAAAATGATTTGTCACAGCTGGCTTCGGAATTTTCGCCGGTGCCACCATTTTCGGAATCGATGTCGTCTTCCGTGCTACCAAGTGCATTTGTAATGCAACACTTTCTAAAACAATGTATTATAGAAGAATGTAAAAAAATAGTGAAGTCTGTTGAACATTTACAAGCAAAAACTATCTTTTCGTTTACGCCATCGACGTATATTTATTTCATCCGGGTTATATTTTCAGTGGCCACTGCTATGTTTCCGTTTTATTTCTACATGTAAAATGGCCTCTATTTCCATTCTTGCATTATAGTGAACTCGTCATGATGCTATTACCGAGATCTTTGATGTTTAGGTGATTGAAAAAAAGGGTATACAAAAATAAAATCCTACATACAAGCAGACAACGTTTTTTAGGGATAGACTAATTCCTGGAGATAATCAGTGGAATGGAATGATAATGGAATCATCGATACAAGGTGTCAGAATGGATGGTTAAATTTTTCCTTTTGAAAGGGGTAAACACTCAATTTCCCCCATCCAACTAATGTTTTGCCTTCGATTCTAATTCTTGCCGATTTTCAGTAGTATTAACTCTGGAAAAATAGGGTAGCTTAGATTCGAGTAAATACGATACATGCAAAACCTTAATCATTAATATATTAATCAATAATTAACTGAGATTTAATATATTTTACAGTAGATGAATGAAATACCAAATTCATTTTAAGTCATAAATAACGCTCTATTTTTCACTTCAAATAAATTTCGCATATATTGCTTTAAATTTCACACTGAGCTGTAGTTTAATGGTGCAACGTTATGATGCATCTCTATTGATTATTTCGAGACCTATGGACGTGTTACGGGAAGAAATTTGATCAGCCTCCCTAAGATGAGCGCCGTTATGTGAAGCCACGCAATAAGTTTCGCATCAAATCTTTCTCTGCTCCAAGAGGAAGAAATTAAGATCTAAACAGCCAAGATCGTATATTCCAATATGCTTGAGTGATGTTTTCGCAGTTGCATTTTAATCTCTCCTTTTGATAAGGATGAGTACTTTTTCGAGGTGAACGTGGGAAACTTGTTAAAATTGGACGTTTATAAACTATTTGTTGGATATCCATATATAATTATCGTGATCTGATTGGATGGTTCGTGTTACATTGTACATGCTTTGCCTTCCTCTTTAAAAGAGTGAGGTGTAATATTTTCTTCGCATTCTCTTCAATTGTCTACGTGTGTATTTAGTTACAACGCAATAGACACAAAATCAAAGAATTAATTGATGGTAGGTAAAACATGCGCACAAGGATTTGATATTGAATGCAATGCAAAATTAATCAACTGTTATGAATAATATTGCGTTGGGATTATTAGACAGCAAAATTATAATAACTAGTGGGAAGCAGTTTCATGTAAATCAGTTTTATGCAATAACTAAAAATTTCTGGGATGATAATAAATAACTAACACTCTGCTAGGCGCGCTTCAAAAAGTTCCATCCATAGATATGCGACATCTCTCAGATGCATTACCTCATACTTACGTTTGAAGTTAATTTAATAATTTTATTGGTGAAACTTGGCATTAAAATATATTTGACATGAAATAGTATTTAAAATATGAACAGAAATTAAAATATTTAAGGGAAAAATATTTAAAAAAATGCTTATTTAGCACTGTTCACGGTTTAAGATGCCTTGTTGCAGTAGGGGCAGGGACCTGTTGAAAAGCTCCAATTGTTGATTGAAAAGTTGATTCCATTGAATCGCCTTAAACATTTTGAACTCTCATTAACACGTGTAGGAAAAAATCCATCTTTAATAGCGTCATTGGACTGACAATCAATCAGAGACGCGTGTGCGCAAGGGGTGAACTGAAAAACTACCACTGTGGTTACAGTAAAACGAAGCGGTACTTAGTTTCCGGATACGCCTCGTTCGTTGGTAATTGATAAAAATGTTGATGTGTAAATGTTTATGTGCCTTACAAAGCTCATTTGGGCTTTTCTTTTGCTGATATAGACAAATAACTACTGCTTACTTCTGGCCGTCATATTAGAGTTCTGACAGATTTAGTACAACATTCATAAGAGATTGAAATTTTCTGAAAAATATTGCAGATCATCCATCACGATGAAATTTTCAATAGTCTTTTGGGTTTCAGTCACATCAAACGATCTCAAATTTTTATTTCAGAACTTATCCCACGACAAGGCTGTATATTGAGAGGAATTTAATTATTCTGCTATAACATACATCAAGCAAAATGTATTTTTTTTTATATTTTAACTTTTTTTTTGTTTGCAGCATCGTTGGATCTTGTCTGACTTCGTCAGACAATTAGAGGATAAGAAACAACAACAACAACAATATTTTTGTTTATATTCCAGTCATTCGCTAAAATACTGTTATTTAATATTTTCTAATATTACAGATTAAAAATAAGTTTAAAATATATAAACCCATTGAGTGATAATGACGTGTATATACGTCAGTGAGGAGCTGTACCAAAAGGGGTATGAATATATATATATATATATATATATGTGTGTTTTTGTGTTATTAGCCTAAGGTGGTAAAGCCGTTTATGTACATCAGTCTCTGAGGTTTTTCAGGGAATATAGGGCCATCTATTGGCAGAAAATAGTATTCATTTTAGGTTAACACCTTAAGTAGAACCACCATAGCAAACATTTTTCCGAAATCTAGTGAATTCGTGATAATTCGAAATGGCGTTGAGTAGGCGAAATCAAGTGGTTACACCTGATGAAATCGATATGACAAAGTGTCAAAGGTTTGACAAAGATCCCTGCGTTTATCAACATTTTTGAAACTTACCATTGCATCTTGACGTGCTGCAGTAACCAGACATCTCACGATTTTACAGTAATTATTTACTTATCTTACTTTGCCATGCTATTAATCACAATCATATGTGGAGTAAAAAATTTAATTGTTTAGTTAAAATCAACGCAATTTGTTTGATTTGAAGTTTGAGGAAACTGTGTTGCCTACAAATCTGACTCTCCTTGAAAAGAAAAATATCGAGCGCGTGCATACAACCCCAGGCAAATTCTTCAAAAGATAACCCACTTAGTTAAGGTTCCAAAATGGGTACTACACTTGCATCCGAGTTTAAACGAAAGGGGTTTTAAGGAAAAGAGATTGATACTTCCGTATTTTTGTGGTTTTCAGATTTATTTAGTAAATTGTACGAAAAAATGTTAAAATTGAAAAATAGATTTTTAAATTCAAAATGAGAAACAAATCTGATGAAAAATTGGTAAGCAATTATCTAAAAACGGCTCACTCTGAAAAAATAAAACTATAAACGAATTTTCAAGTTTTTAACTTTTTTATGTTACACTATTTTTCATTTTTTTTAAAATAGCCTCAAATTAAGAGATTTAAGATTTTCGTAAAGTAAAACATTTTATCCGAGTTATTACATGAAATTGCTTTAAAAATACCTCTTATAGTTTTGTAAGTAATGGTAAATTAATAATGCAGAGTGATTTTTTTTAAATATGTAGGGAAAAATTTTCAAAAAAATTATTTTAGTCAATTATCTTCAGAACTTTTTCAATCCTTTTCCCGATTCAAATTTTACTGAAAAACACATGTCGATGCCGGTAACTCTGTAGTAGACCCGCTCTTACTGAAACAGTTGTAACTTTCGTAGTAATCAACGAAAAATAGAATGTTTTCTGAACCTAATAAAAAATGTATCTACAAAATTGAATCCTAAGACATTGTTATCAATTTTTAACTAAATTGTCGACTTTAAGGTGATCGGATGCTTTAATAAATCAGTTTTGACTATTCAAGAGTGGTTTATTATTGTTGATAGTTAGCTCAATGTGCGTGAAGAAGAAGAATTGTATTTAATACGTTGAATAATTATTTGAAAAGTTTTATTATTGTGTATCATAGTCAAAAAGTAATATAAAAAAAAGCATTTTAAAGTCAATTCCTACTTTATTAGGAAAATGTACTGCTGCAATCTGATGCATCCAGTTGTAACTTTGACAGAAATATCAGAGAATAAATTTAAAATTTAAAAAGGAAATTTAATTTTTGAACTAATGAAAAAACTGTATTAACATCAAGTGTCATCCCCTACAAGTTTAGTAAAATGTATTGAAACTTCAATGGATGAATGTAAAGTATTTTATTAATAATTAGAAATTTGAACAGGACATATATATGCAAATAATATATATACATATATATATATATATATATATATATATATATATATATATATATAATATGAGAGTGAACGAATAGTACGTATTTAAAAATATATTTTGCAATCATTAATCAGCAGATTCATTTTATTCCACAATGGAATAGAATACATGTATATTAAAAGTATTTGAATATTATTAATCTGAAAAATTAAGAATAACTAAAGATATGGTTCTTTTCATGATATTGATACATATAGTCAAACAAAATAGAATTAATTTATCTGTGATTATATTTCGTGATTCATTTCATTTTTATGGAATTGAAATTGTGTTAAGAAACAGTTTCACCACTGAAAAAAAACTTTGAATTAGTATTTATAGTAGTTTCAGCTTTTTTTGAATGAGGAGCATATTTTCTGCTCACTACCACGTGCCCAAATCTTCTTAATGTATTCTCAGAGTGCTGAAGAGTGAGGGTATTAGGAGGATTGATGCACGAATTATAAATTCCGAAACAATCTCATTTTTCAAGTGATGGATTCTCAGTTCCTCTGTCGTGCGTTTTGAAAATGCAGATAAAAACTTAAGGAAGTGAGATAAATGTTCAAAGAGAATCGGTAATGGGTCATATTAATCATTTCCCGTCGATGTATTTTTCGCTCAACAATCTTTCCTTCTTTATCTTTTCTTTCTTAGTCTTCAAAACTTTTTTAGTCGGGATCACTCTTTAAACAAACGAAAAGATTTATATACAATCGGACATCTATTTAACGAAGCCACTAAATCCCCCCCAAAAAATTCTTTATATGGAAAATTCGCTATAAAGAGGTTCATGTTTTAATATACTTTATAAACCATATAAAACAAGTTTGAAATTCATAAACACTATACATTTAAAAAAGTAAGTAGTCGCACCTTTTTGTAAATTAATATATATTTATTTTATATATCTTACCTATCAAAAAAAGAGAGATAAAGGAAAAAAAGAAAAACTGCAAGAAAAATTTCTTGACGCCTTCCTGAAGAATTAAATTCTTTTCTTTGATTCTTAAGCACTTGCGTTTTGACATTTTTGAGCTACGAGAAACGAAACTACCAGTACGGCTGATCAACAATACGAATAAATGGAGACAAGTTCAATTTCACAAGACTCCACTGAGGGTAAAAGAGAATATCGAAAATATTTCCAGTGAACTGGACAATGAGTGCTAAATATTACACTTAGATAAAATGCCCAGAATTCTATTGCTCTCGGTCAGTTAGGTACAAATACAAAGCCAGTTAAAGAATAATGACTGCTATAAAATGTGTTAAAAGAGAGAATAACTTGAAATTTCCAGAAGTAGTTTTAAAATAAAACGAAAAAAAATTGAATCACAAGAGAAAAAGTTCGTTATATAGAAAATTCACTTAGCTGTTGGGTGGTTGTTTTACGAAGAAATTCGTAAAATGTTCTTGGTTCTAGGAAAAAGTTCACTCTATAGAAAAATTCACAACATAGAAGTTCGACTGTATGTTCTTTTTCTACATGGAAAATAATACAAGTGCATTATTATTTTTCTATGCATATTTTTATATACTAAATAAAAGATTAAATATATCTTATTTAAAACCATTGTATGTAACAATGACACCATAATTGGATACGTCTTGGGTTTGTTGTAAGAGTTTGAGTTTTCTAGTTCATGACACATTTCCATAAACACTGTCTGTAATAAATTATAGTTTGAAAAAAAACAAAAAAAAACACAATTTCATAGTTAATCGAGCTAAGTTGTTTAATCTTTTAGTCGCCAAATCTGGAATTTTTTGTATAATGTGGATATGGGATCCGACATTAGTCGCCAAATGTGGAATGTGATCTGAAAATCGGAAATTGTTAATACTGATGGTCCTGATCAGGATAATGGGACAAAATTGTTCCATTATTGTATTGTCATCGGTCCTGGACAAGTAAGAAAAATTTCGAATTAATCTGAATTTTTAAAATGGGTAAAAATTGAGTTAAAAATTCCCCGTTACATATAAGTTAAGCTTATAAAAGGGTGTTAAAAATAAAGAATATTTCTTGAAAAATTTGCTGAGACCTCTCTCTTGAGAGGCTTTCTCTTGATGTAAATAAATAGTTTGAGGTAGGAAGAACCAATGTGGGATGAAAACATGACAAGTTACTTGATGAATGTAATCTCGTATTTTCCTTCGAATTCAAAATGATAATAATAAAAAAAAACAACTAATATAAAAAAATAAATACAATTCAATTTCTACTAAGGTTAACAAAGAAATTTTTTTTTTTTTATCTTGGTTAAGTTTTAGTAAATAGCTACAATTTATGGGAAGGTTGGCTGGCCAAAAAACATGTTCTCAACCCCACTTTTATATAATTTATATATTAGCCGTCCTAAGTCTCAGCAATGTTAATAATACTGCAGCAACCATTTTATAATATTTAATCTAGTGTCCTTCATTGTATGTTCTCTTTACTGTCTCTGTGTTTTTTTCGAATGTGATTGGTGAATGTTTATCTCTAGTCTGTAGAGAATTAGACTCAATATTCTCACATATTTTGTGGCTGAGTTGCGCCTATGTATGTTAGAATTTTGACATATGGAATTTAGGTCTTTTTAAGATCCTGTAATTATGTAGCTAATGCTTATAGTCAAATCTTTTAATCTAACAGGTTAAATTTTTGACTATTTTTTCATTATAATTCTCTTCTTTTTCTATAAGTAATTCCAGATTTTTGTTTTTATTTTTTAAAAGACATTAAGTCACTTTAAAAAGGTATTTATTAATTTAGTTTTTTTAATCTTTATTTGTTAATATGCTTTTGTGGGTTATTAACGTGAAATTAGAATATTGATACTTTTATTACTGTAGGGGTAATAATATTGTAGCTTTTAAGATTCATGTATTTGATGTTTCATTTGGAGTATTGTTTTTATTATACTTTTATGATGATAGGTGTAAAATGTTCTTTCTATGTTATGTATATATTTTTATTTCAATTTGTAAATATATTTTTCTAAGTTATGTGTATAGTCAGTACTATTCCCAGAATTATGTGTCTCATTCCAGTTTTATATTTCAATTTTCTAATTTTCAATATATTTCAAAAAATTTATTTTTATTTTATATTACATTTTATATTTCAATATTTACATGTTCCTGTAATATTTATATTAGTATTGCTTCTAGGTTTACTAAATTATTTTAAATTTATGTAAACATGGAGGTACACAATTTTTACTGATATATATTTCTGATGTTATTTCATGATAACTATAGTGAATATATATTTTTGCTATAGATATTAAGTTCTAAATTCTAGATACTTAATAAAATATTCTTCACAAATATGAATAATTTTAAAGTTATAAATTTCGAGACTGGCAACTAGGCTCAGTATTTATACTCTGTCTTTGCTCGGTGGTGCATTATAATGGTATATGTAGCATCGATAGTAAGCAACCACATTAAAACGTTTTATTTTGCTATATTGATAGGCTAATTAGTTATTTTATATTTTTAGCAATTTTCTAATATATGGTAGTATTTTATAATCTGTTAGGTTAGTTTATTAACAGTATATACTACAGATATGATGAACAAAGTAGATAGTGACAAAGTTTTGAAGGCAGGTCATTGTGGAGATTCTACGAGACTTTTTAATACATATAATACTAGAGTATTCTGGAATAAGGAATACTTAAAAGAATTCTAAAAAAGATTTTTTGCAATGCAATAATGTTCCAAATAACTATATTGCTTACAAATGTAATAGGTATCTAGATAAGCTTCAAAATAGTAAATTTGGCAATATTAAAATTCCTTTATACAAGAGATGTGGCGATAAAAGATGTAAAACTTGTAAAATGATCCATAATGATCAAATCAAAGATGATTCTAAATTTACCTTCTGTAAAACATATAATTGTATTTACTTTTTGACTTGTAATAAATGCCAACTTAAATATATTGGACAGACATCTAATAAAATTAATATTAGAATTAATCAACATAGGTCAGATACTAAGTACTTCAATAGTATTAAAAATTCAAATAAAATAGAAATAATACACTTTAGTACACATGGTTTTGAAAATGTTTCACTCAATATTATTAAAGTTGTTCCTGATATTAAGGAAAGATTATGTGGTCGGAAAATTATTATATTAAATATTATAATGCAGTTTATCCTTATGGACTTAAATGTATTATACCAAGGAAAAAATATTCTCAAAGCAATTAAACAAAATTCTCAAGATTATTATTACAATAATGGGATTAATAAAATAATTAATAAAAGAAAAACTAGAGGGGGTAGAACTAAAAGATTAAGTAGAGACAATAATTTACTTACAGATAGTATTATAGATATTTGTAATAACTTTGATAAAAATTTTAACATAAAACATATTAAATCATTTATGTTCGGACTCAGTAAGACAGAATTATGTATTACAGAAGATGTACTAATTTCAAATAAAATTAAAGATTGCCATGCTTTGCATATTATAAAGGACATTCACAAATTTTTGAAGCATAAACATAAAATTATAGTTATTGTAAATAAAGATTACCAAATAGAATACTGTACATTTTTATATATGAATAAATCACATGATAATATGGATTTTTCTGGTATTTTTAAAAAACACATGTCATCTTTCCCAATACAAAATATTAATATTAAAAAAGCTTTTAAATACAATAAAAAAAATAAGTAGATCAATTTTTAACTATAATGTGCCTATAAAGCAAGAAAACTTAATATGTAAATGTAAAGACTTTAAAGAATTCACATAGATAAACATCACAAGCATGTTGTTACTGGTGACCTCAATATTGTAAAAGACAACAATCTTAGAAACACAATGCATAAAGGTACTGGTTTTAGATTAATGATTTCGGATAACAATAAAATTATAATAAAACAGTTATATAAGGATATTGAGCAATTTATATACAAAATAGCCATTAAGTATAGTTTGCCTATAGAGGCATTCACAGAATTCAAAGGTTATATTACACATCAGATTAATAAATATAACTTTGGTACAGATAATAAAATCTTTCTTAATGATATTAAAAATCAGATTAAAAAATTACAAAATAATTTCATTATAGTTTATGTTGATAAAGTGCCAGGTAATTTTGCCTTCATATATAAATACTATTATAATGTAATGATCAACAGTTATTTTGTAAATAATACAGCATTTATTAAGTCATAATTTTCTCATATAGAGAAATAAATAATGGAATTTTGGCTTTTCATAAACAATTAAGAATTCAAATTAATAATAGTTTTAAATTTCCTCATATATTTCTTACTCCCAAATTTAATAAAGACCCAGTCAAATTTAGGACAGTTTTCAAATGGATTTAATACATATATCAGCAAAACAAGCAAAATTCTCCATGAGAGAGAGAAATATTACATGATACAATAAATAATCTTAAATCCACAACCATACTTAAAAATAGTAAATCTCTTATTGAAAAAATGAAAGATAAAAAGATTTATTCAATCTATAGTTTAGATTTTGAAGATCTTTTTAACTCTATTGATATTGATATGATTAATATACTTGTAAATTTGCATAAAGATAATTTATTTAATAATGTTAATTATGATAGGTTTAGTTCACTACTTAGGTTTGTACTTAAAAAGAACTATATATTTCATCAGGGTAACTATTATCTGCAGATTAAAGGTTTGCCACAAGGTGGCCCTGCGAGCAACTGTCTTGCCAATTTATACTAACATTATTTTGAAAGTAGTTACATTAATAATTCTAAATATTATATTTATCGTTATATAGATGACAATCATTTTTGGCAAGCAAGTCAATTTTATATTTAATACCAATTTTTATCCACAATATCTTAATTTAATACAGGCAAATAGTAACAACAATGAAGCAAATTTTCTTGACATACATATCAAATTAATAGATAATGTAATAGTTTCTAATATTTATGATAAAAGAGTAGATTTTAATTTCAATATAATAAAAGTTCCGCATTGGGAGAGTAATGTACATATTTCTATATTTAGAAATATTATTAATTATGTACAACGCAATAAATTTCTAGTGTAAGAAAATCAGAAATAATAAATTACTATAAACATTTTACAAAATATTGCTTAAATCAGAAATACCCAATTCATTTTAATAATAGTTATATGAATAAAGCTATTCAATATTGTAAGGATTAAAAATTCTTAGATTAATTATAGTTTAATACTATAAATTTACACATTTCATAGTTATAGTTACCTTAATATTCTATTATTAGTTAAAATTAATTATTATTATTTAATTCATATATACTCTAGTGTCCCTAAAGTTATGGTTTTTCGTAACTCTTTTATTAATTTTTGTTTTCTATTCTTTTTATACTTTTGTTAAGTGCTACATTTCAGCCATTCACATGCTTTGAATCTGCATTAGGATCCAGAATCTGGCAATAACTTATTTATTGCACTCAGATTTAACGCGGGCTCTGCATTTTCAAATGCAATTTTTAGGTAAGTTACCTCTATTTTGTAATGGATTTAGATATTCCTATCCATATTACTTTCAATAGGTTTTTGCTCAATATTATTTACATAAAGGGGGAAGGTTGGCTGCCCAAAAAGCATGTTCAACCCCACTTTTATATAATTTATATATTAGCTGTCCTAAGTCAGCAATGTTTATAATACTGCAGCATCCAATTTATAATTTTTAATCTAGTGTCCTTCATTGTATGTTCTCTTTAATGTCTCTGTGTTTTTTTTTTCGAATGTGATTGGTGAATGTTTATCTTTTGTCTGTAGAGCAGTGCTTCTCAAACTTTCAACACTGGCGCCCCCCTTTTCAATCACAATTTTTATCGCGCCCCCTTTATGCACTAATAATGTACTGAATGCAATAATAATGCACTTTGACGCTAAAGCTACAATACGAGATCTTAATTATAAACCATACAAATTAATAACATAAGTATTAAATTTTGTATACGTTTCTTTTAAGCAAAAGAAAATTAAGTAATAGGGTAATTATTATGTTATTTTTCCTTTCTCTAATTTTAAAATTGAACATATTGCAAAATGCGGTGGCTGCTCAGAAGACAAAATATAGATATCAGCTAAATACAGAAAAAGAACTTACGAGGGTCAATTTCTAATCGTAAGCATTTCTTATTAAAACTTTGCTTTGCAAGACAAGCCCATGGAAGTCGTTAAAACTTATTAAACTTATTCTTAATTTAGTATTAATTAATTAATTATAAAATACTCTGTGCAGCACTGATACATTAAAAGTATACCGGCTGAAGTGCCCGCTCTTTGCACGAGTTTATTTATAAGAAAATAAAACATTATGGATATAATAGCTGGATTGTAAGGAGAGTAAAGCCAAGTGCCCGACAATGTTTACAAAAACGTAAAATGATTGCTCAAATTTTCATTAGTTTTAAGCGAATTGTAGTTTTAAGCCTCATAGAATTAGCATTTATAATTGATGTTAAAGAATGAACAATATTATAAAATTCCGATGAAGAATAATTGTATTATTTTTAATATTTTTAAAGCAAAAAGACTTCAATATGTTTTAACCCGAGAGCAGGCGCGCACTCGATACGGTCGAGCGGGGTTATTGAGTCAACCCAATCCTCTTTTTCTTTATAATTATTTTATTGTACATGATACAAATAGTGATTCCAGCGAATAATTTAATTAAGAGAAAGTAAACTTACCTACATTCAAGGACTTTTCAATTTTTCTTCGGTAACAAATAAACAGTTTTGTCAGAATTAACGATATCGTGTTCTGTGTGTCCCACGCGACCACTTCCGGGTAAAAATTGTATTCATTATGATAATATGTATGTTGCTGCTAAAAACAATTGTGTAAAACGTTTTTCGTTATGCTTTACATGTTTGAGATATGTTTATATGTATCATAAAACTCCTTTGCATGGAAAAAAGAGCAACAGAGAAAAATACGTTACTTACAACTTCCCTAAATGAGAAGCAAACAAAATAAAGGGGTCACAACTAACTGCACCAATAACTTAGGTCAAACAGATTATCAGCAAAAACATATTACAGCTATAATGTGCAGTATTTCAAAAATAATCACAGTGATGAATTTTTTATGTTCCTAAATTTTTTCGATTCTGGGTCTAGGATTTGTTTTTTCTCTGAAAGAGCAGTATGTTAGGATTAAAAAGAAGAAGTAATAAAAAATCTCTCATCACGGGATTACAGCAAATCAAATAAATCTTTTTTTATTTGGTTATAGCATCAAAGATAGCTAATTAGGTATTGAAGACGTTTTTATTTTTAATGACTTAATATCGCGAGCCTATAAATTATATCAGAGTAAAAGTGTATTCTTTATTATGTCTGAAAGTATTTTGTATGAATTCATTCCAGTAAATTAAATATTTTTTAAATCTTTTATTTTCGATATGCTCACGGCCCCCTTGTAAGGTTATCGCGCCTCCCCAGGGGGGCGCGCCCCACAGTTTGAGAAACACTTCTGTAGAGAATTAAACTATATATATATATATATGTAATGTCAGGTTTGAAAAGTTTAGCTTCAAAATTAATTAAGTAGTAAACGAAAATAGAGCAAACTCTTTACCATCACGTAAATGTTTGTGGGTAAATAAGCCTATTTAAAGGTGGAGTGAGCACTAACTAAAAACGCATAATCGAAAAGGCTTAGCTGGTGACTCCTCGCCGAATTGTTGTCTATTGTTCTATTCAGTTGCGTGTCAAAGGGTCGCAATGTTGGATTTTATATGATTGAAGCAAAATAAAGACGTTATTATAGAGTTGGTGCCCTCCTCACACACACATTTTACCAGCAGACCTTGGGCCTGTCATATATATACATGCGGCAGAATCACAACATTAAGTGCAAAATCGAAAGTGGTTGTGCTTGCAATTTTCCGTTTTCCTTTCTATGTAGGGTGCTGGACTATTATTTTTGTTTGTTACTATTTATTCATTAATTAAATTAAATTGATTTATTCCAATAAAATAGTATAGTAAAAAAATCACATTTTCAGGAATTAGGCAGTCCCAGGGGGATTCGAGCCCACGAGGTGTGTATTAGAAGCCCAACGAGCGATTTTCCTTTTTATATATGGTGTAAGACTACTACTTTTATTTTTCAGTATTTATTCATAATATATAAATTAATATTCAAAAAAACTGTATTAACATCAAGTGGCATCCACTACAAGTTTTAAAAATATGATTGAACTTCAGTGGATGAATAAAAAGTATTTTATCAGCGATTTAAAATTTGAACAAGATATATAAATAGATATATATAAGGAGGGTGTGAACTAATAGTAGAAATTGAAAAACGTTTTGTACTTGCTTTTCCATTTGCCAAATTTAGATAGAATTTAAAATCTGGTAATTGGGTAAAAATGTAATTGACTCAATATTACACTCTTATCTGACGAAGGATTTTAATTTTCTTTTTTAAAAATTAGGATTCTCTTGAGATTAGAAAGTCACCTATATTTGAAAGTCCAGCGAGCAATTTCTTACATTTTTGACAAAATTTCTTTAAACTAAGTCAAAAATAACTTGGCTAAATTATTTTATTAAAAATAAGTTTGTAGTTTGTAAAGTTTGATATAATTAAAAAATGATATTGAAATTTGTTTTAAATCATTTAAATATAATGTTAACAAATAACCAAATTGCAATTAACATTAAGACGTACTGTGAGCAATCTACGTAGAGTAGTTGTCTCACAAAGAACATCACAACACAACAAATTGAAATGTCACATCAAACTTACTTCATACATTCTTAGTTATTGCGCTTCTAACAAAAGAACTTTGCCGTGTAACATAAAAATTGATTGTTCACTTAAGTCATAATAAGTTCATATATTAAATCAACCTTTATTCTTAGATTTTTCCTCAAGACATGCCTTGCAAGAATGATCTTTTCATTTTCATTTACAAGCTAATTTGCTACAAAAAATAATCTTTTCCGCTAATTTCTACATTTAAGACCGCTGGAAGTGCACTAATGGATTTTTTTCATGCATCTGCTACCTCATACTTTTATTTGGAGTTACATTAATTCAATTATTATTCGAACTGTATTTGCAAAAAACCAGTATACAGCGAGTGATGTGTTCTTAGAATAAGAAAATGACTAAGTAAATTTTTAATTATTTCTTAATTAACTCCTTTTTTTTCTTCTTAGTTACATTATTTTTATGAACGCAGCTTCTGATAATTTCGAATTTTTCACTATAACATATTAATTAATACGTCTATTGTATTAGATATTTCTTTAATGATAAATTATTGACGAATTTATTAATGATTTTTAGAAATGTTGCTTAACTAAGACAAATTGGATCTAATCTTATAATTATTGCTTATTTGCTGTATTATAATAATCTGAAAAATTTACCATTTTTTTTTCTGACAGAGTAAAATTTTGAATTGGTTTGATTTTTCAAGTCATTTCATTCTTTTATTTTTTTTTCTTTATATATTAAATGCGTGAAACAATACATACATTTGTGACAGGCTCTATCCGCGTCCTTCTGATTATCAAATCCTCTTGGAAAATCTTTGGTCCTTAAAAACTATTTTATTTGCAACGCACCCTCTAAAGAAGAGATCGTGATTATGTAAATTAGGTCTGTTATATATAGTTTAAGCTATCAAGCTAGAGAGAGATAGGATAATTTGCTGGCGGAACAGTGATTAATAAAATTTATAGTATAACGCAAATATTTGATAATTGTAATAATTAAGGTGACGATTTGTCACTAGAGTGTGAATAGAGATTAGAGAGATAGCTAAGAAGGTAGTACGTATTCGAACCTGAAGTACAAGTGTGACGAATCTATACGGAACTTTATCACTAACCTTCTGAGTCGACCTTTTTAGGGAAATTTAATTCCCTACCTATTTCCAATCAACTCCAAAAAGCGGACAGGATTCCTTGTTATGCAGATTAGATTAAGTATTTAAGTCAAACGAAATAGTAAAGTTGGAGCAGTAGGAGATAGAGATTGAAGCAGAAAGTTATCGTGGATTTAAATTGAAGATTTCTTGTTAGAGATATTTAATCTCAAGAATTGAGATTCCGAGTGGTAACTATTGATTTGTATTTAAAGTCTCATTAAAGTTTTAGGAGTGAGATTAAAGTTAAATGTTCAATAAGAACATTATTAAATATAATTCTGGGATCTCTTATCGTGGTAATCTCTGTGTGATCGTTATTTAATGTTTAATTAATGAGATCATTAATTAAGTTAATTTAAAGGATATTATCTTTAAAACCTCATAATACTATTTAAATAAATTTGTTAATAAGTCTTTGATTCTATTTGGATAAGATAACCAAATAAAGAAAGTTGTTTATAAAAATGGCTACTGGTTCTTACATGACTCCTATTTATTCTCGTTCTCAAAGTGAGATCCTAGGAGACCTTCACACAAGTGCTGGTATTTAAAGTCTTCTCATACTTCGCCTACCTTGTCAATTGCCTCCATATAGCTTTAATTGGGTGCATCTCTTAGTTTTGATTGATTGAACTTGTGTTGTTTGTGTTATAAATAAATTAGCTAATTTTGAACATGACTTCCGTTCTCCCTTTTCTTTCACATCTCTAGGCGTGGATCTGAAATCCTTACACATTGAATTTAATACTGTTTAGGCTATTTATAAATGATTCAAATAAAAGTAAATAAGAACGGAATTTCTTAAATATTTATAGTTTTTAATAATCCCTACCAGAGAGACAAAAATGACTTATTCAAACGTTAAAGATAAAAGAAATCAGGTATTCGAAGCCTCGAAAGATGGATGCTGGAGTATGGGAAGCTATGCTGTCTGAGTAGCACTTAAATTTATATATATATATATATATAACAGTGGGGTTCAAACAGTTTTGTAGCTAACAAAACGTGCCCTTTTCTGTTAAATATACTGAGTGAAATCCTATTGAAAATAATGGTTAGAAATTATAAATCCGTTATTAGAAACCCTTCTTATATATAAATTCCTGTTCTGTTTATTTTC
This sequence comes from Trichonephila clavipes, assembly GCA_019973935.1. Taxonomy (NCBI): domain Eukaryota; kingdom Metazoa; phylum Arthropoda; class Arachnida; order Araneae; family Nephilidae; genus Trichonephila; species Trichonephila clavipes. The sequence continues at coordinate 314,120 of BMAU01002603.1, read as the reverse complement.
CATGTTTTGTTTATTTCCAGAAAAGAAATCTTTTCGTGATAAACGACTTTCATTTCGGGTTAAGAAGAAAAAATGCATGAAAATACTTAGTAATCTGTCTGGATTGCAGTTGTTAGACATTTAAAAAGTAAAACCATTCGAAATATTTTCCGGATCCAAATTTTTATGATCTCCTTGTGTTGTTTTTCCAATCCCGTTCCATGATCTCAATGAAAGTAAACACACCGATTCGAACCCGATCTTTTTGCAAGTTTCGTGATTTGTGGTTGGCAGCAACTGCAATGCAAATCGAGTGACTATTTAAACTCGGCTCATGTTAGTTTTTCAGGAGGGAAGGAGAAAAAGAAATATAAGAAGTGTGTGAGTGTTTTAACTCTTAGAGGGAGTAGCGGCCGGTTGGCAATGCAACTGTATGTTGCATCACCATTTTCAGATTATAAATTCATTTTACAATATTAGACTGTAAGAAGAGATGGTTCGAATCGGATGTCTGGTAATGTTGGTTTTTGAACTTATTGTTTTTTTATCGCTCCAGTAACGAGCACATTGACTTTATCATTGATTATTAAAAGCCAATTTTAAGAAACTGCTTTCGTCTTCATCCCTCCTCGACACAAAAATTTCACTGCTTGCTTTGCCAAAATTTCGGTTAGTTTACCAATAAGTGTAACAAATTTGGTTATGGGCCCAGTCCATGTAATGTGTCGAGACAGGCTAAGCAGTTGAACCAGGCCATGAACTTTGTCTATTTAAATACTGTTCCAGTCTAGAACTATTTTTTATGAACTCTGTTGCTAGTACACTAAATCGAGTAACAGGTATGGAGTTTAACAACCAGATATCAGGGTTGACTCAAAATAACTGGAACACATGGAAGCATGATATGCAAGTACTCTTAATGCATTATGGTTGCTGGCAGTTTATAATACAGACCAATCCAGAGCAACCTGATGAAGAGGCAACATACATGGAAAAATTAGATCTACAACTTCGTAAGGATAGATGTTATACGTTGATCTATATACTAACATCAGTTCAGATTTGAAAAATCTGATAACGGAAACAACTGACGGAGTAGCGGCATGGAAGATATTAAAAGATCACTTCGAACCAGTCACAAGAGCAAGAATAATCCAGCTTTTAGATCATTTTTGGAACAAAATACCAACCAGGGGAAGATGTTGGAATCTTCATATCTCGTGTAAATACAGCGGCAACCAGACTACAAGAAGCGGGTCATAAATTGGACGACCTGTACATAGGATTTCAATTAATAAGGTGGCTTCCTCAGGAATTCCAGTCTACCGTGCAACAAATCTACAGATGGAAGGAAGAGGACTTCAGAGTTGTCAAAATTGAAGCAGAGCTGATATTAGAAGCCAATCGTCTTCAGTTGATGAAACAAGATTTGGAGAAAGCGGAGAATGCTTACTTGAGCAGTTTCACTTCGAAGAAGTCGAAGACGTTACCTGGTGCTACGGCTGCAGCTCATGGAGATCCAAATGGCAAGAATGATTACCAAAAGAAAGGTGGTAAGGTATTTAACTGTAAAACTATTAAAAATGTTAAACAATCTATTAAGACTATAGGTCCGTGTTATGTATGTAATAAGTACGGGCATCTTAAAGTAAACTGTAAAGAGAAAAAGTCTCTACAAAAATCTCCTTCAACTGTAAATGAAACTTTTAACACAGAGTTTAATATAAATTTAAGATTTTGTGAAGCTGAATGTAGTCTTTTAGAACTAGATAAACAACTCGTAACTAGTTGTATCTTATTTGAGGAAAACTCTGATAAAGGTGTTTGGGTAATAGATACTGCTGCCACGAGTCATTTTTGTAATGACAAGAGTTTATTTTTAGATCTTAAACCGATAACTAACATGAAAATGTCGTTAGCAACGGAGGATAAAAGTTGTTCCGTAGAAGGAATTAGATTTCGGGTAAAATATAAGGGGAGTTTTCATGAAATAACTTTGTCTGATGTTTTATTTAATCCTAAGTTGAGGAGAAATTTGTTATCCGGTTCCAGATTAGAAAGTAAAGGTGCGCATTTTGTGGGTACTAAAGGTAAAATTAATGTTTTTAATAAAGACTGGATAAAATTGTTCTCGGCGACACGCCATGAAAATTTGTATTTTTTTTTTAAGCCGGATCATTATATTATACCAAAGAGTAAAGAAATTAGTTTTTTTAGTGATGTAACCGCTAAAACAAAAAACGGATCAATAGAAATATGGCATCAAAGCTTTTGTCATGTTAATAACGATTATTTGGTAAAAACTAGTAAAAATGATAGCGTAAAAGGTCTCCCACGCTTAACTGATAATGGTAAGACTCATTGTATACCGTGTAAATTAGCAAAGTTCAAGAGAGTTTCATTCAAAAAGACGGGGGCCGTAAGATCAAAACGTCCATTGGAATTGTTGCATATGGACCTCTGTGGTCCAATGCCAACTGAAAGCCAAGGCGGTAATAAATATTTCTTGAGTATAATTTGACGATTATTCAAGAAAGGTGACTGTATTTCCCATCCGAAATAAATCTGACGTATTTCATACGTTTATAAGATTTCAGAAACGAGCAGAACGTTTTCTAAGTAAAAAGGTAATAGCAGTTAGAACTGATGGCGGACTATAATTTTGTAATAAGGATATGGATAATTTCTTGACAGAATTGGGTATAAAGCATGAGGTAACAAATTCATATACGCCAGAAATGAATGGGGTCGCGGAGAGATTCAATTTAACCGCTCTAGATGGCATCAAAACATTGCTTAAGTCTAGTGAAGTTCCCCATAAGTTTTGGGGAGAAGCATTACTTTGTTTCACTTATGCCTGGAATCGAATTTGTCACAAAGGCAGTAACAAAACGCCTTTCGAAAAATATTCAGGTAGAAAACCATCGGTATTTCATCTAATACCTTTTGGATGTTTGGCATATGCTGGTGTGCCAAAACAAATTTGAAAAAAATTCGATATTCGTGCGAAAATGGGAATTATGATGGGATACGCACAACGTACTATGGGTTATAGAATATGGCTGATAGAGGAAAATAAATTAGTCGAGACTATTAATGTAAGATATATATTCGATGAAAATAAGAGGGGAATTAATTTTAGACAAAAAGTTAATAGTAACCTTGGATATATAATTTAAACCTTCCTGATTATTATGATGATGAGGATGATTTTGATAGAATAAAAGATTCATTGACGAGTCGTTTAGTTTCAAAGACAAGTACAGAAACTCCCTCAACATCTGAAAAACCAGATGTATCTTCCGATAATCATAGCTTGATCCCATGTACAGAGGTTAAGGGAACAGGGACATCATATACTTTCAAATAATCGATTTTTCAATTTTATTTCTAAAAAATAGTGCTTATTTTTCTGAATCTAAAAATGTATAATACTTATATGTTTGTTAATAAAATAGCCCTAAAATATGAAAATAAAAATGTAAATAAATAACCACGCCCCTTTTGACACGCCCCTTTGAACTTTAAATATGTAGTTTCCCCTGTGTTTTATCTATATTAACTTTTGATTGTTTTTTTCGTTTGAATGTTAACCCGCTACTTTTTAGCCACGCTTTGTGCGTGAGCTATTGTTCCAAGCTGTGTGACAAAATTTCTTACTTTAAATTTCGGTTTATGGCAATGTTTTGAACCGAGTTCGTCTATTCCGAAGTTTCTTGTGGCATACAACTACTTAATTTTACATTAATTTTCGTAAGAAATGTTTATTTTTTACTTATAATTATTAATATTCATAAGATTTTAAAAAGTATCTTAACTTTTTAAACGAGTAATTATGCCAAGAATAAAAAATTTGGCAGATTGAAGTATAGTAGCAATCAACATAAAATGTCTAAATCGACTGAAGAATTGCTTTTGAATTCCCCGTGGAAAGTGCTTCTAGGAGAAAATTAAAATACCGGATTTACTAAAAGAACAAGATTCTCAAAATGTAAACATAATCGTTGAACTGGATTTATTATCTTCCCTTATGAAAATCTCTTATGTTGTAAATATTGCTGTTCTTCAGAGAAAATTGAGCTGAGAGAAGATTTAAAAGTCGTAGAGGTTTAGCTGTGAGTTTGGAAATAATTTGTCACAACTGTGAAGAATCGACGAGTACAATGTCATCAAAAATATCAAATAAATGTTATGATGTTAACCTAAGATTGACATATGGAATGAGAGCTATTGGAAAGGTGGAGCTGCTGCTCGAATATTCTGTGGGCTCATGAATTTGCCTCCACCACCTGCAAAGTTTGAACGCCATAATTCTTTGTTTTTAAATGTTTTAAAAACAATTAGTGAAGACTCGATGAATGCAGCTGTTCACGAAGCAGTCATAGCGAATGATAATAATTCAAATATAGCTGTGGCTGTGGATGGCACATGGCATAAAAGAGGCTATTCTTCATTGAACGGAGTTGTATGTGCTACGTCTGTTGAGAACGGAAAGGTTATCGACTTTGAAGCTCTCACAAAATATTGTTCTTCATGTAAGGGTAAAAAAAAAACCATGTGAAAATTGTGCTAAAAATTACGAAGGATTCAGTGGGGAATGGAATGTCGGGGGGTATTAAGTATATTTCAGCGATCTGAAACATCACGAAAAGCATGTTATACGCAGTATCTTGGTGATGGGGACTCAAAAGGATTTCTTACTATAAAAGAAGCAAAAGTATATGGCGACACAGAAGTTGAAAAATTAGAATGTGTTGGCCATGTGCAAAAGCGTATGGGCACAAGGCTGAGAAACATTCTAAAAATGAGCAAAGGCATTAAGCTATCAGATGGGAAAAAATATTTCGGGACGTGGACGGCTAACGCTTAAAGAAGTGGACTCAATCCAACATTATTATGGGCTAGCAATCCGTAAAAATTTGTCATCTGTGGAGGACGTGAAAAGAGCCATATGGGCTATTTATTTTCATAAATCCATGGTACTGAGGATAATCCTCAACAAGCTTTGTGTCCTCTTGGTGAGGATAGCTGGTGCGGTTATAACCGTAGCATTGTTACGGGGGAATTTTATATTCACAAGCATTCTTTACCCCAGTCAATTTTATTGAAAGTGAAAAAGTGTTTCGGGATCTCACAGAGAAGGACTTATTGAAAAAAGTGCCTTCATGGAAGAACACAAAATCCCAATGAAAGTTTTAACAAATGTATTTGGGAGCGAATTCCTAAAACAGTTTTTGTTGGCATTGAAACTTTGAAATTTGGGTTATGGATGCTGTAATTTGTTTTAATGATGGATATGTAAGTAGGATAAAAGTCTTTGAAGCTCTGGGCATTAAATCAGGATACAACACGGAACGTGCCTACTTATAATTGATAACAAACGAATTTTTTGAGGCTGAACATATAGTAAATAAAAGTGTCATTGGAAGCCAGAAATAAAAGAAGGTCTTTAAAAAGGAAAATGGATAAACAGAATTTAGATGAAGAAAATGAATACCAATCAGGGAAATATTAATCAAATCTATAATGTAAGGAGAAATTTTTGTTAAGTTTTTATTATATTTTCTCGAATGTTTAATATTTTTAAATTTAGGTACACTTTAAAAAACTATTGTAGCATATTGTTTGAAACCTTTATATATCTAAACAGGATACATGTGCATACAGTGAACAAAATATCTTTTTTAGTATGTGTCTAATTTTTTTTGAAAATTAGATTTTATATGTAAAAAAACAAAATTAAGATTTTCATAATTTTAAGGTTTTATGATTATTTTTAAGAAATTATGCAATTATATAAATATAATTAGTTAAAAAACAGATTCATTATGTTTAATATGTTACTTTATATATATTTGTAAATTTTTTGTATATTCAAAGAATATTTTTGTAAGAAATGGTACCTATACATGAAAATATGTATTACAAGATCTCGAAAATTATGTTCATGTTAACTAAAACAAAGGGAAAAAAAACATATGAATTTAAAATTACTTTTTGTAACTCTAGAAAATGGTTAAGGATTATTATTAGTCATATAAAAATAGGCAAAGGAAATACTAATTAAGTGTATAATATGTGAAAAAATTGTTTTTTTTAGTTTTCACTTTCTCAAAAGCATATTTTTTGCATTTAGGTACATTTTTAAAAAACTATTGCACTGTATGATTCCTGATTTTTATACTTCTATACAAGATGCCTATGCATATAGTGAACCTAATTTTTTTTTTCCTATTAAAAAATAGTGCCTAATTTTTTAAAAATTGTTTCATGCATAAAAAAAGCAGAAAAATAAAAAAATTTCAAATTTCAAAGTTTCATAATTTTTTTTAAAGAAACTATACTAAAATTTTACTAAAAAAGGGTTTCACTGTATTTTATGTATTGTTTTATATATGTGTAAAAAATATTTTGCATAAAAAAAAGGATACTTTTTTTAAAAAATGGTACCTAAACATAAGTATATATTACGAGTTCTCAAAATTATGTATTACTTTAATTAAGTAGTAAAAAAACTTTTGGACTAAAAAGTTATTTTTTGTAGTTCTAGAATAATTAAATTATCCTTATTATAGACATAAAAAAATCTAAGCTCTATTGGAAATTTTTAAATGATATATGTCTCATAAACAAAGGGTCTTAATTTTGGCATTTTACTCTTTCGAGCATGTCCTGGTTCCCTTAAGTGGATTCGAAATATAGGTAGGAAAGTAACTGGATCTAACGTATATTATAGTATAGAAGGGGAAGCAATCCGATTGAAATCTTTTAACGAAATAGAGAGATACTGTAAGAGGCATAATATTGAGTATGATCCTAGTTTACTTAATTTTAGAAAAAAATAATACCGAATCCCAGGGATTTTCAGATTTGTCAGAGCAACAAGAAGCTCTTATGGTTGAAGTAACTATTCCTAACTGTTACAAACAGGCAATAAGATCCAGAGACGCATCTAAATGGCATGATGCAATGGATAAAAAAAATTAACGTACTGATGGAACGTAAAGTTTGGGATTTAGTTGATCATCCGGATAATATAAAAATTTTAGAAAACCGTTGGGTTTATACCATTAAATATGATGAAAATAATAAAATTGTTAGATACAAGGGGCCCGCTTAGTTGCGCGAGGTAACACACAATTACGAGGCGAGTCATTTGACGAGGTATTTAGTCCAGTTATTAACTTTACTATTGTAAGATTATTTTTCACTATCTGTGTATGTTTGTGGAAATGGACGCATATTCAAGTAGATATCACTAATGCTTATTTATATGCTAACTTAGATACTGTAATCTACATGAAGCAACCAACTGGATATGAAATTGATAATAACAAAGTGTGTAAGTTACGTAAAGCAATATATGGACTCCACCAGAGTGGACGCCAGTGGTTTTTGGAATTAGAAAATAAATTAATTAAAATAAAATTTTAGAAGTTAGAGTGGGTTAATTGTGTATATATGTTTGAAGATAATGTAATTTTATTATTTTATGTAGATGACATGATTATATTTGGAAAAGAAATGGAAAACGTAAATTTTGTATTACAATTATTGCAGAAAAATTTTGATTTAAAAATTATGGGTAAAACAAAGAAATTATTAGGAATAGAATTTGAAGAAATAGGTAATAGTCTGTTGATACATCAGAGATCGTACATTCGAAGGTTATGTGAAATTTACGAAAAATATAAATATCCCGTAAGTTCATTACCTATATCAAAAGGTCAAGCTCTTTCCAAATTAGATTCACCCAAAACTAGCGAAGAAATTTTAACAGTTTCTTATAGAAATTTAATAGGATCTTTGTCATTTATTGCTATACGCACAAGACCCGATATTATGTATGCAGTAAATGTATTATCTCAATTCCAAGCAAACCCGGGAATAAAACATTGGAATGCTTATTGAGATTATTAGGTTATTTAAAATACACTCAAGAATATAAATTAGAACTTTCAAAAGTTAAATCATTAAAACTAAGATGTTATTCAGACTCAGATTTTGCTACAAATAGGGATGATCGAGTGTCGATGGGAGGGTTCATAACTTTTTTAGATGAAACTCCAATTTCATGGCGAACTTTCAAGCAAAAATCCGTTAGTCTGTCGACCATGGAAGCTGAGTATGTTAATATAACAGAAGCAGCTAAGGAATTCATTTGGCTAAAGAATGTAATTAATAATAAAAGTTTAAATTTGGAATTAAGTGAAAATGTAATGTTTTGTGATAATCACACTGCTATAAGTTTTTTTTCAAAGTCACTGGTAGAAAATTATAGAACAAAACATATCGATATTCGTTATCATTTTCTAAGGCATTTGATATACGACAAGGTTTTCCAAATTAAATATATAGGTACCAAAAATAATTTGGCGGACATTTTTACCAAACCCATGGTAAAGAAAAAATTGTTAGAATTTTGTAGAAAATTATTTCTTTTTAGAGAATAAGAATTTGTGTTTCTTTAAGATTAAAATATTAGTTTGTTTATTACAATAAAGATTGTGAATAAAATGTATTTTTTTGTGTTAAATTGTGTAACATGTAATTATAGAATAAAATTAATTTACTGATTTGTAAGAAATAATGGTACGAAATTGGAAAAAGGGAGCCGATTGTTAGACATTTAAAAAGTAAAACCATTCGAAATATTTTCCGGATCCAAATTTTTATGATCTCCTTGTGTTGTTTTTCCAATCCCGTTCCATGATCTCAATGAAAGTAAACACACCGATTCGAACCCGATCTTTTTGCAAGTTTCGTGATTTGTGGTTGGCAGCAACTGCAATGCAAATCGAGTGACTATTTAAACTCGGCTCATGTTAGTTTTTCAGGAGGGAAGGAGAAAAAGAAATATAAGAAGTGTGTGAGTGTTTTAACTCTTAGAGGGAGTAGCGGCCGGTTGGCAATGCAACTGTATGTTGCATCACCATTTTCAGATTATAAATTCATTTTACAATATTAGACTGTAAGAAGAGACGGTTCGAATCGGATGTCTGGTAATGTTGGTTTTTGAACTTATTGTTTTTTTTATCGCTCCAGTAACGAGCACATTGACTTTATCATTGATTATTAAAAGCCAATTTTAAGAAGCTGCTTTCGTCTTCATGCCTCCTCGACACAAAAATTCCACTGCTTGCTTTGCCAAAATTTGGGTTAGTTTACCAATAAGTGTAACAGCAGTATTATTTTGTTTTAAGCGTTTTCGCGTTAAACGCATTTCATTCTATAAATATATAAGGTAATTCGTGGGTAAGACGCCACATTTAAGGGTTTTCGATTACTACATTGAAAATTGAAATGACAAGACCATGAAAAAAGTTCACTTTATGTTTTCTATATTTAATTAGTTATTGTCAGTGCTTCTCAAACTTTCAACATTCGCGACCCAATATTCAATCCTAATTTTCATCGCGCTCTCCTCCATACAATAACAATGGATAGAATTCAATACTATAATTTGATGCTAAATTACGATTACGATTTAAACTTTTAAGTGCCGCCGGCGAATATAAACGTCTCGCTCAGCCAAAGCGTTAATTTCCCCGCACGTATAAAAACGTCTTACCGAAATAAGACCTTTTCTGGGCTCTGCTATCCATAAAATTATTCCGAAGTCTTTGGAATGCAATAAAAGGACCTTAGGGGGACTTGGCACCCTTTGAGCAAACTTCTTTATTTACGTATTTAAAAATTATATTTTAACATTTTATACAATGTTTCTATTCAAGAAAATGTTACCAGATGAAAATTTTCATATATTATTCACATAATTGTAAAAATTTAAATTTTTTGAAGAAAATTGGGAAAATTTTGAAATCCTACTCCTTTTGTAAAAATTATTTTTTGACCTGAATTTTTTTTATAATATTCTTATGGATGTTCTTAACAACTTTAGTGATCTATTTTAGAATAACTTCATTCGTTTTCGAGAAAAAAAATAAAATGTTGATATACAGGCTAAAAATCGATGAAAAAGCCAACATGACTTACATTTTATTTTTTTTTAAGAAAAGTATTTAGTTTATAGCAAAACGGATCCCTAGTTTTATTACATGCTTTATTCTTAACACGCAGGAAAAAAATTGAAGTGATTGGTAAATAATTGTCGAAGGAGTAGCATTTTGAATGCACTAAGGTTTCGAAAAACACAAACTGAGAAAAACCACTTTAAAGTTTATAATTCTGAAAAAATAATTATTGTAAGCTTAATTGAATTTAAAATACCACTTTAAGATATTACTTGTACGTTTTTCTTTAAAATAATTGCATTTTCATATGTTTTCAACCCACACATTTTTATAAATGATCAACTTTTAGAGAGTACTAATTGCACAAGAAAACTCAAGAAAAATTTAAAAAAAGTTTTTTTCTGTCACGACAGAAATTTTAGCTGTTTTTCTTATAATATTAAAGTATTACATTTGTATGAAAAATATATCAGGAAGAAGAACCGAAATTATAAAATTATTAATATAAAATGCCTTAATTCAAAAATTTTACATGCACACATTTCACAAGGAAGAAAAATTACATTATTGTATTGCCTCGGAAATATTCTGCTTTTAATACTACGCGTTCTTTTTTATAGTTATTATTTCTATTTATAAAATAGATTTTTTTTATCATAACGCATTTTTTAGCTTTTTTTTCTAAAAGGGGTGTGGCTGAATTGCCTAATTTGTTTTCAAATGAAGTTTTATTCAACTTCTAACTTTCCGACATGCACAAGTGATATATCAATCGAAAGATAATAATGCAAAGAATAAAACTAAATGAAAATAAAAAAAACGACAGGTTTTTGATTTTTAGGGTACCAAGTCCCCTTAACAATGTTTGCGAAATATTTACTTATTTCGGATTATTTGCTTTTTTATTCCTTCCTCCTCCCCCAATACATCCCATACGCGCGCCTACGTGGCACGGGAAAGCGAATCGCGTGACTTTAAATCGCAGTTAATTCTAAATCGTACAAATTATCAAGATAAGTGATAATTTTTGTATATAATTTTATATATGAGAATCCCACGGGGTCACTGGTAGTTATTACACTTGTTCTTAACTTAGTTTTGTTAAATTAATTATAAAGTACACATTGCGTAGTACTGATGCATTTATAAGTGTAATACATCAAAGTAAATGTGAATTTTATTTTTTATTATGCCAGACCGTCTTTTGTTTGTTTACTTTCCGTAAATTAATAATTTTTTTAAAAAATAATCTTCAGTTTTCGACTTTTCAATATGCTCGTGCTCCCCTCGTAAAGTTATCATGCCCCCAAGGGGGCATACCCCACAGTTTGAGAAACGCTGGGTTATGTATACAAGTTAATTCTCTTAGTATGAAAAACAATAAGAAGTTTAATGTTAAAAAAATTCATTTAATTGTGGCATCTCCCCCCATATATGGGGGAAGATGCAACCCATCATGAAGTGAGTTGCAACAACACTACAGTAAATAAAAAAAATAAGACAAACATTACCAAATTAAATTTGAAATAACAAAAACTATAGAAAAACGAAAAAAATTAAATTCTTTCACAATTAGTTGACTAAAAACGAATTTTACTGCTGAATGGTCTACAGCAAGCTGAAGTAGTAGTCGACTTCAGCTCTGCACATCCGCATCCTATGCCATCCTCATAGCCTAATTATTAATTGTAATTATATTGTATACGATAATGTATAGTGTTATAAAATGAAATAAAAAGTTCAAAGTTCGTTAGATTTATTTCTGAACCATGAGGCGTCTTCCTCCAAGAACGGGGATGCCCCACACGTTTATTTCCTTATTGCTGCAGTGTTGTGTCCGTTTCTACATGCCTCGTATGTGTAATATTAGGCGTAACTCACTTATATTGCAAATATCTTATTTAAAGTAACAAGTACGTTTATAAACTTTAAACATAAGGAACGTAATATTATAAAAGTTGTACTCGCCATTTTAAATGCTCAGAAGATCGAAAAATAAGCCCTATTAAAGACGATTAATTCAGTTAAATTCACAAGCCACACCCAATGTATGACCAGATTCTTCTCACAAGTGGCTCAAAATTGCCATCTATCGACCTAGATAGGGCTTTTTGCAAATAAACTAAGCACATACTATATCTTAATGAAATTAATAATCTAAATTGGAAAAAAAGTTAATATAACATTGAAATATATTTGTTATGAATTTTTACTTGGACAGCTGTATTTCAAGCAATTATTGCAGAATTTTAATAAAAACTTTTTTAAATACATTATCAGTAACTAATTCACGAATTCGGCGATTCTCAAACTGAGAGGACCCCCCCCAAGGGGGCGTGATAACCCTACTTGGGAGGACATCAAAAAATTGAAAATAAAAGATTATTTAAAAAAAATATTAATTTAATGAAAGGAAGCAAATCAAAAACTACATGCATACATCATAAAAAATTAAATATGGATTTACACTGATACAATACATATATAAATGTAAACAGGAAAAGAGTAACGTAATGCTTAAATGAGTGAGTGAGGGAATAACGTCGACTATTCAGCTACGCGAGAACTTTCGGAGACGGATCTCGTCCTTTTAAAACATGGTCAAGTAAACGTATTCTTTGTAAATTACTTAAAAGTAGCATATACAAAAATGTATTACTTATCTTGATTAATTTGTACGTTTTACAATTAAGGTTATATTGTAGCTTTATCGTCAACGAGCAACATTATTGCATTCAACACATTGTTAATATATGGGGGGGAGTGAAAATAATGATTGAAAATTGGGTCGAAAATATTGAAAGTATGAGAAACACTGGTCAACCGTCATCCTTAAAATGCATAAAATTGCCCATCACTCCAATCGGTTGATTCATGAATTAAATAACTTCACGTGAAAAAAGCAGCATTAGGAAAAAGGTTATAACATACATCCACTGGTCACATTCATTAGAATCTGAAATAAATTAGTGACTCCTCAAAAGAAGGTGGTACTTAAAGTTTGAAAGTCGAACTATTATTTGATTGGTTAAATTAATTGTACCGTATATCTCCAATCAGCGTTTTCAATAAAACAAACCAATAAAATTTAATTAATACTGTACATAAGGCGGTACGTTATAAATTAAAAGTGAACCTGTGACAATATTGGTTGAAATAATTGTGCCTTATATATATATATATATATATATATACATCCAATGAGAATTTGATTTTAATCTGAACACTAAAAGATCGTCTAAGAAAAGGCGGTACTTTAAAAATTAAACCAATCTACGGTGATATTGAATAAAATAATGGCATTTACCTCCAATCAACGCTTTGTTGTACAATTTTAGCAATAAAACTATTAAATCCCTGAAAGAAGGCAGTGTAATGGCCTAACTATGATTACATTGGTTAAATAAGTTATGGCTTACATCCAATCAAAATATGAGAAACAAAATTTTAATTGAGTAAAGAAGGCGGTACTTTAAAAATAAAAGTCAATACATGATATTGAATAAAATAATTGTGACCTGCGTCCCATCAAAGCTTTTTTGAGCAATAACAACAATAAAATAATTAAGTTATTGAAAGAAGGCGTTACCTTTAAAAGGAAAGGATTAATTATATATTGTCCCATTGGTTAACTTTACTCAGACTTTCAACCAATCAGAGGTTGCATTTGAATCTGAGCAATAAAATTTAATAAGTGTTTCTAAAGAAGGCGGTACTTTACAAATGTAACAGAATCTAGGGTTCCTTTGGTTAAATTAAGTACACATTTTATCCGATCAGATCTGCAATTGGTGTCGGTAATAAAATAAGTGTTATAAAGGATGCGGTATTTTAGAAATAAAAGCCTATATGTGGTGACATTTGAGATTTATTTCCAACCAACGCTTTTTGTTTAGCAATTTCTACAATAAAATTATGAAATTATTGAAAGAAGGTGGTACTTTGGAAGTAAAGGTCTAACTATAGTTACATTAGTTAAGTTTATTGATACGCGTGCCCAATTAGAGCTTTCATTAGAGTCAGAGCAAAAGAGTTTGAAATAATGCTCTAAAGAAGGCGGTACTTTAAAAATGAAAGGAAATCTAGGGTTTTCCATTGGTAAATTAAATGTGGATATTATCCTATCAGCATTGTCATTCGTTTCTGGACAAATAAAATTTAAATATATATATATATATATATATATATATATATATATATATATATATATATATATATATATATATATAAGGAACGCTTTAATTTAAAGTAAAAATCGATAAGTGTTTATATGTATTGATTTAAGCAATTGTGCGACTTATATTCAATGGATGTATTTTGTATGATCCGTTGGAGGCTGAACGAAAATTCTACACATATATTTGTTATGATGGTGGTGTACGTTGTTGAATGCGCACATTGAATTGTGCACTTTGTGTTGATTACGTGTCAAAATCTATAAAGATGTCCGCGCGCGCGCGCGTCATGTCATTTTTATTTAGCAAATTTTTATAGAAATCAGGCTTTTCTCCACAATTAATTTCATAGAGTATTTTACAATAGCATTTACAGATCAAAACATTTTTACATAAAGTCCTTATTGAACAAGCATTGAAAACTTTCTTTGCGTTTTGTATCTTGAGTACAATTTTGATTTTTCACTTGTTTTTTTTTTATCCTGATTTAAATTTCGAAAATGTTTCTTTTTTTTTCTAAAGGGGTATTGGTATTTTAATTGGTAGACCTTGTACATTTTCCATGACCTGAAATCTCTTTTAAGTGCGATACCAAATAGGTGGTATACCAATCACCACAGGTGATTATGACGCCCAATTTCCTACCCAGAGGGAGGCACCGGAGCTCTGGTGCTGCGAAACAGTACTAGAAATTTAATTTTGCCGAGAGCCCCCAAGCCGAATAGTTACTCAAAGGATATTTAACAATCCGCATAATCATACGGCATGGACACCGTCAATTGCTTACATCATGAAAATTCACCGACTTGGACCGAGGTTTAATCCACAAACTTGGGCATACAAGACCAGCACAAAAACACCCAGCCTCTTCATATAAAAAATATTACATTTATTATTTAATAAGATATCTATACTTGAATATTGATGTGATATATATCACAGTTGTATATCAATTTTATCTTATAATATTAATAACATCTAATAATAATAATATTTATTTAATTGAACAAAATAAGAAGATATTTATCACGATAATAATATCGAATGCGAAGATACTTGGTTGAATATTAGCTTACTTATGATATACATTGAAAATCCTGTTACGTCAGTCCTCTCAGTCACAAAACTGAGGACCGTGTTAAAACCGTGTTGAAGGATACTGCAAAACACATACACACATGTTATTACACATGTTAAACACAAAACACATACATTACATTTACATAAATATGTATATATGCATGTGTATTTAATAAAAATCAATAAAGCAAAGCCATTCACATGAAATTAATGAAATTTAATACAAAATTTAGCAACACAAAAAAGTTTACATATTTCCGTTTTCGTTTTCTGCTTTTGATCGATATCCTTAAGAAGCTCCATCTTCATTTTAAGTGAAGCAGAAGTTTGCTTTACCTCTGAGCTGTTTGCCATTGTGCTCGTAAAAAATTCTTCTGAAATAGAAAAAACGCGAAACGAACTCATTGACTTTTAATTACACTGCAATGTACTCGTCACAGAAGCCAACGGATGAAAGATGAGATGTTTTGTGTAGGGTTTGTAGAGATAGGGTGAAAGTAGCTTAAGTGAACAAAATTGCCTCGTATCACAGATTATCTCGAGGGAATTTCGAAGCCAAGTTATCCTCCTTTTTACGAAACATGTGAAATCGCCTCCTTTTCATTTCACATCTCCCTTATATCTCACCTGAGTGGCTGGTGTTTTCCGTATTTTGTTCAGTTCCAGGAGGTAAATTTTTGGGGTGTCAAGAGGGGGAAATAGCATGAAAATTTATGTTAGTTTGTCGAGGCTGTTGTATTATTTCGTCTCAAACGTTTTCGTATTAACCGATATTTCGCTTTAAATGTTTTCGTATTAAACGTATTTCACTGTGACATAAAATCCCAAATTCAGGTATACAAGCATAATTGATACATACATTGACTTTAAAACATCCCCATGCCTGTTTGGATCAAATAAAATTGGTATAGTTTTAATTAAGGTTGATTCTTAAAATTGTATATATATTCAAGCATGTATCTATCCATCCTTTAATCTATGGCTTGGGTCCCAGGACCTAGCTTGAAACTATGGCTTGGGTCACAGGACCTGTCTTGAAACTATGGCTTGGGTCTCAGGACCTGACTTGAAACTATGGCTTGGGTCTCAGGACCTGTCTTGAAACTATGAAACGGGGGGGATGAGTAAGTGAATATTTACCTCGCACTGTTCATCTACCCGAGGGCTTTCGGCGACGGATGTCGTTATTTTGAGCCATGGTTGAGGAGGACGACACCTTAGCTGACATTCCCCTCTCCTAACTACCATACCACACCATCGGGAGAACATTTGAGCTATCGATAGATTTAACGTGAATCTCTCCCCTATACGGCGAGTCTTTAGTGGTACTGGGTTGGAATTCGTGCCATACCAGCCACAAACCGATGTGAAACGATGGGGGGGGGGGGGATTGAACTGTTTGTTTTTCGGGAATCGATTCCCAAGTGGGGGTTACAGATTACATAGATTACAAAAGAAAATATGAGCAAATACTCTGAAATATCCTTCGTAAACACTGTCAAGCTCCTTTTCGTTTTGCATTCAAATAATTTACAATGATTTTAGGGATATCAATCAACATAAAAGATTGTACTTCGGCAAGACGTATATATACGTCCCAGATAATTAAGGCTTCGGATGAGCAAAGCGTTTATATACACCAGTGGCACTTAAGATGTTGAAATCGCGCTGTAGTTTTAGCGTCAAAGTACATTACTATTTAATTCAATACATTGTGGGGACATATGGCGGGAGGGGCGATGAAAATTATGATTGAATATTGGGTCACAAATATTGAAAGTTTGAGAAGTACTGGTATATATAAACTCAATTTTTTTAAGTTTATATTATATGCCCATGTGCCAGTTCCAATGCTCATATTTCTTTTCAGTAACGTAAAACTTTCAATAGATAATGAAACATAAAATGTTTAAATTGTTCAAACTTCTGAATCAAGAACAATAAGATTTATGACGTAAATAAAATAAAAATATTAGGAAAGAAAGGATAATACAGCTAATAAACTTAATGACAACCAATTCAACTCAGGAAAAAAAAAGAATCTCTTCCTTTTAAAATATTTCTTAGCTGAATGCATTACATTAAGTACAATGTTGCTGAAGCCTGCATTGATTCTGTTTGTGCCCGTTAACTTTTATTTAACAGGAAAGCTTTTTCAGGCAAATGAGGTTTCTATCTATTTAAGCAACGATGAAGAAAGCTTGGAAAAGAAACAGATAAATTTTTATTGAAGCTAGTTATCAACGCGACGCATAATTCTCTTTTATGTTTTGGAATAAAACCGTCGCTTTTATAGCGGAGATAATGCTGTAATGGAATAGTTCTAGCTTCATGCTGAAGAATTTATGTCACGAATTGTCGTTTTTAATCGCAAAAAATATAAATGAGGTGATTAATCAGAGATGTTTTATTTACTATAAAAAAGATGAAATGATAATGATATTAAAAGCTACGGAAATTCAAGATACGGTTTTGAAACTTCATTTAATTTAATCATTATCTTTATGGCAAATAGGTTTCTCTTTTGACGCTAGAACACGTTTGCCTAGCGATACAAAAATTGGAAAAAATTGGATACCGGAGCCTGTTTGCTTAATTTTCCTTACCTCATTTTTGCGGGGAGTTCGAAAACTTTTCCTGACTTCCAATCATTTTCTACAATGATTATACAGAAAAGGTTTTGTGGTTTTATGTTAATTAAGAAAGATTTTACAACTAATTATACGTAGAAGGCCCGCTGGTGTTGTTTCGACCCCAAGGCAATTTATCATTATAAAAAGCTGTCGTTCCACAAACGATAGTTGAATAAGTAGATACTATTAGCAAAATAAACTTCCAAAAGTCTTATCTCCCATTTATATTTGATCTTGAATGCAGTGGAAATAAGTCAGTTATACTAAAGTCGTTGTGTCTAAGTGTTCCGTTGTATATAGCATTTGCTTATCTGCTCATAAAAAAATTTCATTCGATGTTCGAAACGCATGTAGAGCAGATACCCTGCAAAAATGATTCGATGAAAATATTTAGCACTTATGAAACTGCTAATTTGTTGAGGGAATGTTATGAGAATGAATCGGATGGTATTTAGCTCCCTTGCTCGAATTTAGATTCTGATGAAGGCATAAGATTGAGTGAAAGTGATTGCGAAGAATCTGAAGAAAGCAGATGCAATTGATAATATTCCAGTAAATCCTAATATATATGTCACTAGGGATGGCACGGATTGAATACTGCGAAATAAACTCACTTCCAAACGTCAAGCACGAAGATGTAAAATGAAAAAAAAAATCAACAAATACTGCTTTGATTGACACAAAATTTGGCACTAAAGTAGCATATATATTTATACTTAAAACAAAATCAATAATTATATACAGAAACTAAAACAATATTAAAGTTTTGAAAGTTATCTCATAATGTCATACTGGAGACTTAAACAGAATTATACGTATAAAGTGAAAATAAACAACATAAAAGGAAAAAAAGGACATTAATAGGGTATGTGATCCCCCCTCATCTGTATGCAAAGTGAACACCTTCTGACCATGCTTTCAATTAGGTGGTCAACCACCGTAGAACTAAGCAATCGCCATTCTTCTTGTAGAACAATTTCCAGCTCAGTAAGAGTGGCTGGAGGTGGGAAACGTGAACATACAGCATGGCCGAGAGCATCCCAAAGATTTTCAATGGGATTAAGGTCTGGCGAATATGCTGGCCACGCCATACGCGCAATCCCTTCACTCTCCAGGTAGTCATCGACGATGTCAGCTCTTCGGGGTACAGTAGCTGCAGATATAGCCTTACCAATGGACGCTGTAACCATAGATGTCACACGTGTGGAGGTCACTCTTCGATTCCACTTGGATACAATAGCAATATATCGATATTTCGCGGGGGTTGTAGCCCTTGGGCGACCGCTTACGGGCCTTCGGACAACTGTCTGTGTGGTTTGGAATTGTTTCCATAAACGTGGAATTACATAATGATGAACGCCGAAGAAAAGAGCAACATCTGTGATCGACTGCCCTGCTTCAATGCGCCCCACAGCACGCCAGCGCTCAGAATCTTCCATTCGTTTTCTGGAAGTCAGAAACACGCATGTCTTGAAAACAAATTGTACGAAAGTTTTAAACACCTTCTATCAGCACTTGCAATCAACTTATGTAACCCTTCATAAAGCTGGCTACTTATAAGACTGCCCTTTTTGCATATTTCTTGACATGAAAGCACGTTTGGCTGTTACCTAACATTTTTGCATACTTCCATCTACCTCTGCAGTGAATTGCATCCTCTTCAATTCTGATTCCGGAAATCAGCATTTTCCTCTCCGTGCTTAACTTTTGGAAGTAAGTGTAGTAATGTTTCTGGGAGAGTTCGGACTCGAAATGTCTTGCGAAAAAGCAGTGGTCCAATAAGCTTCGGAAAACATAATGTCAACGTCAGTTTTTTATAATATAAAAGGTCATAATATATGAAAATTACATGAAATAATACTAAAAAGTCTTAAAACTAAATAGTAAAATTAATATTAGTCCTGCAATTATTCAGTTAAAACAATTATTTTATTAATTTTATATATCGCTGTGTCGAAACGACACTGGTGGACGTATAAGGGTAATCGAAATCCCGGACGTTCTTGTGTTAAAGTATCCAATTACCGTAAAATTGCCAATTTAGGCAGAAATTTTAAATGTTTTATGATTAATTTTTATAGACCAATTTATTAGGTTTAAAAAAATGCCTGATTTTCTGTTTTATTTTTACAACTACAAAAGTTTTAGTAACTGTAGTAGTAAAGTTTTCGTACAACTGTTTTAGTAAAAAAAGCAGGAGCTGTTTCTAGTACAATGTTACCATCATTTAAAAGTGTTTTCCGAAAAAGTTGAAACGAGAAAAGTATTGAAAAAGTTCTGAAGATATTTAACTAAAAAAAATTTTTGTGTGTGTTTTCACATATTTATATACTTTTAAAAAGAAATCACTCTATATTATTAATTTACCACCACTCACAAAATAATAAGAGGTATTTTCAAAGCAATTTCATGTAGTAACTCAATGTTTTACTTTACGAAAACACTAAAATCTCTTAATTTGAGGTCATTTAAAAAACAAGTTAATATAAAAAAAAAAAAAAAAAAACTTATGTCAATTCCTACTAAGATCAAAGAAAAATTTTATTTTAGATACTTTTTATTAAATAGTTACAATTAGTATAAATATGTATATACATAGGACAGAATCACAACATTAATTATCATTAAAGTATCGTATTGTCCTCCTAAACAATCGTGTCTATAAAATTTCAGTTCAACTGAAAGTTTTAAAACGTGAGAGAAAAAAACATTTTCAAGTTCTGACACAAGCCATTAAAAGGAGTGCTAAGTCACCAAAAATAATGCCCAGGTGGCTGTATTTGAAATTCTTTAAATAATTAGTTTTAATCAATTAATTTTTATTAATTATAATTAAATTACTGTATTGCCATCCAAAATAATCATGTATATAAAATTTCGGCTCAATTGAGCACATTTAAAATGTATTTTATGAACGATTGAAAATTCCACCAAGATAAATAAATCAATAAATATATAGAGAGTATGAGCTATATATATAATAGTAGGAATTGAACGAAAAATAGTACAGCATATCAAATTAAAAACCTGAAAATTCGTTTGTAATTTTTATTTCGGACGTTCTGGTGTTAATGCGCGTTGTACACCAATGTCATTGTCCTGAATCTCATGTTTGGCGATTATTTAGTGGACGCGGTAGCCGAGTGGTATAGGTATCGGATCGTGGCTTGCCTTGTCACGTGTTCGAGCCAAGGACCTCTAAAGACCCGCCGTGTAGGGCACAGCTCAGGTGTCGTCCAGGTCTCTTGGCCATGGTTCAAAATTACGTGGTCCGTCGCCAAAAGCCTACATGAAGCTGAACAGTGCGGCGTGAATATTCAATCAATCAATTGACAATTATTTAATTGGACTGCGTTTATGAGTCGCGATGCTAATAAACCAGAAATCGCAAACCGTCTATTGCAAGCTAGTAGGTCACGAGGACATTTTTGGTGTGGATCGCGTTAACACTTCTGGTAGCCTTTTATAGAGTTTGACGCTGAAGAGATCTTTTACTTATGATCACGAGCATTTTCATGTTCGAAAAGACAGTACCGCAAGGGAGTTGGTAATGATTTATTTTAAAAAAGATTTACAGTGAAATACGTTTAACGCGAAAACGCTTAAGTCGAAATATCGGCTAACACAAAATAATACAACGGTCCCGACAATCTAAAGAGTGTTTTTTTTCCAGGTATAGAAGTTTAAGTTGGCATTACTTTCCAAGATGGCGACCGATTTAGCAGCTGTCAAGTGATTTATTCTCAGTTTGGTTTGGCAATTCATCATGAATAGACTCACACCTGAACAGATTCGTCGAATGGGCCCAAAACGAGATTGCCGTTGTTCCCGATTTTCATAAGCGAATTTTGTTTAGCGATGAAGTGCACTTCTGGTTGAATGGCTACGTCAACAAACAAAACTGCCGCATTTGGAGTGAAGCTAATCCACAAGTGTATGTCGAAACACCGTTACATCCAGAAAAACTGACTGTTTGGTGCGCTTTATGGGCTGGTGGAATCATTGGTCCGTACTTCTTCAAAAACGATGAAGGCCACAACGTTACAGTCAATGGTGATCGGTATAGAGCCATGATTACTAACTTTTTCATTCCTGAATTGAACAATCATGATGTCCAGGATCTGTGGTTCCAACAAGACGGCGCAACATGTCACACAGCTGGTGCCACAATCGATTTATTGAAAGACACGTTTGGTGACCGCCTAATTTCACGTTTTGGACCTGTGAATCGGCCTCCAAGATCTTGTGATTTAACACCGCTAGACTATTTTCTGTGGGGCTATGTAAAGTCATTGGTCTATGCGGGTAAGCCACAAACGCTTGACCATTTGGAAGACAACATTCGCCGGGTTATTGCCGATATACGGCCACAAATGTTGGAAAAAAGTCATCGAAAATTGGACGTCCAGATTGGACTACATCCGAGCCAGCCGTTGCAATCATATTTAAAATGTAATGCCACAAGATTATCTTTCGAATAAAAAAAAATTCATGTCAATCGAATAATTCATCGTTGTTTTATTGCAATTTAAAGTTCTATACCTCTAAAAAAAACACCCTTTACTATGTATTTTCTTACTTTAATTCTCTTAACGCGAAATGATCACCCTTCTGAGAATGGACAAAATAGGGAAAACACCAGCCACACGCAGACTGGAATTAAAAAGGGATGTGAAATGAAAGCGAGGTAATTTCACATGTTTCGTAGAAAGGTGGCTTACTTGGCTTTGAAATACACTCGAAATAAACTTCGGCACGATCCAATTTTATTTATCTATATGCTACTTTCATCCACCATCCCTACAAACGCCTTGCAAAAACATATATTCCATGAGTTGGCTACTCATCAATTTGTACATCGCTGTGCGATTCGTTAGTGTTGTGTTCTATTTTATTAAAAAATTTTCCTAGAACATTGGCAAATAGCTCTGTGAAAAAGCCATTTCACTTAAAAGAAGAAGATAAATCTTCTTAAATCTGTTGATTAACAATTGAAGAAGGGCCGCGGGTAGCATATTGGTTAGAGCATCGGACACCAGACTGGAAGGGCTGGGTTCGATTTCACCAAATACCCTTCGAGTATACACGGAGTACGTGCTCGTTAAATCAGTGGTTCCGAAGGTCTTGTGGGCTGAATTACGAGTGTAGGTAACTGGAGAATATTTCCCTCCCATTCAGTTCTATACCAAAATTGTGGAGGTGGAGATAGGTGGTGTCGCCATCTATCGTCCCTTCGGGGAATTTCGCCGAGCTAATTCGTACTGTCACCTGTATGGTGCTCAAGACCTAGGCCAACGACAGGCGTATTTCTAGCCCCTTGCCACGATGAATTTCGTGGGCCTCATTCTGACTACGTCAGACAGGTGGTATTAGCCACAAAAATTGACGAAAATGGTAATCTGTGAAGACTATGGTAATGCTAACTCTACTTTATCAAAAATAATTTTTAAAAAAAGAGAGCAAATTACGTAAATGTTTGAACTGTTTTTATTAAATACATACATATATACATATCTATTTAAATGAAATGTACTTTAATAATGTTGGATGAAATTCTTTTTTTCAACAACATTTAACACGAAATTCTTTAAATATGAAAAAAAAAATATTTCAGTCCTTTCAGTTTCGTGTTAAACGATTTCCACTGTATCTCTAAAATCAATTTCATCAATCTCTGATATTATTCGGCATCTTGGTCCTGAAAAAAAAATACCTAACTGATTCTGTTTTGTCTCAAAGTGAAGTCATTGTTCAGCTGTATAAATGTGTGTCAGATTTTTTTCTCCGTTATGACATTTATTAAAAATATCAACAGAAACAAACTCACTGAGGAACACTAGGACAGCTATATTCGATTGATAGAGACTAACATGCTCTCCCAATAGTTGAAAACTTGTTGGTAAATAAAAGAGGTTATAATCCTTCTCAGTAAAGTTAATAGTAGCCAATTAATTACATTTTTTATTTATTAATAATTACATTTCAATTTTTCTCTTATGTACAATTCGATTTCAATTCCTCTTGTTGTATTTGTTGCACCTGTAGCTGCAAGAAGAGTTAATTTTAAGAAATGTTTAACCCGCGGGTAGGCGTGCACTTAACACTAAGGTTAGCAGACGCGTGAAGTGACAGAATCTCACTCCACAATCCTTTTTTTTTATTATTATTTTTATTGTACACGATATAAATCATAATTCCAGTGAATAATTTAATTAAGAGAAAGTATACTTACATACTTTGAAGGACTTTTCAATTTTACTTTGATAATTTGAGCAAAAATCCAATCAAACTGGACTAAAATGTTTCAAATGTGTGTGGCACAAATTACAGACACGTTTCGCTAACATTACATGAATGATAAACTATCAGGCCAAAAGTATCCGGACACTCCTTAAAAAAGTGGTTCTGGTGAGTGACGCAATTTGATATGTAATTGAAAGCTAAAAAAGGGCAGGTAGTGGTTTGTCAGACTGTATTTATGCGTTTGTGAGGCAATGAGTAAGTCAAAGGAGCTGAGTGGATTTGATCATGGCAGTATAGTGGGATGCCACCTTTGTGGAAAATTAGTTCGTGAGATTGCGGACATTTTACAGAAGCCTAAATCCACTGTGAGTGATGTAATTGTGAAGTGGAAACGTCGAGGCAGTGAAACGGCAGAAAAATGAGCCGGTAGGCTGAAAATACTTGGTGAACGCAGCCGCAGAACTCTGAAAAGGGCAGTGAAACAAAATCGCAAGTCCTCGTTGGTGGAAATTTCTCAGGAGTTCCAAAGTTCATCAGGAATTAGTGTTAGCAGCAGGACTGTCCATCGAGAGAGTGTTAAAAAACTTGGGATTCCATGGTCGTGCAGCCGCTCACAAGCCAAACATCACTCCACAGAATGCGAAGCATCGATTGCAATGGTGTAGAGCTCGCCGTCATTGGACTGTGGATCTGTGGAAAACTGTTCTTTGGAGTGATGAATCTCGCTTTACAGTCTGTCAATCGGATGAACGCGTCTGGGTTTGACGGAAGCCCGGCGAACGTTTTTTAGCGACTGCATTGTGCCCACTGTTAAGTTTGGTGGGGGAAGCAAAATGGTGTGGGTTGTTTCTCGTGGTTTGGCCTGGGTCCGTTAGTTCCTGTGATTGGAAACATGAATTCTCAGATGTGGACATTCTAGACAATGCTGCACTCCCAACACTATGGCAATATTTCGGGGAAAGCCCATTACTCTTCCAGCAGGATAACTGCTCCATTCACACATCGAGACTTGCACAGACGTGGTTTGACGAAATAGGTGTTCAAAAACTGGACTGGCTTTCTCAGAGCCCCGATCTAAATCCCGTAGAACACCTTTGAGACGAATTAGAGCGCAGATTACGTAGCCATTCAAATCGACCCTCCTCACTGCAAGCACTCACTTCAGCTGTGATGGACGCCTGGAAGGCAATTCCTATGGTCACCTATCAAAAGTTGGTGGAAAATCTTCCCAAACGAGTGCAGGCTGTTATTCATGCAAAAGGGGGACCAACATCAGATTAATATGTGCCTTAGGTCCATACCACTGGGTTTCCGGATACTTTTGTCTAGATAGTGTATTTGTAGGTAAAACTGTCATATTATGTTCCAATTCTTATAGTTTTATAGTCCATTGATGATCGGCAAAAAGTATGTTGGAATTTTCTTGCCTGTGTTTTTTTCACAGAACGTACTATGTCTTATGGATGAATATCATTTTTGGAGGAGATTTCATGATTAATATCCATCATTTTATCGTATTCTTTCCTTGCTTGATTAGTTTCATCTTCATCCAATAAAGGTCGCACACACATACCCATTTATTTCTGTATATTTTGTTCCTTTACACTCCTATTCATTTTCGTTATTTCGAAAAACTTAATCTATCATTATTTTGTACATTTTATACCCCTTCACATGTTCATACGAGGGTCACTCTGAATTTTTCAGATACTCCTAGGTTTTTAAATTTATATTCACAAAATTTTAGGAGCAAACTCCTCTAGCATCAATGCACTTTTGTAGACGAATTTTCCACAGATTAAATGCTTCAAAACATTCATTTCTTGGCATTTATGTAAAATATGCAATTATACAGTGGCGTAACGTACACCCCCGCAACCCCCGCATTGCGGGGACCCAGGGCTCTAGAGGGCCCACAGCCTGACTATTGCCAAGTACCTACCCTTTGTAAAATCCAACTTGGGGGCCCAAAACCTGACTTTGCAGGGTAGGCCCAAGTGTTCTCCGTTACGCCACTGCAATTATAGCCACATCAATCTCGTCTTCTGAATGAAAACGACATTCACATAAGTTGGTTTCCAGATAAAAGAAACATAACCGAAAGTCACAAATAGCTAGATCCGGAGAAAAAGGTGGATGATCCATCATTTTAATTTGTTTTTGCTTAAAACACTCGGGTGTTAATCCGGCTATGTGGGAAGATGCATTGTCATGATGAAGCATTAGTCACCTAACATTCACTTTTTGGAGAACTTCTGGAAAACATTTAGTGGTATACCAGTTTGCTGTTTCTATTTTCTGTCCTTCCAACTGGATGACTTTGACCAATCCCGTATTTCTGAAGAATTCAGCATACTTTACTTTTTTCATTGCTCGTTGTCTTTTCACCAATAATGGCGTGAGATCATCTTCAAAGACCCACACTTTGCTTTCTTGACAGGTTCGAATGTCAAAAAACGGCATTTACGTTTCATCACTCGTTACAATTTTAGAAATGATGCGGTGATCACCATCATGTAGCTTTTTAAGGGTTTCTTCACCGATTCTGACACATTCCTCTTTGTGGTGCTCATTTAGATTATGGGGAACCCAAACTACTATTTTATAAGTAATTCTTCATGAATAATTTTGTATATGGCTGGGGATCCAATGTTAAGTTTCTTCTGTACCGTTTGGTAGGTACAACGATTATTATCCATTAGCATTTTTCGTTTAGCAGACATATTATCCGGGTTACTGCCTACCGCGGCCTTCCTATGTGTTCTTCATCCTGAAGAAAATTGTGTCCACACACACACACTGCAAATTTTTTAAACCAACTGAATACATCAGCAAGACAAGGTGATCCATCATCAAATGCTAATTGCAGCCGTTGAACGCATTCCTCTTGGTTTAATCCAGTTTTAAAATCATAGAAAATCATAGCACTATAATGTTCTCGAGTTAACTCCATTTTCTCTCTTGTCTAAAATTTATTCTACGCTAAAAAATTTGAAGTGTGGGTCAGTAAAAAGGCGTCTGCTGTGTTAAAATACTTTGTATTTTCAAATTAATTCGTTAATTTTGTTTAGCTAGTTCTCGTCTGCGCGTATAAAATAATTTCAAAGTTACCCTCGTATAAGTTGTTAACACTACTCAGAAGTGTACACGTAAATAGCCTCAAAATATACTGCCAAAATTAAACTTCACAGAAGAAACAATATTACGAGGTACACACACAAAAGAAGTATATAAATAGTTTTTAAATATTAAAAGAGAAGTATAAAAAATATAAAAGCTCGTTACAGAAGTTAAAAATTTTTCCAACGAATTTTATAGCGTTTATTCCAATAAAAAATTCAAACATTTTTATCTAAAACTGAACAACCTTTTTACTGTTTAGTAAAAAATAGTTATTTTACTTGTATGGCTTTCTTTAACGTATTTTGTAGGTAATTATACATATATTCATTTGTTTCGTTTAATTTGTATTTATTAAGAGATTTTTTTAAAATAAATTTTTTATGACTTTCTCCCACGTCATTTTTCTTGTTTCCCATTCCCTCTGTCCGACTGTTGCCTTGTTTACATCAGCGCGTTAAGGATTAAAAGCTTGGAAAGTTATAAAAATTTTAAATTAGAAATATTTATATACATTTTTCCCTTATTCTTAACACATTTTATGACGACAAACAAGATTTACAGAGTAAATGTATATGATCTCGATAAGAAAAAAGCTGAGCATATAAAACATCTCTTTTGTTTTTTAAGATCTGTTTGAACCTCATTCTTTTTGCCTTCTCCTTTTAGATGTTATCATATTTCTTAGCATGTCATCTGCTGCATTTGATAATTTAATTATTACTGGTATATTTTTCCTCTTAATATATCTGTGAGGTTAGAACGCAGGATCCCCTACGGGAAAAGACAATCTTTTGGATTTTTGGTTTTAAGAGCTCTTAACACGCAGAGTAAGAGTTTTATAAGCTTCACCTTTATGTAACGGAATCTTTGAACTCTAATTTTACTCACTTTAAAAGGCGAGATTAATTCGAAATGTGTACACTTGTCAAGGACTACTCATTGACAATACAATAATGTAATAATTTCGTTCCATTGTCCTGATCAGGATCAGCAGGATTAACGATTTCTGGATCTGGCGACTAAAAAATTAATTTACAACCCTAAAGAGAAAACACTAATGGGTATTCCAGATTCTAAAAAAATATGCATTTAAGATTAATCCGTTAATGAATAAATGATAGTTTGAAAAGCTAAAAACACACTTTTATTGTAGATTGAACTAAAAAATGAAAAATAAGTCATAGTTTTTTAGCAATTCGCTCCCAAACATCCACATTTTTAAACGTAGACGCGCGTATATGTTGTATTGAGGGGGGAAGGGATAAAAAATAATCTAATCCTTCGAAATAAGTAAGTCTTTCACAGACACTACAAATACCCTTTTATTGCATTCCAATGTCTGCGGAATAGTTTTATGGATACCAATGCACATAAAAGATCGTACTTCGGAAAGACGTATATATATGTCTGGGGCAGTTAACGTTTTCGCTGAGCGAGACGTTTATATACGCCGGCGG
This sequence comes from Trichonephila clavipes, assembly GCA_019973935.1. Lineage (NCBI taxonomy): Eukaryota > Metazoa > Arthropoda > Arachnida > Araneae > Nephilidae > Trichonephila > Trichonephila clavipes. Next base: position 285,456 of record BMAU01002603.1, on the reverse strand, counting down.
CACTTGAGAAGTTAAAGTCGTGCAGTGGTTTCAGCGTCAAAGTATAGTATTAATGAATTAAATGCATTGCTATTGTATGGAGGGGTGAAGCGATGAGAATTAAGATTGAATATTGGGTTGTAATTATTGAAACTTTGAGAAGCACTGGGTTAAATAATACAAATGATTAGATATACAAAGAAATTATTCTAAAAATTCTCTAAAATTCTAAAAACTAAAAATTAACTAAAAATTCTCTATATCTCCAAAAGAGCCACGTGCATAAAGGTACATTAAAATCGTCCTGTATCGGTTTATAGATTCAAAGTGAATGAGGATGCTCTTTGTATGTTGAAATCGTCACTCGAATGGGCAGGAAAGGAAGAAGCAAAACCTATTGTTTATTATACATGTGGATATGCATGATTTCTTTCTAAATGCTAAAAATGTCTTAAATTATTATCATTATAATTTTCGCAATTTATTAAATAAAAATATTACGCTTGTATTTGACATTAAATGAACTTTTCTAGGAATTAAATATGCACATTTTACTAAATATAGAGATTACAATAAATGTGGGAGTCCGAATAACTCTTCGAATAAAAATCAGACTCTTCAGAAGGCGGGATTTTAGATTGGCGAGGTGGCTTGTCTAGGGGTAAGTATTTAAGGGTGAGTGATGAATTAATTGAATCAAAGTCATTTAAACACAGATACTTCATTTAAGTAAAAATAATTTATTTAAAGTTAAAGGGAAATATTTACAAAAGGGGATATTTACAAAGAGAAAGACATGCAGGAATTAGGTTAATTAAAAGTTGAGTTATACCTTTAGAAGACGGGGAAATAAACCTTTCTCATTATTGGACGTTAGGACTGGTGGTGCCGCGCAGGGCGCGAAAATGCGGTAAACACGTGACGTGTTGAAAAAGCAGTGGTTAGTAGGCCTCTGCCGAAAAATTATTCAAGCCGGAGCTACGAAAGCTCACTAGATGGCGCTGCTTCGGAATGCAGTAATAAATAAAATTGAGATTTATGGTCCTCTGAAAAGGATATGACTCAACCTTTTAACAAAATGTTTCAAAGGGAAAATCCTACAAAATCACCCTCTCCTGACAGAGCTGGTCTCTCGGCTCTTACAAAATGTTGAGAGCTAAAGTACTTTAAATACAAACTATTTTTAATTACAACTACAAATTTGATGATTATTGGAATGTGGACGCAATAAAGACAAATAATACGATTCTTAAATATAATAAAATAAAATATTACAGATGAAAAGATGTATACCTAATATTCACAATTCCGGACCTAAAATAAAGCATATAAAAAACAAAACATTCTATGTTTGTGATCTACAATTAACTAAACCATAAAAAATCCTTCGCATCAATAGAAAGATAAAGAATAATACGAAAATATAATAAATGTTACCAGTGAATATAAATGATTAATGGAAACGAGTGTTACCATAGAACATCTATTAATTTCTCAAGAAGGGTATAATATGAGAAAATTAAAAATAGTAACTAATATAAAAAAATTCAATTAAGCATAAAAATGTTTCATCAAATCAGCTGAGGTGGTGGTTGAGTTCGGTCCTTCGTGGACCAACCTTTTCCACTTCATACCTATCCTTGGAATTAACTTTTGTTACTTTGTAAGGGCCTAAGAACTTTGGTCTTAGTTTCAGTCCAGCTCCAAATTGGGTTCTCTGGATGGCAACTAAATCACCTTCTTTGTATAACGAAGCTTTCTTTTCTTCTTCTGTTATACGTCTTTCTATTTTCAGACTGCAGGGTTTTGATGTTCTTTTTGCATCGTTTCTTAAAAATTCGCGTTGTTCTAGTAATTCTTTCGCCATTTCTTCTAGAAATAAGTCTTTGATTAGGATGTCTTCCTTGTTACGCATTTTGATTCCCCACTAATAGTTCGAATGGTGTCCATTTTGTACTGCGACTTATAGTACTATTTAGTATTCTCTGTAATCTGTCGACGTATTTGTACCATTTCGTTGAGTCGTCTAATGATAGTTTGGTGAGAACTGGAATCAAAGTTCGATGAATTCGTTCAATTTGTCCGTTTCCTCGAGGAACACCTGTTGCTATTTGTAGATGTTGAATGTTCTCTTCATCACAGTAGTCGTTGAATAATTTTGAAGTGAACGCTGAACCTCTATCAGAGATAATTCTGATGGGATTACCAAAGGTCTTCTGCTGTTTTAGTTTTTCGAGGGCACTTTCAGCAGACACAGTTTTGACGGGATATAGCCAAGTAAATTTGGTAAATGCGTCTAATACGGTGAAAATGTGTTGATAACTTTTGTTTGTGGAGGGTAAAGGACCAATGAAGTCAACATACAGTCAAAGGAATGCTTTCCTTAGAAATAGGATTCAAAAACCCTTCCTTTTTGCCAGTTTTCTTATTAGCTAAGATACATGGAACACAATTAACTATTACTTTTAACGACGTTGGATAAATTTGGGATAAAAATTCCTGTTTCACAATTTCTTCTGTTTTTTCTACTGAGAAATGACCATTTTCGTGAATCAATTTAATTAGTTCAGCTTATATTACTTTAGTTACAAATTAATTCTCGACCATTTAAGTACGTGTAGAGTATACCATTTCGCTCAAAAATTCTTCTGATTCTTGCTTCTCTAGGAGTGATTTCAATGTTTGATGTTTGTCATCTTCCTCTTGTGCGTTCTTAAGCTTTTGAAGTTAATGTATCATTGCATACCATCATTACGGGATATCGGCTAAGAGCTTGAACGTGCTTCATACGACTTCCAGCTCTGTGCTCTATTTCATAATCGAATTCTTCTAATTGAAGCGCCCATCTGGCTATTCGAGTAATTAGCCCTTTTTTGCATAGTCTTCTGAAATGCTGAACAGTCAGTTACTATTTTAAAGTGTTGTCCTAAAAGATAAACACGAAACTTCTTTAATGCGTTGATAATTGCTAGTACCTCTAATTCGTAGCTGTCATACTTTTCTTCTGCTGTATTTGTCTTTTTCGACATGTAGTAAACGGGATGTAACTTTCCCATCTTCTGCTTCTTGTAACAAAATTGCGCCGCAAATTCTTGTTTACAGGAGTCTGTATGCAGTTCTGTTTTTCTTCCATACTTGTAAAGGTGCAAGATTGGGCCTTCGGACATGATTTTCTTCAATTTTTCAAATGCTTCTTTTGTTGAGTCCCGAAAAAAAAAACAAACAAAGAGGTTTTCTTTTTCTTGTTAAATCGCTAAGTGGTTTAGCTATCTTTGAATAATCTTTGATGTACTTGCGGAAATATCCAGTTAAACCAAGAAAACTTTGTACTTGTTTTATTGTTGTAGGTTCTGGAAATTTTCGGACAGCTAGTGTCTTCGTGGGAGATGGTTTAATAGTTCCTCTTTCTACCATGTGACCTAGAAATTCAATTTTCTTTTTAAGAATTGGCACTTCTTGAACTTAATTTCTAATCCGTATTTCTTTGCGACTTCAAAAATAATTTTAAGTTTTTCGAGACCTTCCTGTTCGTTTTTCGTTGGAATGACGAGATCATCTAAATAACTGATTACAATTCCTTTCCGAGTAAGATCTCTAAATATACTTGATACGTAGCGTTGGGAAACTCCTGGACTTGTGCTTAGTCCGAAAGGAACTTCATTGAATTCAAATTGTCCATCTGGGACGATAAAGGATGTATACTTTCTGCAATCTTCGTCAACATCGACGTGAAAGAAACCATTGCGTAAATTTAATGTAGAATATACCTTTGCTTCTTGCAAAGTGTCTAAAACATCTTCGATGATAGGTAACGGAAATTTATCTTTCACAAGCTTCTGATTCAATTTTCTGTAGTCAATGCACATTCTCGAAGATCCATTTTTCTTTTTTACCATTACGATTGGACTTGCATATTCTGAAGAACTCGGAAGTATAATGCCTTCGTTGAGCCATTCTTCTATCTGTTTGTTTACTTCTTGTCTTTCTGTGAAAGCTAGTCGACGAGGGTGTTGACAGACTGGTTATTCGTCTTTTAGAATAATTCTCATTGTGACGTCAGTAGATGCTGTTTTTTTTTTGGCTTGTAGCCTTGAATTAACTTTTCAAGTTCCTTCTTGATTTGACGATTTTCAACATGACGTAGGTCTAGTTCTTCTTGAAGATTTTCAGCAGATATTTGCATAAGCTGTGCATGATTCTCATATTTGTTGAATTTAACTCCTTCTTTAGTAAAACTTATCGATGCTTGTTCCAAAAGATCTGATCCAATAACTGCTTCGAATTTTTATTTATCAGTCGGTACAACATGCCAAGTTAACGAGTAATTTTATCGTCTATTTTGAACTTATGTTCAAAGGAACCGATAGTTGTCACTTGTGCTTCACCAATACCTGTGAGAAGCATCTTGTTCTTCGATAATTTTGTTGGATCCATTATTCTTCTGCTCGTGTTTTCTCGAAGCAAACTTACGGTACTACCACTGTCTATCAGCGCCGTGATTTTCACCTTTCCAAAAATATCTCTTTAGTACGTAAACCTTCCTTAACGATGAGTGTGCAAGTTTCTTTTGGAGGTTCTTTGAATTTCTGCGATTTTTGAATAGTTCGTCTGAGCATATATGCTTAGAAGCATTGTGATTTGAGTTTTTCTCGTAATTTTTGTTGTAATACCCCTTCTGCACGCTGTCTTTATATCTTTGAACAGATTCGTACTTGGTAACAGGGGCTTCGTAATGTTTGTTGTAATTCGTTGACGCTGGAAACTTCTTATCTTTCCTGTTATACTCGAATTTTCCTGGTGCTTCATATCTGCGATTCTTTTCTGTGAATCTTAATTCTTGTTTCTTCACAAATGGACTGCTAGATTTTGTTTCAGAGTCCTTTTAAAGTCTTCGAATTTTTCTAGTTTTTCTGCTAATTGAACAGGGGAGTTCATATTTGTCCATTCACCAAGATAATATTCTTTAAATTCAAAAGGAGTTTTTCGTTTGAGTTGATCTGTTATGATTAGATCTGATAACTTGCTGAAAGTATCTATCTTCAATCCATCTATCCATCCGTTGAAGTAGGTGTTTAACTCATGGTAAAAATCAATCCATGTTCTTTCAGGTACTTTTTGGTGAGTGACAAATAGTTGTCGAAACTTTTCTGGAGTTAGTTTAAAGCGTTTCAGCAGTAAATCTTTAATGTGTTCGTAAGAGTTGGCTTTATCGTCAGGCTCTCTCGCTATGATGTGAGATATATCCGTCGGTAACAAGCCTAACAGATGAGAAATCCAGTTTTCTTGATCAATATTTAATCTCTGCGTTTGACGTTCAAATAATTTTAGATAAAGACTGATGTCTTCTTTCAAATCAAAACGATGTATAAACTTTGAAATTTCTTTGACGAGAAATTTAGTATCAGTTTCTTTGGATGTATCAGCGCCTAACTTGGATTGTGTTTGGATTCTTAACTTTTCCAACTCAAATTCATCTTTGCGTTTTTGCTCATCTAACCTCAATTGTTCGAAGCGTAATTTTTCTTCTCGTTCTTCAATGCGTAATTTTTCTTTTGCTCTTCAATGCGTAGTTTTTCTTTTTGCTCCTTCAATGCGTCATTTTTCTTTTGCTCTTCAATGCGTAAATTTTCTTCTCTGTCTTTGCGATCCTCAACAATCGTTGAATGTATGTTTTTGGTCAGTTCTTCGTCATAATTTTCACTACCACTAATTAGATCTTTGAGTGTGGCGATGGTCATAGATTTATCGAACTTTAAATTTTATTCCGTGGCTAAGGCAAATAAATCTTCGCGTCGATCTTTGCCAAGATACGCCATTTTAAAATTTAAATTTAAATTTAGATAGTAACCAAAGGAATAAACAAAATTGTTACGCGTTCAAACAAAAACAATGGTGTTGCTATTGGCAATTCTCGTTTGCATTTACAAAAACTCTCAAGTTAAAATGATATTGCATCAAAATACACTAAATATACATTGAAATATTAAAATTCTATTCATTTAGAAATACTTTAAACCAGTAACGTGTAAAGACAACAGTGCGAGCTAAAATACACAATGCTTAATTTAAAATAGTCAAATTATTAATTTCAACTATAAACAAAACTCTTTTTTTAAAAAAACATTTGATATATCAGTTATCTCATTTCGTTATAATAAATGCAAAAATAATTTGAAAGAAAAAAATAAATTTATATATATATATATATATATATATATATATATATATATATATATATATATATATATATATATATATATATATATAAATCTTGTTTAGGAACTGTGATTAAATTTATTGTGATATGAAAAGTTAATCATTTAAAGTTCTTTGCTGAAAAAAGCAAACAATTAGAAGTTAGTTACTTAAGAAAAATCTCGTATATATTTTTATTACACCAATAAAAATAAAATCTTTTTAGGATCTCTTCAGAACATTCTAAGGATAAACACATGTTTCAATAGAAAGCATAATAATTATCTCTCTCTCTCTCAAAAATGAACTCAAAATACTTATATATTGAATGATAAAATACACCATTAAAAATAAGATTATACATGATCTTTCATCAATTCTAAAAAACATAGCATATTCTTTCAAAATATATTTCTCGAATACTAATAAAAAATAATTAATTACTAAACAGCTGCGGGAAAAAGAAATGTTACACTATATGAATAATCAAAATTGCCAAATGTTTAGGAATGGAAAACATTAATTTCTCAGGAGTTAGCTAGTTGACGCCGTTCAAGGTCAATGACGCCACTAAGGAAACGAAAAGCTTTCGTACACACATAAAATTAATTCAATGCAATTCGTTAATAAATGAGATACAAATAAAAACTTGAATATTACGTACGACTTTCTTAATATTTTAAAGATATACTTGTAGAAAATTTTAATTGATACGATTTCTATACACAAATAGAAAAATAGTATTTTAGAAAAACACACATATTTAAAAATATAAATTACTTCATGAAATCGACTACAACAATTTTTTTTATAAGTAAATTAACACTTGCTCACGTATTCTTTTTGAACAACAATATAAAAAGTACCTGATACAGTTGACGACGTGTTTACTGATAATCTTGAAAACAAACTTCAAAGGCTCCTGGATGTGTTCACTGGACTTGTGAAACTCTCTTGTAGTTATTGTACACGGCAGAAAATAACGTGGTTTCGGCGAGCGATCTTGTAAGATCTTGAGTTGTGACTTGTGACTCCGGGAGTCGTTTTATTTACCTAAATGTTAGTATGTTATGAGAGGCAATCCGCATTTTCGATTCAGTCCGTTTGTTATTTTAGGCGTGCAGCCAAAAATGGGAGTTTTTTTTAAAGAAGAAGAGGATTAGAAGGGGTTATCAACTTATTATTTAGAGAAGATTTTCGAAATCAAATCCCAGGCGATCACCCAATTATTTCTGTGGGAGTCCGAATAAATCTTCGAATAAAAATCACTCTTCAGAAGGCGGGATTTTAGATTGGCGAGGTGGCTTGTCTAGGGGTAAGTATTTAAGGGGTAAGTGATGAATTAATTGAATCAAAGTCATTTAAACACAGATACTTCATTTAAGTAAAATAGAATTTATTTAAAGTTAAAGGGAAATATTTACAAAAGAGGATATTTACAAAGAGAAAGACATGCAGGAATTAGGTTAATTAAAAGTTGAGTTATACCTTTAGAAGACGGGGAAATAAACCTTTCTCATTATTGGACGTTAGGACTGGTGGTGCCGCGCAGGGCGCGAAAAGGCGGTAAAGACGTGACGTGTTGAACAAGCAGTGGTTAGTAGGCCTCTGCCGAAAAATTATTCAAGCCGGAGCTACGAAAGCTCACTAGATGGCGCTGCTTCGGAATGCAGTAATAAATAAAATTGAGATTTATGGTCCTCTGAAAAGGATATGACTCAACCTTTTAACAAAATGTTTCAAAGGGAAAATCCTACATAAATAACATTTCTAACACATTTATTTAACACGAAAACAGTCGCACGCTCCATAGTAACGTTAAGGGTCGTGCGGAAACTGAGTTAACCCGATTCGTTTTTACAAATCTTTCTATTAGTTCACACTCTCCTTGAATATATTTATTTATACATATATATACATCTTGTTCAATTTTCAATCGTTAATAAAATAATTTTATTCATCCACTTAAGTTCAAATACTTTTTTTAAAGACTTGTAGTGGATGACACTTCGTGTTATAATACAGTTTTTTTTTTCAAATATTAATTCATTCATTAAATTTTAAAAAATGCATAAAGATTAACAAATAAATGTAAGAGTTCAAAACCATACATAAAAAGAAAATGGAAAATTGCAAGGAAAATCGTTTTCTACTTTTCTTAATAATGTGATTCTGTCATATGCATATACATAATTATATTAATTGTAATTATTTAATAAGAAGTAACTAAAAAAAGATTTTTCTTTGTTGACCTAATTAGGAATTGACTTTTTTTCGTATTACATATTCATCATTATTTATATTGTACACCTTAAAACTTGTTATTACAGGGAATAATTTATTTAAGAGAAAGTTTACTTATCTAATTTTAAGGACTTTTCAAAAATTATTTCTTAATTGGAGAAAAAATAGTTGCTGCGATAGCCGAGTGGTATAGGTTTTAGATCGTGGCTGGCCTTGTCACCAGTTCGAACCCAGTACCACTAAAGACCCGTCGTGTAGGGCAGCGATGCACGCTAAATCCGTCGAGAGCTGAAACGTCCTCCCAATGGTGTGGTGTGGTAGTTAGGAGAGGGGATGCCAGCTCAAGTGTCGTCCACGTCACTTGATCATGGTACAAAATGACGTGGTCCGTCATCAAAAGCCATCGTGTATCTGAATAGTGCGACGTTAATATTCACTCACTCATTGAGAAAAAATAAAATCAAACGGAACTAAAACGTTTCAAATGTGTTGACCTTAATAAAGGACACAAATCACAGACAAATTTAGCTAATATTACAGAAATGATACTTGTAGGCAAAAAACTGTCAAATTTCGTTTGAGTTATTGTAGTCTTATTGTCTTTAGATGATCACGAAAAAGCATGTTGAACTTTTTTCTAGCTTATGCCTTTTGACAGGACGCAATGTGTTTTACAGTTCCATATCCTTTTTGATGGAGTTCTTAAGTTAGTATTTGAAAATCTTTCTTTCGACTCAAATGTTTCATGTTCATCTTTTTTCTCAAACTTACTTTGGAAATCATGATTAATCTCCATTATTTCATCAGATTCTTCCCTTGGTGGATCGATTCTTGTTTGCGAAGTTTCAACTTTATCCAACAGAGATCGCAGGTGCCCATTTCTTTTTCAATTCCTACTATTAGTTCACACTCTCTATTTATTTATTTATCTTGGTGGAATTTTCAATCGTTAATAAAATACATTTTAAAGCGCTCAATTGAGCTCAAATTTGATGTACATGATTATTTTGGATGTCAATACAGTAATTTAATTATAATTAATGAGATTAATTTATTAAAACAAATACAGCTACGATGGCATCATTTTTGGCGACTTGTGTCAAAACTTGAAAAGGTTTTTCTCACGTTTTGAAGCATTCAGTTGAACTGAAATTTTGTATACACGATTGTTTTGTTTGACAATGTGATACTTTAATGATAATTAATAAAAATTAAAATGTTGTGATTCTGTCATATGTATATACATATTTATATTATAACTATTTAATAAAAGTTAACTAAAATAAAATTTTCTTTGCTGATCTAAGTAGGAATTGACTTAAAAAAAATTTTTTTTTACATTACTTGTTTATATTATGTTCATTTACTTTTATAAACCACAATGAGTCGTATATCACAGCAATCAAAAACATAAAATTATTCACAGGGAGAAAATGTAGCCTGCTTATGGAAAATATTTTTAAACAAAAATGCTCGCGTGGAGAAATTGGTCACCCCAAGTACCTTAAGATTGAAGGAAAACGTTTGCCACTCCCAAAAATAGGGACATATGTGATAAATACATTTTAGTCCCCATGAAAACTGTCGTATAGGACGATACTAAAAGCCATTAGTAACAAACAGTTTTCTTACAATTAAAGATTTCTTGAGTCTAGGGTAATGTGCTGTTCGAGATCGCTCCCGGATTAAACAAGATTTATCTAAAGGAGCTGTAAAGATTGAATAGAGCCGAACCAATTGCTATATACTAACATATAGATGTCATGCACCAAAACATTCTATATAGTGTAAATGAACGTATACTGGGTTATAATATTAACTGCATGCATATAAACGTTTCGCATCCGAGTATTAATACTTTTATTAATTTAAAAACAATTCCTTTGTTAACATTTATACTTATTAATGTATGAACACACTTTTCGCTTTTTCTACCGAAAATAAATGTTCATGAATCACTAACAATTTCGAATAATTTTGGTTAAATTTGAAATAACGATGTCGAAGCAGATCTGTTATTGTACTTTTTAGATTCATGAATGGAAAATTTCTGTGAGCGGAAGATCTGCTGCATTTATAAGTAAATTGCGTTTGACGTTTTGGTAACCGAAAACCTATAGGATAAATTACACTGACAAATTCTTAAAATTCTCAAAGTAAAACAAGCAGTTTTATGACCAAAATTTTCTATTCAAAGTTTAACGATGCCTTACGAACATCGTAAGAAACACACACATGTAGAGGCATTTCTATTTCAATATGCGGATATTTTGTTAGCTTTAAAAGTAGATCAAAGTTTGTAAAAAAGAAAATTTAGAGAATCTTGAAGAATGGATGGACAAATGGAGTCATCTGTCTTGTTTCATAAAACATGATGATGCAAGTTTTTATATCCACCAAACATTTATCGATACGGATCACAAACACACAAATAACGGAATACAACTTGCTTACATGGAGAGTGCATTGTTGTGTTTGAGGAAATTCCATTTTTCTGACATCTAATGGATGCATCCCAAATTCAAATGGATATCCAATGAAGGATTTTTTTTCAAGACATTGCAAAATAAACCAACCAGTATATAAATTTCTTCCAAAACAGGAGAAAGAGAAGTAAGAAGTTTTTTGATTTTAAAAAATATTCATCTCGATTTTTTCTTATAGAATTCCTTAAGAATCTTGTACAAAAAACAGGTGAAAAATCTTAAGAATTCAATTTCACCATATATAATACATGTATTAGTCCAATGACTTTTTTTTCTACATTTTTAATTGCTAAATATTTCAGATTCCAAATGCAAATTCTGTTCTTCGCCAATCTTGGTTTCGTAGGATATTCTTTTTAATTACTTCTTTTGTTACTGTACTATATATACAGTCTGTTGCACATTTGAAAATCCCAAAATAATGACGTTATCTCGCAGGTTCTATTTATTTGTGATAATAAATATTATTTCTAATTTTCATAAAAATTACTAAGTATTGTGAGTGGCAACAAGTGTTCCCCCTTTTTTCTTTTTAACGAAAAAAGAAAATAAACGAATTGAACGAGACTATGGCGCTGTTGTTTTAATTTCTTTACTTAATTTCTGTTACAATGTTTAATTACTTAACATAGTCGGACCCGGATTTAACGAATTCATCAGGACCGAACATTTTATACGATAACTCGGCGTTATTCGTTTTACCGAGTTCCAAACAAAAAATACAAACTTTTTGTTTTTATCTTTCAGATATTTTATAATACGCAACTACGCAAAAAAAATCCATATTTAGAAATTACACATTTTTATACAAGAATTAAAAACACTGTTAGTGAAAATTATTACGCATCAGTAAGTTAGAAATTTTAAAATACTGTCTAATAAGTGTTTGATAATCACTTTGATTCCTGGCTTGAAGGAGTTCTTTTTCGCATTAATGTAGAGAAGAAAATACTGCGTTATTTACATCCTGCTTCATGAGACATCACAGCTTCTAAACAATGTAAAACATTAAAAAATGTAATAGTTTTGACAAAAGTTTCATTGCCAATTTCTACATCCGACTCGCTATTTATCAACGATGTCCTCAACTTCAATGGCACAGACAGGCAGTACGTCATTCATTATAACATAATCATTAAAATCTTAAGATATCCCCTGCGTTGTGGAATGGGTTGATATGAGAAAGGAACTTCATATCCTTTTCAAAACTCACGACAGATCGCACTCGGATGACTCCTCTTCACTTGGAAAGTCTAATAATTCTAATAGCAAACTTTTTCGTTAAAATTTGCTGCGAACAAGAAAAGACTTTTTCTGTTCTACGCCAAAAAGATTTTTCATTTGAAAAAAAAAAAACGTTTTCTAATAATACCTAAGAAAAGATTTTTTTCCAGCTGTTGAAGTAATTTGTTAAATAGGAATTTTTACCTTTTTTCTTTTTATTTTGGAACATAGAAAAACTTGTTAAATCACGAGATTCGTCACATAAGAGTTCGTCAAATCGGGGCACAACTGTATATAAATATACAGTAAAACCTGTTTTTGTGTTGTAGATAGATACCGCATAAAAAAACATCACACAAAAAAATTTGCGAAAATTTCCTAAACAGTTGTCGTTGCTGTTGTTACTTATGCCGCCTGATTGACAGTAACATCAGATCAAGGCAAGTGGCTAGTTGTACACTTGTCATTAGCCGTTGCGTTGAGCACCATACATTTGAAAGTACGATTTTGCTTGGTTCCACCCTAATTTTGAAGAACGTCCTGGAGGTAGTCAGACGTCTCCCACCTCTCTTCGCCTTCCACCAACCTCACGAATGGACATGCGGCTAGACGGTTATTTAGAGCAGTGCTCCGTAACCTTTTTATCGCCGCGGACCGGTCAACGTTTGTTAATTTTACCGCGGCCCGTTGAGGGGAAGGATGTTGATTGTTTATACTTTAGACTGCTTTGATTTAATAGTTTTAATTTAAATGTATTTAATCATGACTTCTGAATAAAATATAGCTACACTAAAAAAGAAATATCAAGTGATTTAACAAGGAATATTAAGTGATTTTCATAAAAAGTAGCCCAAACCTAAGAAAAATATACCACAGTAAATAAAAGAGAAATAATTTAATGTTTCTTGTGTGGACGGTAGTACTTGATCCACGGACGGGTACCGGTCCGCGTACCGGGGGTTGCGGAACACTGGTTTAGAGCACCCTCATGCTGCAAACCCAGGCATTACGGCACCGCATTCAGTGTCACTACTCACTATACCTGATGTAGGCGGCCATATATGCATGTAACTAACCACTTCGTAGACATACTACAGAAATTGTTTTTTGATGTGGTCGAGAGGGATCGCATAAAAAAAGTCGCAGTTAGAAAATACGCACCGATCGACTCTTCATGGGCAAATCTATACTATTCTTCAATGGTCAAAAGAGAATAACTCAATTTCGGAGAGCGACCTCTTATTCATATGCCTCATGGATTTTTCTGGAAAATACCACTTGAGTCATTTGAGTAAATTTCTCCAGTAATTTCCAGAAGAATCCATAGGGTCTCAAACTCGCCAAAAATGGGTGCCAAGTACCCAACATGGCTGCTAAAAATGATGTCAGCTTGGCTCTATCGCCAAGACTTCGTCAAATTTCCTTTGAATCACCATTTGACTGTAAGAAACGTCGATGCTTGCAAATATTACAGTTTTAACATAAACACAACACAAAGTAGTATAAACGTATTGTACATCCATATAAAAGAAATCGATGCTATTTCAAAATTTAACTACAAATAATTCGTATTAGTATTCTTGAATAAGACATGCTTATTTGAGAATAAAAAATAGGTTTGCAAAAAAATTTGAATATTAATAAGATCCGCATTTCCGCGTGGTTACAGTTTTCATCTAGCCCACTGTTGGACTACAGCAGTTTAATTCCTACAAAATCATGCACGATATTCTTTTATAAATCTTGTTGGTAAATGTATCCTAAAAAAATTAGATCGTTTGCAAATGTCTTATCTCGTAGCTCTTGTACTAGATCAAGAAAGAATTCCATCTCTAAAAGCGTTTGATCGAAATTTACAGCAATAATATAATTAATAAAGACTTACAATTATATTTGTAAAGCTGGTATTTAAAACTTACGCATTGGCGATTGAAATGCATTTCTGGATTACGTTTACAGAACATTTTTAAAAGCTACAGAATCAAATGAACTTTTCTATTAAAATTATTTAACAGTAGATAATAAATTAATTTCAATGTAGTTTTGTCATTTTCCTTGAGGAGATGTTGATTTCTGTTAAGATTGTTTATAACGGAAACATGATTTTAAATAATTAAACTACTAAAATAAGTGTCTGTATTAATATTTTTTTGTTATAGTTTGAATGATTTGCTTCAAATAGTCAGCATTGTTTGCAAATAAAGTTTTCGTACATGTATTATTGTTTATTTAAATTCGAAAGCAAAAATAGCGAAAATCGTTTAACACGAAACTGCGGTAAATTAAAATTTTTTCGTGTTGAAGAATATTGCAAAAGAAAAGAAACAAAAACATTTTTTTTTCAAAAGAACTTAATAAAATTAAATACAAAGTTTTCAAATTTTTTGAGAAATTGATCTGAGATTTTTCTTTGTATTGTATTTTTTAAACTAAAATAAAAGACAACTAATTGCTTGATGTTGTCCATTTTGTTATTCATTTCACCATTAGAATGTGCGTCTAAATAACTGCGCATACTTTTCACGAATTTTCTCAATTCGGATGACGTGAGGACAGGAGCTGTGCTAATCATTTCATTTTCTTCGTCGTAATCTGCATCAATGATATTTTTTGAGCTTTGAACAAACTCTAAAATGTCTTTGTTTGCATTATTAAGGCTGTCAGTCATATTATCAACTACTGGAACGAAATATTTTGATGATACAGTGCAATAATACAGAAACTTTCTAAAACATTTCATTGTGTCTGCTTAGTTTCAATATCCTTCTTTTCCATTCCTTTTGGCTCCAAAGAATTTGATACTTTTTTAAATCTTCGAAAACTATTTTCAGTCGTCGAGGGAGTCATCGAATTCCATGTACAGTGCAGCATTACTTAATTTTGCTCGTTCACAGAAGGAAAATCTTTTCATGTTATGCGGTTTTCTTCTCGTGTCAAGAGAAAAAAAAACACATGAAGATACTCAGTAGTTAGTCGCGGTTTTTTTTATTAGTTCGTCTTAAGCGTTTTCGCGTTAAACGTATTTCATTGGATAAAAAAAACCTTTCAATTAAAATGCCTTGAATGTCTTCTTCTTTTTTAAAAAGAATAATCAGGTGCATCAAATGATATCAATGCAATACGCCAAAAATTTTACCATTATCAGTAGAATTTCCTTATTCTCTTTAATAAGAATTCATTAATGGACCAAATAAACAGTTTGAAGGAAGAAAGATTCGATCTGAGTACCTTCCGTTCCGTACGCAAGTACTTTATCGACCACGCCAAAACGATCGTCTTTGCGTGATGTTTGGAACTAATTTATATAGATATCACACCGCCACATATCCCATGCCAGTGATTCGGCGAATAAGCGAACGAACGATACCTTTTTCGTGGCGAGCATGTGAGCAGTTGCATCACTTTGTGGATTGCTTCATTCGTGCGTGATGGCTTAATTGCGTCATTTGTATCTGATGGCTTAGTTGCTTGTGCCTTGGATAGATGGCGCCATGACTGCTGCGCGTGAAGGGTGTGGTTCCTTTGCACGGTCAGTGTCACCAATGAAGGAGAGAAGATTTGATCTGTGTACTTTCCATTCCGTATGCAAGTACTTTATCGACCACGCTATAACGATCGTCTTCCCGTGATGTCTGGCACTAATTTATATAGACATCCACCGCCACAAGTTCATGTTCTGTTATCGAATAAATATTTCGTCAAATGCACATAGATTTCAATCTACGATGCAATACACTTTAAGGATAACTGCATATCTGAGAGAATTTTTTTTCCTTTTTCATTTAAACTTTCTGAAGTGATTTTGCGACGAAGTTTTGAAAACTATTCTGTAAAAAATATTTATTTTAAAACGCTTTGAAATACGCTGTATTAAATTTAAGAAAATAATATTTTTAGAGGAGGGGGGATAGAGACACTTTTAGTTTTTAGAGATAACGAAGTTTTACCTGTAACCCAAATGAAAACGTTGGATACGTAAAAAGGCAGGCTTTCATCTCTTCAAGAAGCTATTTGCATGTGCAAATATTGAATATTTGTAAATGTATGTAATCAAATCAAAGCAGACCGTATACGCATACATTTTCTTCCTTTCAATATCATGTTTTTTCCCATGAGGAATGTAGATTTCATTACTAAAAAGGGAAGTTGTGTTTTCGGTTTTGACTTGAAAATGCTGCTTTCCATTTCATATCAATATGATTCAACGACCAACCGAAATCATATCTATATAAATAAATAAATATAATCTTACTGCAAACAATAAATTGCTTAGGGTAAAATTATCTACAATAATTTCCATTTGAATTTATTTTAAGAATGTGTTCAGAGCAATATTCTAGTTATCTAATAGAATTTGAATAATTTTTGGGGAACAAAATTTGAAAAACTTGATCGCACAAATAGAAACTCATGTTAAATAGGATATTATTGATATGTTTTTTTTTCAAATAGAGAAAAAAATAATTCTACGACTTGCAGCGCAGTTATCAAAAAGCTACATTCGAATTTTCTGATATTTATACTAGTATGAAATATAAATTCTTAGCACACACAAGTAATATAAAAAAAGTTTTAAGTCAATTCCTACTTAGATCAACAAAGAAAAATTCTGTTGTAGCTACTTTTTATTAAATAGTTACAATTAATATAAATATGTCTATACATAAGACAGAATCAAAACGTTAAGTGGTCATTAATTTTATTAATTTTCATTAAAGTATCGTATTTTTTATCATCCAAAACAATCGTGTCTATAAAATTTCCGTTCAACTGAATGCTTTAACACGTGAGAAAAATACCTTTTCATGTTTTGACACAGGTCGCCAAAAAGGATGCCAACGTGGCTGTATTTGTAATTCTTTAAATAATTAGTTTTAATTGATTAATTTTTATTAATTATAATTAAATTATTGTATTGTCATCCAAAATAATCATGTATATGAAATTTCAGCTCAATGGAGCGCTTTAAAATGTATTTTATTGACGATTGAAAATTCCACCAAGATAAATAAATAAATAAATAAATAGAGAGTGTGAGCTATATATAATAGTAGAAATTGAAAAATCATTTAAATAATGTTTATTTTTTATTTAATGCTATAATATTTCTTAGGTTCCAAAATAATGAAAATGCGTCTTCTTGCAATCCTTTTTCGTAGCCAGATACATGTAAATATATTTAATTAGCGTTTGAATTTCAAATTAAAATTTTTATTGAGATGCTTTAGAGTAGGGGTTGATAACCTATGGCTCACGGTCCATTTCTCAATGTCACTCAACACTACTCTACAATTTTGTTAATTTTTCAGTGGGTGTAAGTGGATATATGACACACACCAGCAGAATTGTGGACGTTTATGAATCTGGAGATTTTCTGCTATTTCGTAAGTTATTGAATGTCATAGCTAGAGAGATTTCTTTTAAGGAGGCATAATACCTTTAAACGGCAAAATAATCCATTTTTCAAAAATATTTTTAAAAATTAATACAGACTGTTAGGAGCATTTTAAAACAAACCGCGTCAAAATCGGACCAAAAGTACGGCAATAGCAACAAAAAATGTCAAACGTCAATACTGGATTGTCCATTTAAATCCAATGTAAACAAACCATGTTCGTCAGTTTCGGTTTTGAAATCGATGCTGTTATTGAAATTATTTTCTCCCCAGTTGTTGCTAATTTTTAATTTTATCTATTTTTAATGAGAGAAGGAAGTTTGCAACTCAACACTGCCCTAGTTCGAAGTATTGCTTGTTTACATTTGTATTTCATACTGTTTACTGCTGCTTTATTGAGTGTTATCTCGTTATTCTCGTAATTCGTAAGCTTTTAAATTTTTGTTGATTGAAGTTTTTTGCATCTTTTTAATTAGTAAAATGTCTAGTAAAGCTCAACGTAGAGGCAGTGACTATCGCCGAAAACGAAAGCGTTTTCATGCGAATCAATACACTCGAAATGTATCAAACTGCATATCTGCTTCCGCTAAGAAATTGTGCAAAGAAAATTATCTTGACAAGGAAGTAAGAATTCCAATCAATCTAATGGATATAGAATGATAAACATTGATATTTTATTATCTGAACTATCAAATATTTAATATGTCCTAACTGCAATACTAAAAGTAGTTCTAAAAGAAAAGATTTTGTATGGTTTGGTATCTGAGTTTTATGTTGAATGTTACTCATGCAGTACATTGACCACTTTTAAAAGTTCCTCAGTTATTGCTTCAAGTAAGGACTATGATAACACGAGAATAACCTATGCTATGCGTACAGTAGGATTGGGTTTTTTGTGGAAAAAATTTTGCACAGCAATGGATTTTGCCATCCCCAGTATCACAAAAGTCATATGAAAGGATAATGCGAAAAATAAATTTGGCCAGTCGTGAAGTAGCAGACGACTCCAAAAAATGCTGCGAAAGAACATTCTGGAAGTAATGAAATCTGTGTCAGTGGTGACGGTACGTGGAAAACACGTGGACACACTTCCCGTATTGGTGTTTGTAGTGTCATTGGAGATGTTACAAGGAAAGTGATTGATGTTTGCTGTTCTCTCTTCATATTGTAAAGGATGTGAAAAATGGCGAGGTCCCAAAATCTAACATTCATATGAAGAGTGGAAATTGAAACATCAACCACACTGTGTAAAGAACCATATTGGTTCTTCAGTAAAATAGTAGACGGGATGAAGGAAATATTTCAAAGATCGGTGCCATAACGAAATGCGAAATATATTAAGTATATTGGCGATGGGGACACAAAAACCTTCCCAGAGCTTCAAAAGGACAGCACCATATTCTATCGAAAAAATAATGTGTTGGCCACATACAAAAGCGTATGGGTGCTAGACTGCGAAAATTAAAAACAATGAATCGTGGCAAAAAAATTATCAGACGGTTATCAGAAAAATCGTCTGACTGATAAGTTCATTGATACAATTACCACCTATTATGGCAATGCTATTAGACAAAATAATAGCTCCGTTAGTGATATGCGTCATGCCATATGGGCAATTTATTTGTCATTATAGTCCACTGATGAGGAACCTATGCATCACTTCTGCCCAATTGGAGATACTTCGTGGTGCAAATATCAAAAAGCAGTTGCTACGAATAGTGTTTCTTTATTCAAACATAAAAATATTGTGCCAATTGCCGTAATGGATGAAATAAAGCCTATAATAGCAGAATTATCTGCACCAAAATTGCTGAAAAAATGTGTGGGGTAAAACACAAAACGCTAATGAGTCGTTCAACTCGACTGTTTGGAAGTACTGCCCCAAAACTTCTGGGTCATCTAAAAATATTGTAGACATAGCAGTAAATGAGGCTATAGTGATGTTTAATGAGGGAATGACGGGACGTATAAAAAATATGAAAGCTCTTGGCTTTAAAATAGGACATTTTACTGTTACCTCTGCCTTTAAGGCCAATTATGCACTAAAAAATGTCGAAATTAAATCAAAATCATATACATTAGAGGCCCGTAGGGCTAGCAAAATGAGAAAAAAAGCCACAAATGAGCATTTTGCAGAACTAGAAGGTCCTACATATGAAGCAGGATCATTTTAAATATGTATTAAGTTTTATATATATTTGAAATATTGAAATGTCATTCTTTAAACTTGATTTTCTCAGTTTCAATTTTTTACACTTTCCCGCAAGATTGTAAAAAAAGTTTTTACTCTAGAGCTATAAAATTGGCATGCATATTCTAGTCATATATCTTAATTCTGTATGCCATAATTATGTTTTATGGTTTAATACATTTTGATTTGCAACTGTATAAAAATTGAAATTTTTTTTAAAAAAATATTTTTTATGAATTTTTTAATTTTAAAAATATTAAAAAATATAAGATACTTTTCAATTAAGTGGTATACAGAATAAAGGTTACATTTGAATTCAATTTAATGCAAAAATTGAGATTCTAAAGTATATAATTTAAAAATTATCTTGCGGGAACAGGAGGTAAGTAATATTTTTTTTTCAATTTGGTATATATATTTATCTTTTTTAAAATTTTGTATTTATTAAAGAACAAAATTTCTCTAGTTTTCTTAAAGTTTATACATTGTTATAGATAATATATAAAATTCAGATCAAAATTAGCAAAATTTGTTGACTTATGATGAATCGTAACATGTATATGACAACGAACAATTTTTGTTCTCGCAAGGTACTATGCCCCCTTAAGAGAGAAAGATGCATGTACTGTGCTTTCCACTTTTGGTTCTACATATCTATGTGAACAAAATACAGTCAAAACTCTATATAATGAACCTCTATGTTATGAATTTTTCTATCTAGTGAACTTTTTCCTGGAACCAACAACATTTCATGAGAGGTTATTTTCTGCGTAAAATAGCCTCTCTTTAGCGAAGGGCATTTTCTATATCATGAACTTTTTCTCTTGTGATTCAATTTTTTTCTCCCTATTTTTAAATTATTTCTGGATATTTCAAGCTATTCACTCTTTTAAGACATTTTATGGTGGTCAGAAATTTTTGTTTTTATTAGGTGCCTAATTCGCCGAGAGCAATATAAATCAGGGCATTTCCTCTAAGAAGTGCAAACTTTGACCCCCATTACTCAGTTCACTGTAAACATCTTCGATATCCACTTTAACACTCAGTTGAGTTACCTCGTGTTTTTCAACTAGTCTCTGTTCATTTGTAGTGTGGATCAGTCGTACTGGTAACTTTGTTCCTTGTAGCTCGAAAATGTTAAAACGTAAGTGCTTGAGATGCGAGGGAATTGAATTGTTTCAAGGCCGCGGTAGCCGAGTGGTATAGGTATAGGACCGTGGCTTGCTTTGTCACGGGTTCGAGCCCAGTACCACTAAAGACCCGCCGTGTAGGGCAGCGATGCACGTTAAATCTGTCGAGAGCTGAAACGTCCTCCCGTTGGTGTGGTGTGGTAGTTAGGAGAGGGGGGTGCCAGCTCAGGTGTCGTCCACGTCACTTGACCATGGTTCAAAATTACGTGGTCCGTCGCCAAAAGCCCTCGTGTAGCTGAACAGTGCGACGTTAATATTCAATCAATCAATCAAGCCGAGTAGTCAAGGTATAGGATTGTGGCTGGCCTTGTCACGAGTTCGACTCCAGTACCACGAAAGACCCGCAAAACGTCCTCCCGATGTAGTGATGTGGTAGTTAGAAGAGGGAGGTGCCAACTCATGCGTCATCCACGTCACTTGACCATGGTTTAAAATTACGTGGTCCAAAAGCCCTCGTGTAGCTGAACAGTGCGACGTTAATATTCACTCACTCACTCACGAATAGTTTCAAATATGCCCTACTGGTGGCATGTTGAATCATATAGGTAGATTAGTTTGGCACGCCACAGCTGAAGGGTTGTCGATGTCTGTTTTAGTGTCTTCTTCTAAAAGCGAAGCTATTTTCGAAAAATGACTAAACCAAATGTTACAAACACTTCAATTTATATAAAAGTAGTAAAAGATTATGATTTCCAGGATTATGAGCTTACTTAAATTGAACTACACAATTACAGAATTTTTATAGCTGCTATAATTGTAAATTTATAAAGAATAAATTTATTATAAAAGTAATAATCAAACGTGCGCTTGTTTAAAATACTGAATTATTGATTCAAAAAAAATTGAGTCATTTGTTGTGACTGAATTAGGAATTTTGATCTTGAGAATATATTCAAGTTCTTTTTTTGCGAAAAAAACTTAAGCATAAATACGCCGAATCATTAAATTTTTTTTGGCATAAAAATATTTCAGTGAAATATGTTAAAAATATGAGTAGAAAAAGGAATCTCCATAATCACTAATGTAATTCATTAGAAATAAAAAATATTCTGTATTCCTTTTAAAACATTTATATTGTTTGTTTATTTTAGAACGTGTTATCTATTAGTTCGACGTCGCTAAAATTAGCTTTAAAATAAATCACCCGGTTAAGATTCTTAATTGAGAGAGAAAAATAAATAAATTAGATAAGATTTTTCAGACAGAAAATGATTTTAAAAAAAGTTAAATTATGGTTTTTACTATGCATTTTCATCCCTATATTTTGCTTAAACTTGATGTTAAATAGCATTTAAGCATAATTAGAAATACATAATGCAATAACTTTTTCTGTGCATGATTTTGTGTGAAATAAAAAACAGAAGTTTGTCATCATATCTTTTTAAGAACGTATGCTTTTAAGAAAATATCGCTTCATTTTCATAAAGTTGCTAATTTCATTTCTAAACAAGCATAATTTCAATTATATGCTCCCCATATACGCATATGTAATATTTCTTAATATTTGTAGGATGTGAATCATTATTAATTAAACAACATATAAATTAAATCTTTACTGGAAGGTTATTAAATGACAATAATTAAAGAATCTGAGTATGTATACAGTGACGGGAAAAAATCTCAACACCAAGAAAAACTTATGTTAAATAAACGAAATTTGGTAGGCTTGTTTTTACATCTGAAAGATAACATCAATTCAAATTTCGCGCATAAGTGTGGTGCTAGCAGTGCCATTCAGAACTTGCAGATTAGGGTTACTTTGAATTGTGTTGTAAAGTTCGTGAGCTTATTTGTCTGTGAAATTTGATGCATTGAGTTGATGTTTGTCAAGTATACTTTTAAGAAGTTAGCGGCGCAATATAATAGTGGAAGGGTCCATCAAATGTTCACGCGTTTTCTACGTTAAAGACGGCTGTGGAGTAGTACGAACAGTCAGTGTGCTGTCCGACTCAACTACTGCTGCGCAAGAAAATCAGAGACCTTCAGCGAAAAACCAAAGTGTACCAAGGTACAGCGATTGATTGATTGATTGAACATTAACGTCGCACTGTTCAGCTACACGAGGGCTTTTGGCGACGGACCACGTAATTTTGAACCATGGTCAAGTGACGTGGACAACACCTGAGCTACAAACACCACACCAACCAAGGTACAGCGAAACATAAGTGATTATTTTCCACAATAAAGGTAAAATTGCCACATTTTACACCTATTTTGCTTTTTCTTCAAGCACGTTTCCAGCAAGTGATGATTTTCAATATTCGTACAGTGTCCGGTTTCATATACTGCATGGATCGCATTCGGTGTTCGGTCATCCGATCAATCGCGTATCCGAATGGCGTCCGATCCCAATGAATTCGGATAAATGACGTTCTACTGTATGCAAATAAAATATGGAACGCATGATTTGAAATATACTATCCTGTCTGAGAGAATTTAAAAAAATATAAGCTAAAAATATACGTGTAAATAAACGTACATTCGAGAAGTGAGGATGGGATCGCAATATATCAGACATTGGAGTGTAACAATAAGTTTTTCTAGTTTAATAATTCTAGAAAAAATACGAATATCATCTAACCACAGATTTTGACTCGTTCTGTAACATATTTTATATATTATTATATGAATAATTTGTGATGAATCACATAGTTTGTGCAATGTATCAAAAAAGTACACAATTTTGTTTTCTTGTGAAGTCCTCCAAATCTTCTATTGACCTCTGGTTGAGGGTGAGAGAATATTAACATCGCACCGTTCAGCTACTCGAGGACTTTTCGCGACGGACCTCGTAATTTTGAACCATGGTCAAGTGACGAGGACGACACCTGAGGTGGCACTCCTCTCCTAACTAACACATCACATCTAAGGGAGGACTTTGAGCTCACGACAGATTTAACATGCATCGCGCCTCTACACGGCGGAACTTTAATGATACTGGGCTCCAACTCGTGACAAGCCAGCCATGATCCGATACCTTGACCACTACATTACCGCAGCCACTGGCCTCTGGTTGGGAAACACTGATTAAAATAACACGACATCCAATTAGGTATAACTCACAATATATTTTAGTAGTAATTCACTAACAAGGAGAGGGCACGACTAAGGAAATTCATTTGGGGTCGAGACTTGTAATAGTAGTACTCCTTTAGGGTGTCCAACCCTCAATGTAATTTCGCCGAATGGCCATTTCATTTTGAGAAAAAAACATTTTCGAAATTCATACTTAGCTTTTATACAATTAAATTTCAATTTCCTCCAACGATTTTGTAGCTTGGTTGATATATTGTTTGCATACTATGCGCAAGGTTTAGGTTCGATTCATCAGTCAATTTCTTTTTCATTTCATTCAATTATTTTTAAAATTAAATAAACTTATTTATGAAAGGTTTATTAAATATTAAATGATATTTCGTGTAATTATTTTGTATTTTATAAAGTAAAAAAATATACTGTGAATATATAAATATTTATATTAAATTTTAAATATATATTTTTTAATATTATTAAATAATATTTATAACAAAATGTATAATAAATATTAAGTAATATTATACATAAAAGTTAGTTATATAAATAGTTTTATAATGTGAAAAAAATATGCGATCTATAAAATATTATACATAATATAAAATAATTTATAAAGTATATTATATATTAAATTAATTATTTAATAGTTAATATAATAAAAATTGTCTTTTTATATATTATTAATTTAATTATTTTATAAAACATTTAATAAATCATTTTTTAAAAATTTCAAATTTATTTTTGAAATATATATATATAATTTTTAAAAAATTTAAAATTATTTCAATAATAAATAATAAATTTAATAAGTTAATAATAATTTTAATAATAAATTAATAATAATTTCAATAATAAATAATAAATTTCATAATAAGTTCATAATAATTTTAATTATAAATTAATAATCATTTCAATAATAAATTAATAATTTTAAAAATAAATTAATAATCATTTTAATAATAAATGAATAATTTTAAAAATAAATTAATAATTGTAATAATAAATTAATAATTTTAATAATTCTTATTAATAATAATTCTTAATAATTAATTTTAATAAATTATTTTAATTAATAACTTTTAATAATTTTATTAATACATTTATTTAATTGTTTTTACTTTATAAAATACAAAATAATTACATAAAATATCATTTAATATTTAATAAACCTTTCATAAATAAGTTTATTTAATTTTAAAAATAATTAAATGAAATGAAAAAAAAATTGACCGATGAATCGAACCCAAACCACGCGCTTAGTATGCAGACGATAAATCAACCAATCTACGAAATCGTTGGAGGAAATTAAAATTTAATTGTATAAAAGTTAAGCATGAATTTCGAAGTCTTTTTTCCGAATTGACTGGCCATTCGGCGGAATTACATTGAGGGTTGAACACCCTTGAGGAGTACTACTATTACACCAAGTCTCGGCCCCAAATGAATTTCCTTAGTCGTGCCTTCTCCTTGTAAGAAAAGTATGCTTTTATCCCCAGTACAATAATTATTGATGTCCTCTGGCTGAGTGGTTAGTGCATCGCGCTTCCACACCACAGTTCCCAGGTTCAAACCTTGGGCTGGTTAAGGTTGACTCAGCCTTTCTTTCCTTGAATGGGTCGATAAAATGAGTACCAAGCTTGCTTGGGAACTTAACACTAGAGGTTTTGTGTCAGACTGACCACCTGACTGGAACATCTGCTCATGCACCTCAGGGCCCATGGTCGCGTATACTGAGTTGGGCAGAGTAGGTCTTGTCCCTCATGGGATGTCGTGACACTGATTTAAGTTACAATAATCATTATTGTAGAATTATTAAATTAAAGTATGCATACATTTAATATAATAAAGCTTCTTTTCAAAAACTCAGTTTTAAGAGTATAATAGAAAAACTAGTACCTTCATTATTTATTAACAATTGTTCATTAATTATTTTTCAATGCAAGAGAGTACATCTACCCAAATTCGCTTAACCTCAGAGTTAGTGTGCACTTCCACAAAGTGATGAGATTGATTGATTGAATATTAACGTCGCACTGTTCAGCTACACGAGGGCTTTTGGCGACGGACCACGTAATTTTGAACCATGGTCAAGTGACGTGGACGACACCCGAGCTGGCACCCCGCTCTCCTAACTACCACACCACACCAACGGGAGGACGTTTCAGCTCTCGACAGATTTAACGTGCATCGCTGCCCTACACGGCGGGTCTTTAGTGGTACAGGGTTCGAACCCGTGACAAAGCAAGCCACGGTCCGATACCTATACCTATACCACTCGGCTACCGCGGCCACACAAAGTGATGAGAGGTATTGGTTTTGGATAACGACACATTACCACAGTCCTTCTCAAAGTTTCAATATACACGACCCGATATTCAATTATCATTTTCATATTGCGTCCCCCTCCCTACAATAACAATGTATCGAGTTCAATAATACTATACTTTGACACTAAAGCTACCATACGACTTTAACCTCTTATGTGCCACCGACGTACATATACGTCTCGCTCAGCCAAAGCATTAAATTTCAGGACGTATATATACGTCTTTCTGAAGTACAATCTTTTCTGAGCAGTGCTATCCATAAAATTATTCCGAAGACTTTGGAGTGTAATAAGAGTATTTTGACAGTGTTTGCGAAGATTTTCTTATTTACTGATTTTCTCCACCCCCTAAAAAAAATGCACTCGTCTGCGTGGAAAACGGTGGCAATGGGGAGCGAACACGTTGAAAAGGATCGAATTCGGTCGAGACAGATATTTTTGGTTTTCATTTCATTGAATGGAGCTCTCTTTTGACTTTACGAAACTTACTTTGTTTTGTTTCAACGCTAACAATAGGCCAATCAATTTTTAAAAGTTTGAAAGACCGGAAGTGGATCTTTAATCTACCAGAAGTAGAAATTTAAATTGTTTGAAATCTATCATGGGCGAATCTGATAACTCAACATTTTATAAATGTACTTCTAACAAACATTCTGAACCTGATATTTATGTTCTTTTCAAGAAAGAGAATGCACTAAAACATTTATTTATTGTATTAGTATTTTTCAAGTTATGACTGTTTATTTAAATAATGGTCTCATAAAGAATGTAACATTTCTTACAATGTTGACTCAATCAGCTCTAAAATTTTCAGATTTTAATAAAACATTAAAATTCTAGTACATTTTCTAGATAAACGCATCTAATTTGTTTTAGTAATATTTTACAAATATATGTTTATTGCTTCTTTCTCTAACTGCTTTGAAGTTTTTTAAAAATATTGCTAAAATTTCACTTATAATTGTGATTTTTGAAAAATTCAGGGAATTTATTTCAAATATTGTTAGTTAAATAGTAGTTTTTGTTGGTATTCAGTCCGAAGAAAGCATTTATAATGTTTGAATATGTTATTTTGTTATAAAGAGTACTCCGAACGTGTTCGGATACTTTAATCGGCAGTAGGAATTAATTAAAACACCGTAGTAAAGTATACCGTGAAGTGATAGTACAAGCCCATGAGATCACTGATAATTATAAAACATATTCTTAATTTTGTATTATAAAATTAATCGTAAAGTACATTGTACAGTACAGATACATTTATAAGTGTATTATATCAGTGTAAATGTGTATTTTATATTTTATTATATCAGAAAGTATTTTGTTTGTTTACTTTCAGTAAATTAATAATCTTTTTATAAATCTTTTGTTTTCGACTTTTCAATATCCTCGCGCCCTCCTCGCTAAATTATCACGCCCCACAGTTTGAGAAAAAACACTGCAGTACCATTTACTTTCTCCTTTAATGACATAAAAAACTAAAGAAAAAACCGTATACAAATCTATTTAATTCGGAGAAATACCAAGAATTTAATTATAAATGTTTTGCTAATAGCAAGAATATATACCGAACGAGTAAATCGCAACTTTCAAATATTTTACTCGCTAATTCAAAGATGACTTTTCAATTATTTTGACAATACTAGTAAAAAAATCAGCTCATTTCATAAAAAATTATTTCGCCTCCTAAGTTAAGAATCAAAGCTAAATGAAAATAAAAGGGAAATATAACGAAAAAAAAGACAAACAAATAGCATTCATAAATGCCGTTTATGGTGTTTGATAAGTAATTAGATTTTCTGAAACAAGAAAATCTAGTTCACTTCCATTAAGTGTACGCCATAAATAATGTAGTAAATAAATTAGAAACGAGAGAATATTATTTTTAAAGCTAAAGAACATGTTCAAACTAACCATTGAAGTTAATTTTTTTAGTTTTAAATTGCACGCCTGTCGTTTTGACTCATTTATTAATATAATACTCTAAAAAGATTTTTAAAAAAAAAATTTTTAAAAAAGGTAAGCTTGAAAAACTATAGAAATATTATTTCCTCTTTTATTAACTTTAAAAAGTAAGGGGAAAAAAACAAATTTATCTTAAACCACACACACAGCAGTTTTTTCTTCAACTCAAAGTAACAGATAGGTAGTACTAAATATGCCACCCATCCGGTATAGTGGTTAGTAACACTGATTGCTGTGTCGTTAGACCTGGGTTCGAATCCCGGAGAAGGCATGTATGTTTATAAATGTATAGTGCCTTTGTGGCATGGTGGGACTTTACGGTATCCGAACAAGCTAAAATGACCAAATTGTGTCAAAAGATATATTTTTAATTTTTTTATTTGATTGAATAGAGTCGTGTGTGTTTTAGCTCCCCAAAACAAAACTACCCTGCTTAAAGACCAAGTTATAATCAATTTTATAAAATTAGAAAAATTGGAAGTGGGTCTTTAATCTACAAGAATTTGATAGTTTTAAATAATTTAAAACCTTCCATGACGAGTTTGATGACTCAAAATGTGTTATAAATGTATTTCTATAAAACATTTTGAGCATATATATATTATTTTGTAGGGAATGTACTGAAATATATTTCTTATTATATAAATATTTTTTCAATTACAGCGAGCTATTTAAATAATAGCCTCATTAAGAATGTCACATTTCAAATAATATTTACTCAATCAGCCCTAAAATTTTTACATTTTAATAAAAGATTAAAACTTTAGTACATTTTTTCTATACGAATGCATCTAATTTGTTTCAGTAATACTTTTGCTAATACAAGTTTATTACTTTTTTCCCTAATCGCCTTGACGTTTTTCAAAAGTAAAGCTAAATTTTACATTATAATTGCGATTTTCGTACAATTTTGATAGTTTTTTTTAAATATTGTTAGTTGAATATTAATATTTACTGATATATTGATTCTTAAAAAAACATTTAAAATGCTTTAGTATGCTATTTTTTTAAAAAAAAAATTGCTCGGAAAGTGTTTGGAAACCTTAAATAGCCAGCAAGCCTCAAGGCCTTTCACGACGTTGATCGAAAGGATAGAGAAGGGGGAGGGGGGTGCTCTGACCTCCTCTAGTGTTCTCCCTCAAACTTGGGATGTGAACGAGCCAAATAGAACTGTCACCTGTATGATGCTCGAAGTTACGGCTAACGACCGGCGTTAATCTCTAACCCTTTGCCGAGATGAATTTCGTAGGCCTCGATCTGACACCATCAGAGAGGTAGCAAAAGAAACAAAAGTGCTAAATATATAATTTATGGAACAGTCAGATGTAAAATGCTGCAAACTATTCAACCAATTAGGAAAATCATTAGAAGGAGAAGGAGCAACCGTTGTGTCACGGATGATTAACGCCATTTGCTGCTCCCTAGTTTAACTCTTTTCACTGAATTAACACGCGGAATTCTTTAAGAAGCCAACCTTGGAAATAATGCCAGTTGGCGCTAAAATTGCCTCTTTAGAAAATTGCTGTTTACACTTCGTTGCGTGACAAAACTTTAGTTTATTTTACGGCGAAGTTTTTGAGAGAGAGAGTAAAATAGCTCCTTGTTGCATGTAGTTAATATTTTTTTTGGAAATTTATGGAACTGAATAATATTTTATGTATACATAAATGTCTAAAAATCTATTTACTACCTTGCAGATTTGTTTTGGATATTTTTTTTATAAAGACAAAGTTTAGTTACATAAAACTGACTCAGAAAATTAAATGAAATTGACTTCATCCAGCCATGTTTATTACTTCGTCTGAATGAACTTATATATAGGTCTTATATTCAATTTAATCATACACGCAACTAAGTTTAATTTTTTATTAACTCTGAATATTAAGTACTCTGAATTCATTTTTTTCTTATATTTCTTTGTAACAAAATACAATTATTAACGAAACAAATAATGCACATATAGTAGAAAACGTTTTGTTTCTTTCTTAGTGACTGCTCCATAAGTTGGAGCAAATTCTTGTCTTAATGGGTCTAATTAAACTTTTGAGTAAAAAGAAACTGTTTGGAGCTTTAAAATAGCGACAGTAAACATACTTTCAGTGCTAAAATTTTATCTCAGAATCCGACTAATAGTAGAATAATGCTCTTATGACAATTATATCTTTATTTCGAAGTTATGTACTCATAGTATACGTTTCGGATACATAAAATCTGTTGTGATGATGGGAAATAAAGATGTACCTTGCTGATGTAACAGTGTGTTATCAAGCAAAGTAAGAATCAAGAACTACATTAGCTTGTTCTATACAAGAGGTGGGGAACCTTTTTACCATTAGAGGCCACATGTAAATTAGGTAGTAATAAAGGATGCCTCATAGGTTAATGTACTTATAAATGCGACTTGTGCGAAATTATTATAGTTTTTGTAGAATTTTAACAATTTTGTGTGTGTGGTGCTCTATATAGAAATATTACAAAAAAAATTAATTCTTACTTATTAATTATTTAACACAGAAAAAGTTACAATATAGAATATTTTTGTACTTACATAAAAAAACGAGGGCTTAAATTTTGCTGAAGTTTTTTTTTTACTTTTATGTCTGTATTTAATACACAAATGTGTTTGAAATATTTTTCTAAAATAATTTTTTCTCTATAATGAATAGGGAAGGGGAATGCGCTTTTCAACAGTTATGTGTGCATACATGTATTAATTCCCACAACTTTGTTCAAGTTATTGTAGTTTATAATATATATAAATTGTCCTTTGAGGATCAACAAATAGCATGTTGAATGTTTTCTTGTCTGTGTCTTTTGACAGTGTGCGTAGTGTCTTGTGGCTTCATATATTTCTTGATGAATTTTTTAGGCCGCATTTGAAAACTTTTCTTTCAGCTCAAACGTTTCATGTTTATCCCTTTTCTCAAATTAACTTTCTTTATCATGATTAATATGCATTATTTCATCATGTCCTTCCTTTGTGTGTGTGTGTGTGATCAGTTTCAACTCCATCCAATAAAAATTACAGATGCCCATTTCTTTCTTCGTATTATGTTTATTTACGTTTTAAGTTCTGCTCAATTACACTTATAAACCATAATGAGTGGTACAATGCAGCAATCAAAACCACTAAGTCGTGAACAAGGGGAAAATGTAGCCTATTCATAGAAAATGTTTTGGAATAAAAGTGGTCGCGTGGGGGACATTGTCATTTTAAGTACTTTAAGGTTGTAAGAAAAAGTTTTCCAATCTCTAAAAGAGGGAGATATGTGACACAAAATACTGTCGGACCTCCATATAACGAAGTCACTAAATCCCGGAAAAAAAATCGTTAAATGGAAAATTCGTTATATAGAGGTTCATCTCTTAATGTTCTTTGTAAAACACATAAAACAAATTTTAAATTCATAAACACTATATGCATAAAAAAGCAATTATTCATACCTTTTTTTAAAAAATTAATATATATGTTTATTTTTTATATCTTACCCATCAAAAAAGAAAGGAAAGAAAGAAAAGCTACAAGGAAAACAAGAAAAAAAAATGTCGAAGAATTCACTGTATTTTCAATATTAAGAAAATAATTAAATACTAAAATTAATGAATTTTAAAGACATGTTATAATTTAAAACATAGAAGTAATATTAAACATACATTATTTTATAATTAGAACACTGGGACAAGGGACTACCCCACTGAGGGTGAAAGAGATATCGAAGATGCTTCTAGTGAACTGGGCAAAGGGTGTCAAAGGTTGCACTTCTTGGATGAAACGTCCAGAACTCTATTGCTTTCGGTGAGTGAGGATCTAATAAAACCAGTTCAAGATTTATGACCACCCTAGAATGTGTTAAAGAGAGAATAACTTGAATTTTTTTTTCAGAAACACTTTAAAAAAGGGGAAAACAAAAATGGAATCACAAAAGAAAAAGTTCGTTATATAGAAAATGCACTTCACTATAGGGAGGTTATTTTACGGAGAAAACCGTGAAATGTTCTTGGTTCCAGGAAAAAGTTTGCTATATAGAAAAATTCGCCATAGAAAGATTCGTAATATGGAGGTCCAACTGTATATACATCTTAGTTCCCATGATGACTGTTATATAGGAGGATACTGACAAGGCCATTGATAACAAATAAGCAGTTTTCCAAGAATTAAATCTTTTGTGAGCCTGGGGTGACTCTGTGTCCTGCGCTGTAGTAGAGTATCGAAAACTTGGCACTCGATAACCTGGTAGTTAGGTAACTCGGCGACATATTGGATGGTAGAAAAAATCCCGCGTGCAGGTCCATTAAAGAAATGCAACCCTTTAATGAAAATGATGAAGACGTTAATTTTGAGAACACCGTAGAAACTCCTAAAATATCACTTAGTGAGAGAATAAGGGACAAATGTCTGTCGAAACCACAAAGTGTTTTGAACAAGCTGCGTCCTTAGTGGACTTACTGTTCCTTTCTCGTCCTTGTGACCAAGCAGCAAAACGTAGAGTGTAATATGGAAAACAGCTGGATATTGAATGTTTTCTAAGAAAAACCCTGTTTTTACAAAGTTAAAACTAGTTACAAAGTTACTAGGATTTCCTGATAGATATTTGTATCCCTCCCTATAACACTTCTCTGATGTGTGTCTGATCAGTTAAATTACTGTATGCTATGTATTCTTGAAAATGTAGTAAATGCACGTACTTTCCCTTTGTTTAAGGGTATTTGAGCAGCGTATTTTCTGTACATACCATTCATGTACTTAGCTTGATTTAATTTTCTTTTTTAATAAATATCAACTATTTTGTGATACATTTTATATAAATAAGTGGTTGATTATTTAAACAAATTTTTCAATTTTCCAGCTTTTAAAATAGTTTAAAAATATCCACCACAAGAGTATTTTTATCAAACAAGTGACATTTTATTATTTTTTTAAGAAATTTAGTTTTAAATTTATTTTTTTTAAAAAAAATCTATTAATAGAATTAAAAAATGAAAATCCTACACCCGACGTTATTGAATTAAGTACAATATAAAGTACAGTATAAAATTTTCTAAGAAAACAATAGTACTTATTCTTTTTTAACCCCATTCTCGATAATCTGGCATTTTTGAAAACTCGTTCACCCATTGGTCCATATTTCCAAGTTTTCGAGACTGCAATACTTTTATATTCGTTTTTTGGGGGGATGTCAAAAATCACCAATATAAAAATATTGCAGACGTATGCACTGAAACGTCTATAGTCTGAATCTAATCATATATGTTTTGTAAAATAAACTGTAATCAAATATAAAACGAAAATATAACAATAAAACATTAACTCTGTAGCAAAAAATTAATAAAATAAAAATGGATAAATTTTGAAGAATCAAAGACGGAAATTTATATCTCCATTCTTTAAAGTATGCTTAAATATATATGTTATAGTATATTTAAAGTATGTTCAATTCAGTTAGTAGTTAATTGATTACTATATATATATATACATATACACTGCTGAACAATTGCTAAGGACGGATCACAAATTGCTATGTAGCATAACATTAAGCGAGACATGAGGCCTATTAGGATAAAATATAGTTGCCACACTGTTCAGACATTAGAATAAAGAATATTTATTGTTCTGGAAAGTACAAAAGCTGTGTAACATCTGAAAGGGGAAAAAATGTTCATTTGATCTGCGTACGGAGAAATGGAACAATGCATCTAAAAGTCAGCAGGCACCTTAAAGAAAGGTATTAGTACGGGATATATCCACCGTGGTGTGTGATGCAACATTCCAAACGTCGTACCATACTTTGCACAACATTATTCAGCAACTGATGAGGCAATTTATCCCATTCCTCTGTGAGTGCACTGATGATGGTGTTCTTGTCGGAGGATAGTTTCGACCAGCAACTTGCCTCCCCAAAGCATCCCACACATTTTCAATGGGGTTTAGATCTAGAAAATGCGCTGGCCATACGAGACGTTGAATACTCTCGCTGTCTAGACAATCCTGAGCAGCGAGTGTTCGATGACATGTTGCGTTGTCGTCCATAAAACAAATTTATCACCGACAGCACCACGGAAAAGACGAACATGAGGAAGTAGAACTTCATCAATGTATCGTTGGCCCGTCATAGTCCCATTCGCAACCACATGTAGGCGCGTGCGGCCATTGATCATGATGCCGGCCCACACCATGATACTGCATGTCGGATATCGGTCCTTTTCCTGGATATTTTCTGGACGATAAGCAGTACCACTCTCGCGCCAGATCAGTTGGCGTCTACAATCCGATGACAGAATGAACCTAATCTCATCTGAGAATAGTACGCATGCCGAGTCCTGTTCAGTCCAATTGGGATACTCACGACCGTATAGTCCTCCTCCCCTCAAACGTCTGGCAACAGTTTTTCGGGAGATCTGCTTTCCTGAGGCAGCAAGAAACTGATTTGCCACCTGCTGAGCTGTGGTGCGCCTGTTCCTTTTTGCTGATAGGAAGATATATCTGTCTTCTGCAGGCGGCGTACTTCTAACACGACCTCCCCGTGCCGTCTACTACACATTCCAGTAGTTTTAAATGACTTCCACAGCCGTGAAACAACGCTGTGAGTGATGTCGAACTCCCTGGCAACATCTGTTATTTTTCACCCTTTTTCGATCTTTCCAATAATTCGGCCACGCATAAAATCATCTATGTGATGTCGGGAAGACATGCCAAAAATTTTAAGTTCGTCTTTTAAATCTTTCCTGTAAAACTTTGACTTGAAACAACAACTGTCCTCACGCGTCAAAACCTTTAAAGCTCTTATGAACGCTATCACGTGATGAACAGACGTGGAAAAAATTTGCATACTCATACTTCTTCTTACTAATATCCCGCACTTATTTTATTTTTCCACATTTTGCTTCCTTTCATTTTGTGGTTGCTATGGATGATAGTGCTATCCGTCCTTAGCAATTGTCCAGCAGTGTATATACAGAGTGTTTTTTTCCAGATATAGAAGTTTAAGTTGGCATTACTTTCCAAGATAGGGACCGATTTAACAGCTGTCAAGTGATTTATTCTCAGTTTGGTTTGTCAATTCATCATGAATAGACTCACGCCTGAACAACGCTTTCAAATTGTGCAATTTTATTTCGAAAATAATGGTCGCGCGCGCGCGCGATTTTCATAAGCGAATTTTGTTTAGCGCTGAAGCACACTTCTGGTTGAATGGCTACGTCAACAAACAAAACTGCCGCATTTGGAGTGAAGCTAATCCAGAAGTGTATGTCGAAACACCGTTACTTCCAGAAAAACTGACTGTTTGCTGCGCTTTATGGGCTGGTGGAATCATGGTCCGTACTTCAAAAACGATGAAGGTCACAACGTTACAGTCAATGGTGATCGGTATAGAGCCATGATTACTAACTTTTTCATTCCTGAATTGAACAATCATGATGTCCAGGAGCTGTGGTTCCAACAAGACGGCGCAACATGTCACACAGCTCTTGCCACAATCGATTTATTGAAAGACACGTTTGGTGACCGCCTAATTTCACGTTTTGGACCTGTGAATTGGCCTCCAAGATCTTGTGATTTAACACCGCTAGACTATTTTCTGTGGGACTATGTTAAGTCATTGGTCTATGCGGATAAGCCACAAACGCTTGACCATTTGGAAGATAACAGTCACCGGGTTATTGCCGATATATGGCTACAAATGTTGGAAAACGTCATCGAAAATTGGACGTCCAGATTGGACTACATCCAAACCAGCCGTGGCAGTCCTGTGCCAGAAATCATATTTAAAATGTAATGCCACAAGATTATCTTTCGAATAAAAAATATTCATGTCAATCGAATAATACATCGTTGTTTTATTGCAATTTAAAGTTCTATACCTCTAAAATAAACACCCTTTATATATATACATTAGTATGTTTTAAAGTATATTTAATTAAGTTGAAAAATAAAAAAATTGGAATTTACATCTCCGTTCTTTAAAGTATTTAATCAAGAAATTAAAAGTGCTGTTGTGTGCATTATTCATTCAGAATTCTAATGACCCATAATTACCAAAAGTTATTTCTCCGAAACAAAAGTATACAGTAGATTACTTACATTTAATTCATTGAATTTAATTAATAAAATAGATTCACTGTCTTAAATTGAAAAAAGAAATACGAACAAGAGCAATAAATTCTAATAGAAGTTTTTTCTATTAAAAGTTTTAAATTTTGATGCTTAGAACCAGGAAGCTCTTCCATGTCGTTTGAGGGATTGTTTATTAATGTCACACTCGAAACAAAGCGGGCTCTTAGCAGATGATCTTGTGACTTTGTACCATAGTCAAGTAAAGAGAACGATGTGTGTATGCGTATTTTAATGTACCCAGTCTCTTTCCCTGATTTGCTAAGAGGGAACGCCAACAAGTGTGGAAAAATTC
Organism: Trichonephila clavipes; assembly: GCA_019973935.1. Lineage (NCBI taxonomy): Eukaryota > Metazoa > Arthropoda > Arachnida > Araneae > Nephilidae > Trichonephila > Trichonephila clavipes. The sequence continues at coordinate 248,823 of BMAU01002603.1, read as the reverse complement.
CATTCGTTTCCCTAATTTCTGCGAAAAGGTTTCGCAAATGGTTGGTCAGGGATTCTGACAATTTTTTCCCATGCCAGTTCTAAAGTTAAAATAAACACCGGTACAATGTGCTTTTCGGGTTCTCATGGATCTAGGGCGACTTTGTGTCTGCAGGACCAGATTCAGACTCTGATCCCAGGCCGACTCACGCTATAAGCGGCCAACGGACAAGAGATCAAAGGAGATAGGCGGTGAGTGATCGTGAGAAACGAGAGGTTTATAAAGAGAGAACGAGGGATTACCAAGGACAGATTTTGACTAGAAAGAATCCGATTGAGTCCTCTCGTTTACGATAAACTTGAGAGTCAGCGATACCTGAGTCCGCGAATTAAGGTGGTTTTCGATTCGAGAAGGTTTCCAATCAGCAACCCCACGGCGGGTATAGAATCAGAGAGCTCACCCAAACTTGGTGTGGAATTACCGAGAGCAAACTGAGAAGTGTGCGGACACCTTTGGCATATCATATGCATGGGACTTTTCTCTAAGGGATCATTTTAGTTAATTAATTTTAGTTAATTATAAGACGTTGCAGCGAAAGAGACTTTTTATCTGTGGATCCATTTTGCAAGTAAATTGTAATGAAATATTTTTTTTGAGGATTTTCATACTGTATAATAAATAATTTAACCAGAGTTGTTGGATTCATTCTAGTCTGAACTAGCTCCCGAATAGTCAAATTTAAACACCTCGTCAACGTTCAGGTCGCGTTAGAATGGAAGGAAACACCTAAGTTTTTGATCAATTTACATATCTATAAATTGAAAGAGGCGTTTGTCTCAGAGAGCGCATATGATTTCCGAAACGATGCTTTTGTATGGCCTAACACTTTAAAATAATTCAAAGTCTGGTTTAACTTTTGTGCTTGGTAAGGCTACTCACTTAATTCTGATTCTTATTAAGCAGCATTTCATACAAAAACACGTGTTTAAAAGATTAAAAATATAAATTGTAAGAACGTAAACTATTTTTTTAACTTTCCCATTTAACCTAGAATCATTTTAATAAGTAATATTATATACAGTCGAACCTTTATATTGCGAATTTTTCTATATAACGAAATTTCTTCTGGAACCTTCAACATTTCACGATTTTCTTCGTAAAACAATCTCTTTATATCGAAGTGCATTTTCTATATAAACACTTCTTTCTTTTGTGATTCAATTTTCGTTCTCCCCTTTTTTAATTTATTTCTGAAAAAATTTCACGTTATTTTCTTTTTAACACATTTTATTGTGGTCATAAATCTTGAACTGGTTTTATTAGATCCTAATTCGCCTATAATAGAGTACTGGAAGTTTTTTTTTCATCCAAGAAGTACAACCTTTTAACTCCCATTGCTCAGTTCACTAGAAACATCTTCGATATTCTCTTTCACCCCAGTGGAGTTGTCCCGTGTTCTAATTAGGAAATAATGTATGTTTAATATTACTTTTATGCTTTAAATTATAAAATGTCTTTAAAATTCATTAATTTTAGTATATAATTATTTTCTTAATATTGAAAATACAGTGAATTCTTAGATATTCTTTTTTCTTTCTTTCTTTTTTGATGGGTAAGACGTATAAAATGGAAATATTTTAATTTTGAAAAAGTGTGAATTATTACTTTTTAATATATAGTGTTTATGAATTTAAAATTCGTTTTATGTGGTTTATAAGTTATTATTAAGAGATGAACCTCTATATAACGAGTTCTCCGTATAGCGAAATTTGTTTTTGGATTTAGCGACTTCATTATATAGAGGTCCGACTGTATATATATAATTACTCTTATAACTCAATTGCGGGGAAAGTGCCATTTAAATAATGAATAACTTACAGACTTCAATACTGCCATTTTTTTTGTAGTAATTTTTACGATAAAATGGTTGTCTTCTAAAAACTGTACTTAAAAGAAACACATTGTAAACTTAAGGTAAAATAACACACTATAAACTTTATACTCGTGAATAAAATTTTAAACACTTTTTCTTAGAAACTGTCAAAAGAGGATTTATGTGTTAAAACATTTTGAAGTATTGTTTTCACTGAAGATTCTGCTCTCATGACAGCATAAGGAAGAGCATACCTTTTCTTTTAAAATTTACAAAGTGCATCGTATTCAAATCTCCCTTAAGTATTCTCAAAGTGCTGAAGGGAAATAGCCAAAGGAGGATAGATGCTCGAATTTTAAATTTCGAAGGAATTTATCTTTCACGCGATTCATGTACATCTTCCATATTTCATGTTTTAAAATTGCGGAGATAAAAACTGTAAAGTAAACAATATAGAATCTATATATATAAAGGAGAAAAGCAACTCACTCACTGACTAATCACGATATCTCCGGAACTATTGAGCCTACAGACTTGAAATTCGGTAAGCAGCTTCCTTCTATTGAGTAGACATCAGCTAAGAAGGATTTTGCAAACATCGAAACCCAAGGGACGTTATGGGGGCTTAAGGGGCATTATAAATAATTAGTTCCATTATTAAACTATTAGATGTACAGTCTTGAAACTTGGTACGCTGATTCCTTTCATAGAGTAGAGGTACCCTGCAATTTTTTTCCCCGAAAATCGACCTCCAAGGGGTGTTGAGGGCGTTTAATGGCGTTATGCATAATTATTTCCATTTTTAAACTATTAGACGTACAGTCTTGAAATTTCATAAGCAGATTCCTTTCATGGAGTAGAGATCCACTACAAAATAGGTTTAGGAAAAATTGACCCCCCCAAGGGGCATTAAGGGGGATTAAGGGGCGTAATAGATAAATATTTCCGTTTCTCAATTATTAGACCCCTCAGCTTGAAAATTAAAGTCATGTTCCTTTCGTGGAATAGATTTCCTTTAACAAAGAGCTTTGCGAAAACCGACCCCCAAAGGAGTTGGGTGGTGAGGGGTTAAGGAGAGTTATAGAAAAATTTCAGTTTTTGAATTTAACCCATTTACTTGAAATTTGTTGAGCATGTTTCTTTAGTTGAATAGAGTTCTACTAAGAATGGATTTTACGGAAATCAACTCCACGGGAAAGCGGGGAAGTTATGAGGGTGTATTGATAGACAAAATTTCCGTTTTCCAACTACAAGGACTATAATAATAAAATTTTGTTTCCATGTTTCTTTTGTTGAATTGAAATACGCTAAGAATGCTCTCAACGAGGTTACGGGGCGTATTGATGATAAAAATTCCGTTTTTGCTCTCTTAGATTAGAATTGAAATTTAGCACGCATATTTATTTTATGGAGTAGAGATCCACTGAAAGTTGCTTTGGCGGAAATCCACTTGATTATTGGGCTAAGTGAGCGCAAAAAAATCTTTCTACTTCTATTTTAGATATTAATAGAAATTAGAAATTATAATTTATGTCCTTTTTATAGCAAGAGGTGAGAGTTACAGATATAAATATATTTTTCAATACAATCGAATTCTTAATGCTAGATATCAATAATTTATATGTATGTAAACAGTATATATTATTTATACAACGTCCTTAAATACCCAGTGAAGAGGGTGGGTAACGGCTAGTATGTAAAATGAAACTTTTTTTAGGTCTATTCCTACGTAGGTCATCAAAAGAAAATAAATTTTTTATTTAATTTTTATTAAATATTTACAATTAATATAAATATATATATACATATGGCAGAATCACAATATTAAGTGACAATTAATTTTTATTAATTATCATGAAAGTATCATATTGTCATCCAAAACAATCGCGTATATAAAATTTCAGATCAACTGAATGCTTTAAAACATGAGAAAAAAAGTATTTCAAAGTTTTGACCCAAGTCTCTAAAATGAAGCCATCGTAGCTCTGTATCTGTAATTCTTTAAATAATTAGTTTCATTTAATTAATTTTAATTAATTATAAATTATCGCATTGTCAACCAATACAATAGTGTATAGAAAATTTCAGCTCAAATGAGAAAAAAAGAGCATTTAAAAGTTTATACACAAGTCGCCAAATTTATAGCTAAGTCGCCAAAAATGATGCCAACGTGGCTGTATCTGTAATTCTTTGTATATAAATAGTATTATTCAATTCATTTTCTCTAAATATAATTAAATTACTGTATAGTCATTCAAAATAATCGTGTGTGTAAAATTTTACAGATCAATTGAGTGCTTTAAAATGTATTTTTTTTATTGATTGAAAATTTGACAAGATATATATATATATATATATATATATATATATATATATATATGTAGGGAGATTGGGAACTAATAGTAGGAATTGAAAGAGAGAATCAGTAAAAGGAAATTTCGTAATCTTTGTTGCCTCAGCCATGATACCTTAATTTATTTTTTACTTTATAATTTATACTTTAATTTATATTTTAAAAGACCCCCCCTAAAAAATGCATTTTCTGTTTTCTATTTATTTTAAAAATATAATGTAATAATACGCAAGTATGAAAGTATGCATTTAATTTTCGTAGCAATATGAAATGTGAAAAAGTGTACCATCTTAATTCAATGTATCTAATGTATATCTTAGTTTAGTTAATAAGGGCTTAATGATAAACATATACATATAATAATTGCTATTATTTAATTGCTTATTTCCATTGTTATTTAAGTTTTAAAACATCACAAGTCTTCTCGAAGTATATTTAGAAAGAGTAAAAAAGTATTTCTACAGTTCTTCGTATCGCTGCGGTTCATAATTCTGGTATATGGCTAACATTTCATTGCACTGTACGAAATTAGTTTTATTAAAGAGAAACTTTACTAACATCCTAGTATTTAATTTTCAATACTTGATTCTCCATTGTCTTAGTAAATAAAATGAAAACTGAATACTCAGTAACTCATTGATGAACTTTTTTTATGAAAGAGAAGAATACGCAACTAATAATTTAGAATGTTAAAAACCCTTTTCAAAGTTGCTCCATCGTGTGTTTAAAATATTGATTGGAAATTTAATTTTTATAGAACTTAGGTAACAGGGAAGAAGGCGCGTACACAACACTAATGTTAGCGGTTGCGCGGAGTAATGTAAACACTATAATCCTTTATTTATAATTATTTTACTATAGACGACATAAATCGTAATTACAGTGACTAGTTTAATTAAAAGAACGCATGCTTACCTACTTTGAAGGACTTCGATTTTTGGTTGATAATTCGAGGACAAATCTAATCAAACTGAACTAAATGTTTTCAAATGGGCGTTACTTTAGTAAAGGGCACAAATTGCAGACACTTTTCGCTAACATTAAAGAAATTATATTTGCATGTCGTTGTATATTTTGTTCAAGTTATGGTACTTTTATGGTCCTTAAATGATCGACATTGTTGAACAGCATGTTGAACTTTTTCTTACTTGTGTTGACTAGGCGCAGAATGTTCTGTCGTACACTTGGGACTTTATATCTTTCTTGATGGAGTTTTTAAGAGAGCATTTGAAATTTTCATTTCGGCTCAAACGTTTCATGTTCAACACTTTTCTGAAATTTTTTTCTCTATCTTGATAAAAATTCATCTTTTCATCTGGTTCTTCCATTGCTTGATTAGTTTAAACTTCATCCAATAGGTATCACAGATGCCCCTTTATTTTTTTATATGCTATTCCAGTGCTTCTCAAACTTTCAATACTGGCGCCCCCTTTTCAATCACAATTTTTTTCGCCCCCTTATACATTAATAATGTACTGAATGCAATAATAATGCACTTTGACGCTAAAGTTACAATAGGCGATCTTAATTATAAACCATACAAATTAGTAACATAAGTATTAAATTTTGTATACTACTTTTAAGCAAAATAAATAAATAAAATAATAGAATAATTATTATGTTATTTTTCCTTTCTCTAATTTTTAAATTGAACATATTACAAAATGCGGTAGCTGCTTAGAAGACAAAACATAGATATCTGCTAAATATAGAAAAAGAATTTAGAGGGTCAATTTCTAATAATAAGCATTACTTATAAAAAAACTTTGCTTTCCAAGATAGGCTCATGGACGTCATTAATACTTATTAAACTTGTTCTTAATTTAGTATTAATTAATTAGTTATAAAATATTCTGTGCAGCACTGATACATTAAAAGTATACCGGCTGAAGTGCCCGCTCTTTGCTCGAGTTTATTTATAAGAAAATAAAACATTATTGATATAATAGCTGAATTGTAAGGAAGCAAAGCCAAGTGCTCGACAATGTTTACAAAAACGTAAAATGATTTTTTTAAATCGTTGCTCCAAATTATAATTAGTTTTAAGCAAATTTTAATTTTAAGCCTCACAGAATTAGCATTTATAATTGATGTTATACAGTAGTGCACACAGGAATTTTTCAAGGGGGATCCGGGGTCGAAAGTTCACCAATCTTGTATCTTCCTTTTGATTTTGTCGATTTTTCGGGAACAAAACACAGTAAAAACTAATTCTTGAATAAATAATTAGCACTAACTAATAAAATTAATCATTAATAACAAATACTTAACTAAATTTTACGTACTATAAACTTAGAATTATAATCAATCGGAAAAAATCAAGGGCATTGGCGGGATTCCGGACCCCCCACCTTGTGTGCGCCACTGATGTTAAATAATGATCAATAATATAAAATATCGACGAATAATAATTGTATTATTTTTAATATTTAAAGTGAAAAGACTTCAACATGTTTTAACCCGGGAGCAGCCCGCGCACTCTGTACGATCGGGGTTATTGAGTCACCCCAATCCTTTTTTATAATTATTTTATTGTACACGATACAAATCGTGATTCCAGTGAATAATTTAGCTAAGAGAAAGTTTACTTACCTACTTTCAAGGACTTTTCAATTTTTCTTTGGTAATAAATAAACAGTTTTGCCAGAATTAACGATTTCGTAATCTGTGTGTCCCGCGCGACCACTTCCGGGTAAAAAGTATATTCATTATGATAATATGTATGTTACTGCTAAAAAATTGTGTGAAACGTTTGTCATTATGCTTTATACATTGAGAATATTTATAAAAATATGTCTTGGCCAAGTAATCCTTCATGTGTTTGTGTGTGTGTGTGTGCTCTCCGTGGTTTTCCAAATATCATAAAACTCTTTTGCATGAAAAAAAGCGCAACAGAGAACACGTAAGAGAGGGTCATAACTAACTGTACCAATAACTTAGAAGGTCAAACAGATTACAGCTATAATGTGCAGTATTTCAAAAATAAAATGACAATGATGAATTTTTTATGTTCCTAAAGTTTTTCGATTCTGGGTCCGGGATCTGGTTTTCTCTGAAAGAGTAGTATGTTAGAGGTTAAAAAAGCGTAATAAAAAATCTCATCACGGGATGACAGCAAATCAAATAAAAGTTTTTTATTTGGTTATAGGATCAAAGATAGCTAATTAGGTATTGAAGAAGTTTTTATTTTTGATGGCTTAATATCGCCTATAAATTATATCAGAGTAAAAGTGCATTTTTATTATGTCTGAAAGTATTTTGTTTTAATTCATTCCAGTAAACTAATTATTTTTTAAATCTTTTTTATTTTCGATATGCTCGCACCCCCTCGTAAGGTCATCGCGCCCCCAGGGGTGCGCGCCCCACAGTTTGAGAAGCACTGTGCTATTCATTTACATTCATATACAGACCTACTGTGTGGTACAACACAGCTATCAAAGCCACTAAGCCATTCACAGGGGGAAAAAGTAGCCTTTCGTATAAAAAGTATTTTGGAACAAAAGTGGTCGCACGGGGAACTCAGTCACTCCAACTACCGTAAGATTAAAAAAAAAGGGGGGCACTTTTATAAACAAGTAATATTAAAAAAAATTAAGTCAATTCCTTTTAGATCAACAAAGAAAAGTTTTAGTTTAGTTACTTTTAATTAAATAGTTACGATTAAGAGAACAGAAAAAAATCGACTTTTCAATTTTAGTTCTAAAAAATTAGTGCTTATTTTCTGAATCTAAAAATGTATAACACTTATATGTTTGTTGATAAAATAGCCCTAAAATATGAAAAATAAAAATGTAAACAATTGATACCCTTTTTGACACACCCTTTGAACTTTAAATATGTAGTTTCCCCTGTGTTTGATCTATATGAACGTTCTATATAGTGAACAAAATATCTTTTAGTATGTAATGTCTAATTTTTTAAAAAATAAATTTATACGTGCAAAAATAAAATTAAGATTTTCATAATTTTAAGGTTTTATGATTATTTTAAAGAAATTATGCAATTAATTCGTTAAAAAAACTGGTTCATTATGTTTGATATGTTGCTGTATATATATGTGTAAATTCTTTTGTATATTCAAGGAATATTTTTGTAAGAAATGATACCTATACATGAAAATATGTATTACAAGATCTCGAAAATTATGTTCATGTTAACTAAAACAAAGGGGAAAAAAACATGAATTTAAAATTACTTTTGTAACTCTAGAAAATGATTAAGGATTATTATTAGTCATATAAAAATAGGCAAGCAAATACTAATCAAGTGTTTAATATGTGAAAATATTGTTTTTTTTTTTTAGTTTTTTCACTTTCTCAAAAGCATAATTTTTTGCATTTAGGTACATTTAAAAAAAACTATTGCACTGTATGATTCCAGATTTTTTAATACTTCTATACAAGATGCCTATGCATATAGAGAACCTTTTTTTTCTATTAAGATAGTGCCTAATTTTTTAAAAATTGTTTTATGCATAAAAAACGCAGAAAAATAAAAAAATTCAAATTTCAAAGTTTCATAATTTTTTTAAGGAAACTATACTAACATTTTACCAAAAAAAAATGGGTTCGCTGTACTTTATGTATTGTTTTATATATGTGTAAAAATATTTTGCATAAAAAAATGATACTTTTTTTAAAAAATGGTACCTAAACACACAAGTATATATTACGAGTTCTCAAAAATTATGTATTACTTAAATTAAGTAATAAAAAAAGATTTTGGAGTAAAAAGTTATTATTGTAGTTCTACAGAATAATTAAATTATCTTTATTAAGAACGTAAAAAAATCTAAGCTCTATTGGAAATTGTAAATGATATATGTCTCATAAACAAAGGGTCTTAATTTTGGCATTTTATTCTTTCGAGCATGTCCTGGTTCCCTTAATATCAATATGTATATACATAGGAAAGAATCACAACATTAAGTGGTCAATAATTTTTATTCATTATCATCAAAGCATCGTATTGTCATCCAAAACAATCGTGTCTATAAAACTTCATTTCAACTAAATGCTTTAAAACGTGAGAAGAAAACCTTTTCAAGTTTTGACGCAAGTCACCAAAACGGTCGCTAACGTGGCTCTATTTGTAATTATTTAAATAATTAGTTTTAATCAATTCATTTTTAATTATAATTAAAATTTTGTATTGTAATCCAAAATAATCATGTATATAAAATTTCAGCTCAATGGAGGGCTTTAAAATGCATTTTATTAACGATTGAAAATTCCACCGAGATAAATAAATACATATATATATAGTGTGAGTTACATAATAGAAGGAATTGAAAAAGAGAGAGATGCGTGACGAATATATTTTAATTTTCATGAAGACTGTTATATAGGAGGATACTGACAGCGTCATCGATACAAATAAATAGTTTTCCCAGAATTAAGTATTTCGTGATCATGGGGTGACTCAGTGCCCAGCGCGATCGCTCCCGGGTTAAGGACATTTCTAGATAATTAAAAGACAAACGTTGAAATCATTTTCCACAACAAAAGGATATTTCATACTCATGAATTTTGTACATTTTTTTAAAATTAGACTACTATGATATTGTAATGAATCATAGTTTCTCAATTGGAATTCGCCACAGGAATATACATCATTGTTTAAATAAGGCTGGCTATATTAAAAGAAGAAAGCTGAGAAGTTTAATACTTATATTTACATATACAGTAAACGTAACATTGTACCTTTTAATGAACATCCTGTTGAACTCGAATCCTCCATCCTCACTCAAACACGGCACTCACACGCAGTGATTTCACGCTTTATGTTTTCTTAGGTCAGGATGGAAAAACCCAGTCACTACTCAAAATAATTCACTTCCACATACTTTGCAAAGATTAACAAAACTGTTTTACATACTATTTAAATATACTATTGTTATACGCTAATTTAAATACTCAGCAATATGGGAAACTCGCAGCAGACCGCATACATTTGTTCACAATGTCTCACTCTTTAGTGTGTGTGCGTCAACACCACTACACCCAATGACAAATAGCATACAAGTTACGGAGTTCCTATCCCAAAAGAGGAGGTACATCCCTCCTTTGGGATAGGAACTCCGTAACTTACTTGTTACTTGCTTTTACATTCTCCAGTGCTTTCACAGCGCCTTCTACAGTTGGGCTATAACAATGGTGGCAAACCATTATAGATCCATGAGCCTTTTATTTCTAAAGAAATGTTTAATGAGGTACAAATGGGCCGGCAAATAATTTTGACTTGTGATTATGGGGAAAATAATAAAAAAAAAACTAATTACTAACAACTCAAAATACCTTATTTACTACGAAAAAATACATTTTCCATTCTATAGTAGCAAATGATTTTGTTATACGTGTAATTCAAATTAAATTAACATTAGAGAGACTTCTGTTGCTGCAGATTAGGTGATACATTAGGATTGTAAGATGTTACTTTTAGCAGAATGCATGCTGAACTGGAAACATTTGCCAAACGGTTTCTAAGCGAGTCTTTAATGTTAGTCACCTCTAAAAATAATGACTCTCAAGCATAGGAAAATGAAAATATGGTTAAAATAGCATGATAGAGCTTCAAGCAGTTAAATGTATATTAAATCTGTTTTACAAACGATGTTCTACGTACAACTGTTCCGGAACATAAAACTGCCGCTTTGTCGCCTTTACTAATCATGCCATATTTCTCTGTCCATCAAGTTTTAAATTCTCTGCTACATTCACTATCATGCATTTATTGTTTTTTTTTTTTTTTTTTTTGCTGAACTAGCTATGTTAAATTCACCAGTTAGTAATTGTAAATATATAACACAAATTAACTTTAAAATACACTAATGTCAACGAAATTTACTACGCTATGCGTAAACAAAATTCGCGTCATTAGCATTTGCAGTCCCCGACGCAAGTAAGTCAAGACAATAACAAATGAGTGCACTCCCCCCGCTTCAACGAGAACCAATCACTCAAGTTTAAACGTAATACTCCATTGTAAACTTTGTTATTTTGAACTAAAATGCAAACCGTTTTGATCAGTGGCGTGCCCAAAATATTGTGTCGCGTGCCATTGGTTCGACATCCCTGGGCTATAGCAATCCTTTCAATGAGAAAAACATTCATGATAAAATAAAATATATTTTTAAACGCTACCTTTTTCTTCAATTTTAGTTAAATATGAGATGAATTAATAATTGATTTTCTCTCAAATATTAAATAAATTTATATTAATTGTTGTGTTAAAATCAATGAATAACGTAAGAACGAACGGTCAATTATTAATTCATCTTTTACTTTCATCATCCTTTCGTCAAAATTTTTTAAAAATTATATAATTTAAATTAAATATTTTTTCAATATTCGATACGTTTCAACAGAATTCATAGAATTGAGTTTTCTCTTCAATGAACTATTATTTCATTCTAAGAAAATAAGTTTAAAGCTGTGGAAATTGTAGATAAGGGATCGAGTTAGTCGGTGCTTAAGCTAAGATTTTGATTTTCGATTAGGAGACAGTTTTCGATTGATAGATGGATGGATTTAGAAGTGATAAGGACTTGTGATGGCTTTTAAAGAACCGAAGAAAAGACATTTCCATCGAGCTAATTTAACACCTAATTGGGATAAGTCTTTCACTAACGCAGAATTTCGAAACTTTCATTAATAAAGGACTGTGCCATTTTTTCTCTGGATGTAAAATAAATTGATGCATAGTTATCAATGGGATCAATTCCTTTTTCGTATTTATTAAAGCATGAAATACATTCGTTTCTTGCCACTTTTTACTCCTCCTTCCACGGTCTGTACACTTTTTATTTCTTTGCAATGGATCATTACCAAACACCTCGACTGCCGTTTCATCAAACTCCGGTAATCCAGTGCTTCTCAAACTTTCAATACTTGCGACCCAATATTTAATCATAATTTCCGTCGCCTCCCCCCGCATACAATAACAATGTATTGAATTCAATAATACTATACTTTGACACTAAAGCTGCCATCGGCGTATATAAACGTCTTGCTTAGTCAAAGCGTTAATTTCCCCGGGCGTATATTTACGTCTTTCTTATTTAAGATCTTTTCTGTGCATTGTGTGCTTTCCATAAAGTTATTCCAAAAGCTTTGGAATGGAATAAAAGGATCTTGACAGTGTTTGCGAAGGGTTTACTTACTTCAGAGGATTTGCTCATTTATTTTTCTTTTCTACCCCTCTCCCCAATATATTGCTTACGTGGAAGGTTGCAGTGGGGAGCGAATAGCTTAAATTTTCTTCGGCAGTTAAAAGATTAATTATAAACCGTATAAAATTATTTTTTGTATACGTATAATTTTATACATGAGACGCCCCTGGGTTACTGCTAATTTTTAAACTTCTAAACTTAGTACAGTTAGATTAAAAACAAAATACATGCGCATTACTGATACATTTATAAATGTATTACATCAGTTTAAATATGTATTTTATTTTTATTATGTCAGAATATATTTTGTTTGTTTACTTTTAGTAAATTAATAATTGTTTTAAATAATATTTTGTTTTCGACTTTTCAATATGCTTGTGCACCCCTTGCAGAGTTGCATGCCCTCTAAGGGGGCGCGCCCCACAGTTTGAGAGAAGCGCTGCGGTAATCAGTTTATTATTATTATAATCATAGAAATTGTTGACTGTAGATCTCCGAGTTTCAGTTTCGACATTTTTCTTCAAACTGTAAGTAGTATGATAATCTGAAAAAATTTATGAGCAGCATGAGACTTATGAAATTAAATTACCGATGTATTACGTTTACAACTATTAATTACAATATTTACACTTAGATACAACTTGTTCAAACTATTGAGCATTTTAATTCTACAGAATATGCTATTGGTGAAGGAAGAGGAGGCAAATACAACTTCTCTTTTCGAGTGTTTCAAACGGACTGCCCTTACCACTCTCTTGGGATGCGGAGGTTCCTTCTTACACCTTCATTTTCCCTCGGAGCTATTGGAGTTAATGCACTTATCTATAAAATCATCTCAATATTTGTATAGCATTTATTGAATCAATAATTTAGTTATTCTTAAAAAAATTAAATGATTAAGATAAAACTTATTTTTTTTAGCCTGTCGTAGAAGCAATCAATGTAAATGGCGAATGTTTATCAAATGTACAATGTTCTTAACATGATGTAGATACTGCGCTATGGGGGAATTACGATTCTCTTTCTCATTGTTCAGAATTGGAATGAACTGGTTTAAAAAAGTTAAAAAATTTTATTCATTAGTATTGAGTGTAACGAAAAATTTACAGCTCTAAATTTGTTGTTATTCTCATGGCATTCGGTTGCCGTGAGATGTCAGATGAAAGGTCCCCGTGCTATTTTAGGGGCACATATGGATAAGAACGGTGTTATGCTAACCACAAAAAGACTATTTTTCAGCTGTGTGCCGTGAAAACATCACAGCACATACTGAACATTTATAGAGAGCGCATAAACTGAGTGAATATTTATAGTTAATGTTTGAAGTTTGTAGTGTTATGGACGGCACAATGTTGTCTACATTGGGAAGCCGATTTTGCAGCTGCTAGGGGGGGTTATAGTAGGTGTTTAGCGTGATACCACTTGAATTTACAAAGCATATTTTGACAAATATGGAATTCTGTATAACTCTTGCTTAAAACTTTAAATTCATATGGGAATGATTTCAGAAATTTGCATTCTATTTTTATTATGAATTTTCTTTCAATGTAATTAACCCTAAGTTTCAGGCCGAAACCCTGTAATTTTTAATTTTTATTACATATTTTTTGGAATTAAATTTATTACTTTGAAAGCTGATAACGCTAACAGAAACATCCAAATGTATCCATAAAAATTCAAATTTTCTACTTTAATTATGAAGCTCTGCGTTTAAGAGCAATTTTTTCCCCGTTGAAATCACTCTTACCCTGAAAACTCTATGGCTTTCTCTTTTGAGTGTTCTTTTAGTTTAATCTGTTTTATACATGATACGAAAGTTTTTAATCTGAAAAAAAAGTGAATTAAATCATCACGTTTTCTGCGAGACATTTTAATATCCGGGTGTTTTCAAATATCCGCTGCAGCAGCTGATGAAGTCAGGGTTATGAAAAACAACGCCTCATTCATGGTGCAACGTAAAGTATTTAATTATGTCTGCCGTCAAAAGATTAGGACAGGAACATATATTTATGAAGTTTTCGGTTGTATTTAAATAAAGTGTAATAATGCAGTAACAGCTTTTAAGTTTTATTCTTTAGAATGCTTTCCCGTTGTAGCATTACGCTTTTAAAAAGTATCATTTAAACTATACTTAGTTGCATTTTGTGATGTTTGCTTTTTCTAAAAATTATTTCATTCTTTTTTATTATTATTCTTAATGTCTTTTGAAAAGTTGATTTCGAAATATTTATATGATGCATAACTGTAAGATAATATACAATATTTATACTACTCTAACTGGTATACCTGCTCTTTGCAAGGATGAAATGAAAAATTAAACAGTACAGATTGAAGAATAAAGAAGTTTTTAAAGAGTTAATTTTACGTGAATTGCAAATTAAACAAAAAAAAGCTTTTTGCATATCTCAGCGGAATGAAAAAAACATATTTGTTAAATTTTAAGTCTATATATAATGGCTGATAAAAAAGGGGTTTTTTTTATTTATAACGCCCCGTAGCTCTCATGTGGATCGATTTCTGAAAACATCGTCCTAAGCTGATCTCTGCTCAGCACAAGTAACACAGTGTTACACATTTTGTGTAATGAAGGTTTAAAATAGTGTAAATAATTTATATATGTGTATTACGTTAATATAACTTTCTGTTCTATTTATTTTATGTTGATATTGTAATATTCGCAAGCAACGCCGTTCCTTCTAATATAATGGTGATTCAATGAAACATAGCCAAATGTTAGCGATAGAGTCAAGTTGGCATAACTTTTGACGACCATGTTGGCAACTTGGCGATTGATTGAATAGTGCAAAAGTTGAAATGCTGCAGCGCCTCCTGGTGAGGAGCTATAACAAAGAGGGTATCACAAAAAAAACCCTCTTCCACAAAAAATACACATGCATGCCAATTTTCATTGTGATCTGTAGGACGGTCGTGTAGTGAAGCGAAGTCAAATATACAAACATCCATTTTTATATATAGATTAAAATTGAACACACAAAGCATGTTCAGACAACATTTATTTAATAAAAATAACATTTTTTTTTTTAAAAAAATGATAAAATTTATTATTATAAGCAGTAAGTTTATTTTTATCTCAAGATTAATATATACGAACTTCTGTAAATTTTTGCTAGTTTCCGTTTCAATAAAATTTTGAACAAAATAAAACTGTTTGGGGGGACAATACTGTACTTCTAAAAATATTAATGAAAGAAAGAACTGTATATTTTTCGTAATTCTTAATACTAAGGAAATTTTTTTAATCATTTTTAAACAAGTGCATTCCAATTCTGAACAAGGAGAGAGAGAATCGTAATTCCCACAAATCACAGTAGCTACATCATGATAAGAATATTGTACATTTGAGATAAAATTTCACCAATTGCAGTGATGTTTGCGATGGATGGCTAAGAAAAATACAGAGATTTATCTTAATCGTTTAAAATTTTTTTAAGAATAATTAAGTTATTCATTCCATAACTACTATGCAAATATTGAGATGGTTTTATAGTTAAGTCCATCAAATCTAATAATAATTATGTGAATTTTTGAAATAAATACCTTGAGGATTTGAGTGTTAGAATTCTTATTAGAATTTTCAATTAAAATATATTTAATAATCAATTTATGTAAATTGAGATATACACTCAACATAATCCATTAAAAACTGTTGAGTGAAAGAAAGAATTTTCCTCGCGAATTAAATAATCTATGCTTAACAAAACGAAAATTAGAATAACAATGTTAAAAATAATTTAAAAGATTTCTCAACTTGCTTAATATGGCACCAGAATAACAAAAAAATACAAATTAAATTCTAACAAGTTTTCGTCAAGATCTATGTGAATGAGCTAGATTTAAGTTACAGGCAATCAGCATACATGTACCATTATTGCGTATTTACATTTCTAAGGCCTCAATTAGTTAATGATTTCAATTAATCGAATCTTTCGATCAATTGACAATCTCGATTAATCGATGGCTTCGGTTAATTAAAGCTCGATCAATCGAAATATTTGAATTAATTGTCTCGATTTAAAAAAAATCATCAAATTCTTCGTATAGGAATATTAAGTGGAAGGTATTAGCTCCATCATTCAAGCTCCTTTTGTTTACTGCTTTCAGAGACATAATTTCGCAATCGTATGTAAATGATTTTTTTTTACATTTAATTTTACTGGAATTAGAATATACTTATATATAAACAGTTGGCTTTAAGAATATTATTACCAAAAAAAAATTATTTGCCAAAATTGATTAAAAAAAATGGCATATTTTCAAAACATTCTTCTTTTATGAAAAATGCCTCTGTAATAATAATATTTTGACTATATATAGCTAAGACTTCTGAGCAGAGCCTGAACTAAGATTTGAGAAAAATTCACATTATTATTTTCAGAGTTATTATCAATCGAAATAATAACCGGTGTTTTTTGTTTATATTTCTCTACACTGATACAATAGAATACGAATAAATCCACTTCTAAATTACTTATTTCTGAAGTTCTAATGCAGACTCAGTACAGAAGTCTTAGTTACATATAGACAAAATTTTATTGTTATAGAAGCATGTTTTACGAATTGGGACGTTTGAGATAAATAACGGTAGCGGGATATTGATTAATTTAAACATTTAGTTTATTTACGTCACAGCTATTATTTACAGATTATGCATTGAAGTTATTAATCTTATTAAACGATTATTAGAGTTCAAATAATGTGGTTTGTAAGATCGGAGTTCTTTTTCGGTGTTCACTCTTTTCGAAGGTTTCAGATCATCTCTCCTTCTCTCTGCTTCGGGGATCAGCAGCCGGCGTCTCTCTTTAGCTTCCAGTTACATCCTGCTAGTCAGGAAAAAGGGTTCCTTGTACAGTCAAAGGTTGCCGGGGCTATCCAAGGTGGGTAGTTGCAGCTGCAAAATACACGTGTGGTAATTATATCCACAAAGAAGCCGATTCACAGATGTGTTGTGGGAAACGTTACAGAATGAATGTTTTAAAAAATATGTTATTCTTTATTAATTCCCCGTCCTCATAAAAAAAAGAATTTTAATTTTTCTTGTAATAATATCCTTAAAGTAATTTTATATGTTTATTCTAATTCATGTCACATTAAAAATAAAAGTATTCATTTAAACTCTTGTCACAAGAGATTACGTTTTCAAACATACTTAAAGGCAATTTTTTTTGTCTTGTGGTAATTCATAAAAACTTTTTCATTCACATTTATTTAATTGCAATTTCAATTAAAACCAATCATAACAAACATAGGTAATATAATACATGTTAAAATTTGATTTTACACAATCGTGGATTTAAAATACAATTAAACTACAAGCAGACCAAACATGTAACAACATCTCATTCAGCCAACAAGATAATGACACGTGCAAATAGCAGATTTCTCTCGAATCACGCGTAATCACTTGCGCTTTGGAGACTCATCTTGGCATGTTTATACCCCTGTCAATCTCACTGTGCCTCAATAATTGTGCCCATTATCCCCTAGTAATAATGAAGGTAAATACGTCAGATGATCCCCTCCACTGAAGAATTGAAACTGAGAGGAATTTGACGGACAATTTCTGGATTGTGTTACACATTGTTAATATTTTTTCTTCTTATACTACAGTTTTAGAGCCACTTTTTTCCCTCCCACTAAAAATGATTGTGGCTGAACGTCATTTTTTTCGAGAAAGTATCGTATTACCTATGTCAATTTCTGAAGAAGGCACTATTTACGCTCTTTCTAATAAGTGTCTGTGGTTTAGTGCGGTATTTTCCCAGTTTTATCGACGCTGTGTTTCTTCATGACGCTGGGAATGATGTTACGGGAATGTTTAGAAAGGATATGTTCTTCTCATTAGCGGGGATTTCTGTAGGAAAAACCTACTGAAAGAATCGAATGCCTTTTCTTATCGATTTATTATACATATAAACTTTGCAGAATATTAGGGAAATACATTTTATTTTAAGAAACTAAACAAAAAAAATGAGACTTTGAAAAAATAATTTTTTTTTTCAAATTATCTTTTTTAACGATGCAGTTCAAATTTCCCTTTGTATCTCTAGTCGTAAAAAATATGCATGTTTTAATAAAGATTTATAAAGAAGATTTTTCTACGATTTAGAAAAGATGATTTATTTATTTTTTAATGAAAAAAAATTAAAACATTTTTCAAATGTGTAATATTTTTTGCTTAGAAATGGGTATTTGTACAAAATTCCATTGTTTCTTAACTTATTTAACTATTAACTTCTTCCTTTGTGAAAATTGTGTAAAATATTGTTTATAACATACATTACATTACTGATTAATTACTACATAAATTACTGATTCTCAAAATTATGTAAATAAATTTATGTTCATTCAGGAAAACTCGCTTAAGGTACCCCTACTACTTGTGACAGCTCTTTTTTTTTTAAAAAAATGGAGATATGGAAAAAATTTTGTGGTTTTTCGATTTATTTAGTACATTTTAAGAAAAAAATGCTAAAATTCAGATGAGAAAAATAAGTTATTACTACTAAAATGGGAAAAAGTTGACAAAAAAATTTGCACAAATCGTAAATGAACAAATTCTCAATTTTTCAATTTTGATATATTCCTTTGCTATTCTATTTTGAAATGACTTTCAGGATAAGAGATATTTTAATTTTTACAAAAAATAGAGCCTTTTATCTTATTTAGTATATGACATTGCTTAAGAAAACAGTGATTACATTCACATAAAGAACTGTAAATTTTGTAATAAAAGAGTGATTCTTAAATCTGAAGGTTAAAACACTTCTACTATTATACAAAACATGCACACAAAAAATTCAACAAATTATTTTTAAAACTTTTTGAGCAATCGCTGGCCCCGCCTAAACGTTTCGAAAAAAAACACATTTCGAGTGAAACGCATTTTAAAGTTTGACATCTTATGTAAAGTTATAGAATGCTTTGACTAAAACACTTGTAGTTTTCGTTCTAGTAAATGAAAAATAAAAACATTGGTATTTTCATAAAGCTAATAAGATGGTCTATAAAATAAAATCATAAAACAATTTACCAACTTTAAAAAAAACATGACTTTAGGGTAGTTGGATATGTTAACACACGAAATTGAAGGGACTGCACTATTTTTTCATGTTAAAGGATAATGCAAAAAAACATGGATATATCGAGAAAATTAAGTTCATTAGAGTTTATTTTATTTGCATAGATATTTATATATTCATATATTTAATAAAAAATCAATAAAACAAAAACATTCACAGGAAAGTAAAGAAATTTAATACAAAATTTTCAAATTTTTTGAAAAACTAAATATTTATTGGGTTTTAGGAAAATAATCTGATATTCTTCTTTCTATTGTTTTTTTAGCATCACATTGTCAACAGATTGCTCGTTATCGTTCGTTTTGTTATTCCTTTTACCATTGGAATGTGCGTCAATATAACCGCATATACCAGGTGTCCACAATTAAACGACCCTACTTCAAAATTGTCTACCGACGAAACTATTGTTCAGAAAGTTGTAAAATGTTATGTACGACATAAAGAAGGGATGGGAATTTGTTTGAGCGAATAAAATAATTAGTTCAAAATTTCACCACTAAAGGGCGTTTTTAATGGAGAACATATTTAACATACATTTATAACAGTTTACAAATTTTGTTACAACAGTAAATGCTCAACATGATGACCATCGTTTTCAGCTACTATTTGAAATCTGAAGATAGCATGTTCCACCGTTGACCGCAGTGTATTCTGGGAAATGTTAAGAACATGGCGTGAAATACTGTCTTTATGATCAGGTAAAGTTTTTGGTTAATCACAACTTACCAGCTGTTTTAAATGGCCCCAAAGCCAAAAATCGCATGGATTGAGGTCAGGCGATCGGGGAGGCCACAGCTGACGAAATTGGCGGCTGATCACACGTTCTTCTGTGAAGTGATGTTTGAGAACGTCCGTAACACAACGTGTAATGTGTAGAGGAGCGATGAGTGTAGCGGAACTCGTAAGGTGGAATGCGGATTGTCTGTTTCCCAAATTCGGCAGTTGTGAGTATTCACCGAACCGTCCAAATGAAAGTGGGCTTCGTCTGTCCAGAGAATATTTCAAGCCCATTTTGGATCAACTTCCAAACGAGCAAGAAACTGCAGTGAGAACAGATGTCGAGTCTCGAAATCATGTGGAAGCAATTCCTGCATAAATTGAAGCTTGTATGGATAGTAACGGAGGATGTTTCGCATGATCTTCTGGACAGTTGAACGAGGCAGATCCAATGCTTCTGCCACACGGCGAACACTTGTACTAGCCAGCATGTTGGAGGATTTGTCCTCTTCCACCTGAAGTGCTACTTTCTCTATTGCTTCCGCAGAAACGGGTTTTTTTTCCTCTTCCAGAACGAACATTCAACGATCCTGCTTCTTCAAATTTGGTTACCATCAATCGAAGATTTTTAGCAGTCAATGGACCTTTTCGCAACCCCATCAATGTCCGAAATTTCCGTTGAGCAACTATTGCGGAATTATCGTTTTCATAGAATAACTTTACTAACAACGCTCAAACTGGTAAACATAATGGCATTCTGATTAGCAATACCGAGCACAATGAAAATAAACTAATCTTCTATGAAAGTTTATTGCTTTTATAACAGTTGCTGTGTGACGTCGAAAATATTTACATATTGTCGTCTTCCTTCATGTAAATCCTTTGAAAATTAGTCATCGAAGAAGTTTAATTAAAATTTGCAGCTCATTTTAGAGATAGTGTTTTTAATGAGCATCAGTTATTGTGTTACCGTGTACTGTGGATTGCCTTCATTCAAAACCGCCCTCTAGTGGCGAAATTTTGAACAAATTTTTTTTTTATTCGCTCAAACAAATTCCCACATCCCTTCTTTATGTCGTACACAACATTTTACAACTTTCTGAACAATAGTTTCGTCTGTAGACAATTTTGAAGTAGCGTCGTTTAATTGTTGAAACCTGGTACTTTTTCATGACGTTAGAATTTCGGAGGACGTGGGAATAGGAGCTGCATTATTCATTTAATTTTCACCGTCGAAATCTGTATTAATGATATTTTTTAGCTTTGAACAAACACCAAAATGTCTTTGTTTGCCATATTTGGGGCTGCACACACATCATCATCTGCTGCAACGAATTCTTCCTATAATACAAGAGGACAGTCCATGCCTTGATCAACATCTGTTTCAGTTGCTGGGTGTTCCCCGGAGGATGTAATCGTACCGCAAATCGTTTTCCCAAAGTTCTATGTTCTATGGGAGTTTAGTCAGGGGAGAACGAGTGCGATTAAAGCACCTTTGTGAAGGCGTCTGGCTACAGTAAAACAGGACACTTGTCGCCCTGTTGCTGTACACAAATGTTGAGCGATGACGCTTGCTGACTGGTATAGGTCTCTTTTCACCTGAAAATATATTGGTCATCGGCTGCAGTTGTTTCTCTATGGGGGGCACCATCAATCTTTCTAACCGATGTACCTATGACTTGAAGGATTTCCAAGCGTACGAAACGACACTTTTGTTGATTCCAAACTCTTCAGCTAAACTGTTCAAACACTCGCCTTCCTCCTGCTTTCCGATCCCAGTGGTCAATGTATCGGATTATGGCAAGCATCTCATGAGTTCGAGCCCAGTACCCCCAAAGACCCGCCGTGTAGGGCAGCGATGCACGTTAAATCTGTCGAGAGCTGAAACGTCCTCCCGTTGGTGTGGTGTTGTAGTTAAGAGAGGGCGTGCCTACTAAGGTGTCGTCCACGTCACTTGACCATGGTTCAAAATTACGTGTGGTCCGTCATCAAAAGCTCTGGTGTAGCTGAACAGTGCGACGTTAATATTCACTCACTCACTCCTACTTTCCGATCATTCTTCCAACGTGAGAAATGTGATTCTTCTAGCAATATTTCACGAAAGAGCTCACTTGCAGTGAATGTTTTTAATTGCTGCTTCGTTCTTTTTATTGCAGTCTCCAACCGCACGCGTTTTGCGTACACTCACGTTGCCCATGACGTTTTATTTCTGGCACGCACCACTTTTCTACTGTGAATTGCGTGTTCATTGTACTGATGACAATAACACCTTTTCTGCAATTTATCGGTTTTCTGCTTAAAATTTAAATTTTTGTTGCTCAAGTTTTACAAAAGAGTGCACATAATTTATTGCAGTATATATATTCCTTTAATTTATTATAGTTCATATAAGATTTAAATACTATATATATATATAAAAATGTAATCTTAATTTGTGGAAATTTACATATGAAATTGTTTATTCTTTAGTGCACATATATTTAAAATTTCTCCTTCCTCTCTCACTAAATTCAAGTAATGAAATTTTATGAATCGTATTGCGAGAGCTTAAAACGATTTTTTTTAATTCAGAAATTTGGAAAATCTAACAATCTAGGGTCATTTTAACCTACTTATTTTTTTTAATTATATGAATTTCTCAGTCTAAAAATGAAACCGTTTTATAAAACTCAATGTTTTTTTTCTTTTCCTTTCGAATTTAAGCAATGTATTGCAAACATCGGTAAAGGGATGCAGTAGCCCAGTGGTAAAGATATCGGATCATGAAATGCATGTCATGAGTTGCGTGTCCAGTACCACTAAAGACTCGCCGTGTTGGGCAGCGATGCACGTTAAATCTGTCGAGAACTGAAACGCCTTCCCGTTGGTGTGGTTTGGTAGTTAGGAAAGGGGGTGACAGCTCAGGTGTCGTCCACGTCACTTGACCATGGTTCAAAATTACGTGGTCCATCACCAAAAGCCCTCGTGTAGCTGAACAGTGAGACTTTAATATTGACTCACTCACGCAAACATCGGTGAATACAAATGCATGTACCATAATTTCTAAATAAGTAAAAAAATGAAACAGATATGTTTGTTTTTGAAATAGACCAAAAATAAAAAAAAAAGTTTACAAAAGTAGAAGAATTTATGCACAAAAAGTATTCTGTTTTGGCTCATAAAGCATCTCGTAGTCAATTTTTATGTTGACCAAACATTGACTGATTCCGAAAGGGAAGAAAAAGTAAGTTGGAATGTATTACTTATACATTTTTACGATAGTACGATTTTGTTTCTGAGGAAACTCATTTTTTTGACATCAGAATTACGTTACTTAAATAGTGATGAACGTTGGTAGCAGAAATCTCGGCTGGTTTCCGAAGCATACTGCAAAATAAATCAGTCAATACATGAAGTTGCACTAAGGATGAAAAAAAAATAACTGAAGGAATGTTAGAACTGAAAAAAGAATACGAGATTGTCATGTATCATTATTTATAAATGTTTTATTTGAAGTTGGAAAAGAGACTAAATCAAACTTCCATTTAAAGACGATTCTTAATTCTGTATTTGAAATACATATATAGTAAAAATGTGTGAAATCGGGAAGTTTTTTTAACATTAATGTAAACAAAGTAAAAAAAGGCTTATTATTGAAATGATTTTATTGGTAATAAAAATATAATTAAATGCTATTTTGAGACTGTTGAATTTTATTTTATTTATTTCAAGCAACAATGTCATTAAATTTGAGATGCATGCAAGAAAGCAGCTATTAAACTAGATATTTGGGACAGCCACAGATATATGTGATAGTTTAGCATCACTTTTCCATTTCTAAGTGGCTGAAGTGGAGAACCCGTGACCGACGTTCTAGAGTAACGCATTCGAAATTTAGTGGCACTGAATCGCCGTTCAGTCGCCGTGCAGAGAGATTGATTTTATCGAGGTGTGTAACTTTGGAGAGAGGCGTGCCAGCTCAAAGGTGACAGGATCACTTGAACATGGTTCAAAATTACGAGGTCCATCACCAATAGTCTTCTGGTTGTTTTTGAGGCAATGGTGTAACGTATACCCCTGCAACCCTCGCGTAACGGGGGTGCGGGGTGGGGGTGGGGCAATGATTTTTGGTGGCTCAAAGCCCAACTGCCGTCTAGTAAACCTTGAGGCCAGTAATCTGACTTTGCAGAGGGAGGGTAATATTTTCCATCCCGCATCGGTTTAGAGAGGGACTTCTAAATAGTGACCGAGGAGGTAGCTGTATGGCCAGGGTTGGTATTGGTTTGTCTTTCCAAATTTTATGATTATAATTTTGGTGGTGACTAAAATCGTGAACATCATATTCTCCATTGCTCAAAGCTAAAGAAAGACACAAAAATGCCTCCTTGTTTCCAATAGAGCTATATTCGCATTTTTTTTGTTTGTAATTTTTTCAATGTTCTGATTTTATTGTTTTTGTTTCACTTGCTACTGTTTCACGCTACTTCACTGAACTGATTTTGTTGATTAATTGTTTAATTTTGAAAAGTACTTGTTTGATTTTGTAACCTAATCGTTCGATTTTGTAATTTCACTTGTTTCATAAGTATCCTTTTTTTATTTATCCTTTATTTGTTGTTTTACTTACTGTAAGCACCGTGTCGTACTTATGACGCACGGGTATCATTTTATGTGTCTTCAATAAAAAAATTTCTCAAAGTGAAATATCTTTATCATCCTCTACTTTTGTTGTGTGTGTGTGAAAATAAAATGCTATCCAGTACTAATGTTTGACCTTAAAACATTAAGAGATCTCAGGGGTGTGTTAAATTTCACTGGAGGTCTGAAAATATAAACAATTTTCAAACGGGTATAATTCTTTTAAATTTAAATTAAATGATTCAAATCTTTTACGTGTTATTTAAAATAGAATGGGGCTTCAGAAAAGTATAAAATGTTTAAAATATAATAATAATTTTAAAAGTCATAAGCATATGAAAATTCTATAATAAATATTAAGTATTTTTTGCTTTGCGCACGCTATTTTTTTCTAAAATATTAGCCTCTGATGTATAAAACTTAATAGAATTATACAATGCATTATACTCTTTAAACCCTACCTAATTTTATTATAATATAACTTTTGTATTTCAAAATATTTGTAAAATATTGCAATTTTTTAAATATTTTTTAAAAATGTATTTTTTATTTATTAAAATATGTAAGTTATTATTCTATTTATATAAAAGTAGCTACAAAGTATTAAGAATACATTTGCCTTTACTTAATCAACTTATAGCTAGTAATTAAACCTACTCTTTTAGAAAATAGCATGCGCGACGTAAAATACTTAATAAATATTTCTTATAGAAAAATTTCTTGTTTTCATATGCTTATAATTTTTTAAATTATGATTATATTTTAAACATTTTATACTTTTCTGAAGCCCCATTCCTTTATAAGTAATGTGTAAAAGATTCGAATTATTTAAATTAAATTTACAGAAATTATACCTGTTTAAAAATTGTTTATATTTTCAGACCCCTAAAGAAATTTAACACCCCTGTGACCCCTTAAAGCTTTTTTTTTAAATAATAATTGCGCAGCTATAAAATACTGATTTTGCTTAAAACAATTGGTTACAGTTACATATCCACACCCTTGATTTTCGAAATGGATCGGTCTCATACTCTCTAATTCGTTTCTAAACTGATCTTGGCGAAACTAATTGCGATAATTTTTTAACAACGCATTTGCCTGTGAGTCACTTATTGCTATTTACTGCAAGAATGAACAATATTACTGCGTTTTTTTATATCGATATTAATAAAATATTCACTGTTGTGTATTTATTTTTGAAGTCTTTGCGTAAAAGAATAAAGTCAATTTTTGTAAGAATTTACCACTACATATGCAAGGAGTGAAAATACTTAAATTTAGCGTTAAACATAAATATTTAAGTATATTAACACTATTATTTACAGCTTAAACAATCGATGTATAATTTATAAAAGTGATGCGCATTGTTAAATTCGCTTTGTATTAATTAATCAGCTCATTATTTATAATTCATGCGTATCGTGTTACATGTAATGCATAAAAATACAATAAAAGAAAAGCAAACTTTTCTCCTCGCATTGCTTTTTGTAGCCAATATAGACTCTTTTATACATTTCGAACGCAAATAACCGCATGCAGTAAGCAAAACTAAAATGATTAAAAGTATTGTTTAGGTTAGAATTAACATTTAAATTGTGTCACAGTGAAAGCATGTGGAAATGTATAATGTGTGTGTGTGTGTGATGATTTATATAAATTAATAAAACGTGCACAAATCCAGCGTTCAATTATAAGTCGTTTCAACTTTTCTATTTATTCTACTCTTTTATTTTAAAATAATTGTTAAATAAACATGGAGATATAATAAATTTATTTATCTTCATTTTAATGTTGAGACATAGTTAATATTTGACTTGACTGTTGCTGCAAAAATGCAAACCAACTCGTAATTAAAAATAAAAAAAGGACATGAAAAACTTATGGTAGAAACTTTTTTTAATTGGTTGCCCTAATTTTAAGTGATTTAATGCTAAAACGTTTATGAAATTATTGCAGGAAATCGTTTATTTTTGTTATTAATGTTAAGATTTCGACAGAGTAAAATTTGATTATTCACTGTGAATGATTTTATAAATTACTAAGGTAACAATATGGTATACAATAAGGTAACAATTCAATTTGTGACGAACAATATTTTAGACAGTCAGTAAAGAGATTTTTACCAAAAACATATGCAAAATAAGCTGAATAAAATCGAAGTCAATAAACAACACATTAAAAGCTTATTACTTAAGATGCCTTTGCAAATACAAATCTGTCTACTTAATTAAAACGAAAGAGATATCTTTTCCACAGAGATTCCTACCAAAGACGAAGATCTTGCTCATGGGTTGGTTTTCCATTGGGTGATGGACATAAACATTCTTGAGTCCTTAATGTAGGCTTAATAAAGCATGTATTTAAGCTGTGATTCTCGAAAATTCCCCATGAAGGAAATGAATTTATTTCTAATTTTGCTTAGAGGGATACAAGAAAGATCAGAGAAGCGTAAGGTATCTTTTCAAAGAAATATTTAATTTAAAATTTTTTAGCTTAGCGCACTAGAACATCCGGGATTTCGATTAACCTTTTTTCAGATTCTTCTCAGTAACTGTTTATTCAATTTTATGTCTTCATTGAAATCTCAATTAGAGCAAGGCAGCTTACCACATTCGATTCATTCTCAGAAATCTCTCGCAATAAATTACAAACTTCATTAGGGCGTTGACCTTTTCTACGAGCCATCTTTTCAGGATGTCTGCTTTGCACAAGGTTCGAAATTCGAATGGAATTTTTTTTTATGAGCGGATAACCAAATGCTACGTAACGAAACACTTAGGCCAGCTTTTCTCAAACCGTGGGGCACACCCCCTTGGGGGGGAGGGGTCGAGCATATCGAAAGGTCGAAAATAAAAGATTATTTTTAAAAAATATCAATTTAGTGAAAAGAATCAAAACAAAATACATACTGGCACATTTACATTGACATAATATATTTATAAATGTATCTGTAGTGCACAATGCATCTGATAATTAATTTATCAATACTAATTTAAGAACATATTTAATAGTTGCTAGTGGATTTCATGGGCTTGTCACATATAAAATTTATTACTGTCTTGTTAATATGTACAGTTTATTATTAGAGTCGTGTTTTAGCCTTATATATGTCATAGATATGTCATATTATTACATTCTATATATTCTTATTTTTCGAAGGGCGGCGCGATGAAAAATATGATTGAAAATTGGATCACAAGCATTTAAAGTTTGAGAAGTATTGACTTAGACACAACAATTTTTGAAAAATAGGTTCGTTTCCGCAGTTAACCCACTAACATTGCATTCAAGGTCTAATAAATGTGCGATAGTACTTTGGGAAATTTGTTTTAATAATAGTAATGATGAACGAGACAGCTATTTATGATGACAAATTGGCTTGATGCTGAAATGACACCAGCGGATGTTCTAGGTATATTTGGTTGTAAAATTTCTTTTATTTAACCTAGAAGGATAAAACTTTTACTGTGTAATTACATCTAAAAATAATTAAAAGTTACGAAAATTTTTCAAATTCCCTGCTAAAATCTGGAAAGGAGAACAAACTGAACAGGCTCCCCTGGTCCTCACCTTGAGGAATGAACTCATCCAAAGAAAAAAAAGCATCACACGTGATGCTTGAGTATATTAAGCCCCTGTGCTCACATAGCAAACACAAATTCCACTTTCGTAGTCTCCCACATCAAAGTCCACCTTATATGGGATTGAGGACTATTTTTACACTACAGATGCCTACAAATGAACGCCCATTTCAACAAAGATCATAGGATGATTTTCAGACATTGCTTAGCTATATAATGCTAGAAGCAGCAGATTTTTAAGCGACAAAGTTTGAATCGTTACAGCATGGTGTCTGAGAGCAACGGTTTTATAAATGGTTAATTAGTGAAATGCTCACGAACAGCCGTTGGGATTACTTTTCAAAAGTTGTGTACAAATAGCCACAAATGATAAGTCGAAGGTCAAAGATTTGTCGTAAAGAGTGCAATATGATTCTAGAAGAGATTATCAACTAGTGTAACTTCTTTATCAAGACAATCCCTTAGATTATCTACTGAATTTAAGTTAGGAGAACAAATAGCACGCAATTCAATTATTTACCCATCCGTAAATTTTCTGTTAAAAATTTGAGATTGATTAGACAACTCGTGAAAACCTTCTAAATTTCAAAAGAGCTTTTTTTAGGAAATTTAAGCTATTCTTATAAAGTCAAATTTTTCTATGGATAAAGTGGTAGATTTAAAACATTTCGTATTCGACACTAATACGACGCAATTTCTTTCATCAAAATACATTTTATTCTGTTATTAAAGGCATTTTTAGAGAAATAAAACTTGAAATAAACGTTGTATTTTATTTTGGGAATGCGGTGTGTTTTTGATACATTCTATTTATAATATTACATTTGAAGGAATATACAGTGATATTTTATTTTCGAAATACGAAAATAGTTTTTCGATCATCTCATAAATAACAATACAGAAGCAAAAGCTAGATCTACCATAAGATGAAAACCCTGTACTTGCAACAGTTTTTCAAATAAATAAAAAATTTTGTATAGCATGTAAAATTTTGTTGGCTCATTCAAATTCTAGAATGCTCTTTTAAATCGTGTTTAAATTTGTTTTCAAATAAAATCACAAATGGCTCTTGGGAACCTCCCACGTGGAGAGATAATTCTCTGGCTTGGAACTCAACCTCTATTACGCAATTTTTTCTTCTTTAATTGGACTGCCATTGGTTTTTAATCGTTACAGACCTAATACATTTCCCAGGAGATGGTATCACTTTTTACTGCAGCACCATATAGGCGATGCCAATTACCGCAAGTAATTATGTCGTCCAGTTTCCTCCGCAGAGGGAGGCAACTATCTTACATTTATCTACATTTACCTTAGTATATTTTGACAAAAAAAATCTTCAGAAATAATTATTCTAAGATGGTTAATTCATGACAAATCGAACGAAATTCGATTGTAATATAAATTTAGGGTTAAAGCCAAGAAAAACAGAAGGTATTTGTTTCCCTTTCTAGAAATTTTGCCAGCGAGTAATTTATGTTTCGGATGTCACAACAAAATTCCAAAGTTAGATTGATACTTATTTTAAATATATGTGGAACTTCATGAATTATTAAAATTTATTAAATTTATTCATTGCCGCATTTGCAGTTATGTTGCCATCCCGTATAGAAAAGGTGTTCCCATATAAATAAATGTTTTGTATAGATAACTTGAACACTACTTTTGAAATATTACATTAATGTTTTTGAATTTTAATTGACTTTGCTGCAAAAAATTACTAAATATTTTATTTGGTCCGTTATCTTCATAAAGAAAAAAAATATTTGAAATTATTTCCTCATTTAAACTACTTTGATTGTACATTTCAATAAGATCTATCCTTAACTGATATGTAATTAGCAAAATAACCATGTTAGCCCTATTTAAAGGATGTAGGTTCAATCTTTTATAAACAGGAATATTTATCTATATCGACTCCTGCAAAGTTTCAGAAAATTTTTTAATATCAAAATAAACATTAGTTATTGAAAAAAATAAGAACATTTGTAAGAAATAAATTTTAGTATATTTTTCATAACAAAATTTTAATATCTTTTCATTCCATCGCCCCAATCAGCTGAATATTTGCGCATAGTAGAAAGTTTACCAAAAGTATCCACTCTCTTTGATTTATAAATTTTTGTAACTGAAATTCTGAATATTTAAGTTGTCGATAGATCACAAGCAACATTTCTAAGTTAATGCAGTAACTATTTTTAACCAAAATATTTTTCACGATTCCAAGCAGATTACTACCAAATAAATCATAAGTAAATGACTCTGGTTACCGTAACTAAATAATTTATCATTCTCTAGAAACCAAAGAATGGAGATTCGATGTTTGTGAATGATGATTACTTGAATGTTTCACAAAGGTTAGTGTCATCAATTACAATTTCAAGATTTAAAATACA
Organism: Trichonephila clavipes; assembly: GCA_019973935.1. Taxonomy (NCBI): domain Eukaryota; kingdom Metazoa; phylum Arthropoda; class Arachnida; order Araneae; family Nephilidae; genus Trichonephila; species Trichonephila clavipes. Next base: position 218,037 of record BMAU01002603.1, on the reverse strand, counting down.
GGGAAAACTATGACAAATGACCTTCTAGGGAACATTCTATCTCTAACAAGATAAATTTTTCATGTAATTTCAGCATTTCTATTGATATTACGTGCTAACAAATAAGCTATTACAAAATGCCTTATTTATTCAACTCAAGGTTTATTTTAGAAGTGTATTTGCACTTTTTCTGATACAAATTATAAATATATTCTGAAACGAAGCAATTTAACTATGAATTGTTAAAATAGGTCATTAATAAATATAATTCTTTTTCAAAACTAAGTGTGTGTACTAATTCATTTTTCGTGAATATCAAAATATTGTGTAAAAATATTATTTAATTATACATAATAAATAGAGTTACAGACCAATGCAGGGAATTTGAATTTATTTTGATTAAAATGGTATATATAAAACGTTTCATTATTTATATTATAATACACATAAATTTTTAATAGGTGATCTACTAACTTATCGCAAAAAATAGTGTTTGTACCAAACATTATATTACTTAATACTTAATTAAATACTAAGTAATTAATACTTACATATTACTTAAACTTAATTAAAACTGAAAATAGCCAAATTATTATAGATTATCTGGATACAGTTTTATTTATCGTAAAAAATTACACAACTTATTACAAATCGATTAATAATGTAATTTTTAAGAAAAATATGCTTTTCATTTTAACCTTTTTATGTTCCTTTTTAAAGCAGTAATATCCATACATGTAAATTTATATATTCGAATATTGTTTGAAATTATTTACAGTGTAATGCTTATTTAGTTAACATAGATAGTGCTAAAATTAAAGGTATTAAAACAAATACAAAATACTGCTTAGAACATGGTTATCCTATTAATTTTGTTGACTCATAAATTTGTAATAAGTTTACTGCAGTATTTCTAAAACTGTGGGGAGCACCCCCTGGGTGAGTGATAACTGTTCGAGGGGGGCACGAACATATTGCAAAGTCGAAAACAAAAGATTATTTTTTAAAAAAATAACTGAAAGTAAACAAACAAAATACATTCTGATATTACAAAAAAAATACACATTTTCACTGATATAATAACACTTACAAATGTATCAGTACTGCATAATGTATTTTACAATTAATTTGGTTATACTAAGTTAACAATTTTAATAATTATCAGTGGCCCCATGGTCTATCATACATAAAATTATTTACAAAAGTTGACACTTATCTTGATAATTTTTTCAGTTTATAATTAATCCCTTAACTATCGATTAAAAACGCGATTTACACCTCAATACCACAGTTTTCCACGTTAGCTCGCGTACGGGATGTTTTCTTTCGGGGGAGGGAAAATAAAAGGAATTAATAAGCAAATCCTTTGAAATAAGAGTATCAATCACAAACACTGTCAAGTTCTTTTTATTGCATTCCAATGCCTTCGGAATAATTTTACGGATATCAGTGAACAGAATGAAAAATCGTATTTCAGAAAAAGGTATATATACCTCCACAAGCCAAAAAACAGTTTGGCTGAGCGAGACGTTTATATACGTCAGTAGCACTTAAAAGGGGGAGGTCGTATTGTTACATTAGCATCAAAGCATAGTATTATTGAATTGAATAGATTGTTATTGAAAGGAAGGTGGGGGCGCAATGAGAATTATGATTGAATATGGGGGCGCGAACATTAAAAGTTTGAGAAGCATTGGTTTACTGTTATCAGATTGGCATAATTGTTTTTTAGTTTAGATCTAATTATCTATTAATAACTGTACTTTCTCGACAAAGGGAGACATCAGTTTACATTTAAGGCATTTATTCAAATTTCGAGTCTCCATTAATTTTGGCGGTTTTTACACTTTCTCAGCTATAAAAAACATTTTTTCTTTTCTATCGATATTGCTTTTATTTAGTTGCAATGTAATGTTTTACATAATGAGAGTAATTTTGGTCTTAAATGTTTTATGATGTGATTGCCATTGCCTAGGAAGTTGTTAGGAAATTGCGTATAATACTCACATTTACCGCTTCTGTTATTTTTGGCGTTTATATTTTACAAATCACTTTTTAAATTTCCTACATACTTCTGAGAAGGTTGAATATTGTTTTATATCCAGCGATTTTGAGAATTCACATATTTTCATAAATGAATCTCAGTTAAATCTCTTTTTGTAATCTCTTCTTATATTATTTCTTTCCACTAATAAAGGAAACTAAAGCGAATTTGGACTTGATTTTTATTAATTTTGCATTTTTATGCAACTATGAATAGGTCGCTATTATTAACGGTTCTCATAAATTTGAATTCGGATCAAGTGACAAGGATGACACCTAAGGATCCCAACCCACTTACAAAATGTTGGTACCACACCATTGCGATCTTTCATTGAGTCTCGACATACTCAACATACATTAGTCTCTCTACAAGGCTAGTGTTTAAGGCAGTGCTTCCAATATTTGCGACCCAATATGCAATCATAATTTTCATCGCGGCTCCTCTCCCTACGATAACAATGGATTGCATTTGATACTAAACTTTGATGCTAAAGCTACTATTAGACTTTAACTTTTAAGGGCGTATATAAATGTCTCGCTCAACCAAAGCGTTATTTCCTCTGGACGTATATATGCGTCTTTCCGAAGTACGATCTTTTCTGTGCACTGCTGTTCATAAAATTATTCCGAAGGCAATGGAATGTAATAAAAGGACAGTGTTTACGAAAGATTTACCTGTTTCACATAGGATTTCCTTATTTTTCCCTCCCCCAATCCATCCCATACACTCGGTAGCATTGGAGAGCGAATTGCGTAACTTTTAGTCGACAGTCAAGGGATTAATCGCAAACCGTAACAAGTATCAAGATAAGTGTCAGTTTTTGTACACGACAAGTCCATGGGTCGCTGGTAATTCTTAAACTTAATATGACGAATTTTAAGTTTATTAATAAACTTAATGTAACAATTATAAATGCATTATGTCAGTGCAAAATGTGTCTTTTCTTTTTTATTATTTTAAGATATATTTTGTTTATCGCTGTAAATTATTTTTCTTAAATGATCTTTGGTTTTCGATTCTTCAACAAGCTCGCGGCTTTTTTAAGGGCAGTAGAACTGGAATCCATGGCTCTCGTCAAAAAGAAGACACGACGGAATGCCACCAGTTCGTCGCTGAGCTCGACTACAACACTTCTTCTAATATTAATACTATTTAATCCTTAATACTCCTAGAACAATGCTTCTCAAACCTTCATTGTTTGAGACCCAAATGAGATGAGTAAGGATCGGCCTTTTTTCGCCCATCATACTCATGAAAATTCAAAGCATTTATTGGAGCTATATTATTATATTTTTGTGAACTTTAGGTATTGATCTTCACTTTTATTCCAAAATAGTAAGAAAAAAATTATATTTTTTTTGTGACTTGATATCACATAAAAAAGTCACCAAAGTTGACAAATCCGTTGAGTTTTGTTATTTTAAGCGCTTTTTCTTTCTTTCATTGCAAAAAAACAAACAAACTGTTAAGCGCTTTAAGCACCACTATATTTTTTGGTCTCTCGAATACTACAATAATAAGGCTTTTAAACTGGCATTAACACATTTGTTTTGGTGCATCGAGCGCGTGGATGTGATACGAGAAATAATATAGCCTCTCTGCGAATCGGTCACTCATACGTCACGTGTGTGTTCAAAATGTCTTTCGCTCACGCATGTCATATTGTAATACTAATATGTCTTTTGTATTATGGACATTATTTTACGTAGTATTGCATGCGTCTTGTGTATTTTAATAAAAAATAATGCACCCACGAACGAACATCTTAATCAATCGGGGCTGTACTCTATTTACGTAAATCGAGAAGATTCCTCAGTTGTATGACTCTAGTTAAGGGGACTTGGTACCCTAAAAATCACAAACCTATCATTTTTTTTTATTTTCATTTAATCTTATTCTTTGCATTATTATCTTTCGATTGATATATCACTTGTGCATGTCGGAAAGTTACAAGTTGACTAAAACTTCATTTGAAAACAAATTAGGCAATTCAGCCACACCCCCTTTTTTAGAAAAAAAAAAAAAGCTAAAAAATGCTTTATGATAAAAAAAAATCTATTTTAGAAATAGAAATAATAACTATAAAAAACAATGTGTAGTATTAAAAGCAGAATATTTCCGAGGCAGTACAATAATGTAATTTTTCTTCCTTGTGAAATGTGTGCATGTAAAATTTTTAAATTAAGGCATTTTATAATAATAATTTTATATAATTTCAGTTCTTCTTCCTGATATATTTTTCATACAAATGTAATACCTTAACATTATAAGAAGAAAAACAGCTAAAATTTCTGTCGTGACAGAAAAAAATTTTTTAAACATTTTTCTTGAATTTTCATGGGCAATTAGTACTCTCTAAAAGTTGATCATTTATAAAAATGTGTGGGTTGAAAACATATGAAAATGCAATTATTTTAAAGAAAAACGTATAAGTAATATCTTAAAGTGGTATTTTAAGTTTAATTAAACTTATAATAATTATTTTTCAGAATTATAAACTTTAAAGTGGTTTTTCTCAGTTCGTGTTTTTCGAAACCTTAATGCAATCAAAATGCTACTCCTTCGACAATTATTTACCAATCACTTCCATTTTTTTTTTCTTGAAAATAAAGCATGTAATAAAATTAGGGATCCGTTTTGCTATAAACTGAATACTTTTTTAAAAAAAAATAAAATTTTAAGACATGTAGGCTTTTTCGTTGATTTTTAGCCTGTATATCAACATTTTATTTTTTTTTTCTCGAAAACGAATGAAGTTATTCTATATATAAAATCAATCCCTAAAGTTGTTTAGATCATCCATAAGAGTATTATAAAAAATTTCAGGTCAAAAAATTAATTTTTACAAAAGGAATTTTCTTCAAAAAATTAAAATTTTTAAAATTGTGTGAATAATATATGAAAATTTTCATCTGGTAACATTTTCTTGAATAGAAACGTATAAATTGCTAAAATATAATTTTTAAATACGTAAATAAAGAAGTTTGCTCAAAGGGTGCCAAGTCCCCTTAAGATCACGATACGCAAGTTCAAAAGCATATAGCATATTAATAAGAACAGGTATAGATCATTATCCAAACATTGAATTGTATCGCCAGTGCAAAGTTGCTGCCAGACTTATTAGCTGCAGTGCACATGTTGCATCCGTACATTTGTACTTGGGATACTGGCGCCATAACCACACTCAGAGAAAAACACCAAGTCTTGGATATGCTGATACACTTCAAGACGCTGCTACTGGATGGTCCAGTGACGATTCAGCCAGTGAAAGCGAGAAGGAAATAGAATCGAAAAAATTTATTATACATAGTTTAACATTGCTATTTTTTTCCTGATTTTCTATTTAATACAAGATTTTTTTTTTTAAAAAAAAACCTAACCTTTTCATTTCGACTGAATATAAGAGTTAAAAAAAAACGTATATAATATGAATTTGCCGATGGGCGAAAAAAGGCTGATCTTTACCTCTCAATTCATTGCACCCGCCTACGTACAATAATAATGTACTTAATAATACACTTAAGGCTATAATAAGTCTTTAATTATAAACCATACAAATTATCATTGTCTACATAACAAGCCCGTGGGATCACTAGTAATTATTGAACTTTAGTTCTTAACTTAGTGTTGATAAATTAATTGGCAAATACATACTGGATGCAGTACCGATATATTTATAAGAGTAAATGTGTATGATACTTTTTGTTAGGTCAGAATGTATTTGTTTTGGTTCCTTTCAGTAAATTAATAATTCTTTTCTTTTATATGCTCGCGCCCCCATGTAAGGTTATTAGGCCTCCTAGGAGTGCGCGCCCCACAGTTTTAGAAACTCTGACGCACAAAATCAGTTCTTTGTGACATTATCACCTTCAAAGTAGCTCTTTTCAGCATTCACACACTTCTGCAATCAATGCTGCCATTGCTGATAACAATTCTGGAACGAGGTGTTTTAAAAACTTTCAGTAGATTATCCGTTTTAGCCTGAACCTCTTCAGTTGAGGTAAAACGGGTTCTCTTTAAGCAAGATTTAACTGTAGGAAATAAAATGAAAGTCGCATGAGGCCAAATCAGGTGAATAAAGAGGATGCCGCATCACAGTGATGTTTTTGTTGTTCAGAAACTGCTTGACAGATAGGGCCATGTGAGCGGATGCATTGTCTTGGTGCAACAGCCATCCATCCCTCACCAATTTTGGTCTTTTTTCTATAATTATTTTTACGATTTTTTTTAGTATTTCACTGTAGTAGTGTTGATCAACAATCTGTGAACTGATGTGAGTGGGAACCTACTCATATTACGTATTTTGGCAATGTTTTGTTCTGTAATCTCATACTTTGGGTGCCCAGCACATCCATCCTCTTCCACACAATCCCTTCCCCTGAAAACCGCTTATGTCATTCAAACACAAATGCCCGAGATAAAGTTTCATCTTCATAAGCCTCGGTTAGTATTTGAGATGTTTTTGTGGATGATTTCTTCACAAGAAACTTGATGTTGATTCAACATTTCTCCGGCAGAATGCAGTTGCACGTTTTCACTCGATGACGCAGTGATCCCAATTGCCGTGATCGTTTAAGGCGAAACTGACCACATGGATAGAGGTGTGCGGGATGACGTCAGCAAAACTGTCAGCAAATCTCCACTCTTTTTTCCAGCTACACTCCAAATCAATTTTTCTTTCTCACACCTTGTACATAAACACACGCACAAGCACACACATACTACTGTCCATTAAATATTCAACACTGTGAAGTAAGAGTAATATAAACATCAAAATCTCAAGAAAGAGAAAAATGATGCTGGGTTATGTAAATGATTAGCATTTCAGTGCAATTGAACTATGCAGGGGAGGGAAATGACATATCATATTCTGTTTAAAAGAAAAAAATATGCACCAGATTTTTCATTGGGAAATTGGATTTGAATGTTTTTTAATTACAAGACGATGGTGTTATACCTCGTATAAAAAGAGAAAACTACTACCAGCATCGGTAGGAGTACAATAATGTTAGGATAGAGTGACTTATAGAGTGTGGTTTATGATTTCGTGATGTTGCTACTCACATTGGCCAGAATCCAACGTCGGCCGAGATATTTGAAAACCGTTATGTCCAGAAGGTACATGTTGAACATAATGCAGAAACTTAGCTCACGCCAATAGGAAAGGACACAGGTATATGGTTCGATTATACAGGTGGTGGAATCGAACAACCACATCATAGACCAAAATTTTATCCGTGATCATGTTTAAGGCAAGTTGCGCGGGTTGTGCGACGACATACCGGATTTTATGTAAAAAGGGTCTTAACTGTAAATGCCATTGTAAAAAGCTGTATGAAATTAATTGTGGACAAAAATTCTATAAAAATGTGCTAAATAAAAAGGGCATGCCGGACAACTTTACATATTGGGACAGGTAGTCATTAAAAAAACACACAAATCAATGGGCGCATTTAGCTGTTTAGACAACCATCATAACCCAAATGTGTGTAGCATTTTTGTTCAACCTCCAACGGATCATACAAAATACATCCATTGAATATAAATCGCAATTATTTGAATCAATATATAAACAAATATCGACTTTATCTTTAAACTAACACATTCATTGTAATATGTTTTTAAAAAATGTTATTTGCCCAATACTAATGACAATTTAACCAATGGAAACCTAGATTCCCTTACATTTTTAAAGTTCCCTCATCTGTAGGACATTAATTTAAATTGTATTGCTTCGATTCTAATGAAAGCGCTAATTGGGTGTAAGTATCAAAAAACTTAACCAATGTAACCATAGTTAGGCCTTTACGTCTAAAGTTCCACCTTTCAATAGTTTCATGATTTATTTGTAGAAATTGCTAATAAAAGCGTTAGATCACAAATGTCACCATTGATCGGCTTTTATTTTTCTAAAATACCGCATCTTTTAACACTTATTTTTTTGTCCAGATACTAATTGCAGATCTGATTGGATAAAATCCGCATTTATTTTAACCAATAACACCCGAGATCATTTTACATTTTTAAAGTACCACCTTATTTAGAATATTAATTAAAATTGTATTGCTCTGATTCAAATGTAACCTCTGATTGGTTGAAAGTCTCAGTAAATTTAACGAATGTAGAAATAGTGAATCCTTTCCTTTTAAGGTACCGCCTTCTTTCAATAATTTTATTGCTGTAATTGCTCAACAAGGCGTTGGTGGGAGGCCGATCGCAATTATTTTATTCAATACCGTGTATTGATTTTTATTTTTAAAGTACAGCCTTCTTTACATAATTAAACTTTATCGGTCAGAGATTCCGAGAACATATCTGATTGATCGTTAAATACAAGCAATGAAACCAATGTAATAATGATTAGGCTACATTAAAATAGTCCCGCCCTCTTTTATTAAAGTAATGGTTTTATTGCTGACATTGTGCAACAAAGCGTTCATTGGATGTAAATCATACTATTTTTTATTCAATATCAACTTAGATTGGTTTTATTTTTTAAGTACCTCCTTTTTTTACTGAATTAAATTCAATTGTTATGATTCTAATGAAAGCGCTGATTGGACAGAAGTTTCGATAAAATAAACCGATGTAATCAATTGTTAGACCTTTATTTTTAAAGTACCGCCTTCTCTCATACTATTTTTCAATTTTATTTTTCAGATTCAAATCAAAATTCTCATTGGATGTTATTCACAATTATTTTTACCAATATTATAATTTTTAACGTACCGCCTTCTGTACAGCATTAATTAAATTGTATTGGTCTGTTTTCTTGAAAGCGTTGAATGGAGATACATGGTACAATTAATTTCACTAATGTAACCATATCCCGACTTCCAAATTTTATGTAAGTATATCAGTGCTTCTCAAAGTCTCAATATTTGCGACCCAGTATTCAATCATAGTTTTCATCGCGCCCCCTTGCATACAGAACAATGTATTTAACTCAAATATACTATATTTAGACGCTAAAGCTACAATACGGCTTTAACTTCCTAAGTGCCACCGGCTTATATAAATGTCTCGCTCAGCCAAAGCGTTATTTGCTCCGAATTATTCCGAAGGCTTTGGAATGCTACCTTGAAAGTGTTGGCGAATAGAAGAATATAAATGAATTATTTCAGAGGATTTAATTTTTTCTATTTTATTCCTTCCCCCCATATACATCACAAACGCGTGCCTACGTGGAAAATATTGGCATGGGGAAGCGAATCGCGTAACTTATTATCGGCAATTAAGGCATTAATTATAAAGCGTGCAGATTATCAAGATAAGTAAAGGGTGCTTTTTGAGAGGTATAGAACTTTAAATTGCAATAAAACAACGATGTATTATTCGATTGACATGAATTTTTTTTATTCGAAAGATAATCTTGTGGCATTACATTTTAAATAGGATTTCTGGCACAGGACTGCCATGGCTGGCTCGGATGTAGTCCAATCTGGACGTCCAATTTTCGATGACTTTTCCCAACCTTTGTGGCCGTATATCGGCAATAACACGCAGAATGTTGTCTTCCAAATGGTCAAGCGTTTGTGACTTATCCGCATAGACCAATGACTTTGCATAGCCCCACAGAAAATAGTCTAGCGGTGTTAAATCACAAGATCTCGGAGGAAAATTCACAGGTCCAAAACGTGAAATTAGGCGGTCACCAAACGCGTCTTTCAATAAATCGATTGTGGCACAAGCTGTGTGACATGTTGCGCCGTCTTGTTGGAACCACAGCTCCTGGACATCATGATTGTTCAATTCAGGAATGAAAAAGTTAGAAATCGTGGCTCTATACCGATCACCATTGACTGTAACGTTGTGGCCTTCATCGTTTTTTAAGAAGAATTCCACCAGCCCATAAAGCGCACCCAACAGTCAGTTTTTCTGGATGTAACGGTGTTTCGACATACACTTGTGGATTAGCTTCACTCCAAATGCGGCAGTTTTGTTTGTTGACGTAGCCATTCAACCAGAAGTGCGCTTTATCGCTAAACAAAATTGTTGGAAAAAGTCATCGAAAATTGGACGTTCAGATTGGACTACATCCGAGCCAGCCGTGGCAGTCCTATGCCAGAAATCCTATTTAAAATGTAATGCCACAAGATTATCTTTCGAATAAAAAAAATTCATGTCAATCGAATAATACATCGTTGTTTTATTGCAATTTAAAGTTCTGTACCTCTAAAAAAACACCCTTTATTTAATTTTATATATGACAAAGCCCACGGGGGGGGGGGTCACCGATAATTATTAAACTTTTTCTTAATTTAGTATTGTTAAATTAATTATTAAATACATTGTACAGTACTGATACATTTATAAGTGTATTATATCAGTGTACATGTGTATTTTATTTTTTTATTATATCAGAATGTATTTTGATTGTTTACTTTCAGTAAATTAATAATTTTTTTAAATTAATGTTTTGTTTTTGACTTTTCAATATGCTCGCGTCTCCTTCGTAGATTTATCACGCCCCCTTAGGGGGCTCGCCCCACAGTTTGAGAAACGCTGAAGTATATTATTTCTATAAATTGGTGTGCAGATATTAATTGACCAATAAAAAGCACTTTAATAATGTTAAAATTATAAAGACCTTTCTCTCTCTGTCTTTTTTAATAAAAATTACATTTTTATCTGTGATTATATATGATTAAATGTATATATATATATTTCTTTATATTTCTGCAAACAATAGTTTTTAATGAAATATTCAGGACAAAAAAATAGGGTTGTAATTTAAATAATTACCATAAGTAATTAATATATAATTATGGAAAAAATTTGTATACGAATTATTTCATAATGGTACCGATATATGTTAGTCAGATAATTACTGGATCACCCACGTTGGGGTTGCCCCTTAGTGTAATGATGATGAAAGTCTTTCTGAGAAAAAATATTCTCTTAAATACTAGGTTAACAATTGTTTTATGAAAGTTTATCAATTTGTTTAAAAGCTACTTAATAAAAGTTTTCTTGGTTCTAAATTTAAAAAGATTTTTATAGAATTGTGGAGTAGGGGAAAAGTGCATGAGAATTTAATGACTTAAGTATTTAAATCTAATATTTTTTAAAATATAGTGACACTATTGCATGTTTTGCTTTCGTTAACTATTGAATTTATATATACATTACTGCTTTGGAATAGTTCATTCAAATTATAATTATAAAAAAAGAATTAAAGTTAATTGCAAGACCGCCTTATATTTTATCTACACATAATGTTACAAATTTACTTTGCAAACCTAAAATGTGTTGTTTGAAATTCTTTGTAATTAATGTCATTCTGAGTTTTATCGTTAAATTTCAATAAAAATTTTGTGAGTATTATTTTTAAATGAATCATAAGTGTAGAGCAGAAATCACACATTTAACAGAATTTTTTTATAATAACATTTGTATTATCTTTAGTGATTCGTGTTTTAAAAATAAAATTATCATTATAAATTTTTACCTACGTAGTTTTATTTATATTTTCTCAGATAATTTTACAGTATTAAAATCCCTTTTAATTACATGTTTATTAAGTTCATTAATAAAAATGTAAACAAATAAAAGTTGCATACATTATTAGTCTGTAAAACCTTAATACATGTATTACAAATCCTTTGTACGTATAGCAATCTGCACGAAAAAGTTTTCGGTTGTTAGAAATTCACAAAACAAAAACTCTACTGAAACAAAATATGAATATTCGTCGTAAGAAAAGATATATTAGTCGAAAAAACTATCTCACACACAAGTGAGTCTATTTTAAAATCTAAATGAGTTTGCAAAATTTCCACAACATGTACACTTTTAAGAATCGCTTAAAAATTATTTGAATTGTTCTGATTTCTAAAAATACAACTTTTTCTTCATATATTGTTGGTTCACTGTTATAATTTCAATTTTTTTTACTCCTCCCCGAATACATTTTTTAAAGACATACCTCAAAAACGTGTTATTTAAATAATTATTTTATAAAGAGTTTGTTAATGTGTGAAAACTCCGTTCAAATATTTTAAGTGTACTGTAATTACTTAATTAATTTTCTATTACAAAATGGATCTACCAAAATTTTTTCCAAAAGTAGAACTGCAATAAAATTTTCAAAACAAATACAGCGATGTCATTATTGCTATAATTATTAGTGTTTTTTCCAACTCATTTAATATTTTTAGGGTTAATCTTCATCTGCAGATTATAGAAGGTTGTTCGCACTTTATGGAAACGATTTTGTAATTAATTTTCTCGTTTGCATTTTAAGATAAAACTAACAACGTCATAATAATCGCTCGCTAATGTTTTCTCTTGATTGAAATGTAAAATAAAAGATTTATTTTACTGCTAAAAACAATAGATGTTACGAAGATTACCTAATTAAGACTTCCAAGGAGAAAAACTTGTATTAACAAATTAAAAAGCAGTGTAAGAAATTTCGGTAATTGCTTTTCGATACAGGTATTTATAATATATTAAATATGATAGGGAAAATGCGTCCAGCAGAAAGTAAATATAAAAACATGCCTTCGAAACTTCCTCTTAAGACTGTTCAAAAGCAGACAACCATAAAAAAAGTGAAGTCTCTAATCCAGCATTTCTCAACTGCACAATGTATTTTATAATTAGTTTAACAATGCCAACTTTTTTAATAATTACCGGTGGCCGTATAGGTTGTCATATATAAAATTATATACAAATTTAACACTTATCTTAATGATCTGTACGGTTTATAATTAATCTCTTAACTGTCAATTAAAAGTTACTTGATTCGCTTCTCAATGTCACCGTTTTCCCCGCAGGCGCGCTTAAATGATGTATTCGGGGGAGCGGGGGATGAAAAGGAATAAATGAGCAAATCCTCTGAAATAGGTAAATCCTTTGCAAACACTGGCACGGTCCTTTTATTGCATTCCAAAGTCTTCGAAATAATTTTATGGATAGCAGTGCACATAGAAAATCGTATTCAGAAAAACGTATATATGTACGCCAGGAACAATTAACGCTTTGGCTGAGTGGGATGTTATACACGCCAGTAGCACTTAAAAAATTAAAGTCGTATTGCAGCTTTGATGTCAAAGTATAGTGTTATTGATTTCAATACATAGTTATTGCAGGCAGGGGGGCGATGGAAAATATGATTGAATATTAGGTCACAAATATTGAAAGTTTGAGAAGCACTGGAAGCCCTTGAGATGTTCAGTCTCTTTTAAATCAATAGGGGATGTTCATAAGAAATTTGCTTCGTGCAATCGAACGCTAAATGCTATGACGTAACAATTACTAAAGTAAATTATTATTGTCTTACAATAAAATAAAATACCAAGCGAATCTGGCTGGTGTTCATATAACATTTGCTCAAATGAAACATGAGCACGTGCAATTGTGTCAAAATGAATGCAGCTGTAGCAACGCTATTGAACATGGAGGTTTATTTCGCATACGATGCGCAATATTGAAAACTGTTATGAGTAGAGGAAATACAACATATGTAAAGTCATGCTATTCATGTATTCGTTCATATCGGAGCAATGCGAGATAGTAGGGTTTCTAGTTACGGAGAATGATCCGAATGTGGGCAATTATCAGCGAACGGGGTCAGTCTACGGTGAGCACTGCTCATTTCGAACAATTGGTGCAAACGTTTTCGAGAAGGGTGGCAAACGATACCAGATCTGCATGACAATTTCGGGCCAAACGTCTCTCGTGAAGCCCAGATAACCTCAAACAAATATCGTTGAAATGTGCTGCAACACTGACCGAAAAGTCCGGATTTGTCTCCCTGAAACCTTAAATACTTTTTTAAAGAGAGCATTACACTTCCATTCGGACGATGAGATGAAGGAAGCTATGAAGGATTTTCTCGAAAATCAACCACAATATTTCTACAGCGAAGACATAGACCTATTGTCGAAACAATAGGACCTGTGTTACAAAGTCCAAGAAGATTTATTTTAAATTAATAGTTGAATAAATGTATTTTTATTTCAGCTTTACTATATTTAATTTGGGTAACTATTATATAATACGAGTGTATCAATGCAAAAAAGCGATATATCGAAGGAAACGCCGATCTTCTTTCGTAGTTTAACACTACGACCACAGCAATTTCGGTATATCTAAAACCGCGGATGGTGTCAAATTAACCCCAATTAATAAGAACCCGTGCTGTTAGGCTTAAAGTACGATTTAATTATTTAGCAATGGCATTTATTCATTTTTAACAGTACATTGTTATAGTAGTGATAAAAAAATAATATAAGATATTGTAATATAGAACACTTAATAAAATATACATAGAGACATCTTGAATAGCAATATTTAGTTTCTTACCATTTGAGATTTCCTACACAGTTCATGCACATTTTGGGTAACTTGTTTTTATGTATTTTGTAAACTTTTCACTTATCGGTATTTTACAATCAGAACAAGTATCTACATATTTGTTTCTACCCTGGAAATCTTTGCAATGAAACCTTTTTCGCATCTGCTAAGATTCTTCGGTAGTATCCACTTTTGTCTGTGTATCGGACTTTATTTTGTGAATATACGCACTACGCAACACTGCAATGAGTTGTTGAAAATATTCTCTCCTCGTAAGTCTTTTACCAGTAACTTCTTTGTATAAAATCTATGAATTAATCCCCTGGTTTAGAGCAAATCATTGAATTTTTCAATAAATTCCTTCCAAACTTCAGAAATGAAACATAATTTACCTGTTTGAAGGCGTTCAGATCGTGTAGTTTTTTTGTCGAATCGCAGAAATTTCATAAGTTCTCTGAATCTGTCTTTTGCCGTAGTATCGCGGAAAAAAAGTGGACCCCAAACAATAGACCATAGACTATCAAGCTATAGATTATTTGCACCGTATATACCTCGAACACACAAATTTGATATAAAAGCCTCTAGTTCGTCTAAAGTTGTTGTCCATTTTTTCCCAGTTGCCGGTGAGCTTTTTCCTCTGTACAATTTTGATATGACGAAGCATAAGCTCATCTATAAGTAGTCTCCCTGAACTAATTGCGTAGCATTTTCAATAGTTCGCTTTACATAATTGGTTGGGCCACTTTTTTTTTTTGAAAATATGTTCATCAATTCTTCCCCGCGTACAACTTCCAGAGGTGATGCTTTCCCAACCCGTTCCATCATTTTGAACAAAAGTTTCAGAGTTCATTTAATCTAGATTTGAATCTGATAACTTTTTGCGTTTATTTACACATTGTTTATTCTTTCCAGAAGTGATTTTTCTGTTAGTAGGTTGTACAGGAAAACTATATATGTTATCTTAGAGGAATGAAAAAGCTTTTCCCACTCCAAGAATCGCTGAATTGCAAATTTAGTACTTGTGATTATAATGGGCTCAAAATGACCCACACATTCCGGTTTTAGGTATATAAGTATTAAAGATAAAAAAATTATATGTATTTTTTCACGTATCATATTTTCACAGGTTGTTATTGGTATTAAAATAGGAAAAGTCAAGGATTTTTTTGTTCAATTCCATTAGTAACTTTTTGAGAAAATCGAAAACAAAATTGCGTTCGTGTCAAAATGACCCCATCACCGGTTCTAGTAGTTATACTCCATGAATGTTTATCCTACTTGTATCTTGTCTTTGAGTGCCAAAAATCCCTCTAGATGTGCTGAAAGATACAACCTTAACGTACTTTTCTGTAAGGTTGCCACCTTATTGTGTCTCATAGAAATGTAGTTGGAAAGATTTTTATTATATACTATCAAAGGTCTGTTAGTATGTAACTGAGAAGAATTGAGATAAGTTCAGTTCATTAATCCTACTAGCTTTTTAAAATCATCCATTTGCCTTTATACTAATAGAGTGCAAGAAAAAATTTGATTGTTTCATAAAAGAATCTTATTAGAATTTTTATTTTTTTATTTACATTTTAACTTTAAGAATATGTATTTATATTATCCCAAAATATATTTGAGATAAATCGTGTACTTATTTGTGATTTAGTTTTTTTGTACATCAATGTAATTCCTGTATTTAGTTTCGAGGACAAATTAGTAATGTATAGCAATGTGATTCAAGACTGATTGCTCTTGAAATAATCTACAGAGTCCCTGTTGAGTAAATATCGGATACATCTTAAGTAAAAAAAAATCCCTCCATATCTTTAGAAATTCAACGAAAACATTTGTACATCTAAGAAAAGTTCAAAATTTTGTAGTAGTTAAACACTTATTTCCATCAATTCTTGTCACTTTTTAAGTAAAGGTACTGAATAAAATAGAACCTTCCATGCGTTTTTTCTCCATTTAATTAATTAATGTGAAAGCTTAAAAAGTTTGTGATTAAAAATGCTGCAGGTAAAGTATTTGAAAGGTTTCTTACTCTGACATGTTGCCGAAAGGGAAAATGTTGGCGCTTATGGTTTATTAAATTATTTCGGGGGAAAATGCCTTTTATTTTGAGAACTTTATCAGGGGAGTTCCTTAAAGCATTTCTTTTAAAAAGGAACATAAATCTTTGGAATCTTGTTTACACAAATAAGAAATCTGGTGGATTCATGTATTTATTAATAAATTGAATCCTTCGGAATGATATCATCTTGGAGTAAACGAAAAAAGTTTTTTATTTTCCTTAAAATAAATGTTTATGCATAATTACGATTAATCATAAGACGATAATTATCTAATATTGTTAGTTACTCATCGTTTGATATTACTTCACTGCAATATTAATTTACCATAAAGATATTTTACTTAACAAACAAGAAAATAATCAGTATATCTCATTTGAAATGTATGGATGGGAGCAAGGTGTAAGAAAAAGCAAACTCAACACTTAATTTCCCTAATATTGAGTAATATCATTAACGATTTATTGCAGCTTACCATTTTTCATTATTAAATCCCGTTTATGATGCTGATTATATCGAGGGATACATACGGTGTATTGTGTTTAAATTGTAAAAAAAAATATGCTTAATAGATTACATCTTATACTGCAATATCATTAAAAGTTATTTGCGACATCGTTACCAATTGAACTTATAAAAGTCGTAATAATATTCCATAATCTAAAGAAAAGAACAACCAAAATACATTTCTCAATTTTCATCGCAATCTCGAAATTTGTATATATATATATATATATATATATAAATAGATAGATAGATAGATAAAATATTTGTGTGTAATACTTCACGTTGATTTTCTCTTGTGGTTTTTTTTATATATCATGATCCTGAGCTCTCCAGGACTGCGCATGACAATTAATAAAAAGTTTACCCATCTAACGAAATATAACCATAACATTATCTCCTCAAAGCGAAAAGTTCAACTTTTTAAAATAAAACATGATGCAATTTAGCATCAGCCGAGTATCTAAACCAATCAGAAGAACCCTTATCTGAAATATGATTTTAATAGATTTCGGTTGTCCATCCGTAGAAATAGACGAGATTTTTCGATAGAAAAAATAGTTGCTTCATGTAAACATCATATAGACAGCGTGTGCTATTTTGGTTGTTGCTTGTTTTATGTTTGTGAGTGTTTTTGTCTACGTAGCCAAATAAATGTGCAAATAAAAGTACCAAATCCCATCAATTCGATCAACGATTGCCTTAAATCATCTAATTCCATTTAAAAATGTCAAAAATTCAACTAAATTTTGATTATATACACAGGGTTGGTGAAATAAAACTCTTCCGCTACTCAGAGGGCCCTGGAGGCCGTTCTACTGGTCTGAAGGAAAAAAAAACATTTGGACAACAGACACTTCAGATGATGCGCTCGAATTTCTGAAATAAAACAAAAATAGTTAAAAATTTCCATTAGATGGCACTGTGGATCAGCACATTCTAGCAAAATATGTAAATATCAAGCACAATAAAAAGATGTTCTTCCCACAATCAGATAAGCATTGCAGAATGCCGACTTTGCCTAAGAGGGCACTTCTTGTGAAGCTATGATACTGCAACAGTGAGAATGCAGTAGCAGCTTTCAGAGAGTTCCACCGTCTCAAGAAACAACAACGTGGACCAATGTCGGAGCGTGCTCGTAAAGACAGGATGGTGAAATTCAAGGAAAAGAACAGCTAAGCGTTCTTCCTAGAAGAGGACAAAAAAAATAGAGTCAACACCGCCGTCGTAGAGGATATTGCTACCATAGTGAACGTACGTACTGAATCGCTTCACGGAATTGTCAGTATATCGACAATTTCACTTACCCTTGATATGCCCAACCCCACTCTGGGAAATACCATGCGTAAAACTTTGAATTTCTACCCGTATGAGACTCAAGAGGTTTAACCGCATGAACGAGACTCTCGCAAAACCTTCGCGCTAGAATTTATTGCAAGAATGTAGGTCGATTATTCATAGCCGTGGAACATACTGTGAATGGACGAAATCATACTTATGTCGTTATTTCAACTAAAGAGATAATTAGGGAGATCTTTTTCCGTTGAGTCGTAGGACTCGTGAAATAGCAGAGAATTTAAGTCACTTATAAATGCAGCTCATCAGGCAGATGATTTCAAGAGTGTTGTGATTTGGTTGAGAAGAGCAATGTATAGATCCATATAATTAACAGTTTGGGTGCTGAAGAAATGCTTATTTATTTAGAAAATAATAGGTAATAATAATTACACATTACTACTATTAAATTCAAAGTCATTAAAACATTCTTCATTATCACTTCTCATATCATAGTCACTCTCGGATGACTCAGAAATAGACGTAGTGCTTTTTGTAATTACACTAGTTAAAAAATGAACCCAATTTCTAATTCTTATAAAATAGTAAAACGTGTTTTTACTAAAAATAAATAAAACACACAGTGGTAATCAGTACTGTACTAGAGCCGTGGATGGTGGTACGATAAAAAAATGAGTCAAATATTTTAGCGTGATTTTTTTGTACATATTTTTTTTTGTAAAAATTATCCCTTGTTCTATAAGATCTGATGATGATTTTAAAAAAAAATTAAAGTGAAAACCTATTGGAGTTTACTCCTTAAAAATCGATTTTCATATAAAGTCACCAGTATGAAAAAATTATGACTTGTGAAATTAAAAAAAAAAGAAAACCCTAGCAAAACTGCGTTACGTGTGCGAAATCTCTGTAAGGAAAAAGAAGGAATTGATGAATATTGATGCGTTTTTAGGAAAAGAGTTTCTCAATCGTTCAGTACGGATTTCTTACGATTATAATGTATCGAAATTCTGTACTAAAAAGTTCATATTTTGTTCCTTTAGATTCAGTGATTTAATATATAAAATATTGAAAACTTTTTTTTGTAATTTTTTAAAAAAATAATCAAAGTTTTAACTAAATGTTTAGTAACTTCGTTATTTATAAAAATAATCACAGATAACTTTCTTCGAAGCGTCAAAAGTTGTTATCCTTGTTTTTGACGAAGATTGAAAAAAATGCATAAAAATTACGGATTTAAAAAAAAAAGAAGTTTTTTTTTTGTGTTTTTCGTCTAATACCATTTTTACAAAAAATCATTATAGCGTTTTCTTTCCTTACATTTTTTTGTTTTAAAACTACTGTTATTTGTTATCTGTGTGAATAATTTGGAAAGTATATTTTAAACACTAAGTCCTCAAAAAAATCCAAAGTTTAAAAAAATTAGCAAACTACGTTTACTAGCGTTTTAGCGTAACATTTAGCTACACTTCATGCCTTAGCTCTTTTCATTACAACAATTGAAAATCACCAAATTCGGTGGGATGTGAAGTTGATTGCGCAAAAGAAAGAGCTACCAGAGAGAAGCTTCGTAAACTCAGTACGATTGACACTGGACGGTTACCATACGAAATTATTTTCGTTGTGTATAAACCTTATATGTTAATTGCAAACATCGACGTTTCTGATGGTTTAGCCATTGTCATACGTTGAATTCGATGATCAAAATAGAGGTCTGTGGGGTTGGTTCCTTTTTCCAAATGGCGTTGGTGTAAAAGCACGACGAAAAGTGGCTGGTTATGCAAATGCAAAATGAATATTAAGAAACAGGGTTTCTATCATTCGTAGATCTGCAACAGTTCATCTCAACAGAAATAGATCGATGCATGCTAAAACGATTCATTTCCCTTTGAAACCAGCCTGCTCCTTGATAATTCACAAATCGCCAAGAGGGACATTTGATGAAATTGTTTAAACATATATATCTAGGCACGTTCACAACCTTTAGATTATGTAGCCTTATCCAGGGTCACGGCTCAAGTAGGACTTCATATTGTACCTACTGATGGGCGTCAACGTTTTACCACGACAGACAGTACAACGAAGCGATGCTTCCATTACGAAATGGGTTTACCAGGGTTTCTACTGTTCATCTTACTACGATTGATCTAATTATGATCAATAAAATGAATGGAGGGCATATGGTTGTCTTTTCTCTCAACTGCTAAAGTATCCGGGCACATGTACGTGATCTCCGTGGAAATATTGTGCAAAAAGCACACATTTTTTTTATGTTATCAGAGAAACATGTCCGCTGCACATGAGCTCCTACTGCGAGATAGGAAAATTTTCCTTCTCCGAGCCGATAATCCTCACCCGTTCAAGCTCCGTAAGGTGTTGGAAGTTCTCTTTATTTCGTCGCGGAGGCATACTTAGTGGCGAACTAACAAATATATAATCATTAACAGTTTTCAACCTTCGCTACAGCCCTCTATTTATACGTTTTCTGCATCATTTCAGAGGGCGCTGCGCACGCCTCGCATGCGCGGTGGCTCTGAAACTTTAAGTAACTTCCTATAATTGATATTTTCTGCAAAGTACATTTAATTATGATGATTCCTTCATGGTGTTGCCTTTTTTACATACAGCAATGTAGGGTAAAGAAATTCCTTAATTCATTTGGAACTTTTTTGGAAGTAATACCATGTTAATAAAACTACATATCCTCATTCTTTAATATTTTTACGGGAAAAATGTTTGATTGATAGTGGATTATTTCTGTCATTTGCAGTTTGGAAATGCTCAATCTATCCTACAATTCCCTGGAGTCCTTTCCTGTATCCTGCGATTCGATTATCAATATAAAATAACTGCTGTTGTCAGGAAATGAGCTGCCTGATCTTAGAAATCTTGTCAATTTGCTCAAACTGTCGAGAACAGAATGTTTACATCTCTCTTGCCACCAAATCAAAGAACTTCCTGAAGAGTAAGTTACTCAAAAACACATATCTGTAAAAACGTATTTTTACGTATGTTCCTTAATCCTTATTTTAAATTAAAACAAGTTAGTTAAGTATCTTTAAAAGAATTAACTTGAGACCGATTAAATGATAAAATTAATATGTTGTTGAATATTTAGAAGGTTATAGTATTTTTCGGTATTTAAAAAAACCCAACTTTGAATGATATATTAAGGAGAATTTATTTTTTCATCATTCATAAATATATATTTTACCACAAAAAACTGTTCGTTCACTTACAGTTTCCAATAAAATTTAATGTTTTCAACTAATAAAAATTAATATAACGAAATTGCAATTTTTAATGATATCCGCAACTCTTGTGCTTAATGGGTGAACATAAAAAAATTTTAAAACATAGTATAACTATTATTTTTTTAAAATAATAATCAGAGAACTACTAAAAAATTACGCCTCAAAAGTCTTCGTACACTTACAAAAAATCTCACATAGCTTTAAATTTTGTATTTCCTTCTTATTTAGTATTTAGTAAGATATATTTCTTAGCATCTACAACAACTTTTAAACGCCTTGGTATAGATTAAGTCAGCTTTTTGTAACTTCTGAATCGATGTTCCTTTATTCTGCTGAGAATATTATTTTTACTTCACATTTTATTTTTATATGTAATGTTTTCTTTTTAAAAAATAAATTTCTCCCCAAATATGTTCTACTAGGCTTAAATCAGATGATTTAGGGGGTAGTTTTAGCATTTGAGGACAGTTATAAAAACACCAGCTGTGTAGATTGAGAGCAGAGGGCTTGGTGTCATTATCTTGTTAAAATTAAAGTCGTCTCTAATATCAAATATTTGGGCGCATATTTTTGAATCGCTCTTTAAAAATTTAAATAAAGCTTATGATTCACAATGCCATCACAAAATATAAAATTACCTAATCCTGAAGCAGATTTGTGTTATTTGCGTTAGTATGTATATTTTACAGCTTTTAATTCATTTAGAAAAAAAATGTGATACACATAATATTGTTTTAAATATTTTGTCTCTTATTTAATGCATTTTGTAGAGTTTTTTTTAAAAAACTGTTTCCCCTAAAAATAGTTTTTAATAAATTTTAAAACATTCATAACAATTTTTTTAAACTTCAAATAGTTCTTGATGAATTATAACTTTCTTTCAGTAAACATAATTTTTTGTCAAAGAGTTAGAAAATTTTAATCATAGTATCCAGTGAAAAATACAGTGCATTGAAAGAAACGACAAATTTTGAATCGTTATTTCAGTATCTGAAATTTATATTAGTGCTTAAGAATAGAATTTTTACACAGAAATTATTTTTATTCATTTCTTATACAGAATTGTTAAGAAGTACATAATTTGAAATGAGTTCTTGTTTAGCTTATGATTGCTTCATATATTACAAATGTGTTTCTGGATTTCAATATCCTAATTTGACAATATTTTTTCAATTACACATGGTTGTCACACGTAAAGCATTCATGACATATTGCAAAAAAACACTTAAAATTATTCTGAATTAAGAACATTTTTTTTTATTTCAGTATCTCCTCTTATCAATACTTCCTGTAAATTTATATTAAATAATGTTTTCCTGTTAATTCCCCTATCTGAATTATTGGTGACCTCTAAACTTCTCGTATACTCTATTTTGATTTTTTACGAAAACTTTCATTGTGTTCTTCTTTTCCCTTGATTCCATTCTGTAGTAGACTATACACGCAAAGGAGCTACTTCTTTTCATTTTGATCATTTTCAACAATAAAAATGAATCGTTTAGAAGTAATAACTCGAAAAGTCAATTAATTTGTGAAAAAGTCCCAGATTACACTTCTTATTAGCACTTATAACATTCACTGATAAAACTAAAACAAATGTATTTCAAAAAACAGTTGATGGGATGTATCCAAATGTCCGCTAAAGTATCCTGCTTTATGTACACTTGAAGGAATCCAGACAGCGACTGATATGACCAGACATGTTATCCAAACAGCCGCTGAAGTGCAGTTCTTTAAACATACTTGATGGAATCCAGGTAGCGACTGATATGACCAAACTTGTGGTCCAAACAGCCACTGAAGAGTAGTGCTTAAGGCACACTTGATGGTGTCCAGGCAGTGACTGATGTGACAAAACTTGTAGTCCAAAAAGACACTGAAGTGCAGAGCTATAAGTACACTTGATGGAATCCAGGCAGTGACTAATATTACCAAACTTTTGGTTCAAACAACCGCTGAAATGCAAAGTTTAAGCACCCTTGGTAGTCGCCAGGCAGTGACTCATGTGATTAAACCAGCAGTCCAAAAAGCCACTGAAGGACAGCTCTGTAATTGCACTTGATGGTGTTCAGGCAGTGACTGATATGACCAAACTTGTGGTCCAAAAGACACTGAAGTGCAGCATAAGTACATGCCAATATTACTTTGACAAACAGCTGAAATGCAAAGTTTAAGACCCTTGGTAGTCGCCAGGCAATCAGGTGCAGTCAAAAAGCCACTGAAGGACAGCTGACTGATGTTTCAGGCAGTGACTGATATGTCCAAACAGCATCTTGATGATAGGCAATCAGGTGCAGACATGAATGAAAAGTTTTCGTGAATATTTTCGTCCATCTAAAAAGAAAACAGTTTTTGAGTTCAGAAATATACAAAAATAATAAATTGAAACAATACGTAGTACTATTCTAAATTAAAAGCATACAGGGTACAAAAAATTACTTTACAGGGGTAATTTACAGGGTAAAAATCTTCACTAGGACGTTTATACATAGATAATCAGAATATTTTAAAGTTGAATTAATATTGCTTAAATTTTCCCAAAATCTGTAATTCTGCGTATTTACAAAAATAACATCTGTGAAATCTACAGCCTTATTCGCTAATTATCAAATTGGATTAAATGATAGAAATATCCTCTGGCATGCTTCAGTTCCAAAGTTTATTTCTTAAATGTCACTTAGGGTGTTGCCGAATTCGGCCGACAAATTCAGAGGGGTGATAGTAGGAAGCATGGGGACGACAAGCCACTATAGAACATGCAGTTGCAAAGCACGTTTAGTAGGTGAAAATCGCGATAAAAGTATGATCGTGAGTATGATGTGTCAGACGCGGGAAGTGATCAAACGAAGGCGGGGATTGTTCTCCGAGAAAGAGAGAGAGAGGAAATTTGCATCGTGAATCAAATTTCCCACTTCTACCACCGTTGCTGCAGGGAGTACCGGTCATTGCGCACCAGAACATATTGTGGCGGTGTGCTATCTAGATAAACCAGAGTAAATAGACTCCACACAATGACGATCATTTTGGTGTAGTCGCTAATATACTCGTTTTTGGAACGGAAAGTGCTCAGATCAAATCTTCCTTCATTGGTGACCCTGACCATGCAAAGAGAACCCTACCCTTCATGTGCAGTAGACCTGGCGCCATCTACCCACCACAAAAGCAACCAATCCTACATGGCACAATTAAGCCATCATGCATGACGTCGCAACCACAAAGTCGTCACGCACGAATGACGCAACTCACAAACCCGTCCACTCAAATTGACGCAACTGCTAACACGCTCGCCACGAATATGGTATCGCTCGTTCACCTATTCGCTGAATCATTGGAATGGGGGTAGTGTAGTGGTGTGATATCTAGATAAACCAGTAAATAGCCTCCACGCGATGACGATCGTTTTGGCGTGGTAGCTAAGATACTCGATTTCGCAATGGAAGGTGCCCAGATCAAATCTTCCTTCCGTGTGATTCATGCACAATGGTGCAGCAGCACATTTTTTGACTGCGGTGCTTAACCACCTCCACGTTACTTTGCCTGGAGGTGAATTAGACACGGCGGACCTATTGCTTGGCCTCCATACACCTCGAACCTTAATCCATTGGATTTCTTTTTCTAGAACCACCTGAAATCTCTTGTATATGAGATGTTGGTGGCTACAGTGGAGGATCTTACGACCCGAATCATTTTTGCTTCAGCTGACATCGCCAACACAGAATTTGTTTGAAAGCGTCCAACAATCCTTTGTCCTTTGGTGTTGGAGGTATGATGGCCTACAGGGCAGCAATTTCAAACAATTCCTGTGACAATCACTTGTCATTTCATTTCTGGTGTTTAGCTGTGATGCATTGTAAACATGCTTTACGTCTAATAGATGCATTTCTCACCTCTCATAGCCTTTTTTCATTCACCTCGACATCACACCCATCATAACTATTTCCGCTAATTACCCCCATTAAACGTGGTTTGCAACCCCACGTTCTATAGTGATTTGTCGTATCCATACTGCCTACTATCATCCTTCAGAATTTGTCGGTCGAATTCGGTAACACCCTGTATATGCACAGGAAATCCTGAATTTCATAAGAAAAAGATGAATAAGAAAGTCATTTATTCATTATCCACGCATAACTAGTATTTTGCTTTTATTTGTTTTTTACTCTTACTTTGTTTTTTCAGATTCTCCCTTATTTAAAATTAATCTCTGATAATTTCATAACGTTTTTATTTTTTTAAAATTGTTTAGTTACATTTTAAAAATACTTTTACTGTTTCATTGTAAAATTCAAGTAAAAATAGATCTCCACTAATATAATATTAATCCGATATTAATAGCTTGAGAGTCTAACTGCAAAATGCTGAAAGATGAATGATTTTCTTTACTTACATGTTTGATGGTATTTTTCCTGCTTGGTTTTTTTCTCGCATAAAGACAGTCTAACCGAAATAGGCGAGGGGGCGACCGTGGGAGTCCAAGGGGCGCCACAACGCCACTCCTATTCGGTGTACTGTGATGTGGTGGCATCGAAGCCCCTTTTGAGTGGGGCTTCGGTACTCACAGTAGTCACAATTGTACTGTAAAGAAGAAAGATATAAAGTTACTTTAAAGTGAAAAACTAAGGAGACGTGTGTGTATTAAGTACAATTTATATAAAAATTGATTTAAGGGCTTCCTAAAATTTTTTTGGTTGCCTCATTTGTATATGTATTTTGTAAAACAATTTTTTGTGTGTGCTCAAAACACATCAAATAGCTGACCGTTTAATTTCTTAAGGAACAAACTAAAAATTCATGAAGGGATTTCAAAATACTACTCCTCCTACATGAATTATCACATACACATACAAAATCTAATTTACAAGTACGTCGAACTATGCATAATAAAAGTTGGTAAGGATCTTGTGCTATAGCATTTGTTTTTTTCTAATGGAGAAGCATTTTAGCAACTTAACCTTTAAAGACACGGCAAGTCCCATAACGTGAGAACCATCAAATGGCGGCCTCGTTACCAAATTTAGACGCTTTAATTAGTTTTTAATTCAAGCTCTCGTCGAATGCTAAATATTGTTGTGATTAAGTTTTGTCAAGAGTACCAGAAGAGCCAAATTGATACTCGAGGAATCTTTTGCTTGCCACATAATTATTTGACATGCGTGGCTACAATTTTCGCATCCAGAAAATCTATCGACTCCGCAACGGGGTCTCAGGGGTGTTAAATTTCTCTAGAGGTCTGAAAATATAAACGATTTTCAAACGCGTATAATTCTTTTAAATTTAAATTAAATTATTCGAATCTTTTACGTATTATTTAAAATAGAATGGGGCTTCAGTAAAGAATAAAATGTTTGAAATATAATAATAATTTTAAAAGTCATAAGCATATGAAAATTATATAATAAATATTAAGTATTTTTTTGCTTTGCGCACGCTATTTTCTAAAATATTAGCCTCTGATGTATAAAACTTTATAGAATTGTACACAATGCATCGTACTCTTTAAACCCTACCTAATTTTAGTATTATATATCTTTTGTATTTCAAAATATTTGTAAAATATTGCAATTTTTTAAATATTTTTTAAAAATGTATATTTTTTATTTATTAAAATATGTAAGTTGTTATTCTATTTATATAAAAGTAGCTACAAAGTATTAAGAATACATTTGTCTTTATAAATCAACTTATAGCCAGTAATTAAACCTACTCTTTTAGAAAATAGCATGCACGAAGTAAAACTTAATAAATATTTCTTATAGAAAAGTTTCTTATTTTCATATGCTTATAATTTTTAAAATTATGATTATATTTTAAACATTTTATACTTTTCTGAAGCCCCGTTCCTTTATAAGTAATATGTAAAAGATTCGAATTATTTAACTTAAATTTAAAGAAATTATACCTGTGTGAAAATTGTTTATATTTTCAAACCTCCAGAGAAATTTAACACCCCTGTGACCCCTTAAGACTTCGCTACGTCTATGCCAATGGGGCCGGCTATTTTGGTATAGAATGATTGATATTCGTAAAATACTTTTTCCAATAAATGCTTACTGATATCTCCTTAAAAATGTATCAATTATAATATCACCTATTTTTTTAAAAAATATATATATACATTATTCCTTTGACTTAAAAATGCATGTTGGCTTGTTAATAGCAACAGCTAAAATAAATTTGAAAACATTTGGATAGATAGAAAAAAATTTTAGAATTTGATATGAAGAAAAACTAGAGTGATTTTTTTTTCTTTCTGACACAAATCATTTTAAAACTTTTATTTGATGTTAGGGTGTAAATAAAAACGAGCATAAAAGCTCCGGAATTTTTAAGAATTTTCAAATTTTGTGAATTTATAGAAAAATATATTAGGAATAACTTGGTGCTAGTTTGATATGTCGGGGTAAGGCGCGCAATGCGCTGATTGGCGCGAAAAAGGAATCACGCCAAGCAGTGCTTGTTGTCGCTGGAATGGAATCCAATGTTGACGGCCTAGCGGTATCAAATCGTCAGGTAGATAATTTTAAATAATTGTGTTTTGAAATGCATTGAAATATATTTCAAAAGAGATTGGATATAGGAAGAGATTGAGAATAACCAAGATCAATCACTAAATAATGAACAACAATATAATATAATAAAATGTAACATGTACTAATATTATTATGCAGTATATAATAATCTTATTATTTAATAGTAATTATATATAATTTTCATATAGTATGATTTAATAATAATTAGTATATGCAATAATAATCATATAATTTTAATTTCATAGTAATTATTAAAAAGAATAATCCTCGTATTAATATATACATAAGAATACTCATATAATGTAATAATTATAAATAAGTAGCATTTTAATAATTGTAAAGGAATAACAAAATAATTATTAAACATAAATATCATATTAATTAAAAATAACATGTAATTATATTTATAAATATATATAATAAAAACACAATTATATAAATAATCAATATTATGATTGTATATAACAATAATAATTTTATATTTATATATTATTAATAAAATAATTACGTAATATGTATTAAAATTAGCAATGAATATCAATTAAAAAGTACTGAAAACTTCCAAAAACTGCAAAAGTATCAAGGTAACCATATTGTAATATTATTGCCCGCCTTTGCGAACATAAATAACAACCTGGCCCGTGCCCAGTCATATCAAACTAGTTCCTAACTTAGGCTAAAAAAAATTTTATATTTTTGTCCGATTTTGTCAATTGAACCTTACCGTGTCCCCCGCAAGAAAAAAATATTCGAAGAAGGATTATAAAAGGATTAAAATATAAATGAAAATAAGAAAAAAAAATGAAAATTTTTATGATTGTAAAAGATTTTAACTTGTAATGATGTTAAAAATGAAGCCGTTTCTTTTTGTTTCATTTGATATGTGATGTAGTGATATAAAATCGTAAATATTTATTATCTTATTATTTTTAGACGTTTGCCACTTGGCTTAAATAAATATTAAGCATTATTCTCAATTCAAAATCTCTTTTTTTTTTTTTTTTTGTGTGTTTTCAATTCCTACTATTAGCTCACAATCTCTATACATTTATTTATTTATTTATCTTGGTGGAATTTTCAGTCGTTAATAAAATACATTTTAAAGCGCTCCATTGAGCTGAAATTTTAAATACAGGATTATTTTGGATGACAATACAATAATATAATAATAATTCATAAAAATTTATTGATTAAAACTAATTATTTTCAGAATTGCAAATACAACCACGTTGGCATCATTTTTGGCGATTTCTGTCAAAACTTTAAAATGTTTTTTTTTCTCATGTGTTAAAGTATAAAGTATATATGTGTTAATGTATAAAGTATAAAGTAAAATTTATAAACACAATTGCTTGGATGGCAATACGATACTTTAATGATAATTATTAAAAATTAATTACTACTTAATGTCGTGATTCTGTCATATGTATGTACATATTTATATGAAATTTAACTATTTAATAAAAAGTAGCTAAAATAAAATTTTCTTTGTTGATCTAAGTAGGAATTGAGTTATTTTTTTTCAACATTACTTGTTTTTTTTTCGAAAGTAAAAAGAGGAGCTCGTGTTAATGCTTCGGGTACTTTAACGCAACCAGTAGGAAATGCTGTTTTATACTTACAAGTAGAGGGCACGACTAAGGAAACTCCTTTGGGGATGACGAGACTTTGTGTAACAATAGTACTGCTGTAGGGTATTTAAACCCAATGTAATTCCACCGAATGGTCTGTAAATTCCGAGAAACAGCGTTCCAAATTCATGCTAAGCTTATATACAGAGTGTTTTTTCCAGGTATAGAAGTTTAAGTTGGCATTACTTTCCAAGATGCCGACCGATTTAACAGCTGTCAAGTGATTGATTCTCAGTTTGGTTTGGCAATTCATCATCAATAGACTCACGCCTGAACAACGCTTTCAAATTGGGCAATTTTATTTCGAAAATAATGGTCGATTTTCATAAACGAATTTTATTTAGCGATGAAGCGCACTTCTGGTTGAATGGCTACGTCAACAAACAAAACTGCCGCATTTGGAGTGAAGCTAATCCACAAGTGTTTGTCGAAACACCGTTACATCCAGAAAAACTGACTGTTTGGTGCGCTTTATGGGCTGGTGGAATCCTTCTTCAAAAACGATGAAGGCCACAACGTTACAGTCAATGGTGATCGGTATAGAGCCATGATTACTAACTTTTTCATTCCTGAATTGAACAATCATGATGTCCAGGAGCTGTGGTTCCAACAAGACGGCGCAACATGTCACACAGCTCGTGCCACAATCGATTTATTGAAAGACACGTTGGGGGACCGCCTAATTTCACGTTTTGGACCTGTGAATTGGCCTCCAAGATCTTGTGATTTAACACCGCTAGACTATTTTTTGTGGGGCTATGCTGATAAGCCACAAACTCGTGACCATTTGGAAGACAACATTCGCCGTGTTATTGCCGATATACCGCCACAAATGTTGGAAAAAGTCATCGAAAATTGGACGTCCAGATTGGACTACATCCGTGCCTGCCGTGGCAGTCCTATGCCAGAAATCATATTTAAAATGTAATGCCACAAGATTATCTTTCGAATAAAAAAATTCATATCAATCGAATAATACATCGTTGTTTTATTGCAATTTAAAGTTCTATACCTCTAAAAAAACACCCTTTACAAGTTATTTTCTCCCTGATTGCAACGTCGCCGTGGCATGATCGTCAGCATAACGGAGTTCTATCTAACGGACCGGGGGTTCGATTCGCGCGAGCGCCAACTTCGTTTTTATATTTTTTCTCTCCAATTTATTTTATTATTTATTTTCAGAATTAAATAATTTTATTTTTTCAAAATGATTCATTGATTTTTAAATGATATTCTAAAAATTATAGTAACTATTTTACTTTTTTAAAACACAAAGCAACTAATAGTTATGATAATAATACTTATAAATTTTAAGTGAAATTAAATTAAATAATAAAAAAGTCAAATAAATATAAGTAAAAATTTAACTTTGTCTTATATAATTTTTTATTACTTACAAGAACCTGAGTGATAATTATCATAAAAACATTCAAAGCAATTAATTTTTTGACATCTAACATTTAATAAACGAAGGATTACCACAAGAACAATGTTTTGTAAGTGACAAGGTTATACTGTAAAAACGAGAGGTAAAAAAATTTAAGCAGTAGTGTTGAAACCAAAATCCGTTATCCTACTGATTTCTCATTTTATTGGAGCATTCTTTGTTTTTCTGAGAAAAGGTTGTACATTTATTAATATGGTGAATTTCTTAAGAAATATATTTATCTACAATGTGAAAATGAACGGATTGAAATCAGACAAAAATGATGACTATTTTACTTACAGTGACTACTGGCTCCACCTCATCTTCTTCCTCGGCAAGGGTCTTGTATGGAACAGGACCAGGGAAGCACCCTAAAAACAAAATATAATTTACGTTAAGGCTAATTTTTTATTCATATTATCATAACGCTGTTTCGTAGATATGACGAATCTTGTAATCTACGACACTTATCTATAACACATAGATTACGAAATGTTTCATTTATAAAGATTTTAAAATGTTAAACGTAGTTATTTTGTCTAAGTTTCCAATTCCCTTTCTATACATTCGAGAGTGACACAAAAACACGAGACTGACCCAATAAATCATTGTACGCACAGAATCAGTTCTCTGTGACATTATCACTTTCTAAGTAGCTCCCTTCAGCATTCACACACTTCTGCATTCAGTGCTGCCATTGCTGGTAACAGTTCTGGGACGAGGTTTTTGGAAAAACCTTCAGGAGATTCTCCGATTTTGCCAGAACCTCTTCAACTGAGGTAAAATGGGTTCCCTAGCAAAATTTAATAGTAAGAAATAAAAAATTCACATGAGGCCAAATCAGACGAATAAGGAGGACGCTCCGTCACAGTAATGTTTTTGCAAGTAAAACATTGCTTAAAAAATAGCAGCTATGTAAGTGGGTGTATTTGTCTTGGTGTTTCAGCTATCCATCACCCCCCAATTTTGGCTCCTTTTTTAAATAATTTTTTCATGGAGTCTTTTTAGTACTTCAATGTAGTAGTGTTGATTAACTGTCTGACTACGGTAGTGAGTGGAAACCTACTCATAACACGAATTTTGGCAGTGTGTTGGTCTGCAATTACTGACCTCGGCTGCCCAGCAGGTTCATCCTGGTACAAACTGACATTTTCCCCTGAAAATTACTTATACCATTCAAACACATGTGCACGATGCAGTTTCATCTCCATCTTTATAAGCCTCGGTAATATTTAAAATGTTTTCATGGCTGATTTCTCAGGTTTCACAAAAAATTTGATGTGGATTTGACACCTTTCCAGCAGAATGCAGTTGCACGTGTTCTCTCAACGACTCAATACTACCAAATGATGTGATCGATTAAGGTGAAACTGGCCATATGGATAGACGAGGGGTGCGGGATGACGTCATCAAAACAGTTGCTGCCAACTCTACTCTTTTTTCAAGATACAAAATTAGTCTCCTTTTTTGTGTCACACACCTCGTACAACACAACTTGAAAATTCCACATCGAGTGAATTAATTTCACGTTATCCACACGATGCTTCTCAAATGACACATTCGTGGATTATGTGGAAAGTTTTTCTTGAGTAAAAGTCAGTCACTAATTGCAGTTTTAATTTATCATACCCTAGTTAATTTCAACTAAACTTTAGGTACTCCAAACCTTGATTTAAGCTTTTCCCAAAACTCGCATACCTTATGCAGCAGGCATCACCAGTAAGTCGAGCAGAATTGCGTAAGAGATTTTTAACGTGGCAATATAAAGCAACCCCATGGCTTTTATCGACAGACCTTGTAATTTTGGACCTCGGTCAAGTGACAAGGACGACATCTGAGTTGGCAAATTCCTTTCCGTAGTACTATACCACACCAAAGGACATTGAGCTTCGATAGATTTAACGTGTATAAGCCCCCTATACACGGTGATTAGCCAGAAGTGAGAACATGTGGATGAAAAGGATAATTCCGGGGCTTTTGTTGTTGGCACAGTTTTCGTTTATGCACTTAATATGCGAGAAGCTTGGTTGAGATAAATTTGGTTAGGCGCTTACATATAAATTAATTGATATCCAAGTTCTATAGCAAAATGTAGGCCGCGGTAACCTAGTGTGGTCAAGGTAACAGACTCGTGACCGGTGTGTCATGAGTTCGAACCTAGTACCGCTGAAGACCCGTTGTGCAGAGTAGCGATGCACGTTAAATTTGTACAGAGCTTAATCGCCCTCCCCCTTTGATGTGGTGTGGAAGTTAGCAGAACCAGCTCAGATGTTGTCCTCGTCACTTGACCATGGTTGGAAACCCCGATATCCATTGCCGAAAACCATCGAGTAGGTAAATAGCGCGGTGTTAATATTCACTCCCTCCCCCACCATGAAGCATTCGATTTTATTGAAAAAAA
Source organism: Trichonephila clavipes (assembly GCA_019973935.1). NCBI lineage: Eukaryota > Metazoa > Arthropoda > Arachnida > Araneae > Nephilidae > Trichonephila > Trichonephila clavipes. The sequence goes on along the minus strand of BMAU01002603.1, from coordinate 184,612 downwards.
AACATCCTTATAGCCGTCGCATCTTGATTTAAAAAGCACAGGTCTTGAATTTCTCGAATGGAATTCACAAAATAAATATGCTCGCTAAATCTCAAGTCTAAGTCTAATAATTTAAAAACTGAGTTTTTTTAACAATATGCCCCAAAACAACCTTTAATAGTCGATTTCCGTAAGACCCTTTTTTAGCGAATCTCAACTCAACCAAAGAAGCATGCATACTAAATTCCATGAATGTAGGACTAGTAGCTCGAAAACGGGATTTTTTTATCTATTCGCCCCACTAACTCCCGCAATCTCCCCCATAGAAATAGAGTTCCAACAAACCGTTCCTTCTCCATAAAAGGAACATACCTGCCAAATTTAAAGTCTAGAGGTATAATAGTTCTTGAGATACAGTAACGAGTGAGTGAATGAATGAGTAATTTTTATCCTTTATTTATATAGATAGTTTAAAACGTGGTAAAAATGAGTATTGAAACATTATCTACGAATCATATATACGCTTATATAATAATTGATGATGCAAACGAATAACGAGTTATTGTCTTAAACATTCCATTCATATTCTTAACGTTCGATTTAGTTTTCGTGTAAATCAACATCGTGCCATAAATCTACAAATTACAAGTCCCGAATTTTTTTATTTTTGAAACACTGCTTCGTGACGATAGTAACTATAGTTTTGGATACACAATGACTTGAAATTCCCGTTTTAATATTCGAATACACTTAAAAAAATTACAAGGTATCCGAACACTTTCGGAGTACTTTTTGAGAAAATAGCATAATTAAATACTATAAAGGCTTCTTCAGGAGTGAATACCAATAAATACCAATATTTAAAATAAATTGCCTGAATTTCACAAAAATCACAATTATATGTGAAATTTTAGCTATATTTTTATAAAACTTAAAAGCAATTAGACAAAAAGTAATAAACTTATATTAGTAAACGTGTTAGTAGAACAAATTAGATGCATTTATCTAAAAAATGTACTAAAATTTTATTGTTTTATTAAGGGGACTTGGCACCCTTTGAGCAAACTTCTTTATTTACGTATTTAAAAATTATATTTTAACATTTTATACAATGTTTCTAATCAAGAAAATGTTACTAGATGAAAATTTTCATATATTATTCACACAATTTTAAAAATTTAAATTTTTGAAGAAAATTGGAAAAATTTTAAAATCCTACTCCTTTTGTAAAAATTAATTTTTTGACCTGAAATTTTTTATAATATTCTTATGGATGTTCTTAACAACTTTAGGAATCCATTTTAGAATAACTCTTCATTCGTTTTCGAGAAAAAAATAAAATGTTGATATACAGGCTAAAAATCAACGAAAAGCCAACATGTCTTACATTTTATTTTTTTTTTAAAAAAGTATTCAGTTTATAGCAAAACGATCCCTAGTTTTATTACATGCTTTATTTTTAACACGCAGGAAAAAATTGCAGTGATTGGTAAATAATTGTCGAAGGAGTAGCATTTTGAATGCACTAAGGTTTCGAAAAACACAAACTGAGAAAAACCACTTTAAGGTTTATAATTCTGAAAAAAAATTATTATAAGCTTAATTAAACTTAAAATACCACTTTAAGATATTACTTATACGTTTTTCTTTAAAATAATTGCATTTTCATATGTTTTCAACCCACACATTTTTATAAATGATCAACTTTTAGAGAGTACTAATTGCCCATGAAAATTCAAGAAAAATGTTTTAAAAAAAATTTTTCTGTCACGAAAGAAATTTTAGCTGTTTTTCTTATAATATTAAAGTACTACATTTGTATGAAAAATATATCAGGAAGAAGAACTAAAATTAAAAAAATTATTAATATAAAATGCCTTAATTTAAAAATTTTACATGCACACATTTCACAAGGAAGAAAAATTACATTATTGTATTGCCTCGGAAATATTCTGCTTTTAATACTACACATTATTTTTTATAGTTATTATTTCTATTTCTAAAATAGATTTTTTTTTTTTTATTATAAAGCATTCTTTAGCTCTTTTTCTAAAAGGGGGTATGGCTGAATTGCCTAATTTGTTTTCAAATGAAGTTTTAGTCAACTTCTAACTTTCCGACATGCACAAGTGATATATCAATCGAAAGATAATAATGCAAAGAATAAGATTAAATGAAAATAAAAAAAAAACGATAGGTTTGTGATTTTTAGGGTACCAAGTCTTCTTAAAGTTTTAAAATGTAAGAGCTTATAAACATTATAAGGAACGTCACATTCTTTATGAGACCATTATTTAAATAACCAGCTATAACTTAAAAAGTATCCATACAATAAGAAATATTTTAGTACATTCTCTAGAAAATAACACAACTATCAGGTTCAAAAAGTGTTTTAGAAATACTTTCTTAAAGTCTTTGAGTTATCAGACTCGCCATGATAGATTTTGAACATTTTAATGCCCACTTCCAGTAGATCAAAGTCCCGGTTTTTCTAATGTTATAAAATGGATTGTAACTTGGCCTCTAGGTAGCGTAGAAACAAAACAAAGTATGTTTTGTAAAACCAAAATATCTCCCTCAATAAATAAAAAGACAAACATATCTGCCTTGGCCAAATTTGGTCATTTTCAACATGTTCGGATATTAATGTAATTCGGTGTGGTTTTGGTTCAAAATTACGAGGTCCATCGCAAAAAGCCTTCAAGTAGCTGAATAGTGCGGCGTTAATATTCATTCAATCACCGTATGATTTTTGACTTAAATATCTTGAATCTCAATGAAAGAATAATAACAACGATAGATTAGAAAAAAAGCGCATATGAAAACCTAAACTTTTTAATTAGTTATCAGAATCTAGCTCTCAGTTGTAAACATGAAGAAATTAAATTTAAATTGATTGCAACTTCTTTACGCGTAGTCAAAGTGCAGTTTTTCGACGTTGTATTTGAATGTATGACTGACATCTAATACTAAAAGTGTTCCTTATTTAAGAGGAAAATATACTCACAACTTCGCCTTTAACCAGGCTTTGAACTTGAAAGGCATCCCCTCAACTCACAAAACGTAAAAAGCGCTTTCAAAAAACTAATTCGGAAGCAGTAATTGCAGTAATTCGAAAACTCACCAATTCGCTCAAAATATTAAAAATTTATAACGAAAATTCATTAATTGTTAGAGTTCTGTTACAAAAATGCATTGTTTTCAACAATATTCACTTTTTAACAATGATCACTTTTCAACAATGTTCTTTTGAAGATACAAGAAATCTATAATAAGTGTTAAATAAGATCGTTAGTAATACAATTAAAGGTTTATGCTCCATTATTACAAATATACCCAACACAAAGCCCACAGTATAGCTTAAGTAATAACTATCTTAAAAGGGAATTTGAAAAATTCCTTTTCAAATGAGTAGGATAAATTAAAAACTAATTTATATATTGTTCACCACAAAACAAAAAAACAGGTTTCGAACATAGCTCAAAAGCATTTTGCAAGATGTAAAAACAATTAAATAAAGTTAGTTAATGCAATAGTTAGTTATACACATATTTATTTTAGGTATCCGTCTACTTGCGACAACTTTTGTTTTTAAAAAAAATGAAGATACGATGATTTTTTTTGTAGTTTTAGATTTATTAGATACATTTTAAAAAAAATATGCTAAATTAAGAAGACTTGGTACCCTAAAAATCACAAACCTATCGTTTTTTTTATTTTCATTTAATCTCCTTCTTTGCATTATTATCTTTCGATTGATATATCACTTGTGCATGTCGGAAAGTTAGAAGTTGAATAAAACTTCATTTGAAAACAAATTAGGCAATTCAGCCACAACCCTTTTTAGAAAAAAAAAAGCTAAAAAATGCGTTATAATAAAAAAATCTATTTTAGAAATATAAATAATAACTATAAAAAAGAATGTGTAGTATTAAAAGCAGAATATTTCCGAAGCAATACAATAATGTAATTTTTTCTTCCTTGTGAAATGTGTGCATGTAAAATTTTTAAATTAAGGCATTTTATATTAATAATTTTATAATTTCAGTTCTTATTCCTGATATATTTTTCATACAAATGTAATACTTTAATATTATAAGAAGAAAAACAGCTAAAACTTCTGTCGTGACAGAAAAAATTTTTAAAGTTTTTCTTGAGTTTTCTTGTGCAATTAGTACTCTCTAAAAGTTGATCATTTATAAAAATGTGTGGGTTGAAAACATATGAAAATGCAATTATTTTAAAGAAAAACGTACAAGTAATATCTTAAAGTGGTATTTTAAGTTTAATTAAGCTTATAATAATTATTTTTTTCAGAATTATAAATTTTAAAGTGGTTTTTCTCAGTTTGTGTTTTTTGAAACCTTAGTGCATTCAAAATGCTACTCCTTCGACAATTATTTACCAATCACTTCAATTTTTTCCTGCGTGTTAAAAATAAAGCATGTAATAAAATTAGGGATTCGTTTTGCTATAAACTGAATACTTTTTTAAAAAAAATAAAATGTAAGACATGTTGGCTTTTTCGTTGATTTTTAGCCTGTATATCAACATTTTATTTTTTTTCTCGAAAACGAATGAAGTTATTCTAAAATGGATCCCTAAAGTTGTTAAGAACATCCATAAGAATATTATAAAAAAAATTCAGGTCAAAAAATTAATTTTTACAAAAGGAGTAGGATTTTAAAATTTTTCCAATTTTCTTCAAAAAAAAATTTAAATTTTTAAAATTGTGTGAATAATATATGAATATTTTCATCTAGTAACATTTTCTTGAATAGAAACATTGTATAAAATGTTAAAATATAATTTTTAAATACGTAAATAAAGAAGTTTGCTCAAAGGGTGCCAAGTCCCCTTAAGAAGAGAAAAAAGAAATTATTATTACTAAAATGCCACAAAATGGGTAAGAATTTACAAAAAATTCCATAAATGGGGCCCGTTCTGTACAAAAATTTATGAGCAACTTTTCCATTTTGATGTGTTGCTTTGCTCTTCATTTTTGAATGGACCGTCAGGATAAGAGATATTTTAATTTTTACAAAAACTAGAGCCTTTTATCTTAGTTATTATATGAAGTTGCTTAAAAAACAGTGATCATATTAACCTAAGGGACTACAAATTTTGTAATAAAAGAGTGATTCTTAAATCTGTAGGTTAAAACACTTCTACTATTATACAAAACATGCACACAAAAAATTCAGTTAATTATTTTCAAAACTTTTTGAGCGATCACTGCCCGGGTTTAAGCGCTAAAAAACACATTTCGAGTAAAACGCGTTTTAAAGCATGACATCTTGCCTAAAGCTGGAGCATCTGCTTTTAATAAAACACTGGTAGTGTTTGTTCTAGCGAACGGAAAACAAAAAGACTTGGTATTTTTATACAGCTTATAAGATGGTTTATGAAATAGAATTATAAAAAAAATTGTTACTTTTTGGAAAAATTAATTTTAAGGTAGTCAGATACCTTAAACACATGTAATTTGATCGGTAAAATCGAGGGTGAACGTAAGATTATAAGTCACAAGTCTGATTTTTCCCAAACACTCTTGTGCCATTTGGTACAGAATTTATATCTAAAAGATCTTTTGCGTACATATCCTTTTCAAACGAGATAAATTAAAGAAAAATAGCAATGTCTTATTTAAACTCGATCATTATGGACTTTGGATATATTGGTAGAAACAGTCATCATCTCATCGTGAAATATTTAGTACCCAAGAGCACATGTTTTTCATGTCGCCAAAAGCATTCAAGTAGCTGAATAGTGCGATGTAACTGTTCACTCACTACAAATCAAGGCAATATATATATATCTCTCTTTCTTTACATATATAGAAACACTTATCTGGATTATTCTCTTGTACAATCCTCCTTCCTACTTGCTAACTCGTTCAGCCGTAAAGTGGTCGTTTTCCACTGCCCCGCGGATCCTACTTCTAGATTTAATATCAAGATGTGCGACTACCGATACCTCCCACTAGGCCCTTACAAACAACTCTTAACCATTACTTCACCTACTCAACGACTGGCACTTAAATAGAAGGTTGTATTTGCATAAAACTAAGTTATCTCTACGGAAAGCAGTTTTCAAACTAATATCACAGTTAAAAAAAAGATTAGTAGAAATACAAATAGAACCCATTACATGGTTTGTAACGCTGACTGCGGTTCGTAGGGCCTGGGTCCGAACCCTGGAGAAGACATGGGTGTATGTAAATATTTAGTGCCTTTGTGGCATGGGAGTTCTCTAAATAGCCATTGGGGCTGCAAGTCCTCTCGTAAAGTTAGTGGAAGGGGAAGAGAAATGGGAGTCACCTTACAGCCCAGGGTATACTCCCTTTAAAATAGAACGGGACCGAGCTAAATCGTACTGTCACCTGCTCTCAAAGATACGGCCAAGTACTGGCATATAACTAGAAGTCCAACCTGTATTAAACTCTTGCAACTTTCCTTCCTTCCCTTCGGGAAAAACAAGACAAATACAACAACATATAAATAGCAAAAAAGAGGCTCACTTATTGATTTATTACGAAATCTTTTGTACAGTTAGACTTGAACTTTGGCAAGTATGTTTCTTTTCTTTAGAGATTCGATAAAAATAGGTTTTGTGGAAATCGCCTCTACGAGGTGGGAAACTACGGGGGGGGGGAGTAAAGAATAAATCTACCTGCATTTTAAAATTTCTAGTCCCGTTCTTTTAAAACCAAAATATGACAACATGTTTTTAAGTGCAGTCGTAAGCTTAATGCATTTGTGTTCTTTTAAATTACATTCAAATTCGTAAGATATCTTAAAACAGGAGATCTTAGAATTCAAAAACCTTTAATTTATCGACAGATGGTTTGAGTGATTTAAAAAAAAAATACTTTTCCTCTTCGGCTGATTTATTTCCCAGAGTAATTCGGATACAAGGAATTATTTCATTACTAACCTAATTTCTAGGTTAATGCAATCCACTGCGAGAAGAATACCCTTCACTGGAGATTTCAGATTAATACAAAATGAAAAGCTAAATTCATCTTTATCGTGACGTGTCAATGCAATTAAATAATTTAGGTGCACGAATACGCTATTTAAAGGCATTTTCGTGATGACAACCACGTGTTTCTAATATATTTCTTTGTTTCAATCAGTTCAAAAACTCATGTGACGTCATAGACACACGATAAAAGCAATCACGTGTTTCCATCTAATCAGTTGATTTACTTCGCTGCTGCCACATTTTGCTCTCTGCAGAAACTTTCTCGAAAAAAATATATATGTGTCAACAACAATAAAGCAAATAAAAAAAATTATTTTATTTTAAAAAAATGCATGCATAAAATTAGATTTTTCTTTAATTTTAAAAATAGTTTTGAAGAAATTTGTTCCGAAGCATTTGAACATCTTCACTCAATTATAAAACTCGAAACAAATGGAACAAGGAGTACAATTAATTATTTTCTGTTTTTAAATTTAATGGAGAATACGTGTGTGTCTATGATGTCTCCGTTATGGATTTAGCCCATTTCGACTTATTTCTTAATGCAGTTTGAAGTGAATGGAAATGTAAGCATTTATTTAATGCCATAGATTAAATTTTTTATTTCTCTTATGCAGAATCGTTTGTTTTTCAATAAATGGATAAAATAGCATACACTATTTAATAGGCACATTTATGGATTTTTCTCAATATTAAATGTTCATCGACATCTTGTTTCATTTTCTGTTTCTTATAAAAAATTTTTTTGATAAATTAGGTGGTGAAATTAGATAATATTATTTCACATTTTGCTTTTCCGATTATTTTATTTTCAAACTAAGACATTAGTTGTCTCAGGGGTGTTAACTTTGTCTAGTGAACTGAAAATATAAACAATTTTCAGAAAGATATGATTCTTTGAAGTTAAAATTAAATAAGTCTTACCTTTTACACATTATTTATAAAGGAATGAGGCTTCGAAAAAGTGTAAAATGTTTTAAATATAATCATAATTTTAAAAATTATAAGCATATGAAAATAAGGAACATTTCTGGAAGAAATATGGATTAAATTTTTTGCGTTTCGCATGCTATTTTCTAAAATAGTAGCTCTAATTACTGGCGTTGAATTATGAAGTTAAATGTATCCTTATTACACTGTAGCTATTTTTATAAAAGTAGAATAATAAATTATACTTTTTTAAAAAATAATCAAAAGAAATACATTCCTAAAATTTCTTTTTTAAGTTTCAATATTTTTCCAATATTTTGTAACACAAAAGATATACTATACTAAAATTAGGTAGGGTTTAAAAATTATGATACTTTTCATAATTTTATAAAGTTCTATACATCAAAAACAAGTATCTTTGAAAATAACACGGTCAACGTAAAAATTACTTAATATTTAAAATTTATTACAAAAACATTTTTTATTTTCATATGCTTATAATTTGTAAAATTATAATTATACTTTAAACATTTTTTGTTTACTTTTTTAAAAACTTCATTCCCTCACAAATAATGTGTAAAACATTCGAGTTATTTAAATTTAATTCCAAAGAATTATATCTATTCGAAAACTGTTTATATTTTCAGCCCTCGAGACAAAACTAATAACCCATTAACAAAAGGAGAGAAGATATGATAAAATCATTTTGTCTTTATTTTATCCCTCATATGAAATTTCAATGTTTAAATTCCTTAATTTTCAATTAATAAAGAAACGGAAATAGCGTGCAGTGGTTTTACTATTTGCTCTCTCTCTCTCTCTCTTTTCATGTCCACATTAAATCCTTGTCTAACGATTCGCAGAACCGTGACATAACGGGGAGTTAGGCTTTCTGCGGCACAATAAAAGAGCAATAATGTTTCCCCTACGAATCACGTAGCGAGAAAGGTAGCGGCAAAAGAATTTACCTGCTTAGGGTTCGGCAGTAATCGTACCACGTCCCCCATTACGAAAGGACGTGATCCCATCCCCCACGTGAATTTCATCCAATAACTTAATCATTACCTTCATGTGTTTTGGACAATCGTCATGGTAACCGAAGATTATTTCCCATACGCAATTTAGTCGGCATGCCCATAGTCTTTAACTGAATAAAGAAAAAAGGGGAAAAAAATTCCCTTTCTTCGCTGAGGCAAAGAAAGTTGAAAGTTTGTCGTAATAGAATGGAGAAGCATTCAATTGAGTTATCTAGAAACATAGATGTACGTTAATGGAGTGTTCTTAGAAATGGATTAAAGAGAAAGGTCTCCGAAATAGGATTTCTTAATTTTTCTTATATATTATTTTTTAGAAATATTTCTTTATACATTGCGGATAATGTCTCAAATGCTGTATGTATTTTAAGGTATAATAAGACTGTCTGAAAAATCTTGAGCATTGCTTTTATTTTTCTTTTATATAATTATTTTTAGTTAGCCCCATCTATCAATATCAGGATTGTTATATTCTTTATATAGAACAACTGCGTTTGAAGAAAGGGAAATTGTTTCTACAAAGGTTGAGCATATTTATATATCTTCTACATAAATTGTTTTCTTTGATTGCTTAAAATCATTAGTTGTATATCGTTCTTTCATAAACTTATTTCTCATACAAAAACTTGATAACACTTTTACCATCATCTCGTTATTATTTAATTTTCTACTTCTTTTGTTTTCAGTATTATAAACGTTGTAGCAAGAAATAATTTGAAATATTTGCAGCCAAGCAAAGTAAATTTGATGCTTTTTTCCCCCAAAGATCCCTACGGAGGGGGCTTGTGGCAAATTTAAATTAAATTGACGGTGCGTGAACAAAGTTTGGGGGTTCGCGAAAGGTTTGAATATGAAGTAAAATATTATTGAACTACTTCCATTAAGTTAAAATAGATTAATGAGGATTTTTAGGCGAGAAAAAGTTTGAGTAAAATATTAATTAGGTACCGAAATACAAGTATGGCAAACGTGGCATAGTGCAGTAGTAGTTGTTGTTACTAGTGCCACCTAATCGGCAAAGGCCAGTTCAAGGCCCACGAAATTCATCATGACAAAGGGCTAAGTGACGCATGTCGTTAGACGTAGTTTTGAGAATCATACAGGTGACAAAACGATTTAGCTTAATTTCACCTCAATTTATAGGAAGAACACTCTGGGGTGATCAGGGATCGCCGACCTCTCTTTCTTTTCCCCCAACCTCACGAGAGGACTTGCGGCTCGACGGCTATTTAAAGTACTCCTATGCCGCGAAGGCACTATAAATTCCATGTCTTCTCCGGGATTCAAACCCAGACTCTACGGCACAACAGTCAGCGTTGATAACCACTATACCAGATGGGCGACGCAGTGGTTCTTAAACTTTCGATCGCCACGGTCCACCTTTACATATCAGCCTGGCATCACGGGCCGCCAAAATTTTGATCATTTCTCTCCGACTCCCAACAGAACGACTGAGTGGTTTAAGGGTTACTCAATAGTCCTAAGAATGCCTCTGCTATTTATGTAGACTTTTTAATACTTTTTTTCCTTAAAGAAAACAATAAGCAGCTAATTATACATATATAAATTAAACAGACGCATTTGATTCGGAAATCAAGTTGTATGCAATGGTTACTGTATTGGCACGCTTTGTAAATTGTTCTAAATCGTTGCACTTGGGTTTATACCAGTGCTTCTCAAACTTTCAATATTTGCGACCCAATTTTCAATCATCATTTTCATCGCCCCCCCCCTATTCTTACAATGGCAATGTATTGAATTCAATAATACTAAACTTTGACACTAAAGCTACAATACGATATTAACCTCTTAAGTGTCACTGGTGTACATAAACGTCCCACTCGCCTAAGCATTCATTGGCTCGAACGTATATATACGTCTTTACGAAATACAATTTTCTCTGTGCACTGCTATGCATAAAATTATTTCGAAGACTTTGAAATGCAGTAAAAAGCCCTTGACGATGTTTTCGAAGGATTTACTTATTTCAGAAAAGGTTTAACTTATTAATTCTTTTTCATCCCCCTTAAAACATCCCATACGCGTGACCACGAGGAAAATGGGGACTTCGAGGGACGAATCACTTAACTTTTAATCAGCAGTTAAAGGATTAATTATAAACCATACAAATTGTCAAGATAAGTGTTAATTTTTGTAAATGACAAGCCTATGGGGTCACTGATAATTTTTAAACTTAATTTAGTATTGTTTAATTAATGATAAAATACAGTGTGCTGTACTGATACGTTTATAAGTGTAATTTATGGGAGCACACAAATGCATATTTTATATATATTATTATACATACTTATATATATGCATATTATGCATATTTATGTAGCATGCAGCCAAAACCAAGCAGTCTTCGCGCGCAGGCGCAATGAATTGAAACTGGAACTAAAACTTCTGAACTAGTGGAAGAGAAACAAAAACTCTGGAACATTAGAGAGAGAAAGGAGAACGCGAGAGGTGCGCGAGCAGGCGTTACCTTCTGCATATCATCGTCAAACTTATCTGTTAAAAACTACTTTTAATTAATTTTTTGTTTAATGTTAAATAAACCATAAGAAAGAGAAACGTATTGGACCCCTTGTTGTCTCCCACAAATTATGGGGGCTCGGCTGCGATCGAGAAAATTTCGATTTTGAACCAAAGTCTGGACAATGAACAACAGCGTCCGTGAAGGAGACGCTCCGACCATTTTCTTTCAACCTGTGTAGAGGTTTGAACTCAGCATAAATATTCAACCTGTGTAGAGATTTGAACTCAGCATAAATATTCAACCTGTGTAGAGGTTTGAACTCAGCATGAAAATTCCGCCTGTGTAGAGGCCGATTGAAAAAAAATTTCGATTTGATCAAAATTTGGAACGTGAAAAAAAGCCGTCCGTGGAGGAGACGCGCCGCCATTTTTCGAAACTTCGTTCAACCTGTGTAGAGGTTGAATTTTTCAACTTCATTCCGCCTGTGTAGAGGTCGGAACAAATAACAAAATAACCTGTGTAAGGTGTATTTTTCAACGAACCCTCAAAATCCCGCCTGTGTAGAGGTTGGAACTAACTCAGTGTGAATAATCCGCCTGTGTAGAGGCCGGAACTACAATTTCTGATATTACCTGAGAAGAGGTGAAATCAGTGGAATCAACGTTTTTATTGGATACATCGTATGTGCGAGCAACAAGGGAGCCAGAAAAAAAAGGTAGGATCTTTCCATTTCTAAAATGTATAAAAACGCTCTTAAAGAGGATCTCATAAGGGTTGTTGAGAATCTAGACGGTACTGTGGAAGTACTGACACTATAGTTAAACTAAAGACTAAAATTGAGAACAGTAGTACATTTGAAAGTGATCCAGATTTCGTTAAAACTTTAATTCAAAACTGTATAGATGAGAGATCGCGAAACGAAAGAGAGGTAACTTTTTAGGAAAACAGAAAATTGAGCTCGCGAAACTACAGTTAGCAAAATTAGAAAAAGAAGTCGAACTTCAAAGGGTTAAAAATAAAGCATTAAGTTTAAATCCTGCAGCTAAAAGTCGAAGAGTTCAAAAACTTTAAATAAGGAAACCGCAACTCATATTGGCATTCGAGAAGCAGAAGATGGTTTAGGCCTATTGATTTAGCTAAAGAGTGTGATATTTATATTTCATCTAGAAGCGGATCACATAAAGAAATTCATTACTTATGGATATACCCAAGACCCCTTTAAAAATAGATCACAAAACTTTAAACCAAAAGATTAAAGAAACTATCCCAATATCTTGAAAGAGAAAATAAAAATTGCTTTATATGCGGTGATTCATCTCATTACGCAATAGACTGTGAGAAGCGTTTTAAACTTAAAGAATCTAACGACCACATCCATAATAAAATAAACGTTACTTTGAAAATCGAGAGCGAAAAACAAATAGCGATGAATGCGCAAATCTTCAATACGTAAACATTTTTGTGGAAAAAATCAGCCCGTAACAGCCTTGATCGACTCAGGTTGCCAGATCCCAGTTTTAAATTCACTAATTAGAGTGCAAACACCTTCCGAAAATCATAACATTAAGCTCATGTTTTGGCGAAAAGCGAATGGTAGAAGTTAAACCCATAAATATTTCTCTTAATCAACACTCTACTAGCTTAGTGTGCGAACGGCGATATCACCGACCTTGACCGAAGAATTTATTATACATCCCAGTGTATATTCTGAAATAGAGAAACTAGGCCATGCAAAGAGCGATGTTTTATTAAGTGAAAGTGAATCCTCTTTGAGTGCAGATTATGGTGTTTCTTTTCCAAATGTTTCTGTTTCAAATGTGATAGAAAACTCTAGTTATGATTTGCCATATGTTAAAAACTTTAATACTAGAAATGATTCGAGTTCTCTAATTAAGGATTATAAATGTAATAAAATTAAGAGTACTAAGTTAAAATTGAGTATTGTAAGAGAAAAATGTTCTGATATAGTATTGTGTAAGAAAGCCAATGCTGCCATGAAAACGAGTTCCGTGAATTTATCTCCCGCTCACCTAACCCTTTACCTATGAAGAGTAAACATCATCGGTTTGTGTTGCTCGAAGGATCTTTGAGCCTTGGCAGTGGAAACGAAGGAAAAAAAAAGAGAAATCGTTTTGAACAGACGTCCAGAACTCTACAGAGGAAAATATCGATGCGTTCAACCAAAGATCAACTTGTTAAAAAAGACGTTCTTATGCCTGTGAAACAATGTTTTCCTGTGGAACCTTCCGGATGTCGAAGAGGTGCCTTCACATGATGGAGAAACTGTCTAGTTCAGAAAAATTATGATATGTTTAATCTCTATATATTTGTCGTATAGTCCTTGTCTGTTCCGTTTTTTTTTTATGTTTCAGATTCTCCTCTGGTCTCCATGGAAATACCGCTGCGGACAGCGTACGGTCAGAATGGCCGTTGTAGCATGCAGCCAAAACCAAGCAGTCTTCGCGCGCAGGCGCAATGAATTGAAACTGGAACTAAAACTTCTGAACTAGTGGAAGAGAAACAAAAAACTCTGGAACATTAGAGAGAGAAAGGAGAACGCGAGAGGGTGCGCGAGCAGGCGTTACCTTCTGCATATCATCGTCAAACTTATCTGTTAAAAACTACTTTTTAATTAATTTTTTTTGTTTAATGTTAAATAAACCATAAGAAAGAGAAACGTATTGGACCCCTTGTTGTCTCCCACATTTATATTTTATTACGTCAGAATTATTTTGTTTGTTTCCTTTCAGTAAATTAAATATTTTTTCAAGTAATCTTTTGTTTTCAACTTTTCAATATGCTCGCGTCCAAGTTGTAGAGTTATCACGCACACCAGAGTTAGAGATACGCTGGTTTATGCTATATAATTTCTGGAAATATTACTTTTCTGTAATGGGTGCGTATTTTCAAACAATAATAAAACGTAATTAATATTTTTAATCGAATTAAAATACATGATCTAGTAAATATTTTTATTGAGAACAATTTAGTGATCTAATCTAGGATGACACAACTTTCAAATTTTCCACGAGGTCTTTCAGAAGCTGTAAAAAAGAGAAATCTCTCAACATTAGATTAGAGTCATTGGAGAACCCCCAGGGGCTGATCTTAGGGGTGATCCTCAATAAAAGTTTAAATAGGAACGAAATCTCGTCGCTACGTGCAATAGTCTGTCTAAAATATGGCAGTGTAAATCAAGTCGAACGATGTGAAGCGAAAGCAATTATTCTTTAAATTGTTCAGAACGCTACGTAAGTATTTTTGAATACAATTCATATCTTATACTTACATTTATTAACCACAACTACACTTTTATTAAAGTTCATTTATAAAATTGTCTTATTGTACATTTTCATTTACCATGTTAAGGACAACTGAGTTGAAATTGTAATTCTTCTATTATGCATTGGAAAAGATGTTTCACTTTAAAGGCTCATTGTAAATTTTTAGTATAAGGGATTCATAAGCATAGTAAGTTTGGGAAACATTTCTTTATAGAATTTACATGTTGTCAACATATTTATATTTCGTATTTTATAATGTTAAATAGAATTTTGTGTAAACATTTGTTGCGGGATATCTCATGAGGGCTCTCTCCTAAATTAACACGGGATAAAATTCTTTGAAGTTTTGTAAGTCAATTTGAAGTCCATTGTAAGGACACTGACACTTCCTTACAATGGAAACATATTATGCAAATTAAGTTCTAAGATAGACAAGAGAGTTGGAGGGAGATAAGTGGAAAGTAGTTTGTGAATTGGAAAGTTAACGATTAACATAGAGTAGATTTGAACTTTGAGAATTAAATTTATCAACTAGCAGTACATCACTGCTTAGTTTTAAGCTCTTATTGGCCTTTAAAAGTGAAGCTTATTTTGCAAATTTTTAAATAACCATTATTGATCATTGGATACGAGACCTCCAACGTATTCTAGACAACTTCTTTTATTTTGTGGAATCAAGTGTTTAGAGAGTCTGAAGTTTTTTCAGATAAAGCTATATTATGATTATTTAAATATTAGTTTATCATCCTCATATAACTATTTTAGCTGCGGTCAATTGATATGTATAAATAAATACATTGGCTTGATTGTGGTTATTCTTAAAGCTTTGTGTCATGGCATCTGTAACGAAAAGCGCACTAGATTGCGCCTCTTCACTTCCTGTAAAAATAAATGGAAATTGTTTGTAAAGAGAATTTTGTAGTTAATTTTCAATTCTGCTGTAGTTTTGCTGTAGCGATATGTAGATGCTTTAATTTGCTCGTCAGGAGCTTATGTTAGAATTTATTGACATGACTGAGAATGTAAATATGTAAATAGAACTTCATTAAATTCATAGGAAGACAATAATGGCTGGTGTAATTATTTCAGTATGGCTTATTCATTCCTAATTAGTTATCATAGTATACCACTCGTCCACGCTTAGTAAGACAAGGTGCTCATCAGCATCTACTCCTATTATGTGGCAAGGTCTCTGTTGTATTTCGTTAAATATTTATTTCCATGAGTCAGTTAGGCGATCATATCCATAATTATTTTACGTTAATCGAGTAAATAGTCCAAGTCCATCATTTTAGATATTTGTCTTTATTGAACAAAACACGTAGAAGACATTACCCAGCAAAGACACACAAGCCAAACAAAGTATATAAACTCTTAGCTGACTTGCAGCGCCATCTATATTAAACATTTAATTCATAATCTTTAACATTCAGTCATAATCTTTTGAGTGCGGGACACAAAATAGGGCGATGGACTTATCAGTGTTTAGAAGCATATAGGATAACGCGAGTTATCTGCTTGCATTCGATATTATCATACTAATGCTTCATCTGTTGTAAAGGTATGAGTAGCCATTCAATACACCACATGACCACTTCTTCTTTTGCGTTCGCGGTAGTCTGAATAGCCAGCATTAAAATTTTTATATTTTAAGACCGGTGCTGTGTTCTGTCTTCGAGACATCGGAAACGTCATCGTTCAACAAGATAAAGCAGGACCGTGTGTTGCCGGCCGTGTCTTTCCATACCTCGGCACAGAAATTTTTAAACTGTTGCTCTAGTAAGAACGTTCTCCAGATATCTGACCTTTTGAAAACATCTGGTTATGTAGTGCTCAGAGACCGGGACTCCAACGCTCTCCATACATTAAAAGTGAAGAAGCGTGGCATGAAACAACATTGAATGATTTACCCGTTTTTGTCATTCAAGCCCATTTCGATTGGATGTAGACCCGGGATAGAACCGTTTTAGCTACTAAGGGTAGCATGTGAGTGAACAATTTTGAACCTTATAGACCTTGAAACTGCCAGCAATTTTCATGAATATATACGTAATTTAAGAAACATTTATTTACTTGCTTTTTTTCCTGGGAGTACAATTTAAATGGCCAGCAATATGTGTTCATTCTCTGTGAAGTTTCTTTTAAAGTTCTTATTTTTGAATTTATTATCAATGTTTTTAAGAGCCGCCGGTTTATGTATGCGTCTTATTCAATAGGTGCGTTACATGCCCTGGACGTATATACCCGTCCTTCCAAAATACGATTCTTTTCTTTGCGCTTCTATTCCGAAGGCTTTGGAATGCAGAAAAATAACCTTTACAGCGTTTGCGAAGGATTTCTCATTTCAGAGAAAAATTTGCTTCTTTGTTTTTCTTCTTTTCCCCGTAGTCCAGCACACACGTGCGCAGATGCGTAAAACGGCGGCACCGAGGCGCATAACTTTAAATTGGCAGCTAAGGGGTGAAAAGTTAAAGTCCAGTTTCGAGGCGCTACTGTCATTTTAAACTTTGAGTTTTCCTTTTAATTAAAAATTTCAGTTACAGAGAAGATGTGCTACTTACAAGAATGACTTTTAAATGATATTCCTTTTTTAAAAATGTATATTGTTCCAAAATATGAGAGTTCATTTTCATAACTGAAGAATTTCGTTTTATTTTGGAGTGTGTTCCTCCTATCAAAAACGTTGCATGAAGCATTACAATTTTTCAAACATATGTAGCTTGTAATTCCATCCATCTTTAACAGATATACATTATTGCGAGATATGCTACAATATTTGTTTAAAAAAATTCAACGAACTATATTGTATTTCTTTACATTTTAAACGAATTGTATTTTTAATTAAATCTTATAAGTAATATTAATCGGCCAGAATAAGCCTGCTAAATATTGTTTTAAAATTCTACAATTATTAATTTTTTTTGTTGCACAAGTATTCGAGATTATTTCACTTCATTGTTAATGACGTTTGTTTTGTAAATAATGTGAGCACAATAAAGTAAAACTTCGACAGAAAAATACTCATACTAGCTTCTTTTTTATTAATTATATATTTTTCAATAGATTAGTGAGATTAAAATTTTACACATTAATATTAATGCAATGTAATAAATGAAGTATAAGAATCCAAAAAAAGTAATAATAATAACCTCAAAAACTGTGAATCGGATATTTTTCTTTTACTTAGAAACTTATTTAATTTGCAATGCAGCAAAATAAATAAGCATTTCATTTCACTTCAAATTAAATTAATTCTTTTAGAATTTAATATGCACGAAGAGAAAGAACTGGTTGTACTCGCTTTCAATAGTAATTTCTACAGAGTAAAGTTCTGGTTGATGCATTTGATCAGTCAAATTCCTTTGAAAGCGTGAATCAAAGTTTCCTTTTGAGTGGTAATATAATTACAGAGCAGTTTATTCAGCACCAGTGGGTCTATTGTCCAAGGGCCTACTGTCGCTTTTATGTTCATCACGGCTAATTAAATAAACATTCACGCGCAGAATCACTACGATCAATTAGTTCTTTATTAAAGTGTTTCTAATGGATGGAATGAATTACTTTCTCTATCTCGACTTTAAGTAATACTCACCTTTTTGTTTTCTTACATTTGAGGAAACCTAAATTCCAAATAAAAAGTAAGAAACTTTGCTCTTTTTCTATTTTCATTTCAAAACTTGAATTTATTGTTAAGATTACAGTCAGAAGAAAGTTTTGTATTTTACTTTTGCTATTTACCTCCGAATTTAAAATGTTGGTGATTTGTTATTCCGTTTCTATATTCTGTAGAATTTAGATAATTCTTAGACTGGTTAAGAAATATAATTATAAATGTAAATCTGCAGTAGTTAGCTATTTTCAATTTATTAAAATGCTGACGATTCTTAATTTTTTTTTTTACTGTAACAATTTGACAGGCACAATGTTGGACAAAGGCGGTTTATTTTGCAGTTTGTCAAAAAAAGTGGACAATAGATGATAACAATTCATTATTTTATCAACACACATATTATTTATCCAATCTGTCGAGACGGAGTGTACTACATATTTTGGCTCGTGGCCAACTTGAGGGAGCGGAGGATACCGTAGGACCACACCTTTTTAAAATAATTTCATTCATTGTAAGAAATCATAAATATAAGTTAAATAAAATAGTGTAAGTTTTATTCTAGTTATTTATTATGCTAATTTAATATTTTCTATAGCTACAAGCAGTGGCTTAACTTACATCCGGGGGGACTTAGCCTGATTGACGCCGAGTACGTACCTTTTGTAAGATTCGGTTTGGGGACCAAAACAGGGCTTTGCAGGAAAGGGGGGAAGGCTAATTTCCTCTTACACCATTCGCTGCAAGCACATTTAATTTTAGATTCAGTTGAATAAGACCAGTCGCGATCTCTCCTGGGTTAAAATATAAAATAGCATGAATAAGAATGAAATTCTAAATTCTGCAATTTCATTAAATGTGTAAGGCACCCGATTGGGGATGCCCCACTTCTACATTATCCTCGCGACCTAGATCTGTAGGAAGGAACTAAGCAGCAGCCATATCGTTTATCTTATTATCTCTTTATTAAGATCTTAAATTAAACAATATACAATGACAATAATACTCAATTCAAGTGAATCTGGAGTGAAGAGACACACTATTCGTATTACCATATAATCGCGTAACCAACCACTATATCTAACTCTACCGTCTATTTCTAATCTCAGTAACTACACAATTCTAAATAATTTAGTTAACAGTCTTGCCGCTATATCTTGGGTAAACAGCAATTCGCTTGATTCTAACTGAAGTGGCTTTTATCCTTGTGGAACGGTATCCACCTTTAACTTGATCGCACAGGTACGGATAGATTAAATCTGGAACTCGGGATTTCGTATCACTTTAACTTGGGAGTTTGTACGCATAGACGTCGTATATTCACTTCTCATAGCCACCTCGCGTACGCTAAACTTCTACTATTTAAATGATTCCTAATTTGCATTCTCACGTTTTTCTTCTGGATTTGGTAGGAAAGAATTGCCATTCTGGCCCCAAAGAACCCCAATAGGACATTAGTTGAAATCGTGATGAGTCCGTTACAAATGTGTTTGTTAGACCCTTAGGATATTAAATAACAATTATGTGGTATGGTACAACTGGTCAAAATAAAAGCTGTCGAAGAGACTAATATATAGTTGTTTATAATATACTATAAAGAAAGCAACGTTTCAAAAATTACATAAAAATGATTAAAGCAGATAAATTTTGGAGATCATATTATACAATGTTTGTTAAAATATCAAAACTAAATATTTTGAATGAGTTTGGTTTCGGGAAAAAATGCTAGTAAGATATAATAAACTATTAATTGTATGTATTAATGAAATTGTATGAGAAAATTATCTAATATAGTTGTTGCAAAACTATAAGGTGGCCGCGGTAGCCGAGTGGTCAAAGTATCGGATCGTGGCTGGTCTTGTCACGAGTTCGAGCCCAGTACCACTAAAGATCCGCCGTGTAGGGCAGCGATGCACGTTATATCTGTCGAGAGCTCAAACGTCCTCCCATTGGTGTGGTGGGGTGTGGTAGTTATGCTAGCTCAGGTGTCGTCCACGTCACTTGACCAGGCCTCAAAATTACGTGGTCCGTCGCCAAAAGCCCTTGTGTAGCTGAACAGTGCGACGTTAATATTCTCTCACTCACTCGCAAAACTATAAGATATACTTGAATGTGAAACTGCAAAGAAAGGAAGGATAACTTGAATTGAAACTAAAGTTTTATTTGTAAAGAAGTTCATGGGTTTAAAAATGAAAACAAATTTGTTTATATTGTTGCGTAGATCGGGATTCGTGAAATTTACGCTAAAGAACAAAGCAGTTCTTTAAAAGCGATAAAATTTATTGTCGAAAAACTATCCTTAAAATACAAAACAAAAGAAAAAATTCACACAATAAGTTCCAGAAGGTTTTCACACCTCTTCACCAGCACTCATACATAACTATCAATGGCTAAAAATACAAATATATAATGATACGGTTATCCGCAAGCAATCATTTGGTCTTGGGCAAGGGAAGTCTTCAACGGGTGAAGTAATACTGACAAGGTTTTAGCAAATGACCGGTATTTATAGTCTGCATGGCGATCTTCTGATGCTTTCTTGAAATATCCGCTCACATCATAGGTTATAACGTTATAGATTTTCCAGTTATTTCAAGAAGCATCCGATTGATCACTAAAAATTATGCCAACTTGGCTGCATTGCCAATATTTCGCCAAATTCCTATCAAAACGCCATTATTCAGTCAGGTACAATGTTGCTTGCAAACATTGCAGTTTTTATTATAAAATGGTGTAGATAATTTATATCTGGATGTTTAATAAGTTAAAATAAGATCAACAGAATGTAGTATGAAGTTAAAAAATTAAGTATTGCTTACACAAAATCCGTAACAATATAGTTTTATTTTATTGTTACATATTACTTGGTTCTATTTATAAACAAAAACTCTAAGTATCCGGCATGAATATTTTTTTATTTACTCTGACATCCAAATCTAAAAACGTCAAAAATAATACTTCGCTTCACAAAATACTTCAACAAGAAGCAGGGAGGGGAAAAAACACATTTCCAAAAAACTTCCTTTTCTCTTCTCCGGAGGACATCGTTATTATATACTTGTCACGATTTATGTCTTGTCAATGTGGAAATCCTCTTTTTTTCCCGCCTAAAACAGTTTCGAACTTTTTGAATTTATTGAAAGTCAATCCTCTCCCTTCTCGCTTTGTCAAACATCATTACGACCTAATGACGTTAACACGGGCGGGAAAAGTTTTTGTCGACTAAAAATAGTACCATTTTTGACACAATTTGTGAAGGCTCGAATATTCGAAAGAGTTCACCGGAATCTGTTTTGACAGCAAAAGATGTAAGCACCCCCACCAGGGAAAAAGATCAGATGTAGACGGAAAATCTCAAAATGGAAGATTGTTCAGAATAAAAAGAAAATATTACTGTACATCAAATAGGAATATGTTAATTCTAAAATTGAGATTAAATTATAAATATGTAACAATTTTTCGTTTATGATACAATTCGGAATTTTTTCCTTCATTTTAATATGAAAATGGAGACGACGGACTTGAGTTAATTATGAAAAGTTTTCACCCAAGCTTGAAAATTCCCGTTTGAAGCAAATACGAAAAGATTGTCATAGAATTCTTCTTTTGAAAAATATTTAATCCAATTATATAATATAATCAAATTAGCGAAGATGAACGAAGTGATGGACTTTTCCCCTGTAATGTACAAGTATATTCAATTATTAAATTATTTAAGAATTTGATAGAAACTTTTTTTTCTTATATTGAGACTATTTTTCGGTTATCATATAAAACACCAATTGGGAAGGTTTTTTTTTTAAAATTGTTAAATTTATCAATACATTTTTTGCAAGTTATTGTAATACACAACAAAAAACGTGAAACATTATTCTTTTTGTAGAGTAAAAATATTTAACTTTGTTGTGTGATAAAAAATTATGAACTTTTTCTTATTAATTTTTATGGCTTTGTTGTTCTAAGATATTAATAATTTTTTATTTTCAGAATTTTACATTTAGTCTATGTCAGTATTTCTCAAACTTTCAATATTTGAGACCCAATTTTCAATCACAGTTTTCTTTCGCCACCCCCATACAATAACCAAGTATTGAATGCAATAAAAATGTATTTAGAAGATAAAGCTTACAATACGACTTTAATTATAAACCATACAAAATTTCAAGATAAGTATTAAGATTTGTATTTAACAAGTCTACGGGTGGCACTAGTAACTATTGATTAAATATTATATTAAAATCGTTTTTAATTACTCGTTACTGATAAATTAATTATCAAAAACACTGTGCAGTACTGATGCAGTTTATAAGTATTATATCAGTGTAAATGTGTATTTAATTTTTACTGTGTCAGAATGTATTTTGTTTTGCTCCCTTTAGGTAAGTTAATACTTATTTTAAATCTTTTATTTTCGACTTTCCATATGCTCACGCCCCCCCATAGGGATAGCAAGTCCCCTTCAAGGGGGTACGCCCCACAGTTTGAGAAACGCTGCTCTCAGTGGTTTCTTTAACCTGGACTTAACCAATTAACTGTGACTGACGACTATCTTCGTCAAAGAGAATTTGCAGAATTTTGTGTAATGACGTCATGCACAAAATAATGACGTCATGCACAAAATAATGACGTCATTACACTTAAAATAAATTAATGACGTCATGCATACTCGTCATGCAAAAAAAGTAGTGACCATCGGTTATTTAAATTAAAATTTTTGTGAAAACGAAACATATCCTGGAATTTCGAGATATTTAGACTATTTTAAGGCCAGACTGGAACAAATAAATAAATAAATAATAATTAAAAAACATATGAGAAATTTAAGAATAACTCATGCGTCCCCGTATGCACCGGCTGTAACAACGTGTAAGTTTGTATAACGAATTTATTCGTGTTAAATGATAATGTTTTTAGATGTTAACCTAAAAAGGCAAAGGCAAAAGTTGGGAAATTGATTTTAAATAAGGTTCCTTCAGGTATGGCCAGCCATGGGATAAATGTGTGACGCCGACCAGGCGCTAAGCTTATTCATAGTTGCTGCCCCAAAGTTACCTAGCTATCGAGTGGTGTAAAAGACAATTGTTTGATTGTAGAACCATGTGCTGACTTTTAGAGTATTGGCCCAATGCCGTGCAGCCTAAAGTACAATTATTTTATTGGTGGTGGGAAAGGCAAGGGTGTTTACTGGCAAGAGGACTGTGATCAATCCTATATCACCTACCCCAGAACTTAATTAGGGTCAAGACACGTAGAAAATACTTTGATTTACTTTCTACTTTTTTGACACTGTGTGTTTAGGTCTCGCAATTCAGGAATTCTGATGTTCACTAAAATTTATAGATATCCATTAAAACACATGAACCCGCAACCGAAGTAAATTACTATAAAAAGCTAAGTTACTTTATTACTTTAAGACCATGTAACCAACATCTGGAAGAACCTTAGGAGAGATACGTTGGGCTGTTTTATAAAATAAGCCCATCTTTTTTATCCAATATTTTATCAGTGACGTTTACTCCGTGATTGACGAGCATACTCGTCAACTCAATTTTCGTGAGAAACAGAGTTGCGCGCTATCAACAAGGGCTCCACCGATAACGGGTTAAAAGAAAACTTTGTAAATCTGTCCATAATAAAAGAAATTAAAACGTGAAGCAAAGGAAATTACTGTAAATATAAACTAAAATATAACTTCCTAAAACATAATTGTACGAAAGAATGCTTCACAAGACAAGAACGGAAATATGAGACAAAATGGATTGTTAATCAACGTCGTACTTAGGATTAAAACGACAGTCCTAGGAGTTTCAAACGACGGTCTGGTAAAGAGGTTGACACCTGAGCATGAATTATGTAACTCTAATCATATAGAATAGCGATTCGGTAATGTAATTTAAGATTTTAGCTTTGAATATAATCATTTTTTTTCTTCTTTACCCTATCATCTCTTTTAACTGCCTGTAATAGGAGTTTCAAATGAGTTAAATTATGGTGGGCTCGTGAATATTCTCTATATTTAAATTTAAACTCATATATAAACTATCCCGTAATCTTTTATAAAAGACTAATTTATTTATTTTCTAAAAGTTTTAAAAGTTATAAATCCGGATTCATTTTCTTGATTGTATGTTATTTTAAAATTTAATAATAAGAAGCTTTTTGCACTTGATATTTTTTTGAAATAATTAATATTACTTTCGTACTAATAATGAAATGTGCTTATATAAAAGAGAAAAAAAATATTTTAATACATCTCATTGACAAGTAAAAGGTGTTTTTTAGAGGTATAGAACTTTAAATTGCAATAAAAGAACGATGTATTATTCGATTGACATGATTTTTTTTTATTCGAAAGACAATCTTGTGGCATTACATTTTAAATATGATTTCTGGCATAGAACTGCCACGGCTGGCTCGGATGTAGTCCAATCTGGACGTCTAATTTTCGATGACTTTTCCCAACATTTGTGGCCGTATATCGGCAATAACACGGCGAATGTTGTCTTCCAAATGGTCAAGCGTTTGTGGCTTACCCGCATAGACCAATGACTTTACATAGCCCCACAGAAAATAGAAACGGTGTTAATTCACAAGATCTTGGAGGCCGATTCACAGGTCCAAAACGTGAAATTAGGCGGTCAACAAACGAGTCTTTCAATAAATCGATTGTGGCACGAGCTGTGTGACATGTTGCGCCGTCTTGTTGGAACCACAGCTCCTGGACATCATGATTGTTCAATTCAGGAATGAAAACGTTAGTAATCATGGCTCTATACCGATCACCATTGACTGTAACGTTGTGGCCTTCATAGTTTTTGAAGAAGAACGGACCAATGATTCCACCAGCCCATAAAGCGCACCAAACAGTCAGTTTTTCTGGATGTAATGGTGTTTCGACATACACTTGGGGATTAGCTTCATTCCAAATGCGGCAGTTTTGTTTGTTGACGTAGCCATTCAACCAGAAGTGCGCTTCATCGCTAAACAAAATTGTTGGAAAAAGTCATCGAAAATTGGACGTCCAGATTGGACTACATCCGAGCCAGCCGTGGCAGTCATATGCCAGAAATCATATTTAAAATGTAATGCCACAAGATTATGTTTCGAATAAAAAAAAATTCATGTCAGTCGTATAATACATCCTTGTTTTATTGCAATTTAAAGTTCTATACCTCTAAACAAACACCCTATATATTATGCTTTATTAATTTATAGTTTTCTTAATTTTCCTATAATTGTCTCTAAAAAAATGATTTATTTGCTTATTACTCTGGTTTTTAATCTGTCTTTTAATATAAGATTTCGTTATAAATTCTATACATAAGATATGTCATACAGAAATAAGTTCATATTCGGCTGAACATTTTAAGCATTAAATTTGCTATAAACCAAAATTGGTCACAATGAATTTAATCAATAAAACTTCTTCTACTATTTTTCCACTGCTATATCTGTGTGAATAGAATACGCGGATCACTGTAATGAAACTTACAACATGCAGCAAACTGAATAGTTTTGAACACACAGGTAATGAACTAATATTCCGAAATTTCATGATAAAAATAAGCAAAAAAAATCCTAAATAGATAAACAAGAAACAGTATTTTATTACTCTATTATTCAGGTATTAGAAGGCGAACGGTATCCGAGACAAATCTCATGTCTTCCTTCCGTTTTGGGACGTAGAAAAAAAAATAACAGAAGGATCTAAGAAACAATGCAATATATCTGACAATCTTTATTCTGTATACCATTTTTTAGTCTGTTTACAGCATCGCTCCATTTGATCTCGTGAAATCAATGAAGGGGATCAGAAAGCTATATCAGCCAACGGCTGATAACATTTCAGAATTGGAAGCTGGGCAAACAGACCGAGCCGATAGAAAGGAACAAAATATATTGTCATGAAAGCAATCCTTAATAGCGTGTTGAGCTACTAGGACAACCAACCATTAACGGAACCCGTGTTCCTTCGATGACGGAACTAATGCTTTTCTTGCCCTTTCGATAGAACTTTTTCATCTTTATCGCCAACAATAATTGAAATATTCTTGACGGAAATTCAAAATTCAAATCTTTAACTTATTAATCATAAACCAAAAGTTTATTTCAATTGAAATATTCTTGAATCGATGTTTATTTTGTAAAAATTCCGTATCTTGGTGCAATTGTCGACACAATGATGAGACATTTTTATTAAAGACAAACTAGCAGAGGAACATGACTCATGATGAACTCAAAACACAAAACAGGTAACGAACAACTTTGTTCAACCAGCACTGACATTACTTCAGGGGGTGCTCACCATTCTTCTTTTCAGTTGGATGAACACCGTCTCGGAAAAGAATGTTTACCACATTTCTCCGAATTGGTTTATTTGCAGAAAGTTGGAATGAGAGAGATGGCATTGATAGTCCAGTTACAATTGCAGTTTTTTTTTAAA
Source organism: Trichonephila clavipes (assembly GCA_019973935.1). NCBI lineage: Eukaryota > Metazoa > Arthropoda > Arachnida > Araneae > Nephilidae > Trichonephila > Trichonephila clavipes. The sequence goes on along the minus strand of BMAU01002603.1, from coordinate 157,866 downwards.
TTCGGATTTTTAAAAATTTTTAACATATGGTTTACTTAAAAACTGACGACTATACATTGTTAGGGTTCCCCCTCTCTGCAAGAATCCATCCCTCATAAGTTCTTTCGGGAGTTAACTTGTTTCTTCAAATTTCGAATAAATATCAAAATCATCAGTTAGGTTGGTGGAATGTTTTAACTTAATATGACTATCAAGTAAATTTCATTCCAAACTTTCGTGTTTTAATATATAGACCAGGATCATTTTTCTATATTAGATATTCTTTTCATATCCGTATGCCTGTCATTCATTATATTTCTAGATAAATAGTATTGTTTATTTGCTTACATCTCGTATCAAACAACTTTATGAAGTAATCCAAGTTAGATAACAATAAAGTAAGTTATCGTCAGAAAATAAACTACTCACGAATATTAAAACGTAAACATGTTATTCCATTAGTTAGACCTAAAAAATGTAAAGAACCACTGGCAATGCAACTCAAAATTTATTGTACTATTAAACTTCTAAGGATTTTTCCGCCTCGTTTTCTTCGAATCGTAATTCAGATGCAAGTCTGAGTAGCTGCTTTTTTTTAACTGCATCACGTTACAACTTGTTATTTTATAGGAAAAAATGGAATTATAAATAATTTCCAAAATGGATAGGTTGGTATTTTTTTGTTAAAATTGTGTGTAAAAAATATGGAACAATTTGCTTGAAAAAAATAATTTGCTTCGAATATTTAATTAAACATAGCTAAGCATTTTAAGAATGAAATAAGTGCATATATATATACAAACAAAGACACACATGCATATATAACATATACGAGCCAGGATTCAAAAGTTCCCGGACTGAGCCTAAAACGTGAGAAGGTTTTGCAGTTTAACGACATCCATAACGTTTCTAAGTTACTGTATTCTTCCCTTTTTCTAAAAACGTTTATTTTAAATCATGTTGTCACTGGCTCACCATGGGGTCGTATTTAGTAGGCGGAAGCATTTAACAACCAGTTATTGAAAAAATGGAGTTTATTGATCATAGAATGAATATCAAAGTTTGAGTTCGCATGGAAAAGAGTGCTACGGAGACTTATGAAACATTGAAGCATGTGCGTGGTAGTGATACATAATCCCGAGTCCAAGCGTTTGAGTGGAATTGACATTTCAAAGAAGGCAGGGAAAGCGTCGAAAACGACGAACACTTTTGACATCCGCAGACTTCCCTCACACCTCAAAATATCGAAAAAGTTTTTGTATCGGTACTTAAGAACAGACTTCAAACAATAGCGCAAATAGCAGAATTAGTCAGGATATCCGAGGCCACATGTCAAAGGATACAGACTGTAGACCTCAACATGCATAGGGTGTGTCAACACATCATTTACCGTATGTTAAACTAAGATAAAAAAGGCAATTCAAACGGAAATGTCTCAGCGGTTGACAAAGACCCTTCGTTACTTAGCAGAATTGTTACTGGAGACGAAAAAAGTGTGTTTTATACAACTCACAATCCAAGAGAGCATATATATAGGCAACTTGTGAATCCCCATAATCTCCACGCAAGTAGAAATTCCGCCAATACCGCTCTAAAGGAAGGGTCGTGCCATAGATGTTATAGGTCAATATCCGAGGGCATTAAGCACATTGAATTTATCTCTGAAAGATGGAGTGGGAACACAGAATAGGAAGATATTCTGCGTCGTTGCTGACAGAAAAATTGTGGGCTGAGAAGTCATGGGTGCTTTTGCGTGACAACGCTCCTGCACACCGATCAATCGCAGTCACTGGCTTTCTTGCGAGAACAGCTGTTTGGCCCCATTCTCCTTACTCTTTGATCTCACCCACTGCAACTTCAGCCAACACTATCTGGTCAAAAGTATCCAGACACCCCTTAAAAATGGGTCCTGGCTAGTGAAGCAATTTGATACGTAATTAGAAACTATAAAAGTGTTGGTAGTGGTTCGTCAGATTGTATTTATGCGTTTGTGAGGCAATGAGTAAGTCAAAGGAGCTTAGTGAGTTTGATCGTGGCAGTATAGTGGGATGCCACCTTTGTGGAAAATCAGTTCGTGAGATTGCGGCCATTCTACAGAAGCCTAAATCCATTGTGAGTGATGTAATTGATCGTGGGTGTTTCTCGTGGTTTGGCCTGGGTCCGTTAGTTCCAGTGATTGGAAACATGGATTTACAGATGTATGTGGACATTCTGGCAATGCTCCACTCCTAAATCTATGGCAATTTTTCGGAAAATACCCATTTCTCTTCCAGCAGGACAACTGCTCCATTTACACATCGAGGCTTGCACAGACGTTGTTTGACGAAATGAGAGCTCAAAAACTGGACTGGCCTTCTTAGAGCCTCGATCTAAATCCCATATAACACCTTTGGGACGAATTAGAGTGCAGATTACGTAGCCGGCCAAATCGACCCTCCTCACTGCAAGCTCTCACTTCAGTTATGATGGACGCCTGGAAGGCAATTCCTATGGTCACCTATCAAAAATTGGTGGAAAGTCTTCCCAAACGTGTGCAGGCTGTCATCCATGCAAAAGGGGGACCAACATCATATTAATATGTGCCTCAGAACGCTCTGTCTGTACCACTGGATGCCCGGATACTTTTGGCCAGATAGTGTATTTCTTGAACAGGTACGTTCCTCACAGAATCGTCGATTTCAATCTGCAGTTGAAGTTAAAAGTGCATCGTAGGCTGAATTAAAAGACATGACTAAAATTAGATACCAGAAATGTTTCGAGGATCTTTGCAAGCTATGGCAAAAGTGTGTTGTTGCTCAATGGTCTAATTTTGAAGTAGGGTGGGGATTTGGGCAATTTATTTGGTAATATTTTCTTAATTTATAGAATCAGTACGGAAACTTTTGAATCCTACATCGTATATATATATATATATATATATGTTACCTTTTAAGTGTATAATTCTGTTGTATTTTATTGAACAACAAGGTATTTAATGAAAAAAACTAGACAAGTCAGTTAAAGTATATAATAAATAAACAATTTCATACTTTAACCCAGTTATTCTATGAAATAACTAGGTAGTCCATGAAATATCTGATAGACCGTTAAAGTAAAAAAATAAGTAATTTCAAAGATGTTTTATAAATTAATTGATGATCAATAGCTAATATATATATATACATAAAATATCTCGAAAAGTACATTTTATCCCATTTTGCGGTGGAATAATTGATAAATAATAAGGGATAGCAGAGTTGCTTAAGTTTATTATATTGCTCATATTTCTATTTGTTAAACATAAAAGGGAAAAAAAGAATATGTGTGGCAAAAATAGATTATATTTAAATATTATCTATTTCTTAAAATAAATGTAGGAGAATAGTAATTTTAAAATTTTATGAGATACTATTATTTCACTTTTCATTATTTATTAGAGCAAGGATTGCTATGATGACACTTTGGATTTAACTGCCCATCATTATTGAAAGAAGCACATTATTTAGTATTACACATTTTTTTTACACGAACACTTTTTAAATCCTTGTCCAGTAACGCAACTTTGAGCTGTTGGTACAGATCGAAACGTTGTGTCAATATTTGGAGAAATTCTTCAATGGAAATTAAATTTTGCTGACATACTGAATTGATATCTAGAGTACAATTGTTTTATTCCGCCTAATCGGAAAAAATCATCTTAAAGCAGCTAGAACAGGTTCAAAAAACTTACGAGTGTCGTATTTCATACTTTAACGATCAAGTAATCGTTATTCTATAGAATATCTAGTTAAATCGTAGAATTCAATAATTTTATGTACTTTAACTGACTGATCTAGTTATTTCATGAAATACCTAGTTATTCTATGAAATAACGAATTTCCCGCTTTAACGGTAACATAAATATGTTATATATATTTTATTATATATTTTATGCACACAATACATGCATGCTGAAAAAAGGAAATATATTTGTAAACGCCTGAAATAGAATACAGCAGAAATCTTAAGGTGTAATGAAATTAAAAACCCTGATATTTCTTTTACATGAAATTTTGTAAAAACTGCAGATAAAATTTTTAAGTTTCCATGTATGAGAAATCATGTGTAAACCTTAAAAGAGGACATTTTCCGCTTTAGCATGCAAAAATAACTTTTAGAGAAATCAGAAGAGAGTTTAAGAGGAATATAATTGGTGTAAAATTTCAGTGTGAGAATTTCGTGTATTAATAGTGTACTTCTAACTGTAAATATAAGTGAACATATATTTTATTCGTAGAAGAATTGAAAATCTTAAACCAGGGAGAAAATTAAATTTATGTTTATAATAATTATCATATTCATCTCAAAGCTACTCTTTAAAAATGCAAATGCTTCACATTCCTTTCTGAGAAGAAAGAGTCCAAAAGAGTCTGTTTGTGGAGTCTTTGATCTTTATCTCAAAAGTATAATTGTTGAAAATCTAGTCATTTCTCAGTATGGTGGTGAGTAAAATATAACTGCAGTTGAAAATCTATTATAGCTTCTAAGATTGGATAAAAAAACACTAAAATTTGGGATCCATTTCTTGTCCAAATAGAGTATAAGATTGTTACCAAGTACCAAAGACATGTACAATTATTTATGGTTGTGAAAAGAACACTTAAAAAACAGATGGAAGGATGTTTTCTCATTGATTGAAAATTAGTGTGACCAAGTGTAAAAGCCTATAACTATTCATAGTGAATTTCATTTGTGTTACAACCGGTTTTATTTTAAAAATGAAACATATAAATTACTAATCTAACCATTTTTGTTATAGGGAGAAAGTTATGATGCCAAAATTACATCCTCAATTCCGAAACGAAATTTTAAAGCCTTTGAAAGCAAATTCTGTTCTAAATAAAGCATTTAAAAATCAGAAAAGATTGTTTTCCTAATATATTACTATCTAAATTTCGAAAAGAAATGAAACTTTGCTGGCAATCAAAAGAATAAGGAGAAAAATGTAGACGGAAGGCAGTCCTCGGGAAAAAAGAAATTAAGTTGAAAAGATTCATCGCTGTAGAAAATCCCCGTTTCAAAAAAACTTTGTTGGTTGCCATACCTGTAGTATTTTGCCAATTTGTCGTCAGTTAAAAAAATTGCTATGAAAAAGTGAACGAACCAATTTACAAAGACCGTAGAAAATGAATAAAAAGCTTTTGACCTCAATATTTAATGTTACGTAAAAGAAAATACAAAACATGAATAACTTCTGATGAAGAACTGTTTTATCTGTCATATTCACGACTGGCAAAATGGATATATAACATATTTCACGCGAATAGTTTCTCAAAGATGCAGCTGTTTTGCAAAAGGCAAGTTGACCATCAGGTGTCATAATATGGATGGGAATGTACAGTCTAAACTTAACAAAAACTTTTGTAGAGCCAAAAGCTAAAACAGATGCTCTCTCTTAATACTATCATAATTAATTTTTGAAGCACGTGATCAAGGAAAGTAAGCCCCTGAGTGTGCTCTTTGCGAATATTTTAATGAGGATAATTAAAAAAAGAACATCTAAATATAAGCAAAGTAAGAGCTCTTTAAAGGTTTCAAAAAGTAATCAAAGAGGAAGTTCGAAACATTTCCCCAAAATTTTCGAAAAAGCTCTTTTGGCTAGGCCTAAGCGTTAACATAAAGTGTATTTTGCTCAAGGAAGCCAGATTGAAAATTCCATGGAAATAATTTTATTCAATAAAAATTTATGTTTTGAAAATGGTCACATTATTTTTGAATCCATCCAGTAGATTTCAATTAATCTTAAGATTCTTAATGTTTATATGTAACAAATATAAGGGAATGTATGTTTTTAACAGAATCCTTATATCTCATTCCAAATGATTTTATACCTTTTTCGAGTCTTATATATTTACTCTTTTCTTCTATTTATATATGGACTAGCCTAGAGATGGGGAACCTACGCCCCCCCCCGTTAGTTTCTTGTGCGGCCTTCATAAAAGCTAGCACTTGTATTAATTAATATTTAATTATATAGATTAAAACAGTTTGCAAATCAATGGAATTAAATGAAGAACGACATGAATATATGCATGTTCCAATGACTACTTGTAGGAATAGTCAATTGTACATTTCAAATGTTAGAACGACACCTAGTGCAAAATGGGAACACTACCAGACATATTTTCGACTTTTCAATATGCTCGTGCTCCTCTCGTAGAGTTATCACACCCCCAAAGGGGGTGCGACCCACAGTTTGAGAAACACTGCCTTATGCGAATGCAGAAATATTTTATATTGTGTAAATTTTATGTCAAATAATAATAAAAAATATATAAGAATTTAATTTTGTTAATAATATTTATAATATTTCGATATAATACACAAAATTGTTAAATCTATGCAAAATCTGTAACAATTTCATAAAAGTCGCGTTTATAGATACATTAACCAATGTGGCCTCCTTTATTACTATTTAACTTACATGTGGGCTCTAATGGTAGAAAGGCTTCCCACCGCTCAACTAGCCGTTACTCTCCCCTTTTGCAGGGTATTTCTTGATGTCGTATGGATGTATACCGTTTTTTTTTTACTTATTGGTGTCTGTGTCCTAGATTGTATTCAAAAATACTCATATAGTCCTGTCCTTTCACTTTAAATAAAGTAAGATTTGAGTTTCCAAAACGGAAATATAATGTGTTTTACTTCTCTATACCTCCTTCTTCTCTCACGAGTCGATTATCACACAACCCATTTTTAGCAGATCTCTAATCAACAAAAGAAATATGCTTACCAAATAACTCTAATTCAAAAAACGGGAATTTTTTTTCAATTCTTTCAACTAGTTCACACTTGTGACGGGGCTTTACGCGAATTTCAATTACTAATTCACTTGGGGAATCTATGGGCCAGCAAACGCGTTTATTTCACAGGTATCCCTCTCAAGAAGAAAGCATGAGATGCAAATTAGTTAGTGTATTTTAAGTTAGTGTTTAATAATCGTAGATTAGAAGGAGTGTGGAGCCGCTGAAATTAGTGTTATTACGGTAAGAGATAGAATTACGCAACGTAGCTAAATGACAGATTTTAATTACTAGAGTAAAATTAGTGAATTTAGAATTATTAAGATAGGATTAATTAAAGTTAATCTATTCGGATTTCATGCGCTTATTCACATAAGGTTGTTGCTCTCTTTGTATCACTCCAAGGGTTCCCTTTATAGATTGCTTGTTCTGGAATATTATCTTTGATAGTAATAAATTAGATTTATCATGGAGAGTCTTGGTCCCCCCTCCTATCCATCGTTCCCTCCTACAGCTTTAGGTCGACAAGATTATAAGGAAGCGACCCCAGGGTCATTACACACTCTAACTATATATCTTCAAACTTTCAATCGGTAATAAATACTTTTTATTCCACTTCAAGATCAAATACATTTTTTGAACTTGTAGTGGATGACACTTGATGTTAATGCAGTTATTTCAAGTATTAATTCACTAATTCTGTTTAATAAATGAATAAATAGTAACAAACAAAAATAATAAGCCAACATCCTACATAGAAAGGAAAATGGAAAATGGCAAGAAAAATCGCTTTCTATTTTGCCACTTAATAATGTGATTCTGTCATATGTTTATAAATATGTATATATCAGTTGTAATTATTTAATAAAAATTAACTAAAATAAATTTTTTCTTTGTAGACCTATATAAGTAGGATTTGGCTTAATTTTTTTACATTACTTCTTTATCTATACATTCTTTTAAAAGCTTTGTAGGTTAAATTTTAGTAAACCCCTGGCTTTAGCGGTTTTCTACTCAATGAAAGAGAAACATACTTACCAATTTGTTAGTCTATTCTATAGTTAAAAAACGAATGTTTTTTTTGTAACGCCTTAAATGCTCCCACAACATCACAAGTTGATTTTAACAAACAACCATTCTTAGCTTATCTCGAACCAGCAGTAGAAACATGCTTGCTAAATTTCAAGTCTGTAGATCTAATAATTATCGGAGTATTCGTGATGAGTGAATCGCTTTTCTCATGTTCAGATGTAAGAACATAAACTTAGACTGGTTATAAGTGTATGACAAGCTACCGTGCGATCAAGTTACCGAAAAATATCAATAAAAGGGTTTTAAAATCAATAATATTGCCACACGCATAATTTGCTACAAGTCCCGATAGCCGAGTTGGCAGAGCATTGGACTGAATTCCTCAGGTCTCGGGTTCGAATCCCGGCCCCGGCAGATTTATCCAAAGACTGGAATTTTGTTTCCGTTTTTAATGTATTGTTTCTCTAGGTTCTAGATGAATCCAGATCATTCTTTAGAGTGCATACTGGTTATTTCTCGAATATTCCGAAGTGTATAAAAGCAGAGTTCATCGCCAGTTGGGCATGTTCTCAGTCCAGTGTTGTATCGAGCTCCAAGCGTTAGAATAAATCTAATTGTTTGTTTAATTGAACTGTGTACTTCTTTCGAACTCTGTGACAAGTTTGGTGGAGGCGCGGGGTACAATTACGTCAAACGTGGATAATAGTGACAACCTTCGCAGGAGCCTCCGGTTAAGAGGATTATCCCCGAATTCGGACTGTTAAAAGAAAATAGTAGGAAGAGGACAAAAATGCCGACCGAGCAAGAAGCCAAGCCCGCTGTAGTAACACCTTCGTTACAGCAATGGAGGAGCCCATCGACCTTCCGAGGAGCGCCTGGGGAAGACCCTCTCAAATGGCTTAAAGAGTACGATCGAGTAGCCAACTTTAACAAGTGGGATGACATGATGTGCCTGGCTAACGTTTATTTCTTTCTTGACGGAACTGCGAGACAGTGGTATGTCAACAACGAAGACGCCTTAGATTCCTGGGAAGCGTTTAAAAATGGACAAGTGGACTTTTCGGTGACCGTCAAAGATATACCAGAAGGGCAGAAGAACAACTAAAATGCCGAGCCCAGCGTTCAGGCGAGTACACAGTCCTACATACAAAGTGTATTAGGACTTTGCCAAGAGGTAAATCCTCTGATGAAAGAAGACGAAAAAGTGTCACACCTAATGAAAGGTGTTGCTGAGGATATTTATCAGGCCCTGTTGACGATCAACGACACAGCAAGTTTTATCAAATGGTAACAATCGAAGATATGAAGCAGAAGAGAGTTGGTCGACCGAGATTTGAAAGGCTTCCAAACGTCGTACCGGTTGCATCCCTGACGGATGAGACTGATTTGGTCTCTCTTATTCGCACAATCGTACGAGAAGAAGTCCATCGACTAGTTAACCAGACGCAAGAATCTTTGGACTCCGATCCCCAATCCTTAGATCGTTCAAGACGAAGTTGAAAGGGTTTTGGCCCCAGTTCAATAACCACGACCAACATACGCCACTGTAACCAGGAAATACAGAGCTCCTGTTCAGAAATTCCCACCTGAACCAAGAAAAACAGATGTGTGGAGAACGGCTTGACAACAGACCTGTTTGTTTCCACTGCGGACGTCCTGGACATGTAATGCGCTACTGCCGAGAGAAAAGGCTGTCTTTGCCAACTCCTCGAAACCGCCGACGGAACTTCGACGACGTTGGCACTGAAGAAGAAATACGCCGACCAAACTCTTCTCGCCGTTTTACGCCAAGTCCCAAGAGGCCGATCCCCAATACGTCGTTACAGATTCCCGTCGCCATATCGCCGATCCAGTCAGTCGCCAGGCCGTAGGAGCGAGGAAAACTAAGGAGAGCGACCTTCCAAGGAGGTGAGGCCGCGTGTACTGGAAATCCTCCGTCGACCGCCAAGATGACTGGTAACCAACTAGACGTAATAATAGATAAGAAGCCGATACGTGCTCTAGTAGATTCTGGGGCATCGTTTTCTGTCATATCCGATAAGTATCGCCGATTTTTAAAGAAAGTTCTGTTTGCTGATGCCAAGAGCGTTATGCTGAAAGTTGCGGATGGAAATTTTGTTCGGCCGATAGGGAAATGTGTTTTACGTGTCCGTATAAACAATCGAGAACTGCCTTTTGAATTTATTGTTTTATCACATTGTAGCCATGACGTCATCCTAGGATGGGACTTTTTTAGAGGCGTCTCAAGCCGTTATAGACTGTGGACAAAATGAACTTGTTCTAGAAGACATCTGTCGCGACTCCACAGCGCCTGACGCCTGGAATTTGTATGCCACCAGGGACTATACACTTAAGCCGCATTCTTTAACTAGAATAACAGTATCAGGATATCAAACCCGAGGAGACATAATGTAGTTCTAGACGGCACCAAACATTTGCTCTTCGAGAAAAATATTGCTACACCGTCCATGGTATCCACATATCGTAACGGAAAAAGTGATGTCTGGGTTACCAACCTGCAGTTCCGAAACCAAATCATCCCTAAAGGAATGTGCATAGGCCAAGCTGAACCACTAAATGAAGGGCATCTATGTGTTATTTCCGACACATCGGGTTGCTTGGATGACCAGCAAGAAACTTCGGAGTCACAGATGAATTGTTCGTTAATGATGTCACCCGAGTTAAGTGACGAACAGAGAAACAAGCTATCCGAACTACTCCGGAAATTTTCTGGGCTTTTCACGAAGACCGACAAGTCGACAGCCGCGAAGACGAATGTGAAACACAGGATTTTTACTGGTGATCATGCTCCAATCAACCAACGAGCCTACAGAGTCTCGCCGACTGAAAGAAGCATCATTCATGAAGAGGTTCAGAAAATGCTTGATGAAGGTATCGTCCAACCCTCTGAAAGTCCTTGGTCATCACCCATTGTGCTCGTAAGAAAAAAGACGGTAGTTGGCGTTTTTGCGTCGATTATCGCAAGCTGAATAGCGTCACGAAAAAGACGTTTATCCTCTGCCTCGTATTGACGATACGCTTGTCTGAAAGGTGCCATGTTCTTTTCTTCCATGGATCTCCGATCTGGTTATTGGCAAATAGAAATAGACGAAGCGGATCGTGAAAAGACGGCATTTATTACCCCGAAGGCTTATACGAGTTTAAAGTCATGCCGTTTGGTCTCTGTAATGCACCTGCGACCTTCGAGAGAATGATGGACAATTTGCTACGCCATTTTAAATGGACTATGTGTCTTTGTTACCTAGATGACATAATAGTGTTCTCAGAAACTTTTGAAGACCATCTTATACGATTAAGACTTGTTCTAAAATGTCTTCAGGAAGCTGGTCTTAAATTAAATTCAAAGAAGTGTCTTTTTGCTGCCCAAGAAGTAAAGATTCTGGGCCATCTTGTATCTAGTAATGGCGTTCGTCCCGATCCCGACAAAATAAAAGCCGTAAGAAATTTTCCCACTCCAAAGAATATACATGACATACGAAGTTTTCTTGGCCTTTGTTCATACTTTAGAAGATTTATTAAAGGTTTCTGTTATCTCGCCGAACCTTTGCAGTCGTTGCTGAAAAGTGGCGTGGAGTTTCATTGGGGTCCTGAAGAGGTGGAAGCATTTAGCAGTCTTAAGAAAGCACTTTAAATTGGGGATGTACGACGAAAAGAGCTTCTACAGAAATCCATACTGATGCAAGCGGGTACGGTATCGGAGCTGTCCTAGTACAAATTCAGAATAATGTCGAGAAAGTTATAGCATACGCTTCTAGAACTCTGACAAAAGCCGAAAAGAATTATTCCACCACAGAAAGGGAATGTCTTGCCATCGTATGGGCTACCAACAAATTTCGGCCGTACATATTCGGAAAACACTTTACTGTTGTAACTGACCATCATTCCTTGTGCTGGCTCATGAATTTAAAGGATCCTTCAGGAAGGCTTGCCAGGTGGGCCCTCCGACTTCAAGAGCATCGTAAAATATAAAACCGGTAAGAAGCATAGTGACGCCGACGCTCTTTCGAGAAATCCAGTGGAAGAGGAAACGGAAACATCAGACAAATTTTTAGCAGTCACGACGAGTATGAACCTTGCGATGGAACAGAAAAAGGATCAAGACCTTGCGAAATTAAAACTTTTGAGCAACTCATCCAAAAACGAAGAATTCAGATTTATCGACGGTATCCTTTGCAGGAAGAATTTTGATCCAGATGGAAAGTTGTGGTTGCCAGTCATTCCTAAACATCTACGAGCAGACATACTAAGGCACTTTCATGACGCCCCCACCGCAGGACACCTTGGTTTCGCGAAAACTTATGACAGGATACGCAAGAGATTTTACTGGCCGGGAATGTACCGAAATGTCGTTCGGTATGTCATGCATTGTCGGGAGTGCCAAAGGAGAAAGTCCGTTCCTCAACGACCACCTGGACGTTTAGTTCCCATCCCTCCAGCTATAGCTTTTCCATCGCATTGGAATTGATCTCCTTGGGAGATTTCCAAAGTCTGTTCATGGAAACAAATGGATAATAGTCTGCACGGATTACTCAACACGATATGCAATAACAAAAGCCTTGCCGACAGCCGAAGTCGACGAAATAGCGAAGTTCTTACTTGAAGAAATTGTGCTCAGGCATGGAGCTCCTCGAGTAATTATCACAGATCGTGGAGCCGTCTTTCGATCCAGACTTGTTTCCTTCGTCGACTTGTCATTGATCATCGTTTCACAACGGCGTATCATCCCCAAACAAATGGACTGACGGAGCGCTTCAATAAGACCTTACATGTTGTCAATGTATGTGGATGTAGAGCAGAAAAATTGGGATGAAATTCTACCATTTGTAACCTTCGCTTATAATACCGCTAAACAAGAGACCACAGGTTTTACGCCGTTCTATTTACTTCATGGTCGTGAAGCGGAAACGACACTAGATACAATGCTACCATTCTGTCCTAACGATTTTGATGACAATAACATCACCAAGATAGCAGCCAGAGCCGAAGAATCACGACAGCTTGCACACTCTGAGAGCTCAAGACAAAGATTGTCGACGTTACGATTCCAAACACCAAATGGTATCTTACGCTCCCGGAGATCTCGTATGGGTTTATATCCAGTGAGAAAAGTTCTCTCCGAAAAACTCTTAAGAAGGTATTTCGACCTTATCAGGTGCTACGCCGTTTATCAGCCGTGACTTACGAAGTACAAGATTTTGATCCTGCTTCACGAAAAAGAAAACTAAGAGAAGTTGTCCATGTACTGCGTATGAAACCGTATGATCCCGCCGAGCAAATCGAAACCGAGGATATTCCTCCCAAAGAATCATACAAAGGACCCATCACTCGTTCCAGAATAAAGACCCTTGAACAAAATGACAGCGGGGCGCTGTCTTCTTTTTCGAGGGGAGCAATGCCACACGCATAATTTGCTACAAGTCCCGATAGCCGAGTTGGCAGAGCATTGGACTGAACTTCCTCAGGTCTCGGGTTCGAATCCCGGCCCCGGCAGATTTATCCAAAGACTGGAATTTTGTTTCCGTTTTTAATGTATTGTTTCTCTAGGTTCTAGATGAATCCAGATCATTCTTTAGAGTGCATACTGGTTATTTCTCGAATATTCCGAAGTGTATAAAAGCAGAGTTCATCGCCAGTTGGGCATGTTCTCAGTCCAGTGTTGTATCGAGCTCCAAGCGTTAGAATAAATCTAATTGTTTGTTTAATTGAACTGTGTAAACTCTGTGACAATATGCTTTCATATATATATTTTTTGTCACAATTTCAATAAAATGACAGAATCTGTTTCATCCGGGCGAAGAATAATTTCTAAGTTTTTTTTAAAATTATTAATAATCAAATATTTAAGCTACAAAATTTTACTCAATAACAAAAATTTCCTTTCATTTCTCAGTTTAGCACTTAGTGGCTAAATTTCATTATTTTCTTTAGCATTCAAAGAGAAATTACCAAATTGAAAAACTTCATTTAGAAAAGGAAATGAGGAAAACACATTGAAATAAAAACTGAAAAGAAATGAATAAAGACTTTTCCGAAAACAGTTTCTGAAAGTGTTTCATTTTTTTTTAAGAATGGTGAGAAATTCATTTTCTCTCGCTAAATCTCGTTAGGAATCATCACTTAAGAATTCCTTTCTTTCTTAGAAAATGATCTTTTTATAAAAGAAATTTTGTAAGCATTGAAAAGAGTTGACTGATGCTGAGAGTATTAATATATATATATTTGATATAAATACTTTTTTTAGCTTATTTTTCTAGATTATTCATATTTATGCAGGAAATAGATACATTTTTCTTAAACAGAAAATTGAAAGAAATAATATTACGAGTTTCTGTTTATCTCCTGCAAGGAACACACACACACCACACAAACATATGTAAAAATATTTTTTTTAAAATTATCTATTTTCAGAAAATACCTTCCGTTATTTTAAATCATGAAAAAGGACTGAATCTACATTTTCAGACTTTTCGTTGTGTAGCTGAAAATATAAATATGTCACCAAGATCTTTTTTTTAAAAATTGATGCGAAAAAAAATTTACGATTAATATATGAAAGCGTTGTGCTCAATGCGTTTTTGAGAGTTTTTTTTAAATCAAAATATAAAATTAATGGGAGTTTACTTTTTCATTTCCTGTATATATATGAAAAACGCTACTCACTCACTTGTCTAGAGATCTTCGGAACTTTTAGACCTACAGACTTGAGATTTGGTAAACATGTTTCTTTTCTTCAACTTTCTTTTTTTTCTTTTCTTTCAGTGGAGATTCGCTGATAATAGATGTTTTCCATGAAGGGTTATGGACAGTTACATTGAGGTGTAAATAAAAAAGAAAATCCAATTTTTGTTCATTTCAAATCTTTTATTGAGTTTAAATTTTGTTAAGAACTGTGTTTTTACGGAAATCGATTCCCAAGAAGTATTTATGGGGGCGTTGTAGAGAAGAGTACCCGCTTCTGAAAAAGACCTACAGATTTTAAATTTGGCAAGCATGTTTCTTTCGTTGAGTAGAGATCCGCAAAGAACTTCTGTTGTAGAAATTGACTCCTACGGGAGTTTGCAGAAGATTACGCAAGCGTTATACATAACAATTCCTGTTTTTGAACTATTATACTTACAGAATGGAGCTTTAATTATTAGCAAATATTTTTATGTTGTTTAATAGATGAGTAAGAAACCTGTTCTGCTAAATTCAGCTTCCAAAAAGGATACGGGGCGTTATGGATTAAGAAAAATCGTTTTGGAGCTCTTAGAAGTTAAGATTTGGTGTGCAAGTGTCCTTTGTTGAAGGAGGGGTGCGCTAACATATGCTTTGGGGGGTGACTGAGAGAGCGAATTTGAATGTCGCACTATTCAGCTACACCAGGGTTTTGGGCGATAGACCTCGTAATTTTGAACCATGTTCAAGTGACGAGGACGACAACTGAACTTGCAATCCCTCCCCTCACTTCCTCCACACCTCATCAACGGGAGGACGTCTGAGATTCGACAGATTTAACGTGCGTCACCCTCCTACAGGGCGGTCTTCAGCAGTACTAGACTCGAACTCATGAAATACCAGCCTCGAGTCTATTACTTTGACCGCTGGGCTATCGCGACCACTAAGTTTTGCAAAAATCGACTTCCTTGGGCAGGGATGGTGAACCAGTGGTACGTGTGCCATCAATGGCACTCGACACAAAATTTTGGGCACGCTAATGATCAAAACGTGATTTGCATTTTTTTCGAAATAACAAAATTCACTATGAAATATTTCGAACAAACGCGAGAGATCGGTCGTGGGGCAGCTTTCCCAATCTGGCCCACGGAAATTATTTTATGGCTTTAAAGTATTCATAATGATCTAAAATCATAATAATCAATGTAAATTGGGTACTATTTTCTGCTTTTTACTAACAAATAAGGTTGATAGGGTCTTAACTAATTTATGTCAAGCTTGAATTTGATCAAGAATAAATGATTGCTAAGCGGAACTAGTTTTTGAACAAGGATCTAAGGATATTATCGGAAGCAGTAATTTACACGTGGGAGAGTATATTCAAGAAATAGTGTGACAAGTTAAAAAAAATTAATTTAATAATTGTTAAAGATTAAACAAATGCAATCAAACATAACATTGTACATATACAATAAAGGATAATAGGTAGTGATTAAAAGGACTCGGTGCCCTTTGAGCATTTTTTTTTATTTATGTATTTAAAAATTACATGTTAGCATTTCATATAATGTTTATTCTAGAAAAGAAATATTCAGTTGACAGTAAAATGGATCCCTAATTTTGTTGCATGCATAACATATAAGACACAGGGAAAAAATGGGTGATTAGTAAATAATTATGGAAGTAGTATTTTGAATGCGAAAAAACACAAACTGAGAAAAACTATTTTAAAGTTTATAATTCTGAAAAAATCATTATTATATATAAGCTTAAATAAATATAAAATACCACACTAAAGTATTAGTCATATATTTTCCTTAAAAATAATAAAATATAATATAAGTCCTACTTCCCCGACAACCACGCATCATTCGACTTGAAGAACTATTCATTTCTTTGGCACCTCATTCATTTCCCCCTACAAACAAGAAGACATTTTTAACAATTTTTCTAAATTTTGATTGCTGCTGGTCCTCATATTTATCGAAGTTCATTGTAGTACTAACTAAACTCAAAACAAAAGTTTTGCGCTAGTATCTTGCTCTTCCTTCCACACATTGAATAAGGCACGCCGAGTAATACCACCGGCCAACGCTGAAAAAAATCATAACTCTGGGAGTAGTAGCTAGTTGCAGTTATATAAATTTAGTATTAAATTAAAGGTCTATATCTACTCTATGTGACTTAAGTGTTACTATGATCAATCCGTGTCAATCCCAAATGCTCTACTCCAATAAAAACAAAAAAACCTATATATGTTAGGAGTTACATGCTGTGCTTAATGATATGTTTTTACAATTTTTAATCAAACTTAAACCTAATTTGTAAGTCATATCAAGAAATTGCTTACCCATGGCATGTATTTAAAAAAACCCGCTTAAATCTGCAAAATCTTTTTGAGACGAAACGACTGAACTTCTTACTAGTGAATGACGCTCGCAAGTGCTTCTTGCAGCAAAAAGAAACCCGATCTAAGCCGCTGATTGTAGAATATTTCCATTCGCGTACTGGCGAAAACAGTTTACCACATGGTTAGGGAACCTATGAGGACCATAAATAGTGGGTAATTATTTTTATTTCGCGCAGTTTCATTTTTGGACTTTCCGAGCGCTAGATAGGGAAAACTGCCCACTGTGCGGCAGGGAGCGCGGGCTACGGTAGCTCAGTGCTCAAGGTATCGGATCATGACAGGCTTGTCATGAGTTCGAGTCCAGTACCACTAAAAGACCCACCGTGAATGGCAGCGATGCACGTTAATTCTGTCGAGAGCTGAAATGTCCTCCTTTTGGTGTGGTGTGATAGTTAGGAGAGAGGGTGCCAGCTCAGGTGTCGTCCACGTCACTTGACCATGATTCAAAATTACGTGGTCCGTTGCCAAAAGTCCTCGTGTAGCTAAACAGTGCGACGTTAATATTCACTCACTCACTCACTCGCGAGTTGGGGAGCGCACTCTTTGGTTATTGTCTCTAGTTATTGCCTTATTTACGCCTTGGACTACAGTTGTTTAAGATGTAAAAACTGTCTACCCATAGCATAGTCAATTTCGTCAACACAACTGCATTTTAAAGTTTATTTGTGATATATTTACGATTTTAAGCTGTTGTTTAACATGGATTGTTCAGCAAAAGAACAGAAATTGCAAGATAGTAAGTGTAACAGAAAATTTCAAACTTGGTGAATCTAGAAATATGGCATGTGATTAGTAAAGGCGACAAAGTGGCATGTGTTTTATGTTCTGGAACAGTGGTATGCAGAACATTGTCTGTAAAACGGCATTTTGAGACAAATCACAAATCCTCTTGTAAAAAGAGTGAACCACAGCAAAAATAATTATTTGCTTAGAAACCATTTGGCAGATGACTCCACTTCAGTGTGGATACTAAAAGTAATATTTTACAATCTTAATATAAGTTATTTGCCATCCACAATCTGGAATAACAGAAGTTACTTTGATTTGAATGACATGTATAACTAAAACATTTACAACCATACGGTACAAAAGATATTTTTTCGTAGTAAATAAAGAGTTTTGAGTTGTTTATGTTTAGGTTTATTATTTTCCCAATAATCACAAATTAAAATTATTCGACGGCACGTCTGTACCGCATTAAACACTTCAGAAAAAATGGCACCTTGACCCCTAAAGGTTCTCCAAACCTGTCCTAGGAATACGAGGGCGTCAGTAAGAAATATAACTTCGTTTTAGGAATTCGTTTTGTTCTGTTTAAACCAAGAGACTAGGGGTATTTTGTTTATAATGCAAGGCAAAGTTTAATGCTTGGATTTGGACCGAAGTTACTTAATAACTCATAGACATACGTCATGAAATATTAACCGAAGTTGGGTAATGGTTAGTATAAATAGGGGGAGGGGGAGAAAGACGACTTATTAAACTATCGCGTGACCTGTAACACTATTAGAAATACGGGCTTCAAATTTGGAGGCATGTTAAATTTGTTGAAATGAGAACCGCTAGAAATCGGGTTTATGGAAATCAACTTTCTGAGTGGGAGTTAATGGTTGTGTAAAAAACAAAAATTCTTCGGATTTGTGTATTAACACAGCCTTCACTTATTAATTTAAAATAAAAGGAATTATTAAGTGTAAGCGTCAAGCCAGGACTTAGATATCAAACAAGTAATATAAAAAGAAAATTTTAAAGTCAATTCCTACCTATACGTTAGCAACGAAAAAAATTTCTTTTAGTTACTTTTTACTAAATAGTTGCAATGAATATAAATATGCATATACTTATCACAGAATCACACTATTAAGTGGCAAATTAGAAAGCGATTTTCCTTGTAATTTTACATTTATCTTTCTACATAAGGTGTTGGACTATTTTTTTGTTTGTTACTATTTTAATTATTGATAAATTAAATTTAAGTATTCCAGTAAAATAGTATAGCAAAAAAGAAATCACATTATCAAGAATTAGGTCATTCCAGGAGGGTTTCGAACCCACGAACTTGCGATTAGAAGTCCAACGCGCTATCCATAGTGTTGCAGAGGCAACAATTTTCCTTTTTATATATGCTATTATTTTTGTTTGTTCTATTTATTCAGTTTTTAATTTAATCAATGAATCAATATTTGAAAAGACTGTATCGATTAAAAAATATATATTTGAACTTGAATGGATGAATAGAAAGTATTTTATTACCGATTGAAAATTTGAACAAGATATATATAGGGAGAGAGTGGTATAATAGTAAGAATTGAAAAATCTATACAGCGAGTATAGATTTCCTTTTTTCAAATTTCACATATATTTATTCTCTCTCTTTCTATATATATACTATACTCATTATCCGTCCGTTTCGCTGGGCAATTCATAATATTGTATGACTATACTGGTTTTAAATAATTGATACCTAAATTTTAGCATTTAGCTTTTGACTGTGTTCAAAAACATTTTACAGTCCTCGCCTTTTGATATAAAGACAGGGCTTCAATTTCTAAAACTGTATAAGTACATTTCACGTCATTGTAAGTCCCTCCCCCCTCGTAGTCGATTTTCGCAAACACCATTTTTTTTAGCGAGGAGATATTTTAACAAAGGAAACAGGCTTACATAATTTCAACTCTGTAGATCTAGTAAATCAAAATCGGGATTTTTTTTTAAAAATTCATACCACCCCCATACCAGTCCTCGATTTACTTGAGATGAATTTCTGCACGTCCATTCCTGATGGAGGGTCATTCAACTTAAGAGACATGTTTGATAAATTTCAAGTTTATTGGTTTATTATAGTTCCGGAGATTTCATGATGTGAGTATCTCACTTCTCTTCTCTTCTCTCTCTCTCTCTCTCTCTCTCTCTCTCTATATATATATATATATGTATATATATATATATATATATATATATATATATATATATATATATATATATATATATATATACCAGTATACGTAATATAATAAAGAAAATAGTACTCAATTATTTGAATTATTGTAATGTTATCATGTCTATTAACACAAAATGATCCCACCAAACCAGTAGTTACTTTCTTTGTGGGCCAAAATTTGCATAATTTTGAAGGCACAGGCAATATTAACATGATACCATGTTCACTCATAATTACAAAACAATGTAAAAGTCAGATCCTACGTTAAATATTACTTATTACCAGGCTATAATGTTGGATGAATGAAAAATTCGCGCGTGTGTACAGTGAGTAATATTTATGTATGCGAAATATGTAATGCTAAAATTGCTTATCCGGAGTCAGATTTTGTCAAACAACCACATTACAAAATTCTTCCCTTCATTGATATTAACCAAATTAGAAAAATAGATCTGATTAATAAATAAAAAAATGTAAATGATGTGCATAAACTGAATTTTGTAACGTTGTAATAAAAAAACCACAGATTTGTGTCTCTGACTTCAACGTGTGTTTCGTTTAAAATCAAATGCAGACGATTCTATAAGCATAATAATAATTTGTGATATTTTATTGACATTTATTAATTTCCTGGACGAAATTAATCTAAAAAATGCTAGAGTTTATCAGTTAAGACGTTCTAAATGAATTGTTTGTTAATATAGTTAATTAAACTTCTTCTTTCCAAACAAGATTGTCACTAAGAATTTAATTTTATCTCATCATTCCTTAAATGTCCCATCACTTTTTCGTGACATTTAAAGTTAACTATTGAGGTATAAACTTAATATATTTGTTTGTATTTAAAAAAAAAATCACTTTGAAATCCTTCTAGCTTTTTGCTGAATACCAACACAGAGAATGAATTTATGTTTGGCGTCCGACTTTAATTTCCTATTTGATGTCTCAAAATTTTGACAGGTGTACTTCCAAACACAGTACCGTTAATCTTTTAGCATTTTTGATGCGCAATCATTTGAGAAGCATAGGATTGAGGAGATAAAGAGTTGTCTTAGAGACGGCTTTTCAAATGTTTATTTCAGTATTTTTTTTTTTTTTTTTGCAATTCTTATATTCCTGGGATAGTTTCGAGATTCTTTCCTTTTCTCTTTCTATCCGATTTCTGTTTCTGAAAAAATTCTTCTGTTCTTCAAATCCAATATTTGATCTCTACGGTTGCAATATCCTACTGTCGAATAGAGCAAAATATTTTCATTCGTTTATATATTTGTTCAACTTTTGCAATACATATTTGTTTTACTTTCCAACCCACTAAATTCAATGGTTTGTGGTTCACTTTCATTTTATTTGGAAGGAAATATAATCCTCAAAATTTATAAAAAAGTTTGTTACAATGATTCGTGGCATTCGTTAACATTAGCCATGAAATTCAGCAATAAGTTAAAGTATTATTACCTGTAAAATTCAGCTATTTTGTTATAGTTAGGGTTAAGAGAACCATATTTATTGTTGAATTACACAAAATTGTTTTTACAACAGCACTTGGAATAGTTTTTATTTGTTGTTAGAACAAGCATAAGGACAGCAAACTAGTTGCTTATTTTATTTGAATCCTGGTTGGTATTTAAGCCTAAATACATAATATAACATTTTCCCCACACCATGTTTTAAGCTGAATATCGTAATACTTCATATGAATCAATGCTTTTCAATTTCATTTTTTATCAGAAACTCTTATGGGTTCGTATAGTTCACACTTGTTTACGTAGGATTTTATTTTGATTAATAGATTTTACACTGCTGACAAAAATTGTAAGAGCATGAATGAAGCATCCATTAGGAGTTTTACACTGATTATAGACCTTGAAAAGGGATTTAAATTATTAGCACTACAGTGTATTTGCAAGTCTGTGACGCTCAAAAGAAACCGTATTATGAACGCAACCTAACTGTAACAGCACCTTCAGAAGACTATCGGTACTATAGTCTGGAATCAAACGGATCAAAACCGACTTCCCCATGTGAGTTTGTAAGCTCTTAGACCTTTTTTGATTTCCAATGGCAGGTTACAATAAATAATGAAATAGCAAAAACTACAAAACAGGGGGGACGAGAATTGAAGAAAATCCCATAGTGACATATTTAGCCAATGAGGGCCTAGTCTCCCAGTAACAACCATATAAAGTGACTCACTAACGACTAGCTACTCAAGATTCACGAAAAACGACCCCCAATTAACTTTAACACAACTCTTGCCAGGGTTAAAAAACCATTTGCATTAGCATAAAATCAAGTCGTCTTTACGGAAGGTGGTTTTAAACTCAAACCACGGTTAAAGAAGAATTTTCCCAAGAGGATCAGTTGAAGGATCGTGGATACTCAAAGAACCCTCAATTAGGCTACTGGCCAAACAATCGTGGCCCCCGTCAGGAGTCTATAAAGGACAACTTCTTTATACCTAGACTGATCAGGGAGGCTTAGAATAAAATAAAACTAGATTTTAAGTGAGTTGTTTCCCCTGAAATTATCAGATGGAGTATTCCGGAATAAGTCTTCTTACTCGATGCAATTGATGATCACAGAGATGTTTTTTATAAAAACGTTTGGGTGATGGTTGTTCAAGTTTTGGCAAGAGAATCTGCCATCTCTTTACCTAGGATCCTCCAGTGGCCACCTGCCTATTGAGGCAAGATCTTCAAGACATGAGAAGCATTTTTCGATGAAAGTAGACTGAGGTGCAAGGGTGGAATTAATTGCCAAAAGGGCTACCTTAGGGTCAGATAGGATGGCTGCTGTAGAAAATTGTTCTGTTTGGCATTGCAGTTGAATTAAGGCAACACGTAAAACTTCGACTTCATAAGCAGATACAAAACGGATGAAACAGAAAACAGGCCGCAGAAACCCCTGCTTCAGCGTTAATTCGCTGTTCCACGTGGGAGCCATAGGTATAAATCAGTGTTTCTCGAAATGTGGAGCTCACCCCCTAGGAGGCATGATAATTCTTTAAGGGGGCGCGAGCATATTGAAAAGTCGAAAAGAAAAGATTTTAAGAAAAATATGTATTTACTGAAATTAAACAAAATACATTGTGTCATAATAAAAAATAAATTACACATTTACACTGATATAAGATACTTATAAATATATCAATAGTGTACAATGTATTTTATAATTAATTTAGCAATACTAAGTTAAGGACAAGTTTACCAGAGACCCCACACACATGAGCTTGTCATATATAAAAAATTACACACAAAAATTAACAATTTTCTTGAAAGTCTTTTCAGTTTGTAATTGCTCCTTTAACTACGGATTAAAAGTTACGTGGTTAGCTCCCCAATGCCACCGTTTTCCACGTAGGCACGCGTATTTGATGTTTTATCGGGGGTGGAGCGAATAAATAAGTAAATCCTCTGGAAATAAGTAAATCCTTCGTAAACACTGCCAAGATTCTTTTATTTCATTCCAAAGTCTTCGGAATAATTTTATTAACAGCAGAGCACATAAAGGATTGTACTTTGGAAAGACGTATATGTACGCCCGGGGCAATTAACACTTTGGGTAAGAGAGACGTTTATATACGTCAGCAGCACTTAAGAGGAGAAAGTTGTATTGCAGTTTTAGCATCAAAGTATAGTAGTATTAAATTCAATACATTGTTATTACATGGAGGTGTGGGGGCGATGAAAGTTATGATTGAATAGTGGGTCGCAAATACTGAAAATTTGAGAAGCATTGGTGTAGATTCTCAAACACCCCTGTTCGGGGTATATCTCGCTAATAACTGCTTAGAAAATACTTTTAAGAATTAATAATGGTACTCGCAGATATTTTCTAATTTTCAGACCGACAGAACAAGATATTTGACCACATCCGACAATCCAAAGCGCTTCGGAGGGTTGGTAAACTTTCAAACTCAAAATTAAGTTTATAAGTGTACCAGTATCAACACTTTCTACAGGAAGCCTGTTTGAGTCTTGAAACAGTGGTCCCTGAAGTTTTCCAATTACCAGCGGGTGAGATACCTATAGAAGTCCTCAGGAAAGTAGAGTCCTCAACTCGCAGACCTTTGGCTTATGTTTCATTGACAGGGGACCTCGATATTGAAGGTGGGTCCAAGAACATCATAGATAGGGATAAGATAAATGGAGCAAAACCGACGAATTCCGCTTCAAAGTACATTCTAATAATATAATTATCATTAGTTAAAAAGAATCTGGTTCTCTCAGAATAATCCTTCATTTGTCCGTGTAGGTGTGAAATTTGAAGTAGACAAGAGTCTGTGTCGGCATTTGCATCCATGGCCACATCGCTCTGTATATTAACTGTAATGTAATACTTACAGTTCATTGATATATGGATTAGATCATTAGACTTATTGTGGTCCTGTACGTTGCAGCAATGGGGAATGAATCAGTTCCCATAGATGATAACTTTCACATCTAGTGAATGATTTCCTTTTCAACGAAAGAATCCTTCGAATAGATTTGCCAGCATACTTCCCTGATATAAACCCAACTGAACAGAGAGTCGAGAAATTCTTCTACTAGGAAGAAGTATTTCTGCTCACTTATCGACCCTAAAAAATATAATAGTCGGGGAGTTCTCTTATATAGAAATGGGAGAGAACACCCTCGTTTTCTTTGATTCCGTGCCTCTTAAACGTGTGACATTGTTTTTGGTCAGGGGAAACCATACCCCTCAGTGAAATTCATTTTTTCTCGAGAAATACCAGTTGTTGTTTATATAATATGCACGAATTGTAAATTGGCTTACAGACAAAAATTGTCAATAAAGTTTAATTTTTCCTTATATTCGGTGATTATCTTTCTTTTCTTGTACCTTGCAATTCCTGCACATCAAATACAAGTCACCAAAACATTTTCTCCTCCGCAATTAAAATTCAATGTCCTCATCCATCCAATGCAGTGCTTTTTAAGCTTTCGATATTTGTGATTCAATTTTCAGTCATAATTTTTTTCACGCCTTCCTCCCATTCCCACCAACTATACAATAATACTGTATTGAATTCGATACTAATGTACTTTGACGTAAAACTACACACTCTGCGACTTCAATTATAAACCATACAAATTATCCAAATAAGTACTAAATTTCGTATATAATTTTATGTATGACAAGCCCGTGGGGTAACTGATAATAGTTAAACTTGTTCTTAACTTCATATTGTTAAAAGGTAATTATCAAATACATTTATAAATATATTATATCAGAGTAACTGCGTATTTAATTTTTTTATTATGTCAAAATGTATTTTATTTTGCTTTCTTTGGGTAAATTAATATTTTTTTGTTTAATGTAATGATTTATTTTTGACTTTTCGATATGCCTGAGCTTCTTCCCTATATTTTTAGGTTATCATGCTCCCCCCCTCAGTTTGAAAAACGCTGCTCCATTGTATATCGATAATACACTGCTGGACAATTGCTAAGGACGGGTCACAAATTGCTATGTAGCATAACATTAAGCGAGACATGAGACCTAGTAGGATAAAATATAGTTGCCACACTGTTCAGACATTAGAATAAAGACTATTTATTGTTCTGGAAAATACAAAAGCCGTGAAACATCTGAAAGAAAAAAATGTTCATTTGATCTGCGCACGGAGAAATGGAACAATGCATCTAAAAGTCAGCAGGCACCTTAAAGAAAGGTATCAGTACGGGATATGTCCACCGTGGAGTGTGATGCAACATTCCACACGTCGTACCATACTTTGCGCAACATTATCCAGCAGCTGTTGAGGCAATTTATCCCATTCCTCTGTGAGTGCAGGGATGAGGTGTTCTTGTTTGTCGGACGATAGTTTCGACCAGCAACTTGCCTCCCCAAAGCATCCCACACATTTTCAATGGGGTTTAGATCTGGAGAACGCGCTAGCCATAAGAGACGTTGAATACCCTCGCTGTCTAGACAATCCTGAACAGCGAGTGTTCGATGACATGTTGCGTTGTCGTCCATAAAAACAAATTTATCACCGACAGCACCACGGAAAAGACGAACATGAGGAAGTAGAACTTCATCAATGTATCGTTGGCCCATCATAGTCCCATTCGCAACTACATGTAGGCGCGTGCGGCCATTGATCATGATGCCGGCCCACATCATGATACTGCATGTCGGATATCGGTCCTTTTCCTGGATATTTTCTCGACGATAAGCAGTACCACTCTCGCGCCAGATCAGTTGGCGTCTACAATCCGATGACAGACTGAACCTACTCTCATCTGAGAATAGTACGCATGCCCAGTCCTGTTCAGTCCAATTGTGATGCTCACGACACCATTGCAAACGGGCAGTACGGTGCTGTCTGGTCAATGGGACACACACAACAGGTCTGCGTGCGTATAGTCCTCCTCCACTCAAACGTCTGGCAACAGTTTTTCGGGAGATCTGCTTTCCTGAGGCAGCAAGAAACTGATTTGCCACCTGCTGAGCTGTGGTGCGCCTGTTCCTTTTTGCTGATAGGACGATATATCTGTCTTCTGCAGGCGTCGTACTTCTAACACTACCTCCCCCGTGCCGTCTACTACACATTCCAGTAGTTTTAAATGACTTCCACAGCCGTGAAACAACGATGTGAGCGATGTCGAACTCCCTGGCAACATCTGTTATTTTTCGCCCTTCGATCTTTCCAATAATTCGACCACGCATAAAATCATCTATGTGAGGCCGGGAAGACATGCCAAAAATTTTAAGTTCGTCTATTAAATCTTTCCTGTAAAACTTTGACTTGAAACAACAACTGTCCACACGCGTCAAAACCTTTAAAGCTCTTATGAACGCTATCACGTGATGAACAGACGCGGGAAAAAAAATTGCATACTCATACTTCTTCTTACTAATATCCCGCACTTATTCTAATTTTCCACATTTTGCTTCCTTTCATTTTGTGGTTGCTATGGATGATAGTGTTATCTGTCCTTAGCAATTGTCCAGCAGTGTATTTATCTGATTTTTTTTTAAAAAAATTAAACTATTATCGTTATTTTCCTTCTTTTTTGCATATTATGACACAAATCTCTTGAATTTCAATTCTTACATATGCAGAAAACGTTTTACTAAGTTCCTAGATTCGCGAATAATCACTATGTTACCCTTAGTTTGAATATACTTATGAAATTAATGATGATACTAATTACATAGAGTTTAAAAAGTAATCTTTTAAATTTTAATATTGCATTATTTTTCTATTTTAAAATAAAAGGAAATGAAGATTTAAAAAAAAAACTGACTAATATTATTAAAGGTCTTACTGTAAGATGTGCTAATGCACATTACTTAAATGTTTCTTGCGGGAACACTAAATATATATTGTGAAGGTTATATATGTTGGTTCTTATAAATTTATATAATTTTGTAAAATAATTTTTGCCTTACAATATTAGAAATATTCTATGATAACTGCTTGTTACTTCTTTTCCCTTCCCATTTTAATGACATTCATATAACATTCCGCATTTTTCGTATGCAAAACCAGACATTCGAATTTCAATTATAACTTTCCTGTATGTATAAGATTCAATTATATATAAAATATTCATCTTAATTTATAATCTGCGCAGTATCTAAATTCTTGACTAATTAGTTTTGCGGAAACTATTTATCTTTGATATAGCCGTTCAAAATTTAATGCTAATGACATTCTTCAAACATTCAAAACCTAACAAACACAACAAAGATGCATGAAGTTTGTATCCAATCTTATGGTTGCAAATAAGTTCGAATAGCTAATGTAATTACTTTGAAATATAAGGTATAAATATTTAAATTATCTGCGAAAGTTATGCTTTCTTTTAAGAGAAGTGATTACAAAATGAATCCCTGATTTTTTTAATATAAGATTAAAAATGTAATGAACTCAAATTCAAATCAAAACGAAATTCGTCTGGTAATAAGCCTGTTCTTAGACACATTTTTGCATTTGTCTGAAAATTTCTTTGTCCAAATTCTTTCTTCGTAACTCAAATACGTTAGTGTATAAATTTATTTAGAAAACAAACAAATAATACAAACAATAATTTTTATTCAATTCCTACTTAAATCAACAAAGAAATTTTTTTATTTCAATTAACTAAATTTAATTAATGAATTAATATTTGAAAAACAGTATTAATACTGTATCATCCACTACAAGTTTAAAAAATATTTCTGAACTTGAGGGGTGCCATCTGTTGTAGTTAGCTATAACTTCGTCAGAAGTAACGCAGAATAAATTTAATATTAAAAAATAAAATTTAATTAATGAATTAATAATTGAAAAAGCTGTATTAACATCAAATGTCATCCACTACAAGTTTTAAAAAATATATTTGGACTTAAATGGATAAATAACTGTTATTTTATTAACATCTGAAAATATGAACAGGATATTTATGTATATAAATATATATATAGAGAGAGTGTGATAAGAGTAGAAATTGAAAAAATAAGTTTCCCTATAAGAATGTAATTCACTGTAAGAATTTGCCTAAAAACCCAAATCTTTACTATTGTTTCTATTCTAATGCAATAAAGTGCATTAAGGAAGAATGCAATAAATACAAAATGCATACAAATTTTTTTTTTTTTTGCATATTTTATTTTAGATCATAAATCTAAGCTCGAATTGCTAAATTTAGTATGAAAACGCTGTAGAAAAGGACAGAAAACAGTTGGCAGAAAGATGATTTTTATTTTTTAAAAATATTTTGTCAGTACTTCATAGTAAATAAAAAAAAATCAATAGTCCAAAGGTATGTTATAAGATTAATTCGCCATTATCCCACTCGTTGTATTACACGATGTTGCATGATTTTATATTTTTAAGCTATTTTTTACTAAGCACTAGCATTGAACTTTCGAATGTATTTAAAAAAGATTCTTGGTGCCATCACTTCTTGATTTGAAAATGGCAGACTTTGAATTTCTAAAACGGAAGAATATATTTTCTCTTTCAAACTCCCGAAATTCCCTTTGAAAGTCACTCCATTTTCATAAAACTCGTTCTTCGAGGTAACAAAACTGAACAAAAGAATGATGACTGTCAAATTTCAAGTTTGTAGGTCTAATAACAAAAAGGAAATATTCATCAATAATGTCTCGTAACTTTCACTTTGAATGTAAGTTTCCGCAAAATCCTTTTTTAGTGAATTTCTACTCAACAAAAGAAATATGTTTGCCAAATTTAAAGTCTGTCTCTAACTAATCTGGAGGTATCATGATGAGGGAGTCGCATTTCTTTTATATGCAGTAGATGATTTATTTAAGAAATAAAAATAGATGAAAAACTGTAAATAATCTGAATAACCATTTTATACTTGATTTTTTTTTTTTTTGTAAAATTAATTTGTTAAAACATCTTTAATACTGTTTTTCCCTAATATATATATATATATATATATATATATATATATGTGTGTGTGTGTGTGTGTGTGTGTAT
The DNA here is from genome assembly GCA_019973935.1 of Trichonephila clavipes. NCBI lineage: Eukaryota > Metazoa > Arthropoda > Arachnida > Araneae > Nephilidae > Trichonephila > Trichonephila clavipes. Next base: position 128,623 of record BMAU01002603.1, on the reverse strand, counting down.
GTATTTAAATTATAGAATAAAATCAAAAGGTAAAATTTTAAAAAAACGTATAAAAACTTTTCAGGACGATAAATTTTAAATGTAAAAAAAAAAAAAATGCATCGAGAATACTATACTAACAGAATTATTTTCGGAAATATTTTTTCCAGAATTGAGCCAATGTAACAGAAATATCATTGGAGTTCAAATAATGATAAAAAAGCAAATTTAACAAGATTTATTGAAAGAAATGAGCTACATCCATTCTCTACAAAAACAAAAGAATAAGTCAAGGACGGAAATGTTCGACTGTTTTCTCTATCCCTTTCCGTGAAGAGTCCGAAATAAATCCAGGCAGGCTTTAGATTTAAAATAAAAATAATTAATGCGCAATATTTCTTTTAAACATTTTTATTTTTATCAGAAAAACCTGATTCCCACTGTACTTATGAAATAAATGAATAAAGGCACAAAAACTTTAAATGAATAACAAATTCTTACAGTAGTAATTACATAAATAAATTTTCTGTGACAAAAGAGAAGAAAATAGATTTAAGGTACCCGACTACCCTAAAACCACGATTTTTTCCAAGAATTGACAAATTGTTTTTATGACTTTATATTATAGACCATTTTATTAGCTTAATAACAATACCAAGTATTTTATTTTCCCTCCACTAGAACAAAAACTGCAAGCGTTTTTGTAAAAGCAAATGCCATAACTTTACACAAGATGTCAAACTTTAAAAAGCGTTTTACTCGAAATGTGTTTTTTTTTTTCGAAAAACTCAAACGGGGACAGCGATGGCTCAAAAATTTTGAAAATAATTAGCTGAAATTTTTTGCTTATGTTCTGCATAACGGTAGAAGTGTTTTGATCTTCAGATTTATCAATATATAACTGTTTTATTTCAAAATTTGCTGTCCTTAATGTGAATTTAGTGAATGTTTTTTAAGCATTTTTTCGTATAATCACTAAGATAAAGTGCTCTCGTTTTTGTAAAAATTAAACTATCTCTTATCCTGAAGGTCAATTCAAACATGAATAACAAAGTAACACATCGAAATTGAAAAATTGAGAATTTGTTCATAAAATCCTTGTACAGAGCGGGCCCCGTTTATGTAATTTTTCGTACATTTTTACTAGCTTTTCCCCATTTTAATAATAATTTTTTTTTCTTTTACCAATTTTGGGATTTTTTCCTTAAAATATACTAAATAAATATAAAATCACAAAAAAATCCCCAAATCTTCTTTTTTTTTAAAAAAAAAGTTGTCACAAGTAGTCGGATACCTTAAAACATTTTTTGATCAATGCATCTGCAAGTGAACCTTAAAAATTGTTAGCCATACACGGAAAATTTAATTATTCTGTTAGTTGCCGCAGTGGAATCTAATTACCATCGAAAGTTCATCATTGTTTTTCTGTTTAATGCAATTTGTGAAAATGAGCTTTTGTGAATTTTTAATTTATTTCACTATGTTGTGTGATGCGTATTTTTTTGCGGGGGAGAGAATAATTTGATTTTATAAATAATTTCAGCTATTTACTTTTCAAAGAATAAGAAAAATTACTTTTTTCGTTTATTTCATTCGGCGATTTTTTTGTTATTGTTTTAAAGCATTTGATGATTTCAACTAATTCAATTTGTAGTTTATTTACATTTTATATTTTCTTTTTGACGTCACTTCAAGTTTCATAATCTCTTCACATTTTGGCAGTATTTGTTACCGTTCGTTTCATTTTAGGTATCGTGGAAATAAGCTCAAATATTACGTAGGAATTGTTTATTAAATTCATTTAAATATATATATGTATATCCGCCACCCATCCAATGTAGTGGTTAGTGATGCTGATCGCTGTGCCGTAGGGTCTGGGTTTGAATCCTGGAGAAGGCTTGGATCTTTGTAAATGCATAGTGCCTTTGCGGCATGGGGGTACTCCAAATAGACGCGAACCACAAGTTCTCTCGTGAGGTTGATGGAAGAGGAATAGAGATGGGAGGCTCCTGACCCCCCTGGTTGTTCTCCCTCTAAATTGAGGGGGAAGGGAAAGAGCCAAATCGTAATGTCACCTGTATGGTGCTTAAAGCTACGGCTGACGGCAGGTGAACTACTAGCCTCTTGTCATGATGAATTTCGTAGACCTTGATTTAATATTACTGTCGATCAGGTGGCATAAGTAACAACACTTGAATATCCAACATTCCAAACACTTTTCTTTTCCCCAAATCTGTTCATATAACCAAATTATGATCCAATTGTTTCATTTCACCTTTCCCAACGAGATGTTAATGCATAAATCATGTTGTTTCTCTTAAAGAAATTTTAATCTTTAGAATCACTCGGATGTGAAACGTTTCGGACTGTCTCCGTGCTGTTTATCCAGTAAAAAGAGTTCTAAATGTTTTTTTTTTTAAAAAAAACACTTTGTTGGTTGGTGAAAGATCCAGAGAATAAGCTCGGTGCTGCGAAATTTCATACTTCACTTCATTAATAAACGTAGAATTAACGAATTATTTTAATAGATGGAATTTTTTTACAGCTAATATTTGAAAAAATTGGATTTTCTTAAAAAAATGACATTTCTTTTGTTCGGAACAACAAAAGACATTTCTTGTTGGCAGCCAATTTTAACCAGAAAGGGTGTTATTAGAATTACCAGACTTAACAAGAGCAGATGTGTCATAAGTGCAACCTATCGCGTGAGTTTTGAATAGGATAGAAAATTTCTTTCTTAAATCAACCCACTCCACAATGCAGGAGATATTTTAAGATTTTAACAATTCTCTACATTTGATAATGCATTGCCCATCTGTGCATTTGAAGTTGAGAAAATTATTGACAAATAGAGATTCTGATGAAGAAATTGACATAGAAACTTTTCTCAAAACTGTTATATTTTTCAATGTTTACAATGTTTGGTAACAATGAAAAAATATCTCATGAAGCAGAATGCAAATAACGCAGTATTTTCTTCTCTACATAAAGTCAGTTGAAGAGGAACTCTTTCGAGCCAGGAATCAAAGAAATTATCAAACATTTATTATAGCCAGTGTTTCAAAATTTCTAAAGCTCTGATGCGTAATAATTTTTGACTTGCAGTATTTTTAGTTGCTGATTAAAAAATGTGTCATTTCTAGCTACGGGTATTTTTTGTGTAGAGCTCTGTATTATAGAATTTCTAAAAGATAAGAACAAAAAAATTTGTATTTTGTTTGGAACCCGATACAACGAAAAACCCCGAATTAACGAAAAAAAAATGTTCGGTCTGGAGGAATCCGTTTAATAGGGGTCCGACTGTATATCTTTTAAGTATATTCACGTGATAGGTTTTTTATGCGTTATATGCGTTTTATCACGTGATAGTTATCACGCGCCCCACAGTTTGAGAAACGCAGTATTACAGTCTTCAATTTTAACTTCTTTTGTTAGTATTTGTATATATGAAATTAGGAAAACTGTTATTTTATACACACAGTTTTTTTTTCTGTAGCATTAAAAAACGGAATCAGACAATTCATTGAGGAAATGTAATATTCCTATAAAATAAAAGAAATGGGAACATATTTTTAATATCACTACCTATATTAACAACACTTAAACACCATCTAAAAATACTAATCTTGTTTCATATCTTATAAAACTAAATTAACCCACTCCTCATATATTCTCACACAAATTTACTCGACGAATCTATTTAACACCCCTTGTGGCCGCATAGCCCAGTGGCCATGGTCACGAACTCGGGGTCGGTATGACATGAGTTCGAGTCCAATTGCCACTGAAGACCCACCGTATTTAAAGCTGATGCATGCTTAATCTGTCGTGGTTCAAAGTCTTCACGCTGGCATGGTGTGGTAGTAAAGAGAGCAGGGTACTAGCGCAGGGTACGTCGTCGTCACTCGACCGAGGTTCAGAATTACGAAACCTCTCACCAAATGCATCTATTGCTTTGTAGCGCAATTTAAAAAAGTATTTACTCACCACCGATCACTCTCCTGCCTTAGAGATAACCCTTGCAGCTGTTGATGATACAATTGTACAACACCGCTACTAAAATAGCGCCATCTGATTCCTGAATAAAATTCTTTACCAATTTTAGTAATCATAAATTATTCATGAGTGGAACTTCAACATCTGAAGAAGAGGTGTGTATAGGCAATAACAAACACAACGGAAGGGGGGTCACCAGGTCCGCTTCTCTTAACCCTGTAATTTTTTCCCACGATTGATTCTAATCCTATGTATATAGTACGTAAAATTCATCTAAGTATTTGCTATTAATAATTAGTTAGTGCTAATTATTTATTCAATTAATTTTTTACTGTTTTTTGTTCCCGAAAATCGACAAAAGCAAAAGAATATGTAGGTCGGTGTATTGAAGCATTATACAAGAATGGAGGACTTTTCTGACCCTGGACACTCCTTTGAAAAGTTCCTGTGGGCACCACTGGTAATAAGCATATAAAAATATCATTTACGAGTTCCTGTCTTGTTTTATTTTAGAATACGTTCATGTTTTCGTTAAAAATAAATAAAAGTAGAAGTTGCGAATTTTTATTCAAAACAGTAAAAATCAGCATCACAGTAAACCTCCTCCATACACATATTTAGGATTAATGTCGATGGTCATCACTTAATGTGATACACGTTACTTCATTTTCTGTATGGAACCTACCCAATCCCTAATCAAAGCAATCTCTCCATTCCAGTGCAGAGCCTGCGATGAACCCGAAGCAATCTACCGAGATCTGATGACTATTCGGTTCTTCGACCAGAAATCATCGCTGCTTATCTGAGATGACACGGTCATCTTTTTTTCTACGTTATTACCCTGATTACAGCACGCCGATGGAAGTTATAATTCTTTGGATATTTATCTCGTAAGGACGGACGATGTTGATACACAGTTTTATTTTATTGCCTCGAGGGGAAATAATGATATAATTTATTTAGAACAGTATAAACAAAATAATAAATTAATACTCAATGTACTTTTGAAAAAGGTACAGAATGATGTAAAGATTGAGTGTTTGTTAATGTCGCAATTCAAACCAGTACGAGGACTAATTACTCGATGGAAAAATCGCTAACCATCACTTCGCGATCGACTACAACGGACATAAAATTATGAGAAGATGCATCGTAACTGATAGTGAAAAAGACACGAAGATGTTTGATTGAATTTGGTTAAATATCGTGCATCCGAAAAGTATGATTACACTTTCAATTATTAATTACAAACAAACACAAATAAAGATATTCATTTACTATTTTTCTCTTTTGTTCCATGAGAAAGATATAAAAATGTTTTGGTATTTTTCCATTCCAACGGCGCAAGCGATTAAGTCGCAAATAAATTATACAATCGACGCCAAACGAGTTATTCCCGCTTAGGGCCGCTTTTTTACATAGGCATGTGCTTAGAGTGCAAAAATTTGGAAGGCGAAAAACGAGATAAAATTAAAATTACAGTTATTAAAATTACAACGTCTAACGAGTCATGAGGGAAGCATTTCTGCTCTTTATAGACTGAAATAAGATATACTATGGAAAATGAAAAGCTTAACAGTTTAATGTTGCTATGCATTCAAAATTATATTACCATGGAAATGGATTACAATGGTGTTATTAATGATTTTGCAATAATCAAAGCTCGAAAAAAACCCCTTTGTTATACCAGTACAACGACAGTGACTCAACAAAGAAAAGTTAAATGTAGTAAAGTGATAAGCGATGATAAAGAGAATTAACACATTGAAAACGGTTCATACAATATAATGTATACCAATGCCATAATGTACACCCCTCTGTCGCAGTAAGGACAGGATGATAGAGGGCTCAAAGGTTATTGTTTTGCAACCTTGTAAGATCAGACTTCTGACCCCAAACTTGACTTTGCAGGGGAGCCCTAATGTGCTCCGTTAAACCACTGGTGTACAATTGCAAGCTATTTCATTAATTTACAGTACTAATTTACAAAATGGTGGGTGGATAGCCCATGATACTGCAAGGTAAGAAACGAACAAGAGTGGACAAACCATGCCACTATCCTTTGCTTACGGTTGCCAGTCCAGGACACAAATGGTCAATAGGAGGGGGATAATAGAAAGATTCTAAACAGCAAAAATAAAGAAAGGAAAAACAGTAAGAGAGTTACGGGAAAATCTCTCCCGAATCAAAACATGCAAGGTAAGAACTGAAGGAGGGGAGCCTGGAAAGAGTAGGGAGGTGTCTAGTTTGAAGTGTCTAGGGAGGGAGGGAGTGAATATTAACGTCGCACTGTTCAGCTACACGAGGGCTTTTAGCGGCGGACCACGTCATTTTGAACCATGGTCAAGTGATGTGGATGATACCTGAGCTGGCACCCCTCCCCTAACTACCACACCACACCAACGGGAGGACGTTTCAGTTCTTTACAGATTTAACGTGCATCGCTGCCCCACACGGCTGGTCTTTAGTGGTACTGGGCTCGAACTCATGACATGCCTGCCATGATCCGATACCTTGACTACTAGGCTACAGCAGCCCGATGTGCCTAGGAAACCGGGGAGATGATAAAAATGGCTCTGTTCCCGCTGGTAACAAGTCGTGGTCTTTTCTCATCAGTAACGTCGTTTTTCTTAATACATTAAAAATGGATGCAAAATTAATAAAAACTAATATTTATTAATATTTTTATGTATATATTGTGTGTTGTCCCCAACAGTGCAAAGGCGAGATTTGCACCGGCAAAACGAAACAGTAACATTTTTTTTTCTTTTTACATTGCTGAAATGCATAATCTCAATTTATGTACCGTTAGTTGCGAGCAAAACACGGCGATTTTATACGAGATTTTTACCCACGTTCTACGATGTATTGTAGAATCAACAATCTGAATGGCCCGTGAAATTCGACTTTTCATTAATGTCACTCATTGAAGTTTGATAAACAATAGTTTCTACGTATCCCTACGGTCCAAATGAATTATGTTTACAGACAGTGGCGTAATGTGAAATATTAATGCCCCCCTGCGAAATAAGATTTTGGGGCCCAAGTCCGATCTTACAAAGTATTGCAAAATCATACGTATTTGGCATCTGTCAGGCTTTGGGCTCTTCTGGATCGAGGCCTACTCCACGATATGGGGGTGTACATTATTCTTCTGCTTACAGATCTAGTTGGCCATGATATTGGCCATCCTCTTCCCATCCATCACCCGGGGAACTTTTTCTCACATCCAAACTCCAGTGGGATGGTTCCCCATTTACGCTGTACATATATTGTTGATTTAAATTCGATGAACTATGCTACAACTTTCGCTTGTTCTTACAATGAAGCCATGTTGAAATGAGACTGCTTAGAAAGGGGGAATTACGCCATCAGGTTAGCATTTCATGAAACAGAAACATTAATATATTTTCTTTATAGGACGTAAGAAACCGTAACTGAAAATCTTTGTTTATTTTTAATCAGTTATTGAAAGTTTAGTCATACCATTTAGACATCTTATATGTACTACTGCTTGACTAGTAATGAATATATTTACTACTTCAAGTTCCTTTGCAATATCTACTCTTCGCTATGATACATGCATTTTTAAGGTAAAAAAATACACCTCACAACGTGGGAATACAGTTATGATGAAAAATTTAATAAATTATGAAAGTAGCTTAGAGAGAGAGAAAAGAAAATTCTGCTTTTAAAATTTTACTTTAAAAAAAATCTATATTTTCCTTCATTCAAAAAATAAGAACTACTTAAAAGAACTCCTACAATATTTTATATTTTGTGATACATTTCAAAATAAAGCCGGGAGCAAATATTTCATGCGTATACTAAAAGTCTGCTGTCTGTTTTGCAAAAGAAAAAGAAAAGAAAACAGTCAGTCTTTGAAAGAAAGTTGGTTTCAACACTTTTAAAGACCTTTAAATTTTATTTTTACCCTCATGTGTTTTATAACAGTTTTAAAACATAATGTATTGTTTTGAGAAAACTTGTGCTAAACGAAAGGATACAGAAATAAATTTTTTTTTTTTTAGTTTGCCATTTTTATATACTATACTACAAATGTGTATAATTTTAATATAAATAAATACAACTCTTTAAGAATAAATAATCAATTTAAAAAATTGCTTATAAAAAAACTGTATTTTATATTTAAAAAATAATTGGGTACTTTCGGTAATTTGAAAAATATTTTCTTTTAATTTAAAATATAAATTTCTATACAAGATATGCTCATTTGCCTTTGATGATCTGCAATTCAAGTCCGGTGTGAGTATGCTGGATAACCCATACGGAGGATATCCTCCGATTGAAGGCATTCGTCTACAATGTTTGCACGGTGAGGACGGGCGTTGTCATCCATAAACAGAAATTCAGCTCCCATGGCGCCCCGAAACAAATGTACATCTTGTTCCAGAATGACATCCCGATAGATGTGGCCTGTCATCGTTGCACTCTGAACATGCAGGTCAGTTCTGGAACCAAGAATAATTCCTCCCCAAATGAGCCCTCCTGCACCATCGTAACGGTGTCGTTCAATGGTGTTCTCTTGGTGGTAACGGGTACCTGGCGCCCTCCATATTAAAGTCCGGCGAGAATCAGACTGCAAACTAAACCTGAACTCGTCGGAAAACATCACACAAGACCACTAATATGGCGTCCACAATGCATGCTCACTACTCCAGGTTAATCGCAGGTGACAGTGAGTTGCGGTAAGTGGGACACATCTGACAGGCCTACGAGCATATAGACCAATGTGCCTAAGCGTCTGTACACGGTCTGCCTTGAAACTGTCGTACCGGTAGCTGAAGAGAGCTGATGAGCCAGGTCTGATGATGGGCTCCATTTGTTTCTTTTTCCGTTTGTTCTGCCAAATACCGGTCCTCATTCGGCGTTGTAACTAGGGTTGACCTGTGCTGTAATATTTACTCACATTACCATCATCTTGGAATCGTTGCCAATGCCAGGAGATGACACACTGGGCGATTCCAAGTTACTCGGATACTTCCAGCTGGGTACGTCCACATATTCCAGTCGTCCAATAATTCTACCACGTAAAAAATCTTCCAAATGCTTCCTTTGTGCCATAACTATGCGGTTATTGCACTGAAAGGCTTTTAACGCGCTTGTGAACAATTTTACTTCTTTGCCACCATTCCTTATATACGCCTCTCTTAGTCTCGTCATTGTGACGTACTATCCGCGCGATCTGGTGGTTTCCTGTAATTTTTTAATTCTTTTTTAAGATGTGTGTGATAATTCTACAGGTGAAATTTTTATTTTAGGGTTCAATTTCTGTGTGATTCTGAATTATCCTTAATTTATTTACATGAGTGTACTTAGAAGTTCCCATGAAGACTCTCATACGGGAGGATAGTGACAAGGTCATTGGTAACAAATTAACAGTTTTCCCAGAATTAAGAATTTCGCGATGCTGGTGTGACTCTGTAAAAAAAACTGACTTATACTGAGAATAATTTGGTGAATTTCAAATTTTAATTTTTTGTTATTCAAATAAAACAAAACATCAATTTATGGAAAATCATTTAATTTCATTATGCATGCATAATAGTCCTTGAACTTTCTGCTAATTGAGAATATAATTGAAATTAATTTAACACTGTCGATGTTAAAAAATAACGCTGTTCATTTAGATTAAAATTAAATGCAAAAATGATTCCAGATTCTGAAAATTTTTTGACGTTTAACATTTCACAATATCGCCCAGTTTATTATCGATTGAGATAAATTTTGATCACATGAGATATGACTCTTTTAATACTTAACAATATTAAAAGTGTACAATACGATTTTGAAACGGTTATACTAAACATAGTTTTTTAAAAAATTTATTGTTCAGACTTTTCAAAAATATGTTTAAAATAAAATTTACAAATTTATTTCAAATGCAGAATTGTACACATAAACTTGAAATTTCATCACTTTTTTATTTTGTAAAGATTCAAAGTAATAGTTAAGGATATAGTCTTAATAAATACACTAGATAAGAATATGTAACTTGAAAATGTTATAAAAAATATTTAACAACTTACAGAATAGTTTACTAAATAAACTGGATGTAAAACAGAATTTGAAATTTATTCAAAATTTCAATAAAAATAGAGTACGAAGTAATCCAAATTACAGAAGTCAATACTTTGCCCTCGGAAAGAATGCATAAAATAAAAATTTGTTTTTTAACAAAACAAACGCAAAAAAAAAACAAGATTTCTTTGCAATGTGAGTAGGGAATTCCATTCGTATACAATTTATTGTGTAGAATGAATAAATTAAAACAAAATATTTTAAAATGATATATTTTCTTGAATTTTTAGAGCTGCCCGTAGACAGTATTTTATTACTAACTTCGAGCAAGCTTTATTTATGCAATGTGTATAAAAACATAAATAATGTAACATAGAACTTTTCATCACTTATATCGAATTGACAATTTAAATAACTAAAATTAATATGCACATAAATTAAGAGTAAATGTTATTTTCGATAAGCTTACATTTATCTTAAAATACTAAGCATTATCATTTTTCAAAGCAAAGTAATTCATCATGACTTTTAAAAATTTTCGCATTTATATTTATTCTAGTAGACAAAAACTTGATTTCAGAAATTTACATATTAAAGATTGATTATTATAATCAAATTTTTCTCAATTCATTTTTACTTGTTAAAAATTGAAATGATACTTCTCTCAGAATAAAATTATAGATATAAAAATAATTTAGAAAAATAAATAAATAAAAAATGTATACACAGTCAAATGCGTCCTCTTTAGCTCTTTAATCACATTAGCATTTTCTCTCTTCCTTTTAAGGGAAAAAATATCTTTGTTAAGATAATATCCATTAAAATTTTATTTTTCGATTAACTACAGAAATATGAGACAAATTCTTCACAGAAAAAAACAACGTCATTAGGAAATTATCTCTGCCATATAAAAGCGACGGTGCTGCTCACAAACAAAACAGAAATCTGCATTTTGTTGATAACTAGCAACAATAAAAATCAATCTTGTTCCTTTCGAACTTGATTCTTTGTTACTTAAAAATTATAACTCATTTACTTGAAAGGGTTGTTTTGGTTGACAAATAAATACGTGCACTTACAATCGATACTCTTCTTTTAGAAACATTGTCTTGAGTGCAAAATAATCACTAAATCGATAAATTAAAGAGCTCAGCTTGGGCTTCCTTAGCTTGTAACGAATGTAAACAAAAGATTTGATTTTATACTAACCGGTACACGTACGATTCGCTGTCATTTCATGATATTGTATAACTATATTTTGTTTAAGTTATTGATATCTAAGTATTAGCATAGAGCTCCAAATTATACTGAAAATTATTTTAATAGTCCTCACTTTTTGAAAAAAATACAGGAGTTTAACTTCTAAAATGGAAGTAGTATATATATATACCTTGGTACACTTGGAATTCGCAAAAGGCATTCTTATCTGTTGTCTATATGAATGATCACAACCCCGGTCCGTGGATCAAAGGGTACCGGGCCGTCTAAAGAACATTAAACTACTGCTATTTTATTTAAAGCGGTGCATTTCTCTCGGATTTGCGCAACTTTCCACGGAAATCACTTTATATTCCACGTTAAATAACTTTTATTCATTTTTGGTGTAACTATATTTTATTGTGGAAGCATATTTAAATGTAACTAAATTAAAATTTCTAAATCAAAACAATCTAAAATATAAACAATCAACGTGTTCCACCCTCAGTGGACGCGGTAAAATTATCAAACGTTGACCGGTCCGTAGCGATAAAAATGTTGCAGAGCACTGCTCTACATGGGAAAAGCAACATGTGTATCAAATTTAAAGTCTATTGGAGTCCAATAGTTCCGGTGATTTTGGGATGATTAGTCGCACTTCTTATATGTATATACAGTAAAGTCCGGCGTATAACATGGATCTATACTTTCAAGCTCCATTCTTCAATTTTTAGGTTTATTCACCGTCTATCGCTACCCCTCACCCCTCCTTTTTTAGCGAAGAATCCTGAGATGTGCATGTGTAATGTGTATTCGAGGTATTATCCTAAGATTTTGATAAAATAGTATATTTCTGGAAAAACAATACTTTAAGTTTATGAAGAAAGCCATTTCTTTTCACAGAATAATTTTTGTTTATGCTCATCTTTTTAATTTGTAAAGAATAATTTTTATACGCGGCGTATAACGCGCACCCGTAAGTTTCCATCTATTTTTTGTGTTCAAAGTGCGTGTTATGCGTCAGATTTTGCCGTACTAGCCGTTCCCCACCCACTTCGCTAGGTATTTCATGATGTTTTAATACGTATCCTGAATATATATATATACAGATAGCTATAGAACCTAAGTATAACTATTCAAGATAGGAAATATTAGGCACAGTAGTACAATAACAAACTCTTGGTCTTAGGAACCAAGATTGCAGGTTTAAACAAGGTTTAGGGCTAGCCAAACTTCACCTGTAGTTTGTCTATATGAAATGCCAAGGAGAAAGGAAAGAATAATATTAGGAGAAATTTAAATAGTACAAATAAAATCACTATACTAATAAAATAACGATAAAATTATAGCCTACTAGTATTCACAGTTATAGATTTAAAGTCGATGGAAAAGGTAAATAGTAAGACTTACTTCGTGAGTGTATCAACTGGTTATATTTCCCGCCAAATACAACAGAGGAATATCAGTACCGCATAAAGTTAAAAATTACGATAGAATATAAACTCAATATATATATATATACACACAATATATATATACGTACGTTTAAAAAACCATAAATATATATTGATATAAATATTTGTGGAAAATAGATGAATACAAGAAATATTTAAAGAATATTATTAATTTATTAAACATGTGGCACCATCCATTGAATAATTGTATAATTAGTTAAAATACTAGTATTAAAACATGTCAATAATAGTTATTAATACATATTGTATATCACTGAGAACTATTAGAAATATACTTGTAAAGAAAGTTAGCAGTATATACATGTTCAATTATTACTATATAATTGATATTTAAGTCTTATCTTATAAAGCGTTCGATTGTATTGAAAAACGTTCTTATGTTTCTCAACTTTTGTTTTAAAAAAGATTGGACTTATAAGTAATTTCCGAAATTTAAGTATAATTATCTTTTAAGCTCTGGAAGCTCCCTTTCCTCATGTGGAAGCCCATTTTAGTGAATCTCAAAATTTGGCAAGCATGTTATTTAAAATCTGAATCTAATTGATAAAAGAAAAGTTTCGTGTTGGTAGTATAAGCCCCTAAACCCCCTTTGAGAGTCGATTTCTGTAAGACCCGCTCTAAGTGGATTTCAATTCAACAAAAACATGCATACCAAATTCCATTACTGTAGGGCTAGATTTTCGACAGCGAGATGTTTATTTTTATTAATACGTCCCAGTAGTTTCTCAATCCTACCACTGGGAGTCGATTTCCATAAAATCCGTTCTTAGAGGATCTTATTCAACATAAGAAATGTTTTTACTTAATTTTAAGTATATGGGTCTAATAGTTCAAAAACAGCAACTTTTATTTGTAACGCCCCTTAAGCCCTCGCAACTTCTCTCGGGGGTTGATATTACAATCTCCAAACTTACAGACTCTACTCCATGAGAGGAATCTGCCTACTAAATTTCAAGTCTGTAGGTCTGATAGTTCCGGAGTTATCATGATGAATGAGTGAGTCGTTTTTCTTCTTCATATATAGGGTGTCTACAAATTAGTTGGGCCCCATCCCTAAGTGGAGAACTTCCAAATTGCTTCCGTCGCCAAAAGCTCTCGTGTAGAAAAACAGTGCGACGTTAATATTCCCTCACTCACTCCAAAATATTCAATGAAATGAAACCGTTTAAAGTCAGGCTGGTAGTAATATGTCCTAAGTTTATTCATCGAAGGTGCTACATGTCATAACGGATATTATCTGTTACTGAACCGTAATCATTCTTTGTTCGACATTACTATAGTGGAGACTTAAATGATGCTGGAAAAAGCGAAATGCTGTCTTCGGTTTCATGAAAGTCATTCTACTGTGCAAGTACGACGAAATTTTGCTCGAGAATACAGGGGGAAAACCCCGAAAAGGGATAATATTTTTCATGTTATTTACCTATTACCATGGTATTTGACTATTGCTAGGGTAAGAACAGATCATCACTGAGAAATGATGATTGATAGGGATGGTAGAACTTATAGGAATTGCGATAACTTATTTTTGACTGCCAAGCCATTATTGCTACCCTACAAGAAATAGGGTTCCTGTTTTCGTAACAAGCCTCTACGTCGATAATATTGAACAGATTGCCAGAACAGTTATTTTGACTAATGATACTGTCTGATTTGGTCCGGACATGGATTCGATATCCTACTCATCATGGTATTTAACCTGCACATGCTATAGATTTTCTTTATGCTAATCATGAAGGAGAAAAAATGCCAGTAGATTACATTTTCCAACAATATGGCACATCTTGTCACTTTACCACAACGCCGTAACATCTTACCTCATTTCCGAGGTACCAGTTTGGATTGATCGTGAGGATGTTATTCAATGGCCACCATCGCCAACAAATCATTTAACGATGGATTTCAGTGTATGGTGTTTTTCCACGGATCAATTGTGCATTTCGCCAGTAAATCCTGAACTAAATTTAAAAATCTGCTCTCTAATTATTTTGATTTACAGATACATGCTCAAAAATTTGCAACAAGAACTGATTTACAAAGACGAACATTTGTGATAATGGTAAAAAAAAAAACCTTTAACTACTTCTCTATCAACAATATCTACTTTAATTTTTTCACTGTATATAAAGTGCACTAAATCCTTTTTGTTCATCTAATTTGTAGGAATCCTGCATATACATAGATAGATCTACGCTCTATGTAATCAAATCATGAATCTCTTTCAATATGCTAAATAATGAAAAAGTAGACAACTTTTTAGGGTGTGTTTACTCCAATGAACAGAATACAAAATGCAAAATGCAATGATACAGAACTTATTTATCATCAGTGTAGTTTGTATTACACAGCTGTTGATATTTTAAATTCCAACGAAATGAAACCAAGTCCTGATTCCATTAAAAATGAGTATTTCGGAATCACGAGAGCTACTCCAAGTTAAATAAAACTTTCTTCAGTGTTCTTAAACGTTATGTAACAGAAGCTAGGAGAGTGGGGAACCAGATAAGGAGTCTGAGTCATTTGACCATGAATCACAAATACAAAGTTCATTAACAATAATTCCCACATCTCTTTGTTGAGACGTAGTAGCAGTAGTTTAGTGGCTGGGGCTGTTGTAAGTATTCAAGTCTTGTTGCAGCTAGATACTCAAAAGGTAGCTGAGATTAAGCACGTTAAATTTTCCCAGGTTCAAAATCATCCCGCTGACATAGTTTAGAAGTTTAAAGCGAAATGACAACTGAGGTGTCGTACTCTTCAGACTTATCTTGATTCAAATTTACGAGATCTGTCTACAATACAGTTCGTGTTGTCAGTGGGACATTAACACAAGAGCGGTCACGCGGGGCACAAAGTCACCCCAGGCTCACGAAATTGTTAATTATGGGAAAACTATTTATTTGTTATCAACACGACCTTGACAATATTCTCCTGTATGACAGTCTTCATGGGAGCTAAAGTGCATTTGTCACATATCTCCCTCTTTTTTGGGAGTGGCAAACTTTTTTTTACAATCTTAAGATACTATTTATGAGTAAGTACCCCACGTGACCATTTTTTTTCTACAATATATTCTATGAACATGTTCTATTTTTCCCATGTGAACAACTTAGTGGTTTTGATTACTGTGCTGTACGACTCATTATAGTTTGTAAATGAGTCGTTATAGTTTATAAATGTAAATGAGCAGAATAAAAAAGGAAATTAGCATCTGTGATCTCTATTACAGGAAGTTGAAACTGATATAGCAAGAGAAGAACCTGCTGAAATACTACACATTAATCATGACAGCGAAAATAAATTTGAGAAAAGCGATAAACATGAAACGTTTGAGATGAAAGGAAAATTCTTAAATGCTACCTAAAACACAGAAAAATACTTCAAAACACATGTAACTTCAATAAGATCAGCACGTATTTGAAATCTGTAAATTCAGCAATAATTTTACTTTTCAACTCAAATCTCGGGGTAAAATTCTTATTGAAAGGCTATTGTTTTTATATGAATCAAACTGAATGTATTGGACCTTTTCTATTTTTATCGAATATGATTGCGTAACTCCTTATTTAGATATGAGAAATGAATAAATAATTCTGAAGTTGTGATCTTTGAACCAATGAATCAATATCAAAGATTCTACAATAAAATAATAGCAGTTTCTTGTGTATATAGGGTGTGTTTACATATATTTATTGGAGGGGGTAATGGAAAGTTCTGCGCCATTGTTTTTCCCCTAAAGAAGAAAGAAAACATTTTTTTCCTTTTTATTTAAAATGTAATCTAAAATATATAATATCCTTTGTTAGTTACTACTGTCTGCCAGCGTTCTGGTGGCTTGTATAGCCCCCTAAAACGAATCTCACTGTTTTGAAAGCAAAGTATTCTTCCACTGCCCTTTGTAGACACCCTCATAATTAAAGTATTCATTTCCATCATAGTCAGATGGTGTAATATCAGGAGTATATGCTCACGGAGGTAAAGTTTTAAAACGCGACTCTAATTTTTTATGCGGTGTTTCTTGCCATGTGTAGCCTAGAGTTGTCTTGATGAAGAATCACACCCTTTCTGTTGGCCAAACATGGCCTTTATTTTGAATTTTTTATTCAAAACATCGATTTGCGAACAGGAATGTCCATTTAATTTTCTTTCAGCAACTCATAGTGCACTATACCCTTGCTGTCTCACTAACAACACAACATAACCTTCTTTTGATGCTTGACAACTTTGGATATGGATGATGGCATCCCCCCTTTGTGTAACCATATGCTTTTTTTTCTAGCCACGTGTTTATAACACTAACCACTTTTTATCTCCAGTCACCAAGTGATCCAAATTGGTTCATTTTTGTGACGAGCAAGATTTGAAGAACATATTGAAATGCTGTTCATCCAATTTTCCCTCACTTCGTGTGGCACTCAAACAGAGAGTTTGGACACGAAACCAATCCTTTTAATGTAATCCAAAGCAGTAGTCTGATTAATTCTAATCTTGAAGCTTATTTCTGTGAAAATTAACGTGGTATTTTTTTGTCCTGATCATTTTGCACTGCACTTCGTCAGTGACATCTGTTGGCTTTCATGATCTTGGGTTTGTGTTTAAAAAAAATCACTCGAGTGAAATTTCAGAAGCCATATTTGGCATGTTCAAGCTGTTACTGCTTCATCTGCAAACACACCACACATAATCTTTATTCCATCCGTCGTGTTATTCCATTTTTGCAGCTCAAACAACATACAATGTCTTAAGTGTGTTTTTTCTTCACTTATTTTGACAGTTTTGCAAGTTTAAGCAAGTTAACCAAATTGCAAAAAAATGTGTATAAATCATCAATAGGATACTAATATTCTTGATATATACATACAACCATTGTTGTTTCCTAGATAGTATTTACCTAAATGGAGCTGCATTACTTCTAGTATAAAATATTGAGAACTCAATAATTTTTTTGAGTTAAATGTATTTAAAGCTAATTATAGCGCTACTGACGAAAACAATTTTATTTACAATTGTTTGTCATTTTAATTAAGAAAGCATTCAAGTGGACGAATGAGCTACAAATAAAGATATGTTTTTTAATTTTTCAAAAAAACTACCACGTTTTGTTCTTTTGGTATATTTTCGCATTTAGTTTTCTAAAGAAGTTTCAGAAACAATTATTCGGAGACTAATTAAAAAGAGCTTCTTTTTTCCCATATCATCAATGCAATCAAAAAATTAATAACGAAATCAAAAGCTCCACATTGTTATTTACATTTTAATATAGTAATTACAAATTTTATGAAAAGCCTCAAAACTAAATTTAATATGTCCAGGCATTTTAATAACTTCCCTACGCCAACTATATAAACACTCGTGCTTACTCTCGTGAATATAATAACAATGCTCAAAGCTATTGAAAATCGCACGATGCATAAATAATATTTAATGCGTGAATACAAAATTACTCTCACAAGTAATAAATAAAGACTCAATTTCGCACTTCAAATAAGGAGGGCTTATATTCGTCTTAAAATTGTTGCACAGTGCGGAACTCTAACAGCAGAACCTCATCCTATATTTATTCCTATTAACCCTACCTCCAACCCGGAGGTTGTATCTGGACGTTTACTGCCTCTCTTAGTTTCCTGGGAGGAAATTCGAACAAGCAGAAGAGGAAAATAAATGAACTACCGTTATTTGGAGCCACGCAACAATAAATTCCCCATTAAATGCCGGATACTTATCGAGTTCTTTGCATTTGTTCTCTTCATTATAAGGGGAAGACATTAAGATTCGGATAAATAAAGCCGTATATTCGAAATTGCTAGGGTTAGAACTTCATAGCGTTATCGTCCTTTTTGATAAGGATAAGACTTTATGTGGCCCTATGGAAGCCTGATTTAAACAAAATAATAAAATTCTCTATAGCATGCGAGTGTAATTAGCATGTTCTGATTACAAATTATCATGTTACATGACAAATGTGTTGCTTTCTCTCTCTCTCTCTCTTCCTTGAATCGGAATAAATATTTCACTTTTCGTGTATATTTATTTCCAACCATAGGAGATGGATGTTATTTGGGAATGAATTGATATTATTCAAATTTGTGGTAAGGAGATCCATTTTGAATGTAACATCAAACGAAGCAGCACATTTAATTTAAATTTCTCTTCCTTATATTCCATACTACTCCCTGAATTCTTTTTTAACTTTTGGGTTATTACCAAAGCGAAGTAGAAATCGATCCCTCAACATCCCGGACGAGCTGCACGTGTTCATCCGGATTTTGCTCTATTTCAAACGTTAAAAAAGCGTGTATCGCGTTCTAAAGTAGCTGTTTATTTTACTACTAGATGGCAGCATTAGGTTGAATGACACAGGTTCGATTACAATATTTAACGAGAAATAGTACTTCATCTTTAGGTGTAAACAGGAGCGTAATTCAGGCTTTCGAAAGATTATGATTTATTATTTTGATTATTTAGTTAGAGGGTTAAGTAACAACTGTATTAAGCTCGTTTTCCTAAACGCGTCCTCGAATACGCATTTAAAAAAAACATTTTCTAAGGCTGGGGAAATACTCGAGGAAAAATTAACGTCTTATGGGTTAAAAAATTTTCTTCATACATTATATTATTTGCTCCAAACACAGCATACGTATAGTTAGCTAAACCTAAAATTACTTTGATATTTATGTGTCAATTAATAAATATACTCTTGGATATTATGTAGCAGAAAAAATAGACTAAAATATTTCAATTGCGTAACTCAAATATGCATTGTTTTTTTTAATTTAATTGTGTGGATATATATATATATATATATATATATATGACAGAGGGAGTGAGCGAAAAATGAATAATGGCAGAGAATATTGAAGAAACCTTACTAAGAAAAACATTTGATTACAATGCCCTTTTTTTCTGACAAAATTATTAAAATTAAATGTTTTTAATAATACGTTTATTTGATTTAGAAATTAAACATCCCTCATAATTAATTTAGACTGAGTGAGTAACATATTTATGAATTTGTTCAAGTTTAGTAGAAATTTTAAATGAGCAGTTATTTTGATTATTTGCTTCTTCTGAAAATATATGATCCCAATAGTTATTCAGGCCCTTGGGTCATTACATCATGTAGCCTATTTCGCAAGTTTTCTGTCCTTAAAAGAAATGAAGCAATTCGGTTTTGTTTGGATAAGCTGGTACTAGAGTAGCCGCCATGTTGCTTCAACACATGACATTACAAAATCCATCACACAATCGAGAATACTAAAATGGTTTCGGTGAGATAAGCTTTTTGGTCTGAAGAAAGTTGATTTGATTTCAATTTATGTCGCACACACTTTGAAGAAACTCAAAGGCTATTAGCGACGGAATGGTAATAGCCGTTGGTAATTTTGAGCCATGGTCGAGAATGACAAGTGAGCTAACATCTCATTCTCCAAATTTTCGCACTAAGTGAACGTGAGAACTTTGGATCCAGACTTAGGAAATAAAATGAATGTTAAAAAAGAAATCTTTATATAAATTTTCCTCTTTAGTGCAACTATTTTTCAGCTCTTTGAGACTGTTGAATAAGAAGACTGTATATAGTAAATGAGGAGAGGGGGGAGGTAAAACTCAACTTGCGAATCGTATAGGAGTCGGCAACATTGTAACTGTGGCGTGCATAACCAATCTATATATATGATTTAGCGAGCCACACAGTAGGACATTTTTGAAACAATTCGATTACCGAGGTAATGCATGCGTAATTATAGGTCAACAATTTATATTTACAGTTTTATTATGTTTTAATTTTGCATTACTTACAGATATTTCTTATCATAAAAATAAGCAGCATAAGCAAATAAATATTTCTTCAAGTTTTTAAAAATTAAATCCGTGCATATGTTATGTATATGTACTTTTGTTGTAGTTGCTTTGGCTACCTGATCGACAGTAACGTCAGATCAAGGTCCAAGATTTTCATCGCGCCTAAGGGCTAGATTTTTACGCCAGTCGTTAGCCTTAGCTTTGAGCGCCATACAGGTTACAGTGCTATTTTGCTTGGTTCCAGCCCAATTTTGAGGGAGAACAACCTAAGAGGCAGGGTCAGGGGCCTCCCACCTCTCTTCCCTTCCATCAACCTCACGAGAGGACATGCGGCTCGATGGCTATTTAAAGTACCCCCATGCCGCGATGGCACTATACATTTACAACCATCCATACCTTCTCCGTGATTCAAACCCAGGCCCTACGGCACCACAGTCAGCGTCACTAACCACTATACCGGATGGGCAACTTATTTTTCTTTACTTCATGTACTTTTAAACATATTGTTACGTAGATCCGGGTTAGGATTATTGCAAAAACAATCACAAAGAAAATAAACTGTTCTTTAAGAGCGATGCGAATTTATTATCAAAAATACAATACTTTAAATACAGGATTCAGCGGTAATATTCACAGGGTAAATATCCAAAGGTCTTCACACCTTCAACAGCGATCAAACACAATAATCAGTGTTTAAAAATACACGTAAGTAAAGATTATTCGCAAGCACAGTCGAGCTAATCGCTAGTCAAAACAATCCTCACAACTCGCTGGTTTAATCAAGACTGATCGCCGTACCGGCGAGCATCTTTATTTATAGGCGCGACAGAAACTTCCAGAAAATATAACCACTCGTGTCATTCATTGAACGTGACATAAGTGGAGAGATCCACTATTTTCTAGAAGATTCCAGATGGTTCCGAACTCGCCAACATGGTCACCAAAAATGTTGCCAATTTGACTCTACCGTCAAGATTTCGCCAAGTTCTCATTGAATCGCCATTATAACGCAGGGGGCGACATAGCTTGTGAATAGTACAATTTTAACATGAAATAAATATAACAGAGTAATATAAATGCATTAAACACCCAAATACAAATTATTTAGACTATTTACACAAAATTCGTATAACAATATCTATTAAAATAAGATATAGATAACGTAAAATATAAGTAATTTCTTTCATTACAGCTAAATAAAAAGATGAATGAAAATTGTAAAGCGAACTTAGTGCTTGCACTGCTATTCTTTCATGTCGCAAAATCAGGGGTGCCATTTGTGTCTTTCAATTTGACATGATTTGGAGCATTCAGTTCTTAAATAATTTCTTTTGGGGCTCGAAATATTTTCCATATGAGAAAAGATATTTTTACGTCGATATGTGTAGAACCAAAAGCGGAAAACAGAGTAGATGCAATTTACTCTCTTCAAACAATTAAATCTCACAGCAAAGACTTTCAATAATTTACAAAACAGCTGTCAGTTTATCTTTAGAGTTATCTTTCAGATTTTTTCGCAATTCCGTAAATGTCCATCATTCTGAAAATGTCAGTCAAATAAGGTACATTACAAATTTCTCAACTTTCATCCAATCAAAAATTGTCAAATTTGTAGAGTACTGCAGAGTGCTACTGAAAATTGTACCGCGCACCACAGGTTGCCGACCCCTGATATAGAACATACTTTTAATTGGGGATTGGTCTAGAAAGTGGAAAGCTATTCAATTATTTCGACGAATGGAACGAGGTCTTTGGGATGCGTGAACTTCAGTAATTCCAATACTACAGCTCAGAATGTATTTTGTAAATTTTGATGTGTGTGTGTTTTACAATTCCTTTTTAAATATCTATTTCATTTTGAATTCCTCTGTGACTTCAGACATTTTCCTCGTTTTACACAGAAACACATCATATACAGGGTGTTTCAAAAACAGCACCCACATTCTGTACAGACAGATTCCTCTTTGGGGTTAGATAAAATACGACCTAAGAATTGTACCTGTGCGATCCACAGTTTGCGAGAAAAGTACGAAAAAAAGGTATGACACTATAGCCTGCGCTATAAAAAAAACACCGTTTCGGACACATCAACGGCAGTATTTGCAAACATTTATAAAGACCGATGTTAAATGTGTCCACCGTGTGTATCAAGACAGGCTTCCTCATGTCGTGGAATGGATGAGTGCGCGTCTTAGCAGGGCGGTCTCCACCGAAGTACAAACAGTATGCTGACGAGCAAATAAGTATGTTCATGTGGACACTACGTCTGGATAAACCAATTTCTTGAGATGGCCTCAGAAGAAAAAAATCAATGGCGTGATCTCTGACAATCGTGGTGGCTATAGAACCAGACCCTCACATATGATCGAGCGTCCGGGGAATGCCATATCCAGGCAAAATAAACAGGAGCACAGAAATGATCCGGAGCTTCATCATTTACCGTATTTTTTCTCGTAAACCATGGATCGTACAGGTACAGTTCTTTGGATATTTTTTATGAACTCCCAAAGAGAAATCTGGATGGGCAGCGTTTAGCTCTTATTTTTGGGACACAGTATACACTGAGTGTATTCTATTCTGAAGACCAATGGGGCTGCGGTAGCCTAGTGGTCAAGGTATTGGATCATAACAGGCATATCATGAGCTCGAGCCCAGTATCACTAAAGACCCACCGTGTAGGGCAGCGATGCACGTTAAATCTGTCGAGAGCTGAAACGTCCTCCCGTTGGTGTGGTGTGGTAGTTAGGAGAGGGGTGCCAGCTCAGGTGTCGTCCACGTCACTTGAGACATGGTTTAAAATTATGTGGTCCGTTGCCAAAAGCACTCGTGTAGCTGAACAGTGCGATGTTAATATTCACTCACTGTAGAAACCACTGCTTTGAGAAAGGATTACCCACCATTTTTGTTTTGCTTATGTTCTTTCTAAGACCTAAATTTAAGTTTGTAATCCCCATTTAAATGAATATGACACTTGAATTTTGTAAAAAAAATTCTCTCGTCACCAAACGAATATTTTTTTTTCATATGAAAAGAGTAATATGAAGAAAAACCATTCCCCACGGAAAAGGAAAACTTTTCACTTAAAAACGAAGCCCTTACTACGATGCATTTCTGGAAGCGTCGGGTTTTCTTCCATCAGTGGTCAGACAGCTTCGAACATTGACAGACTTGGATCACAACAAACTGTGGTATATCAACTGAGAATGTATCCTTTTCTGTTTTACTTCAAATATTTCGTGATAAAAAAACTGGCTCCCTCTAATTTTGATTACCTATTTGGAGAAGATCATGAGCACTACTTTCACTAGATATCTGGCTTCAACAGTGATAAGGATGTATTGTACCTGAGGCTTTCTCCCTCATGGACTGTTGCTCCACTGAGTTCAATTCATTTTTTCTACTACCTACGCTTTATTTGAATGGCAATAAGCATTTCATTTTTTCCATGAGATATCTCGTTAATGTTTCATCTATTACGGCCACGTTAGCACAATGGACATATTTGTGACCTCGTGGTCGGCTTTTTTGAGATGGTGCCGGGTGTAAAAGTTCGGATTCCACTAAAGTCCTTCTTCGAATAATAGGGTTATTGCATGTTAAATCTGTCGAGGCTTAATGTTTTTATATTGGTATGCTGTGTTTGAGGTATATTCTACAACAATTCATCGTGGCTCAAAATTACGAGGTTTGTTGCCAATCGTCCATGTGTAGCTTCTAAATAAGACGCTTGTAAGTAGCCAATTCATTGTAAGATTAATGAATTTGGTCTACCGATAAATTCTGTTTGTTTTTTTGAGTAAAAAATAAATTTTCTTATACCTAGAATAAACTTAATCGAATTATTAATTCGACTAAGTTAGACTTAATTGCCATCCTTATTAATGATTTCTTTTGAGCGTCGTTTCAAATTGTATATCCCATTTTTTAAAAAAAGTGTCTTAAGCTTCGTTTATTTATTCCCTTAAAGGGATGTTAGATTTCTTCTTCAATCTTGAATTTGTTCCCCAGCAAAAAAGTCTGTAAGGACAAAAACAAGTCCTAATCGGCTGACGCTAGGTCTGGAGAGTATTGTTCATGCAACAGAATTTCAAAGCCCATCCGTTCTAGTTGCTGTCTTTAAGTAGCATGTTATTTGACATGCTCAGAAAGCATCATGCGGTACTTCCTATTGTACACCACCAGTCTCTTTTCATGGAGTGTTTTTTTTAAACTATCCAGTTGTTGACAATACAATACATCTCTGATTTTGGCCCTTCATTCGACCAAAACAACTCAAAATGTATTTGTCCTCGAATGCCCCACTATGTACACAACCTTATTTTAATCAGAGTCAATTTTGGCTAAGAGTAGGAGGGAGCACAGATCCATAAAATTTCCTTTTCTTTACAAAGGTTTCATAAGTAATCCATTTTTCATCCCCAGTTATGATCGGGCCGAGAAGGGTTTGGTTTTACTCCATGCATGTATATGTGACACACTCATTCAAATTCTTCTCACTAAACTTACGTGGCATCTATCTCAGATCTAGACATCAATCATAGTTTCCAAATATGACATGAAATGGTTTCATGAGCTAAGCTAAACCCTTTGTAAAATAATGTGTGTGTTTTTTCTGAAACATGATTGGACAATGTTGTCGTGTTTCAAAGGTGGGTGGCCCCACAGCTTGAGTTGACAAGAAAAATCAAAATCACTTGCTTGAAACTTTTGATATATCTTCTACATGATCTGGCAGAAACTATACCTTCACCAGACATTTTCCATTAATTTCTTTATGTTGCTGTAGTCTACCTTGATGGAATTCGTACAAAATACAGCGGTATAAATTAACTTTATGATCAGCCGTGGGTATACGATCCTGTTTCACTCAACATTAACATTAGCCACCATGGCTTATCCATTTGCTAGGTCAGTATGTGTGCATTCAGTCATAAAAACTATAGTTTAAAAAAACGCTTTTATAGTTAATGGAACTAAAAAGTAAAAAAATAATTCTTAATAAGTGAGCAAAATGATTAATGAGAAAATTAATGTCATTGGGGTATAAGCACGATGTAAATTGTTACAACTTCTTACTCTAGTTCTATTCCGAAATGCAGAGTGAGTATAAGAAATGTGGTATAAAGCTCACAAATCCCACGCTTTTACCACAATGACGTTAATATTCTCGTTATAATCATTTTATTCTTATATTAAGAATTTTTTTTTTTTTTTTTAGTTTAATTAAACATAAAATCGTGTTTTTTAATTTTTTAAAACTATAATTTGTTTTTCATTTTTTTGTTCGATCTATAATAAAAGCATGTTTCTTTATTTGAAACTATCATTGGATCATTGATGAATGAATCTTAAATGCGTCATTTTTTAGAATCTGGACTACCCATTGACATCCAATCTGTGCGTCGATGCGGCCTGGCTTGCAAAATGTAGGATCATTCAACTGAAGGAAATCTGGGAGAGCTAAGTTTTAAATACTTAATGCGGAAGCAGGTTTAATGTTAGTGATACTTTTCACTAAAAAGATTACTATTTTTTTAACCAGGAGCGTTTTCACTTTACAGTTGTAACTTAAGCTTTTAATCACCAAATCTGAAAATTTGATCTAGAATTGGTTGCCAGATCTGGAAATGTGAAATCGTTAATCCTGATCAGGGCATTGGAACAAAATTATTCAATTATTGTATTGTCATCGTTCCTTGAAAAGTGTGCAAAAATTCGAATTAATCTGACCTTTTAAAGAGGGTAAAAAGTCCAGTTCAAAGATCCCGTTACATACGTGAAGCTTATAAAAGCGTGTTAAAAAGAAAGCCAAATATGTATCGAAGAGAATATGTGCATACTTGCTGAAACCGGAAAGAACGGAACTTTCCGTTGCACCTAATATTTGTTTTAATATTGGCATCGTGATAAGAATTAAAGATCATAACGCAACATCATTAATAATACTGAAAAACATAATTTTCATTAGTAAGTATTTTAGGAGTGAAATTGCTTAAAGCAATTGTCTTATTACAAAAACTGAACATGATGAATTGTAGTGAAATGGTCTTTTTAGATACGTTTTTTGTTGGCTCGGTGGCTTAGAGGTGGCGTGCCCAAATAGAAAACTTAAGGTTGTAAATCTGACCCCTGCTGAAATCGATAGTTTTTTTTAATACGAAAATCGTTGGCAAGCATGTTATATGATTATATGGCATGCAAAATATTCATTGAGTATCAATTTAGCTCAGGTACTCTCGACAAAGTGAAATCACAGCAATAGGTTGCATCAGACGGGAACTTGAGCAAATTCAAGCGTCAATGTTTGGTAGCGAGAGCCACCGCTAGGTAGTGTCACCAATGAAATGGCTCTCACACTGAAGACTTGTAATGTTGGTAATGGCTTAGCTAAAAAAATACCGCCTTATTTTTGAAAAAAATACGTTTCCTTATTTAATAATTGTAAGGATTAAACAAAATCTATGTTTTAAAATTTATTTACCTTTGAGACCTTTTCTGCAATTTCCAATATTATTTCACTCTCTCCTTATAAATACATATATCTTGTCAAATTTTCAATCGTTGATGAAATAGTTTTTAAACTTGTAATGGATGGCACTTGATGTTAATACAGTTTTTTCAATTATTAACTCATTAATTAAATTTAATTTTTTAATTCTAAATTTATTCTGCGTTATTTCTGACGAAGTTAGAACTAACCCATACAGATGGTGGCAGTAAGTTTTCCTAACGACTTTTTTCTTGTCCTCAAATATATTTTTTATACTTGTAGTGGATGACACTTGCTGTTGATACAATGTTTTTCAAATAGTAATTACTTAATTAAATTTATATATATAATTAACTAAAATAAAAATTAATTTAAAAAACCATTTTTATATTAATTATTTATATTTAAAAAGGGTATTTTTTTTTTTACAAAAAACTTAAAAATAAACTTTTGTTTTTCAATTGACAATTTTTTACTTTGGGAACTTTTATTCTGTACTAAAAGTTTATGCAGAGAAGTTGCAAAAAACTGTTTCGTTTAAGACAGTGACAGTTTCTATTAGTGAATAAATCATTTTGTTCTTTTTGAGTTGCTTTCTCCGACCAGAGATATGAAAGTTTTTCACCTGAGAAATGAATTAATTCGTCACTTCTGCTCCAGACAGCTTAATATCCGGCCGCTTTCGAATACCCGACAAAGCAGTTGATGAATTCATTCCTATAAAAAACATTGTTTTTGCTTCTGGAGTGAGGTAAAATATTTAATTATGCCAGTCGTGAAACAAGGAAGGACGGAAGCTTTGCTTGAATGGCTTTTTCAACCATCTTCCCAAATAAAGCGTTCGTAATAAATCATTTTCATCCCATTCTTAACAATGATATATTCTCTCTCTTCCTTCCACCTTTAAAATCCCTGTCCAGAATCATAGTTTGCATTTTTAAATTAATATATTGCATCTTAAAATCGTCCTTTAAAGTAAAAAAATCTTTCTTTTTGGAGGAGGAACGGTATATTATCGGTAAAATTAATTTTAGTAAGAAAAATAAAATTAATATTCATGCAGGAAGTTAAAACGCAGTTACGTTACATAATGGAATTTTTTGATAATATTTTTGAAACTTTCTGATAAATACGAAAAAAACTTCGTTATTATAATGATGTATTATTTTAAAATGTTTTAAATTTGTATGTCTAAGCAAAATGTGCTTATTGCATATATGTTGCATACAGTTTATGGTACTTTCAAAATATAATTGCTTAATCAAATATTTTTCTTCCTAAATATGGTGTTAAAGATGAGATGGGGTTGCTCATTATTTGGTCATATCTCTTTAAGTGAAGGTATTAGTTTCTATCTATCTTATTTGACAAAGTAACAGTTCAATGATTTTGAATTAAAAATTCAAATCTACGTCGAAACTATTCATCAATGAAATGTGTCAACAGTATAACACGTAGTGCCTTTTTCCGGAATTATATAATTTTTGAAAAATTAGCAACCATAATATTTCACATACGCACAAGTGGTATCCTCAATCGAATTTACAAGGAGCAATGCAGCATTTCTTTTACACTTCTTGTTCACTGTCACATATTTTCAGGCATAGGTGTCAGCAATATAGGCAAAACAGTATAGGCAAAAACAATAATACCGTATGCATATACAGGGTGTCTAGGCTTAAAGTAATCAAAAATTATGTCTTATTATTGCGGAACTACCCATCAGAACGTAATAAACTGTTCATACGTGGATTGGAAGCCCCTCCGAGATTTTTTTAGGTCTAATTCGATCGACCGCACGTGCGCGTGATATTCGGCATTCGTAGATGATACACTTGTTACTCTGACTTCATTAGTAAAGATGTGGACGCCACAGTAAAAGGTACAGTGCATATTTTGTTTAATGGAATTTAAATCAGTCACGCGTGTACAGCTACGTGTTCGAACAGAATGGGATGTCGACCCTCCGACTTCAAAATCTGTCCATCAAGGGAGGAGATCATTAGTACATCGTCTGCGATTGCCGAATTATGCGCGCATGTGCGGCCGATCGGATTAGACTGAAAAAATCTCGGAGGGATTTCCAATTCATGAATGCGCAGTTTGTTATATATTAGTTTCTGGGTGACATATGTAGATCATTTTTCGAAATGCAGACTATCCAAACAATTTAAACTAATTTTTATATATGGAGTGGATGAAAAGTCTTACCCTGATTATAAATATTTATTGTGCTTAAACTATTATAATTACACATATTTTTTTCACTATATTGTAAGCACCATTTTATATATTTTTTTAAAGAATATTTACCTTAGTACATTTCAAGGTGTGTTCCCTTGTTAGTTCAGAGAATGTCTAAGCTATATTCCACTTCCCACCAATTGTTAAATTCTGCAATTGCTTCGCTCACATTCGGCCTACGAATTCTATGACTATCCTTCTCGTCCTATTTCTTTCACACCATCGCACAACTAATTTAGCACTAGGACTAGGATGTTTACTTCCATAAAAATGTCGCATTTACATTGAACATTATTGGGTAATTTCATTCCGTGGAACCAAAGCACGCATTGTGGGCTTTCTTTTGAATCAGCGCTATTCCGGCAAACAAATGATATCTTTCTTACAAATATTTCTCCAAGTCACTCTCGGAAGGACATTTCGCCATATACTGCACAGTAAGATTACTAATACTGGCCTCTGCAACGATACAAATATTCTAATATTCAATGATTATTTTGTTATGAATTTTTATAATCCGGGCAACATATTTGGTTCACTTTGTACTTCTATAGTGAAGAGTTAGTCCTGTAGTTAGTAAAACGGGTAGACTAGAGCCAGTTAGGTGAGATGTCATTCTGTTTTTATTAAGAAAATCCTATAAGTACGATAAAATTATAAACTAAATAAATGTATCACTAAGAGGAATACTTAAAAAAATAAAATGCCATAAACAAAAACCATAGGAGCATTCAAATTAATGATTCTTATACAAAATTTCACTTATCAGAACTATTTTAAAAACAGTGAAAATCGCTTAACACGAAACTGAGGGGGACTGAAAAAAACTTTTGGTGAATGTACGCCCCCCCCATATCCTTTAACATAAAATTCTTTTAACAGGAAAGAATAAGTTTATTAAAGAGTACATTTCATTTACATAGATATGCGTATATGCATGTATTTAATATTATAACCTTTAAAATATTTACGTAACTTGCTATCTTTTTTCAATTGTTGTTGATAAAACAGGGTTAGCAATACCAAAACATTTACAGATTTCCATTTACGTCTTCTGTTTTCATCAACAGCTTGAAGTAGCTTCATCTTCATTGTGAGTGAATTAGCATTGTGCTTTCCCCCACCGTTGCCACTGTGCTCCCCAAAAATTATTCTAAAATAGAAAAAAAATTGCGAATCGAGCTTAATTTTTACTCACATTGCGAATTTCTCATCAAATTTCAGCTCCAACTGATGAGAAATTAAATGTTTTTGTGTGGTGTTAGAGATGAAGGGTGAAAATAGCTTAGATAAACAATTTTTTTTTGTGTGACGGCAAGCTAAGTTAGCCTCTTTCTTACGAAACATGTGAAACCACCTCTCTTTCATCTCGTCTATGCGGTTGGTGTTTTCCGTATTGCTTTCATACCCAGAAGGGAAATATTTTCATGTTAAGTGATTTTTCAAAATGGCAGTGAATTTAAGTGCCATGTCTAAATTAATTATTTACCTTTGTCCACTTCAACAAATAATTCGGGGGAAAGCGAAGATAGTTATATAAATCCACTTAAAAGTTTGCTGATCGTCCATCCCTCCCTTTTCATTATTTCTAAATTGATCTCCTTTATTAATTTAATCAGATGATTGGGCTTGGTTTAACTCAAATATTACACGTGAATAAGACATTTAAAATCATTTAAAGTAATACACACTATCGATTTATTGTTTTAGGTTACAAAAAGAGTGTGTATGACACTTTTTTCTTCAATTCCTACTAATAGTTCACAATCTCCCTACATATATATATATATATATTGTTCAAATTTGCATTCATTCATAAAATACTTTTCATTCATCCATTCAAGTTCAAATACATTTTGTTAAACTTGTAGTGTTGATACAATGTTGTTAATAAAATGGTTTCAAATAATAATTCATTAATTAAATTAATGAATTAATAATAAAAAATAATATCAAAAATAATAATATAACAGCATATATAGAAAGGAAAATCATTCGTTGTGTCCCAGCAGTGCAATGGATAGCACACACTTTGGACTTCTAATACGAAGGTCGTGGGTTCGAATCCTACCCGGGATGGCTTAATTTCTAAGAATGTGACTTATGAATGAATAAACAGTAACAAACAAAAATAATTGTCCAACACCATATAAAGAAAGAAGAATGGAAAATCGTTTTCTGTTTTGGCACTTAATATTGTGATTATGTCATATGCATATACATATTTATATTAAGAGTAATTATTTCATAAAAAGTTATTAAAAAAATTTCTTTTGTTGACATACGTCTGACATTACTTTGAAATTTTTTATATTACTTTTTTTATCTCATAACAATAGATATACATTCATATAGATATATTAGTTCAATAGAAATAACTGCTTGTGAATAATACAGTGTATTAATTTTAATGAATCCACTGACCTTCTATTAGCCACAGAATAAAAAAATTCACATAGCAGCATTTTCCTTATAGAATCTACACACTCACTCATGTATATAAAGTATTCAACATATACAGTTTAAATTGTTACTTTTTATTATTACATACTAACACCAATTTTTAAAGAATTTACTTTTTACATTAGCTTTCCATAAATTGTTATCTACAGGAGAATTGAATTTATAAGATCATATCTTAATATTGCACAAAAATATTTTTCCTTCTCGCAATATCAAATACTTGCAACTGTGAACGCTGCAGTTTCAAAATTATTAACCAAAATCGAGTAACAGTAGAGCCTTTTCTAAGTTAAGCTTCTCCTACAACCATGGCCCAGGATTAGTAGTCAGTTTCTGATATTAGTTTTATAATAATATGCAAATGGAATGCCAAAATTAAACAGCTTCTGATCGATGGATCCGAATTCCGCAATCAATAGAATGAATGTGGATTCATTAGCAGAAAATGCGAGAGCTTACGTGTCAAGGTACACGAAACAATGCCCGGAGCTCTTCGAGCAACAAATAGAATTTTAAATAGCATCGATTTGCTCAATCAGATTCTAATCAAAGGGGCTTTGTCTTAAGCATGGCCAAGTACTTTTGGCAGTTCACTCTTCTCTCTCTATATATAAAGAATCTTAATAGACACTTCTTGAAGTACAGATGTGAAAGAACACTGGTGGAGGAAAGAATGTAATAATGAATCCAACTTTTCCAATTTCAACCATTAATTCACTCTCTCCCTATATATATATATATATATATATTCAAATTTCCAATAGTCAATAAAGTACTTTTTATCCATCCAAGCACACTTTTAAGCATGTAGTGGAGGACTATTTATGTTAATACAGTTTCTTCAAATATTACTTCATTAATTAAATTAAAAAATTAATAAATAATAACAAGCGAGAATAATAGTCCAACAGCATGTATAGAAAGGAAAATCGCTCGCTGTGTCCCTGTACCGCAATGTATAGTGCGTTGGACTGATTCAAATCCCATCTAGGGTGGCCTCATTTCTGAGAAAGTGATTTTTTTACTATACTATTTTATTTGAATAATTAAATTTAATTAATGAATAAATAGTAAAAAACAAAAAAATAAAATAGTCCAACACCCTATATAGAAAAAGAAAATGGAAAATTGCAAGGAAAATCGCTTTCTATTTTGTCACTTAATATTGTGATTCTGTCATGTATAAACTGCTGTTTGTATAAAATGTAACACCATGAAGGAATCATCAAAACTAAATGAAATTTAAGGCACAGACGACTTGTGTTTTTTTTTTGCTTTGAAAATTTAATCATTTATTTGTACTAATACAATATTAAGTGTCCGAAATCAGTATTTGGTGTAGAGAACACGCGTGGCAATATTGCTGCTATACGACGTGGCATGGAGTCAAACAGATTTTGAATGCTTGCTTGTGGAAAACAATTTCCTATTGCTTGTATGCGCAACAGAACTTCATCTATTGAAGCAGCTGGAGCGAGACGACGACCAACCAAATCCCACACATGTGACATATCAGGCGAATAAGCAGGCCAAGGAAAAAGTTGCATGTGTTTGGCTGAAAAGAAGTCTCGAACAGTTTTTGCAACATGTGGGCGTGAATTAACTTGCTAAAAGACAGCTCCAGGGATGCCATGAAGGAAGAGAACGATTTCGGGATGTAGCACTTCTTGGACGTAACTGTTGCTATTGAGATTACCCTCAATTCGTAGCAAAATGGATGGTCCATGATACGAAATCGCACCCTCAACCATAACTCTGGGTGTTAGGTCACAATGTCGTTCGATGATGCACTATGGAAGGTAGTGTTTACCGTCATAACGTCTAACATGCAATGCACGGTGCAGCAGACGTGGTCAAATTGCGAAGTCGTCATTAATACACCTGTACCTGTAGCAGTAGACCAACGCGCTGCCAACTCCCTGAAGGAAGCTGTACGGCCATTCACTAACATGGTGTCGATCGTCACGCGCTGATGTCGCCTTCCGTCATCCACTGCCAGTTTTCGAGTTGTTCGGTGCTCGTTGTTCCACTGCTTCTAAACGCGCATCACTGTGGAATTATTCCGCTGCACCCGAGCTCCTATTTCGCGATAGGAAATCCTCCTTCTCGAAGGCTGATAATTCTCTCCCGTTCAAACTCCGTAAGTTGTTGACATTTCCCCTTATTTCGTCGTGGAAGCATACTTAAGTCTCACTAAACGTTTGCCACTAACAAATAATTATAAACTATTTTCAACGTCAGTGGATGGCAGTGGATGACAGTCTATTTTTGGGTACCTGGGCTGATAAACAGTCCTCAATCCCATATAAGAATGTCTTTGATGTAGGACTTGACTTTCGAAGATTTTTCCTGTCTGCGAAGTAGTATGCAGGCTATTGGCTGTGACGATGGAATCCGGGAGGAGGGGCTTAAAGTTGTCTTCGTGAGATCAAAAGTTTTTGCAGCGCTGAGAGCTTAGTGAGTGCTCTCCCATTGATTGGAGGTGGAAGTGATTATAGCCTCTGGCTGGCTGCCCATGGGGGATAAGTAAAATTTTAGAAATAGATAGGGGAATACGCTTGTCCAGTGGGGTATAAAAATTAGGAGAAAATAAAAATACAAGAATAAAAATATAGAATTTAAAAAATTTACTAGGGTGCAATAATTGAATAATTATTGCGAGAACAAAAATACTAAGGAAAAACGAAATCATGTTCTCAGAAATTTGGCCATCCCAGGCAGGATTTGAACTATTTGGCACTGCTCCAACCCAATTTTGAGGGAGAACACCCTGGGGTTGTCACAAGGTCTCATATCTCTCTTCCCTTTCTATTAACCTTCCTGAGAGGACATGCGTCTCGACGCCTATGCCGCGAAGGCACTATACATTTACAAACAGCCATGCCTTCTTCGGGATTCGAACACAGGCAATACGGCACCACAGTCAGCTTCACTAATCAGTATACCCGCGGAAGGGTGCCTAATATAAATATGCAAATACATGAAAAAATCACAATATTAAATGTCAAAACATCTTTTAAAATAACATTAAAAACTCTTTTTAGCCACATTTAATTTGTAATTACATTTTTTAATAAAAATTGAATGCAAGAATAGGTAAGAATTTATCTTAAAACCTGTGTAAAAGCAATGCTGACGTCTAACTAGCATATGATTATTCAGGTTCAGTTAAATCTTCATAAAAAATTTAACAAAATTTATTTTTATCCAATAGTACTGCCATTTAGAAGAATAATATCGACTGAAATACATCTCTTAAACTATTGTTAATTAATTAAATTTAATTAATGAATTGATATATTTGAAAAAACGGTATTAACATCAAGTGTTATCCACTACAAGTTTTAAAAGATGTATTTGAACTTGAGTGGATGAATAAAGAAACATTTTATGAACTATTGAAAATTTGAACAAGATATATAAATATATATAAGGATAGCGTGAACTAATAGTAGGAATTGAAAAAAAATTCCCCATGTACATTCCTTAGATATCTAAAAAACATTCCGTTATAAATAAATCACAGATAGTGACCAAAATTGGTTATGGCAGCAAATATAACTGTCGATTCAGTTACATATCACAGATGACATCAACGAAAAGATTCAATTGATGCGCAATATTAGATGGGATTTATATGACGCGTACAATAACGACTAAATAACAAACTTTTGGAGATATTTCTCAAAAAGTCTCTCGACAGGAAAACTGTTTTCCTCCTTAGCAGGGGTTGTGTAAAAAAGCACCGAATAGCTGGCTGGAAGAGAAAGCTGTGATATAAGAATTACCTAATAGATCTGAAAATATTTCATAAATGTCTAAATATTAAAATATTGAAATTCAAAATTTGAAATTGAGATTGAAATTCGGATCATCTAAAGTATTTAAATATATTGATGAATTTTTTTAATCTGGACTGATACTCCTCCATTATAAATATAATAACCTAAACCAAGAATGAGCAACTAGCGGCAGGCAAAGACTTTTTATGCCGTCTGCCAAATCAGTCAGAAAATCCGCTTTGAACCGAGATTTCTTTCCCATGAGCAACCAAAGAATCGTCTTAGTGTTCTGAATGGAAATAATTAAAAGTACAGTAGAGCCTGTTTTTGTGCGGTAGATAGGAACCGCATAAAAATAACCGCACAAAAATATTCAAGAATTTCATTAATTCTTACATATAACAAATTCGTCGAGATATTACAGAATTTTTTTTATGCGGTGGAGATGGACCTCATAAAAAAGTCTGCTTTTAGAAAATACGCTAATCATTTATGAAATTTATGAAAAAATAACTTCCATGACAAAATAAATAATTACATTACACATGCAAACATTTTTAAAACATTTAGTTCCGTGTTGTATACACACATGGAGAATTTTTCAAAATACACATACATAATTCACTGTTACTCATCGTAATCCAAAACGCTCATCTTGTAATGAATCAGTTCGAAATCGCTTTTGTTACTTGGAGGAACAATTTCAATTGATTTATTTTTTGGCACCATAAAGTAAGGGATAAGTTTTTGCGTTAAAGGTCGATTACTCAGTTACTTGTAAATGTCACGATAACCAAATATGCGTTATCGAAGCTCTGTTTGGAATGTCATTCTCCTTTCGGAACTGGTATCTATTTTAAGAAAATGCTTCTCCGATTTGTTGGAAAGCTGTATTCTTGCATATTTTCATCAATTCTCAAAGAATCCGGTTCTTCTTGTGTCCATTTACATATTCTATCAAATTAGTGATAATACCACAATCATTTTAAGTTTCACCTTCAATCAAGCGCGCGCTGTAGGCGCGTTGACAGAAAGCAACTGAACGTGCATTGTCGGGAGATTGTTTATAACAATAAAAGAGAGCGTCTTGCAGTGTATCTATGTACATTGCAGTAGCGTAACGCACACCCCCGCAATCCCGGGATTCTAGGGGGCCCAAGGCATGACTGACGGGTTGTACGTATTTACCTAATTTTTAAAATATTAAAGCTTAAACCTGATTTTGCACTGGTGGGGGGCTAACATTCTCTCTTACACCACTGCTACATTGATAGGAGGCATTACAGTGGCATCAAATCCATTAAAATTCATATATCGTATAAAATGATTGCACAAAAATAAAATGTCATAAAAAAAGGACAGAACAAAACCCGGTTCTACTGCATCTGTAAGTGTTTCTACTGAGAGATCATCTGCAGAGTTTGAAAGATGAGGTCACAAAAGATTTCAGGATTTTAAGAAATTTGAGCCTAAATTCCACTTGCTGTGTTATCCCATTACTACCGATACTGACAGAACATATGAGGAGCTGCAGTTGGATATTATAGATTTGCAGTCAGATCACAGTGTGAAGGAAATGTTTAATGCTATGACATTTACTTTTACAAATCTTTGCCAGCCAAAAAACTTCGAAGGATGAAGAAATTCGCTGAAAAATTGTTCTTTACATTTTAATCGATATATATTTCTGAGCAATGTTTTCGTTGCATGAAGATCAACAAAAGTAAATGCAGTAAATATATGTAGTTGCAAGTTGACTGACAAATTTGCAGGCTATGATGAAAAACTTCCAATTTAAAAAGAAAAAAATGTATAAAAGTGAGATAGGTTACGTTTGTTTTATTAAGATGATTCTAAAATTAAATGTTCTTGCAGCAAAAGACATAAAAATGGGCTCAGAGGATCGGAAGGAGGGTAGAATGATATTTCCCTACTGATCATACATTATAGTGGTTAGTGACGTATGGGTTCGAATGCCGGAGAAGGTATGGAGGTTTGTAAAAGTACAGTGCTTTTGTGGCATGAGGGTACTCTAAATATCTGTCGAGCCGCAAGTCCTCTCATGAAGTTGGTGGATCAAGATGAGTGATGGGAGGCCAAACCAAATCGTGCTCTCACACGTATGGTGCTCAAAACTACGAATAAGGACAGGCGCACAATTTAGCCCTTTGTAATGATGAATTACGTGGGCATTGCCGATCAGGTCGCATTAGCAATAACAACAACAACGATATTTCCTTATATTGTGTGAACATTAGTTGGACAAATTCCTGAATGGAAAAGTTTTAAAAATGTGCTTTCCGACATTTTTTACAAATTTCTAAGATGTGCTAAAAATCTACATAAACTTTTTAATATATTTTCGCTTCTTTAATTACAATTACAATTAAAGTTAATTTTACATACACTGAGCTTCTTTTCACATTAAGGATTTTGCTTTTTAAAAGAATATTTTTCAAATAAGGGAAACTATGTTTGTATGCTAAGGGTTTTTAAATAAACATGTATCAATGGAGAGAGAAATGTGATTTATTATGACACTTTATTTGAAGATGACTGAAAAAGCCATTCAAGCAGAGCTTCCGTCCC
Source organism: Trichonephila clavipes (assembly GCA_019973935.1). Lineage (NCBI taxonomy): Eukaryota > Metazoa > Arthropoda > Arachnida > Araneae > Nephilidae > Trichonephila > Trichonephila clavipes. The sequence continues at coordinate 90,569 of BMAU01002603.1, read as the reverse complement.
TGCTTATTTTACAACTGACGTAATTAAATACTTTTTTTCGCTCCAGAAACAAAACGGTTGTTTTGACAAAAAGAGCTCGTGGACTGTTTGCCGGATATTCGAAGTCGGCCGGATATTAAACTGTCCCGGAGCAAATGGGACGATTTAATTCATTTCTCTGACGAAAAACTGAGGACAGAAAGAAAAAAATATATTGATTGGAACAGGAAATATAAGACGCTGCCACAACTGCAATATTAATTTTTAGTGCAATGCTTTAGTATAGATATAGTTTAGGAATAATACGATTTTCAAGAAGAAATAAACAATGTACTCAAAATTTAAATCTAAATATTTATTTCATCTTTGTGCAATTTGTTATTTAATTTACGCGTCTTTAATTGGTGATATATATAAAATATAACTCAGCTACACAAATATAAACACAAGTTAAAAGATATACCTCTTTTTCATTCTAAAAAATATATTGAATTAGGAAGCATATAACAGATCATATTCAATCTTCTTTTAAACTAATACAATTGTTTAAGGATACCTGAAACTAACCATCTTTTATACAAATATTCATCTTTGAAATATTCTTCTTTGAAGAATTCACCTTTTAATTACTTATTTCTGGAATGTTTCCACCTCAAGAGACTCTTTTTTCTAATTATTCCACTTTCAATTGCTAATTTCTGAAATATTAGACTTTGAAGTACACATCTTTCAAAGTTCAACCTTGTAGAATTTATTTTCTGAATCCTCATCTTTGAAATATTTCACTTTGAAACACTGATCCGTGAACTACACTCTATAACAAAAAAATGACGCACTAGGAAGGAGTGGCCCGATTGTAATGACATTTCGTATGCAAAGACATTTGTACCAAACATGCAAATGATTAAAATTTGGTGTCCAACGAATGAATAGCGGGAGCTACAGTGCATCGGAACTGCGCACTCAGCAGGTGTCGATAAGAAGCGATTTTCAATCTTATGGTCAAAATTTCTGTTGCATTGCGATTTGGGATACCTTTCAAAGACTGGAAAAATGCCACGCTGCAGGATTCGAACTCATTACGAGCAACTGTCAGAGTTTGAAAGAGGTCGTATCATTGAACCAAAAAAAGACAGGTTGGGCATCGCTCGTCAAATGAGGCGAATCGATGCATCCATTAGAAATCAGTGAACAGTGGCAGATTTCAGCATCGTGATGGTAGCAGTCGGCCTGGGGCCACATCAGATCGGGAGGACAGATTGATTGTCAGAGCAGCTGTCACAGCGTGTGATTCATCGTTATCAACCATCAGACGTACTACACGCACACGAGTGTCCACCATGACCATTCACAGACGGCTCATGGCTTACGCTCGTACCGAACTTCTACGCTACCTGTCATTTACGCCTGCACGTTATCGAGCCAGATTACAGGGATGCTTAGCTCGATCAGATTGGAATCATGCTGACTGGGGGGACCTATAGTGTTTAACGGTGAATCCCACTTCACGATCATCGAGGGCGTGTCTGGAGAAGGGAGCGTGCTGATCCTGCTTTCACCATTGCACGTCCCACAGACCGTCAATCGGGAGTTATTGTTTGGGGTGCCATTTCCTTTGACAGCCGAACCCCTTTGGTTGTCATTAGAGCACACTTACAGGACAGCGGTAAGTCGACGACATTCTGAGAACTGTTTTGCTACCGTCTCTTTAGCAGCACCCTGGCTTCATTTTTCAGCAAGATAACGCCAGACCATATACGATACGTGTTGCTATGAAGTGTCCCACAGCCTGTCAAACACTTTCTTTGTCAGCCAGATCTCTCTCAAATCGAGCATGTCTAGGATAAGATGGGAATGCGACTGCATCTTACAGGGTTTGTTCACGATCTTGCCCGACAATTGGAGAAATTTGTCAAGAAATACCGCAGGAGACCACCAGGGTGCTTTATTCCTCTATTGCACGGCGTGTGACAGCTTGCATCCAGGCTAGAAGTGGGTCAACACCTTAGTGTGCTCGTTACTTTGTAACTCTGAAATAAATCATTCGACTTTTCGGAAATTTTAATCATTTTCTATTCTGTGCATAATCTTTCTACCCACCAATTTTTGTGCCAATCAGACGACTTGTCCATTGTGCGTCATTTTTTTGTTATATAGTGTATTCACTTTTAAAGAATTTACCTGCAAAACACTCATCTTTAGAGCACTCAGGATAGAAAAATACATTTTACATGTTTACAAATGTCGTTGACAAAGCGAATTATAAGCCTCATGAATTTTCAGCTAAAGAACAATAGAAGAATAACTACATTGGATAAAAAAATAAATGCGATCGTGGCTGGCTTGTGGTTGGTAGAGTAATATATTTAAAACCAAAAAGTGAATATTTTTTTGGTTTCAAATTAATAACGTTAAACATGGTATGGAAGCATGGAAAGTTAAGTTTTATTATAAGTATAGTCTTCACCGTTTGACCATTATTTTATTTAATAAGGCTCATATTCAATAGCCTTTGTGTTTCAAACAGTGCAAAGTTGGTAAAAAACGAATTACTGTATGGACATGTTCGTTGCACTTGAAATAACAAAAATAATCTTTGAGTAGTAAGCTATGATTAAAATGTCAGAATAACATATTCAAAATCTTTTCTCAACTAGCTCTATATTAGAGTTCTTTCAAATAAAATCTGCTTAGAAATGTACTAATCCACAAGTTTGTAATGGAAATGATAATTCACAGAACACAGTAAATAAAATAATCGAACTATTGTGATTCGGTATACTAGTTAATGACACTGACTGCTGATCCGTAAGACCTGGGCTCAAATCTTGAGAAAAAAACATGGATGTTTGTAAAGGTATAGTGTATATGCAATATGGGAGCGCTCTAAGCAACCGTCGAGCCCAAAGCCCTCTTGTAAGAAAGTTGGAAGGAGAATAGAGGTGGGAGGCCTCCGACCATCCCCATCTATCTCAATATTGGTGGGTAACTGAGCCATATCGTACAACCACCTGCATGGTGTTCAAAGCTACAACAGACGTACAACTAGCCCTTTGCCACGATGAATTTCGTGCGCCTCGATCTGACACTGTCAGACAAGGTGACATTAGCTACTACAATAGAACTGTGTGAAAAAAATAGCTGCGAATAAAATTTACTGTAAATTTGTTGCAAAAGTTAAAATAAATTAAACATCTTGAAGAATTATTTGATTGTAAGCCTTAAACAGTACTATTGTTTTCCAACAGTATAGTTAATTTAATGCTACATGAAAAAATTGTAAATATATTAACCATAAATAAATAGTACTAAAAGTTCTTTTTTAATACAAAGAAAGAAAACGTACAGAATTTTATGAGAGAAGATAACTTAAAAGTGCTTTGCAATTATACAATTAACTCAATTAGCCAAAAGGTTTAGTGTGAATTCTCTTCTTTCCACTATTCCCCTATTAAAATAAAGATTATTTGTTATTTAATGCAATTTTATGAATAATTGCTTTAGTAATCTAATAAACGAAAATTATTGAATTACTAAAGCAACTTAACGAAACTGAACAATTCCCAGAAAAATATTACTAATTATTGTGAGCTTGAATCAAGAATCAGAAAAAGGCTGTTTATTTATATCGAAAATGAGTTGAGAGAAAAAGAAATATTAATTCAAGTTAATTAAGAAAAAACACCGAGGAAGACACTTTCATTTTAGTATATATGAATTAATGGTACAAATTTTAAAGAACAAAATGGAATAATCACTTTCTTTTTTCAAATAAAGTAATTTTATCTCAATGAAAATGCAAAAAGTTAGGACAAATGTTAATTGTGAAATTAAATATATATCTACACTGAGAAATATTGAAAATAGCGACCCAAGAAGAAAGGATCGGATTGAAATGAAATTTAATACACATAATGACACAGATGAGAGATTCACTTGATCTCAAAAACAAGACAATTAAACAAATACAGGGTGTGCAACGACACAAAATACTGGGCAACTTCAATAGTGCGTTGGACCACCTCCAGCTGCATTACATGCCGCCACACGGTCCGGCATTGAGTTGATTAGACACCTTATGTTGTCCTGAGGCAGATGGGCCCACAATTCTTGAACAGCCAACTCTAAATCATGTACAGAGTGACACGAGGGTATCTGCCGTTTTAGCTGATCCCACACGTGCTCTACAGGGGACAAATCGGGGGAGCGGGCCGGCCATGGAAAAGTCTGAAAATGACGTAGGAAGTCTTGAGCAATTCTTGCTGTATGCGGACGAGCATTATCTTGCTAGAAAATCGCCCCTGGAAGACCACTTAGGAAAGGTCCTACTCTGGGTCGAAGAATATCATCAACGTAACGTTTGCCCGTTAAGGTTCCACGCATCACAATTAAAGTGGACCGGCTATCATAGGCTATGGCCCCCCAGACCATTACACCAGCTGTTCGGGCAGTGTGACGTAGAACAGTTTGGGGGGAATTGTACCGCTCACCAGGGCGCCTCCACACCCGTACAAGGTTATCATCTGTCCCAAAAACAAAGCCGGATTCATCACTAAACACAACCTTTTGCCAATATGTGACATTGATCTGGCTTGGCATCACTGTAGACGCAGTTGCCGATGTTCCGGTGTTAAAGGGAGTGCACGGAAAGGGCGCTTGGATTTAAGATTTGCTTCTGCAAGGTGTCTGGAAATTGTTTGTGGAACAATTGCTATGCCTACGTCTGCTCCTATCGTTGAACGAGTCACTGTGGGGACCATAAGTGCTGGCCGCACGATCCTTCGATCCTTACTCCTCGTGGTCTTCCTGGTCGCTCCAGACCCTTTTTTCCGCGCGTGGGTACCTTCTTGTATCCACTGCTCCCAACAATTTCTAACGGCACACTCCGAACGATCCACCTAGTCAGCAACACGGCGCGTTGACCAGCCTGCAGTTTTCATCCTGATGATCAGGCCTCTCTCAAACTCGCTTAACTGTGAGAAATGTCTTCTAGCACGTTTATCTGGCATGTTTCGCTTACCAAAGTCTTCCTACAATCGGAGGGTAATCGTCACGTTTATGAATCTTCGAATTTGCGCTGGCTTATATAGCCCCCTCTTCCTGATTGTAGCGCCACCTCGGTGTGTATGAGCATGCGTATTGGCACAAAACTTGGATCATTTTCATGTCACATTACGCTGTACTTATTTGCAAAGTTTCACGATTGTACTGAGCTTCCTTGGGTCGCTATTTCCAATGTTCCGGAGTGTTTATGTTTTCAACATATTAACAGATGATTTCTCGAAATACAGAAGAGTTGCAATGAAGTGTTGCATTTTAATTTTAACCCAGCAATGTAATTAATATTTCTCTTTTTTTCCGACCTTAATAATATATATATAAAATAAATATGAACATTATGAATATAATAAATTATCATACCAAACAAAGAATGGAAAATGTGTCGAATCAACTAAGAAAAACAAACCAAATTACAAATAAATACATATACATCCATGGACAAAAAATTAGCGTATCAAGAAGGAGTTGCTAATGAAACGTTATTTTACATACGCAACGACTACTTTGAAATAAGTCAATAATTAGGAAATCAAAGAAAAAGGATCATTTATTTCAGAAGAACGGAGGATTTAATAACCTGTTGAACCCCTTTTAGCGCTAATGCACAATGCGATACGATTCGGCATTGAGGCATAGAAGTTCGGTATGATGTCTTAAGACATTTCGTTCCATATTTGCTGTAACCTTGCCCCTAGTTCGTTCAAACTCGTGGAATGCTCAACTCGCAGCCCTAAATGATCCCAGATATGCTCGATCTGGGACAAATCTGGCGATCGGACAGGACAAGGAAGGGTAGTAACAGTGCGGAGACAGACTTGAGACACCCTTGTCGTGTGAGACCAAGAATTGTTTTGTTGGAAAATGGCTCCTGGGAGCCGTAGCAAGAGCGGCAACACATATGGTTGTAGGATGTCATGGACATACCGCTGGGCTGTCATGGTGCTACGGATCAATACTAGGGGTAACTGTGTATTGTAGGCAATGGCGCCTCATACCATTACACCAGTTGCGGAAGCGGTGTGTCGCTGTAAAGCAAAGACAGGATTGTGGCGCTCACCACGGGGTCTCCACACCCGAACACGATTGTTATCACTGCTGAGATTGAATCTAGATTCGTCGCTAAAGACGACGTGGTTCCATTCCGCTGCAGTCCAGTTTCCTCGAACGTGACACCACTCCAAAGGAAGGCGTCGACGGGTGGGCGTCAAGGTGCAGCACACGCAATGAGCGCAGCGATCCCAAATGTCCTTCAGCCAGGCGCCTTCGTATAGTTCAAGAAGACACAGGGTCCCCTAATGAAGGTGCTATATGTACCTGGATGGCGGCCGATGAAGCAGTTGGCTATACGCGTGCATTTCTTACGATGTGACTGTCTTCTCGACGACTGGTCTGCCGAAGGCCTTCTGAGCCTGGTCTTCGTGTAAATGACATCTCTCGGATCCACTGGTCCCAACAACTCCTCACAACACAATCAGAGCGGCCTATTTGACGAGCTACTGGCTTAGATGGTCACCCAGCTTCCATCTCATTCCAATAATTCCCCCCCTCTCAAACTGCGACGGCTGCTCATATTGTCTTTGAAAACGGCGTAATGGCATGTCTACCTCAGCTCTTCCCTTGTAAACGATTCAACGCACTCAAATGAAACGAAAATTAGATTTAACGGGTGCCAGCGAAATGAATCGCTTATACCCAAATTCGCGGAGAGAAAGTAGCAATGAAAATCAATATCTGAATACACTCCCCCGCAGGGGGGAGGATGGAGGAAGAAACGGCTAGACGAAAACGAGACAAAAGTACGTTATGCGGGCAGGAATGAAGGAGCGCAAGGAAGGGGGGCTTAACAGCCCAAAAACGCGTTCGAGGAGCACCAAAACGCAATCGGAATGGAGAAACGCACTCAAACAAGCTTTGGTTACCTGTTTTATACTCCACGGAGAAGGACGTTAAACGCCCTCTACCGGCTATACGAAATGCGCAATCACGCGGCTTTTCTAATATTTGCATATCTCCCTGCATGTACCTCCATGCCAAGTTTCGTTATGATCCCGCAATCATTTCTTGGTGCGCTATTTTTTTTGTCCATGAGTGTATAAAAGACAGTTGGCGAAAATGGAAAACTATTATGCCTTCCAAAGCTGTCACCGACATGGGGTGGTGAAGTAAGGTTAGGCTTGCTTTATGGAATTCCAACCTTCCCTTTCAGCAGAAAACTTCTACATAATAGTGCAAGAAAAATTGTAGAAAAACAATGTTTGAAAAATGACCTACGCACCCATGATATAAAGATGAATTCATTTTATGAATTAATCGGTTGTAGTAGTGGAGGTTGAAAATTATGGATACTGATCAAATCATCGATTATTTAGATAATTTTAGCATTGGAAGAGATCTTCTTTAAAATAAGCGAAATATTGGAAGGGGTATAATAGGAATGTTATAATCATGTGTTTAAGTATAGGAAAATATTATTTTTAGAAATAATGCAACTGGAATGGAATGAAAAAAAAATTCCATTGTTTGTTAAGGCATGCCTAATCTATTAAGGTATTCTTGAGAACTAGGAATCATGTCAAAAAATTTCAAGATTTTATCCATTTAATGAGCAATCACGTATAAATTTATCCAAATACATATTTTAATCCGCCAATGCTAAATTAAATTACATTTGTGTTTCAAAATAGGGTATTCATAATTTTGATTTAGATAAAAATATGTACGATTAATATTTTCAGTAAGTATTTAGTTGCCATATTTATACATATTAAGGAGTTCTTAACAACTTTTCCTTAAGTGCGATCCAGTTTTTATTTCAGAGGAATGAACAGTCACATATTGTTATGCAGATTTGAGTTTTTGAACTATGTTCTGTTTAATTTATTTTTTTTTCGTTTTTCTGTTTTTTTATGCGAATCATTATGATTTTGTTAGAAAAATATCTTATAGTATTTTAGGTATTAATAATTAAGTATTATGTTAATAAACTTCAGTATATTTGTTAAGATTTATTATTACATTAATTTCTCTTTAAGCCCAGTTATGTAAGTAAGTGTCAGAGATTTAGATAGTAATTTAGACTTGATTAATTTGATTTAGGAAATTTAGCAAATGATTAATGGTTATATATATATATATATATATAATGATTGAAGTGCTCCTTCTTCTCACGGGGTTTTCAGTAGTTTGAAAACTAAACTCTAAGGAATGAACGATTTAGCAAATAAAAATAGCGAAATGAAATAAACAAATATAGCTGAGAGAAATCTGGTACTAGATATACTAGATTTGTCCATCATTCAATGTAAAAATATCTAAAACAAATATATAAATATTGGCTTTTACGTCGACGTAGGAGATTTTTTCTAAATCCATTCTTAGCGGATATCTATTAAACAGCAACATAAAAAGCATGGCTACAGAATTTTAAGTTTATAGTAATACTTCAAAAACAGGACATTTCCTCTATAACTTCCCCGAGGCCCTCTTGGGAGTTAATTTCCTGAAAAACCGTTCTTAATGTTTTTATACTGAACAGAAGAAACATGTTCGTCTAATAGTTCCATGGAGTTCGGGATAAAAGGGTGAGTGATTCGCGTTTCCTCTTTATATGTATGTGAACGTACGTGTATAATTTTGTTAAATATAAATCTAAGAGCATAAGTTACAAGTAAGGAAGTATAACTGTATTTTCCTAATGTGTCTGTTTCAAAATAAAGCATTATCTACCGTAAAATTGCGATGTACAGGAGTGATTATTCAGTTAAGCGTAGTTTAAGATTTAAAATTAAAGATTAAATCCCATTAACCGTAACTATTTAACAGCAGCTTTGAAGAAACTTTTGTTGAATTCATTAATAACTTATATAAAGAGACAGTATTCTTAACAATTATGTTTATCAGAATTAATTCTAAATATGCTTGGGTCTTAAATTATACGTGATTAAATACGAAAATGTACATGTTTGTAATAGTTTTTTTTCTATAATAAAATTGAACAATTTTTCATATTTTATGTACTCGTCTTTATCTTCCATAGAAATTCATTTAAAGCAAGCAAAAAATCAGCCACCTGAATCAAAAGTTTGAAAACTTTGGTGTAAATAATGAGAATGCTTAACCCAGGTACGTTTCAAGGAACTGTAAAGTCACCCCCATAAAAATCTTTCGGCAGTGCCTTAAATGTCAGCGCAAGTCGATACATCCTCATCACTACTAAAACCACTGAAACAGTACCTCTCAATCAATCTTCGAAGAAACTCTCTCCAAGTAAAAAACCCGGATCACGACGGATTAGTCGATTAATGCCCGACTGATTAGCCCTTCAGCACTCGAAACGTTAGGAAAAAGAAAACAATTTGCATGTTGATTTCGCCATCGTCTGCCAATGTCAAAAATTACCTAGATTTCTGAACTCTGATATATAAAAACAGATACTTTCGGAATCAACATTTTTTGTGTGGTTCATCTCTTGGAAAGAAATATTGGTTTATTGGTGAAAATCATTAAATCTTCTATAAACTAGTGCCGGGGTACATTTTTGTGCCACCATTTTTTTTAAACTATTCATTATAATCTCAAAAAAGAAATAAAATCCAAAACCGAATCATTCAACTGTTTTAGATGAATAAACTAAAGGTTATGGTGACATATTTAACTCATGATTTCGTGTGGATAGATGAATATAAAGAATTCAATTGGGTTCGTAATATACATTTGTTTTAATGGTACATGAATTAACTAGGAATGGAGAGGAAAATCTAATTTCGCTCTGTGTATGATAATCGATATTTAATTTCAAAACATCTAGAAGAGTCAATTAAATCATTTTGGATTAAAATTGGAGACTATTATCTCACAATGGCCAAATTATGTGGCAATTATCTACATCAAATTTGTGTGAATTCGAATTTTCAGCATTAACAAATATAAAAATATATAAAAGATCAAGATTTTTAAATATAAATGAAGAAAAATGAGAGTGGCATTATGACCCTATATAATCGAAATGATCAAAACTCATCAAGCTTAAATTTCACATTAAATAGATACTTATAATGAATTTGTAATTATAATTAATAAACATTTTGTTGTATTTTTCGAACATATATATTTTATATATTAAACATTGAAAATTATTATCATAAAATATTTTACATTTTGTATTACAGATAAAAAAAAATTCTTTTATACTTATTTTATAGTTAGTGTTCCGCCCGATTTTGAAATTGTTAAAAGTGTACCATAACGACAAGGAAAAAAATTTAAAAAAACTGTATAGTAATGACACATTATCTGTGTAAGTGAGGAAATATTAACATTGCACTGTTCAGCTACTCAAGGGTTTTGGGCGACGGACAGTGGCGTAACGTACACCTCCACAACCCCCGCATCGCGAGAGGGTCCAAAGCCAGACTTAAACCTTGTTCGTACCATTTGTAAGATCTGGCTTAATGCACAAAACCTGACTTTTACGGGGGCCCTAATATTCTTCGTTACGCCACTGGCGAAGGACCTTGTTATCTGGAACTATGTCAAGTGACGAGGACGACGCCCGAGTTGACACCCCTTCTCCTAACAACCACACCAACAGGAGGATGTTTAAGATATCAACAGATTTAACGTGCATCGTACCCCGACACGATGGGTCTTCAGCGATACTTGTCTTATATCGAACTTATCTCGGTCACGAGTCCTTTACCTTGACCACTTGGCTACTGCGGTATCAATAGGGAGTATATCTATTAGCGTCAAAAAAAAACAACAAAGCTGCACGAGCGCTATTGGTGATGGACCTCGTCATGCTGAACACTGATTAAGTAACGTGGGGTTTACCTGAGCTGGTACCGTTATCTTATTATCTCCATATCACACCAACTCTTTTACCTTCGACAGTTTTAACGTGCATCGGTCCACTCTATAAGGCGGATCTTTAGCAATACTAAGCTCGAACTCATAACGCGCTGGCCGCATGTCCGTATTCGTAACCATTAGTCTAACCACGGCTACAAAAATACAATAAAAATACATAATTTCCGATAAATATTTCATGTGCATGTCCTATCATATACTGTTTTAGCATCTAATAAGAATAAAAAGGATCTAAATGTTTTCCTGGTGTGTAACTAACTATCTTCTCAGTTCGGTAAAAAATAAAAAAAAAAAACATTCCATACATAAATAATGTGTATGAAAAAATTTCTCACCAGACATTTTTTCTCATATAGATCAATCTTCAAGAACTCTCGAAAATATCGTTTGTAGAGAAAGCAAATCGAAACTGTCTTCTCATCCGTCTCGAGATCCAAAGTAAACCTTAGGTCTTGATGGATCGGATGGGAATCTATTCCCCGATTAGAAATTTGTCGTACAATAATCTATCTAGAATTTTCGGCCATATAACAAAACAGTTGGAAGCAATTTTTTTAATTGTTATCAAGAATGTAATTTTCATTAAAAAGTGTGGCACTATATAAGCATGCCATTAAATTATAAGTTACCGGAATTAACCAAAATATTTATTTCATGAACACGTAAAATGTGTGAATGAAAAAAATGTATTTAAAATAAATAAAACTGTATTTTCTTAAAAAAAAATGTGTTAACATTTTGCACATACAGCGCTTAACACATTTAATAATCGTATAATATTTCGATTTTTTAATTTAACTTTTATAGATCTTTTTTATGGGATTTGCGGATTGATTGAATATTAACGTCGCACTGTTTAGCTACATGAGGGCTTTTGGAGACGGACCACATAATTTTGAACCATGGTCAAGTGACGTGGATGACACCTGAGCTGGCACCCCCTCTACTAACTACCACACCAACGGGAGGACGTTTCAGCTCTCGACAGATTTAACGTGCATCGCTGCCTTACATGGCGGGTCTTTGGTGGTACTGGGCTCGTACTCGTGACAAGTCAAGCCATAGTCCGATACCTATACCACTCAGCAACCACGGCCACATGGGATTTGCGGAGCTGTTACGTGGAGGGTCCAATGAGACCACAGTTTTGAGGTAATACTTTGCAAATGAGATACCAAACTAATTACTGCTTTATTTTTGATTGAAGGCTTAATTTTTAAGACTCGGTGAAAAGTAATTATCTATTGAACAATTTTTTTTCTTCCCAATCGTTTATTAAAAGAACCATTCTGAATTTGATTATTATTTGTACTGATGCTTTAACGCAAAAAATATTTGTTTAGATTTGTATTTTACTCAAAAAATGACTCTTCAAAACAATGCAAAAGCAAATTATAAGTTGAAGATTATATCTTAATATAAAACTAAAAATATTAAGGTATTCAACTACGTTCGGAACCGTGATTTTAAAAAGGCGCATAAATGGAAAATTTTCATGATATTTAGTGTCAATTAGATTAAAATACACGTATAGAATTGTTTTAAGGGCATTTTGGCAAAAACAATTATTTAAATACAATATTTTGGCAAAAAATTAACTTAGAATAACCTTTTTTTTCAATGTTCTCTTTTTGTGAAAAATGCTTCCATAATAATAATTTGCCTGTATATAGCTCAGACATCTCTACAGAGGCTCAACTATGACTTTTGAAAAATTGACATTTTCAGAGTTACAACCATTTGAAATAGTTATCGGCGTTTTTTTTCTTTAAATTTCTCCCCTCTGTTGTCGTAAAACATGGATAAACCCACTTCTAAGCAATATATTTCAAAAATTCTAGTTGAGCCTCTGTACAGAAATCTAAGCTATATACAAGATATTATTATAATAGCAGCATTTTTCACAAATGGAGAACATTTGGAAAATGGGTCATTCTATGTTAATTTTTTGTCAAAACATTGTGCTTAAATAATTTTTTATTGTAATACTATTCTTAAAACAATTTTATATACACTTTCTAATCTAAGTGACACTAAATATCATAAATATTATCCATTTATACGCTTTTGCAAAATCACGGTTCCGAACGTAGTTGGATACCTTAAATATCACGTTTATGGCAAAAGTTAACCCAAGTATAACACGACATTTTTATAGCACGTACTTTTTCAAATACGGTTCGATAATTCAAAGTAACTAAGTGCTTTTAAGGCACGGATTCACTGTAACATGATTCGAGAATTCGATCAATATGAAATGTAATACCGACTAATATAAAAAGCGAAATTTAATTTCAAAATAGAGATTTCCCCGTACAATAGCTCAATAAGCGAGTGTGAGTGAGAATTACATTAACATTGCACTATATAAATCTGCACAAAGGCTATTGGCAACGGATCTTGTCATTTTGAACCATGGACAAATAACGATGATGACACCTGACCTGGTGACCACTTATCTAAACTACTACATCTCGCTAGAGGGGAGTTTTTAACTTTGATAAATTCAACGTGCAAAGGCTTCTTCTACATGGCAGGTCTTCAACGATATTAGACTCGAACTCATGACACACCAGCATCGAGTCCATTACATTGGTCACTTAGGCTACCGCGGCCGTCTCAAAAGTTGAGAGAACCCAACCCGCGTATAACATGGCACACTTACAGCACGGACTCATTGTAACACAGTTCAAGATTTAGGAACATATCAGTATAAAACGGGGCTATTACCGTACAGTTTCACTCTAATACTGTTCGAGAAAAAACACGTACAATGTAAAATGTAATTAAAAACTATTAAAAGGTAACTTTTTCTAATTTGAAATGAGGAAAAAATCTCCGTACAACAACGCAAGAAGCAGGATAAAGCTAAAAAAAAGCGCTAATTTCATCAAGCAATTCCTACAAAGATTTCTTGAGTGAGTGAGTGAATATTAACGTCGCACTGTTCAGCTATACGAGGGCTTTTGTGGTGACGGACCACGTCATTTTGAACCATGGTCAAGTGACGTGGATGACACCTGGGCTGGCACCCCCTCTCCTAACTACCACACCACACCAACGGAATGACCTTTCAGCTCTCGATAGATTAAATGTGCATCGCTGCCTTATGCGGCCACAATTTTCTTGAACATTTTTCTTAAGTATTATCAATGTAAGTTCATTGAAATACTCAAGTACACTCTCTGGCTTCTGTAACTCTAAGCTATGTCTAGCGATCATAAAAAAAAATTTAACCCCCCATCCATATCTATCTTTTAAAAGTGCTTTGTAATGAAGAAAGAAACTTTTAATAAGCATATTTTTCTTCATTAAGAATATATAATAGCATTTTTTTTTTGTACAATGAGCACAAATACTATTTAAATTCGTAGGTCAGAAACCGGGAAGCTCAACACGAATGTTCACATTATCTGGGCATTCCAGTGAATTTTCTTGTATAGTCGGCTTATAGTGACCCATTTGAAAGTATTTTTCTTCTAATCTCTATTCAAAAGAACATAATTTCCACAAAGGTTGGTTCCAAATATTAATTTCTTTTTTCCTTATAGCTTCAATCCACCGTAATGTACATCCTAAATATATTAAAAATAAATATTTTTCAAAAAAAGCGAATTTTTATTTTTTTCATTGAAATTAAAAGATTCTCAAAATGCGGCATCACAGCACTGTCGTGAGTAATAACTTATTGCATTGAGATACTTTTCAATCCAAATGACGTTATTTTTCAATTTTTGGTTGCCTTTTAACTGAATTTATTGTACCGTTTGAGCCAAAATTTAAGGGAAGATGGTGCTAATCAACTGTAACCCAGTCCATACCTTCTCCCCGTAATCACATTTTAAAAGGTTCAGTTTCAGCCTTTCACGTAGACCGTCGAGTTTATAATTTAACTTAAATTTAATTATTTCGCCCTCTTTCTGTAGGTTCGAGGTAGAAAATAATTGTTCGCTTTGAAAATGTACCAACTGTTTTGTCATATTTTATGACGAATTAAAATTTTTGAGGCTTTTTGCGAATAATATTCTTAATTACAATTTAAAATTTGAAGTGTACTCGAGAACCATCCCCCCTCCTTCTACCTTACGTCCTGACTTAGCACCGAGTAATTGGAACGATGAGGAAATTATTATGAAGTTCAAATGGTTTTATTTTTTTGAAAAAATTCTCTACACTTATAAACAATTGCAATTTATATTGTTGAATATTTTCATTATTTATCTGCAGTTTTAATAAATATCTCGAAAAAATGAAATGCGATTACAAAATGAAGTAGATTCTATTGATGTTTAATGATACATGATTCTGTTTTGAAAAATGCTAAACATGAAAATGTTTATTTTACTATATTTTGTGCGAAATTCAGTAAAAAAAAAACTACAGTATGTATTCGAAGACAAATAATGCAATTCTTGGAATATCTAATGGCCATAGCGTGAAGTTATATAATTTTTCTAGCCGTTACCCGTCTGCTTTGCTGGGTATATCATGGCACTATAAGACTATACGTTCTTAATTTTTTCTTAGCTTATACCCTAGCCTTAACACTACAACGTTTGGGATTTCGATTACCCTTAAACGTCCCCCGGTGTCGTCTCGGCACCACGATATAAGATACATAAAATAATTATAATAAAACTATAAATTACTGCAGGACTTCTATTCAGTAAGGTTTAGTTTTAAGACTTTTTAATGCTATTTCTTGTAATATATCAAAGGTTATGACTCTTTATATCATAAAATGCTTTATATCCATCTGCTGTTTCTTCAGATTCTTCGAAGTCAGTTTCACTCAATCTTATTTCTTCATCGGAATCTAACTTAGAACAAGGCAGCTCACCACCATCCGATTCATTCTCAGAACGCTCTCTCAACAAATTAGCAATTGCATCAGGGCTTAGACTTTCTATGAATCATCGTTTCAGGGTGTCTGCTCTGCACAAGGTTAGAAAATCAAATGAAAATTTTTTATCAGCAGGTAAGCAAATGTTTTGTAACGAAACACTTAAACACATTGACTCACATTTCCTATGTGAAACCAATAACATTGCATTCAAGGTCAAATAAATGGGCAATATTACTATCGCAAGTTTATTTTACTAATGATATCTACTTAGTGAGCTATATTTTGTTAAATGGAGCTTTTTATGATGATTATAATTGCCTTGGTGTCAAATTGACACCAGCTGACGTTCTACATATATTTAGTTGTCCTAGAAACCTAGAACCAGAAAACTTTTTCTGAGTAATCACCATGGAAAATGATTGAATGTCGGGAATAATTTTCAAATTACCTGAAAAAATGCGGAAAGGAGCACAAACTAAACAGGCCCCAGTGTTCAATCGGCACTGGCGGATGTTCTAGAGTTAAGCCTTCGATTGTCTTGAAAAAGATTCTAATAGCTTAAGCCTCTTGCATTAAAATGGATAATACCTCAGCTTCTAAAAGAGAAATATATTTATTATTTATGCTCCAGTAGCCCCCTCTTCCTCGTCCCTGTATTCCACCTCTGGAGTTGATTTTTGAAAATCAACTCCAAAAAAGATCTAAAAGTTCGAAACCGACAATTTTTATCTGTTGCGTCTTTTTAACCCCCTGTTCAGAACCCCGTTCTTAGCGGATCTCTTCTCGGCCAAAGAAATATGTCTGTAGATCTATCAATTCAAAATGTATAATTTTTATCTATCACGCACCCTTAACTGCTCGCAATCCCTCTTGGGGGAAAATATTAACGCAAAATCCGTTCTTAACGAATCTGGACTCATTAAAAAAAAAGAAAAATCATGATCACCAAATTTAACTAACAAACTAACATAGTTCACAACCTGGTTTTTTGTTCCCTCTTAACTTCCCTTGAGTCAAAATTCACAAAAGGCATTCTTAACTGATTTCTACTCAAGGAAAGAAACAAGCTTAACAAATTACAAATTTGTAAAGGTTTTTGAGTAAAATATTCCCTTTTCTTATGTAGAATGTCCCTTAACCCCATGCAATGCCCTAGGGAGTGTATTTTTGCATAACATAATACCTTGTCGGACTTCTTTTCTACAAAAGGAACATACCTGTCAAATTCCAAGACTGTGGGCCTATTTACAGAAATCTCGAGATGAGTGTCTTTTCTCCTTTACATAAAAGCTTATCCTTCATAAAAATCCTTTACAGTAAAAATTCATCATTTTTTTCTCAATTCTAGGATTAAAAGTAAAAAAAAAATCACATTTAAATAAAATAATATTACATAATAAATTCAGGTATCTTTAATATTATATTCATTTCAAACACTCCGATATTAATGATAAACACCGAAATGATAACTGTTCTGACGTTAGTTTTATAATTAGTCAATATATCTAGTACTAAAACAACCCACAATTTAAATTTTGAAATATACGAAAATTCTTTGTTAAAAACTCGCAACTGCCAGCAGGGTTTTGCACTAACCTTCTACGCCCAAGTTTGAACGGCCCAAATCAATGGATTTTTCTCTGATGCAAAAAATTGACATCTTCCATTTCGTATGATTATGCGGCTTGTAAAAAATCTCTAGAGTGCCTGTTTTGCTTGAGCGCTCTCAGAAAAATTAAATTCCGAGAACAGTTTCTCATCATAGGAGCACAAGTGCCTCTCCTCTGGAGAGAAAACTGGGCGCCAAAATTACAGTGTGGCAATTGATATCTACCTGTATGATGCCGCACTGAAAAGTGATATCAGCTCCCTCGGAATGTACTAGGTCTCTGATGGAACTGCTGATTGATAATTACCATTACAAGGGGAGAAAACACTCGAAAGTTAAAACATAAATTCAATTTTATAAAAATAAAAATTACTATATTATTTGTCTAAATATTAAGTTACAAATATTTCATTATTAATATAATAGGAAAAATAAAAAAAAAGTTTGATCTCATTTACTAAAGTTTTTGTCAATATTTTTCGAAACGTAATTTAAGAAGATCCCATATGGAGAGGGAGAGAGAGAAATTAATCCCCCATAATAATAATGCCATGTTGTCAAGTGAAAATTTTCTTTTGAAGAAGTGAATTAAAAAACATTTGCGTTAAACACAGAAAAAAATGCTTTCAAAACCTATATTTATATAATATGTAAAATCATACAAGTACACATTATTTGAAATAAATTTTGATAATTTTTTATTATCATTTATCAAACAATCATTTAAAGAAGTCCGTTGAAGCTGGATCAGGGGCGTAGTTACAACCGTACCAGCTGTATCAATGATACGGGGCCAACAAGCTACAGGGGCTCCAACATGTATTACTATAGTACTCCTAACAGAGCTTTCTTCTCTAAAAAAAGGATCCCGAAGGAGTTTTGATACGAGGTCCAATCAAAACTAGTTACGGCAGTGAGCTGGATATTATGTTATTTGCATGTTTGATCACCGATACAACCTAAACTAATGATAAAGTAGAATTAATATTTCACGAAATTATGAAATCAGATGGATGAAATAAATAATTCTTTTCAAATATATATAATTTATTATAACTTATTATGCCAATAAACGCAAAACGGAATTAAATTTGCATAATCTATTTGTTTGGACGGAATCGTATTTTTATTAATACGCATTTTTATTATTATTAAAACTGTACTTTTATTATTAATGTGCTTTATCTTCACTTATATCATATATTTAATTTTTATTCAATTCTTAGTATTATTTATAATTTCTATTTTATATCTATTCTCAGTAAAATAAATAGTTTTATTCTCATGTCTTGTACCAACGCCATCGACTGTATTTAGCATTTGTGCGATGGCAACGTTTCGTTGCTTTTGAGTTAGCGTAATATAATCTGTGTGAAGTATTCAGTTGCTGTACTGTCCTTCGCTAGAAGTTCTCGCCGCATGAAGCTGCTGGCATTTGTCTGAATTTTTTTTACTATAAATTTGTTGTTTAAAAGCAAGATCATCATTTATATAGTTCCGTGTGGCGGACACTATCTTAATCCGATGTTTTACGATTTATTATTATAAAAGATTTCATAAAGTATTTGTATTTTTCAGTAAACACTTACCTATAAAATGCCTTACGAATGGGAATTTGTGATAATGTATGTATTTATTTCTATAAGCTCCATGTCACACGAACCTAACTTAATTTTTACCACTGATATTTAAAATTACTGTAAAAATGATAGCACTGCCAAGAAAAAAAATATTTTCGCACATAATACAACAAAGTTTCAAGACGAAATTCGATCGACAAAGATCGAAAATTTTTCTGTGGAAACAGAACGAAAAATTCCTCCCATTTTTCTTGAAATCCAAAGAAAACAAATCGTTTTGATGGATCCGGGGGCATTTTGCATTCGATTTTTATCGGATCATAGTACATATTTCAAATACATTTTCAGGCTTTCGTTGTGATATATGAATATGAAATATGTATACGAAATATTCACATTTTTGCTGTGTGAATAAACTTTTTTTTTATTCAATGAGTAAAAAACACGAATAAACAATGACTACACACAGTCTCCTCATAAGCGAGAATTTCATATGCTTACAACGATGTATTTTTGCAGGGACGTAGTATTACAAAAAAGAAAATTCAAAGTTATAGCAATAAACAATCTCCAGGATAATTTTCCGTGAAAATCCATACTGACATTGGTACATGCATTGTACAGTTAAATAAATATCAAGAAACCATTTTGATAAAATCATTCTCAATGTTCTCTCTGCTCAACAGCTTATTGCAACTTTCACTTCTTCTAAAGTGTTTTTATAGTTAGTTCTGACATCAAATGCTGGAGAAATCTGAAAGAGAATGCAGGAGCAAGATCAGGGCTATAGAACGGTTTATTCAATCATTCTCATCCTAAATAACAAATGTGTTCAGTAATATCCTTTGCTGTATTGGATCTTACATTGCCATTTCAGAATAAAATGCCACGTCTGCAACACTTTAATTTAATACCATGTTTCCAGCAGATGTCTTTCTGTCACAATGATTTGCACTCGAAAGTGCTCTGGCACGCCGGTTTGCATTTTATCTGTATTCTTCGGTGCTCTGTGCCTACGATTTGCTCATTTGCTCTCACTTCACTCGTCGTGAATTTAGAGAAGATTTCTTTATTTATGTCAGCTAATTGTTCATAAAATATCAGTTGCTACGTGTTATTTTTGTAATTAGTCTTTAACTTTGATGACTAGCGTACGTGTGCAGAGTGGTACATTCGGAACTGTTTCTATATAATGCACTATTCATAACCCAAAGCAGACAGCTTTCTACAATATATTCAGACAAGTGTATCAAATTTGTTGATACTTGTAATGCCCTTAAAACACTCGATACATGGACACACGGAAACATGGAAGTTAATTCCAATACACCTTGGTGATAGCCTTCTATAATTCCACTATGCTTTGCCTGCAGGTTTCGCTGGGTATTCCACGAATATTTTCATTCTCAGCAAAACTCTACTCAATAAAAAAATTTTGCCAACTTCAAGTCAGCAGTTTAACCCATCGATAACAAAGATGTTAGTCTATACTGCTACCCAAAACTTTCCTTTGTGAATAGAATTCCGCAAAACATATTTCTAAATATCAATTTAACAAAATAAACATGCTTGTCAAATTTAAAGTGTGTAGGCATGATTGATACGTTTTTCTCCTTTAAATATGCAGATAGGATATTTGCATGATTTGTTCAAATGGGCCACATAAAACTTGTGAGTAATTACAAATATATGCTATTATTTGTACAAATTTAGTTTTATAGAAGTAATATACAAGAGAAGATACTCTGTAAAATTCGGCGTACATAAAATGCGCGCTTTTAACACAAAAAAATAAAATTTTAATTTACGAGTGCACGTGTTATACGCCGGGTATTTATAAATGACAGTTTCAAATTTTAAAAAAGAAATAATTAGCCTTCTAGATGCATCGAAATACTGTTTATCTAAAAGAAATGACATACCCAATGAACGTAAAAGGTTGTAATTCTAGAAATGTACTATTTTTTTTTCAAAATCTTGAGATAATATATCGAATATACGACTTCAAAACATAACAGCATTGTACACGTACATTTCAGATTCTTCCGAGAAAAAAAAATAGTGCACGTTATACGACGAATATACCTAAAAAGTTTTTAAAAAATGCAGCTTGAAAGTATAGGTGATCATTATATACTGGATTTTACGGTAATTTTATTGGAAAGAAAATAGCTTTGCAGATGCATATGATTTCATAATACTGACTAAGATAAAAAGTATTTTTTTGTGTGAAGATTACACAGAAAATACTTATCAATATGTATCTTGAAAATTTACATTACTTCAAATAGATTTTTAATATTTAAATTTCACCGGAATCCATATTTTATTCCATCGCAAGGTTTTTAGTTCAATTCCTAATTCTGGATCCGTGATACTCTTCCATTACAAAATTAAACTTTACTATTCAAATGAGGTGGAGGTTCTTCATTTCCACTATTGGGAAATGGATTTATCACTAGAAAATGCGGAAGTTTACTCATTAAAGAAGCTGAAACGATACCCGGAGCTAAGACCCAAACCAACAAATAGAATTATAAATAGCATCTCGATTTGCCAAGTGAAATTGCATTGTGGCTTTCTAGAAAAGACCACTGAATGGGTCCTTTGGTATGCAGTACAATGTGCAGGGACCTCATTTGAATTTCATGAAAGGGAACTTTGTTCCAAGAGTACTGGTTAAATGATACTTTTCTCTCCATAAGGAAATTCAGTAGACACTTTTCCAAATATTGATATACTGATATGGCTGTTGAAAGAATCTAATTACAATCCATGCAATTTTATTGCTATTCGAATGGCATTAGAATGCAAATTATCAGAAAGATTCGTTGCATTATTTGAATAATGGAATGCATTGATTCAGACGAATTTGATTTTTAATGCGTTTTGTTGAATTTGAATCTTGTTTTCGACGAGAAAATTGCAGATGATACATTTAAAGAAATTTAATTGTAATTGTGTGTGTGTCTTATATCAAATAATCTGATGTCTTAATATATACTGGCTGTGTGTGTCCAAATACACTTCATATCTAAACACATTTTTTGTAATAAACACAGATATGTACCATTATTTAATAAAAATCTTACAATAATTTAGGTAATGATTAGCAGTTATGCTTCTAGCACCTGTTAAAATATGAAGATTGTGTTTTTTTTATAAAGAACAAAAACAAAGAGGAACTCGAAGTTGAAAAGTGGGACTTTTCTGAAACTACAAATTTGTGTGTGGGACTTGTTTTTTTTTCTTTTAACAAAACAGATCCAGCCCCACGCAGTGCAGTTGAAATGACTACATGAAATTGTTGAAAAGGGTAATTGTGCGATTGAGAAGCGTTCCTAATCTAAAAGCTAGACAATCTCTGGTGGAAGTCACTCTTTGGCTACAGATGTCCCGTATGAGGGTCTCTAGATTATGATAATAGTTTGAAATACCGAGTATGATGTCTAAGAGGGCTGGACAAGCTCATTCGAAAGTCACAATGACTACTAGGGGATCTATGTGTGGCTTTAAATGCATAGAACTCTGTGGTGGTATCTTCATAGCCAGTAACAGCCTCCGGACAAGAGTGATCACTTTTGTTTAGTGGTTATGTTACGCAGCTACGGATCCTAGCGTCATGGGTTCTGTCCGCGGATATGCACCTCCACATTGGTGATCTGGACGTGATTGTAACTCGCAACCTTCGTTCAGCGGCGCCATCTACCCGCAAGAAGAGCAATCAAAGTCGTCAGACCCACTTGACGGAACACCAACAATTAACAGCAACCACTCACGCGCTTCACACGCTCGCCGCAACAAAAATCATTTGCCTATTTACCGACTCACTGGTCGGTGAGTACTGTGGAGGTATCTTCATAAATCAGTAACAGCCTCCAAAAATGGATGATCACCTTTACCTAGTGGTTACATTACACGGCTACGGATCCTAGCATCGAGGTTTCTGTCCTGGGATATTCATTTCCTCATTGAGGTATGGTTGCTAGGGCCCTTACTTCTAAACAGCTCTTCTTTATCATCATTTCATACTTTTTTTAAGAAGTTTTGAGCGAACTTTTGGCTCGTCAGACACAGAAATTGCAAAATTTATAAAAATGTATTTGTAAAAACTGTCCGAATAGTTTTATTTTCTTCCTTTTCTTCGTAGAAAAATGTCATTATTGTATAAATTTAAAAAGTATTACCAGCGTAATTAAAAGTACATATTATGAAACTTAGTTCATTAGGAGATAATGAATAAACTCTGAAGGAGTTTTAAGTTTTGTCTTCCTTTATTGGTTAATATACATGGGTCGGTCTGACAGTAAGGAACGATTGAAAGATGTTTTTACCTCATAAAAATAAGTGGCCTCATGCAGTAGTACGAACACAGCAAGAACTTAAACATTTTAGGAGGGGAATTTGGAAATCTACCTTACAGCCCTGACTTTACATTAAGTGATTTTCACTTATTCTTGAAGCGAAAAAAATATTTGGATGAAAAAACATTTCTCAAATGATGAAAACTTCAAACAAGACACATTTTTGTTCAAATCTTCTCGGCAGAAGTATATATAGTAGGATTTGAAAAACTTCCCCCTCGTTACAAGTGCATTAGCACAGCTACGACGACTGCATTTAAATATAGAGTAAGGAATTATGACTGCCAAAAAATGTTTTTTATTTATCTATGCTAACCCGTTTTTTACCTTCTGAATGATCCTCGTGACTCAGAATTAATACAAGGGGGAGTAATTTAATTTAGTGTACTAATATTTTAAAATACTTACAATGGGCCCTTCTTTCGCAAGGAACATGGGACAGGAATAAAAGTCCTAAATGAGCAGGGATTCCTTTTCATCTCAGTCGTCTAAGACATGCATGGCATAGGAGTGGACTGGTAGGTCACTGGTTCAAATAGACAGAGCCCTGGTCAAATGTTCTTCAGACTTATGATATACTTTCTTCAAAATAAAAGTTATTTTCAATGGAATATTACATATTTAAAACACGGTTTTATTATAATAGTAAATAAAATATTGTGTAATATTTTGAAGGAAGTTATAATTTTTATCTTTAAACAACTTTAACTTAAAGAGAATTACAAGATGTAGAAAACTATAAAATTAAATACTATTTACCATGCAAGGCTATTTGACAAATTATTATTAAGTCTTTATTAAATACATATTTACAAAATTTGCATGTCCTTGCTTATTGATCTTCTGATCATGTGCATTAAAACTGTTGATTTATTACTTACTGTATATCTCTGATAATTTTATGTCGCAGTAATATTTTGCGAGAAATTAAAAATAAAGCTCCGCCGCGTAGAGGGGCTGCTGCACGTTTAATCTGAGCAGGTTCGAAATCCTCCTCTAAACGTGGTGTGAAAGTTCGGAGAAGCGGTGTCAGGTCAAGTGTTGTCCTTTTCACTTGCCTGTGGCTCAAAATTACGAGGTCCGTTGCCAATAGTCCTTATATTTCTTCCCAGCGTGACGAAAATCAGACTAACTTTCGATTGTGATTGTTATTAATGTCGCCTTGGAGGGCTAGCTCTGAGAGGGCTTGTATCAAAATTCCTTTGAGACCCTTTTTTAGTTATAGAAGTCCTTTTAGTGGTACTGAAGTTACACATGCATGGGTGACTGAAGCTTGGGAGCCCCGTTTCATTGATGCGTCTGATACAGTGGTAGCTACGTCCCTGGCTACTGTTGACGAATTTGGTGATTTAGAACCATGGTCAAGTGATGCGGCCGACCCTTAAGCTGGTACCCTCTTGTCCAAACTGTCACACTACGCCCACTGGAGGACTTCAATCTGCAACTCTACATTGCATCGGCCCCCTGTAGCACCTGTCTTCAGTGTCACTAGACTCGAACTCGTGACACGCTGGCTACGAGTTCGAGTCTAGTGCCACTAGATACTTTAGTTTTAATAACACGCAAAATAAAATATTTACAACACAAACTACTGTGCCCTCATAAAAATAACTCATCAATTCTAAACGGGAACTTATTACAATTTGAACTCATTCTACATTTCATTCAAAAGAGGAAATGAAAATTTAACGTAAATATAAATAGTTCTCCACACAATTCCACCCCTTTGAAGCATTATGATCATGAAAGTTATCAGAAATGCACCGTATTGGAATAAGATATCTGTTCATTTCAGAGAGAGACATTTTAATGGATTGCTGATTCAATTCTGAGAGTATTTTGTTATGAGGATTACTTATTGCACGGCTAAAGTAATTGCTCATTTATTGCAGGGCAATACGAAATGAACCTTCCGGTGACACAAAACCATTTCTATTACGAGCGAACGCTTCGTAACAAACTTCATTTGCTTAAGTATGTTAGAAATAGATGACCACGATATCTTTATTTTCCGTAACGTGTAATTCTACTTCTCTAGGAAGATCGGAATGCAATTGATTATTTCTGCTGCGTGAAGAATCTTTGGTATTTATCGATTTATACAGTACCTCAGTGAAGAATGTCACGTGGTTTTCACTTACTTGCTGATGTGTAATGACTTTATTTTTCAAATTACAATGCATTTATTTGAGCGTAATTTATTTGAAGTATTGCATATCATTCGAGAAGAATGTGAATTATCTTCCATATTGCTGCACAAAATTATTCGAGGGATTCGAGTATTTTGTAGCAGGAAAATTGACAAATAAATCATCTGGCAGTTGTCTAATAATACGATTTTCTTTTTAATTACTTAAAAATCGAAAATATTTTCCCCTTTATGAAAAAAGCATTTTTTATTTTGAATAATACTGTTATGTTTCATCGCAATATGGGTTTTCTTTCAGAGAATTTTATATGCAGTGATATACAGGGTGTTCCAAAAATAGTGCCTAAACTCTGCACAGCTTAATTCCTCGTTAGATGTAAACAAAAATGCCCAAAGTACTACATCTGTACGATCCATAGTTTACGAGAATCAAATTACAATAGTACCTGTTTTTGTGCGGTCCTTTTTTTTACTTTTATGTCATTTGTTTTGTCCAATTTTATTTTTGTGCGAACTTTTTTTTATGCGGTATATGAATTTCAACGGCTTTGGCACCTCTGTAATGTTTTCTATCAATGTACATTGATACACTTGAAAATCCTATATTCATTTGATATAAACAGTCCTTCGACAATGCACTTTCAATTGTTTTTTCTCAATGCGTTAGCAGCACGCGCTTGATTGAAGACGAAACTTTCAATGACAGTGAGATTATCAATAATTTGATAGATTATAACGACGGACAAGAAAAATCGTATTATATTTGAGAGCGGAAAATATATATGCAAAGATCCAGCTTTCCAACAAATCTGGAAAGTATCTTTTTAAAAATATATACCAATTCCAAAAGAAATTTAAAATTCTAAAAAAAGCCTCACTAAAATTAGAATCCCTATGTTATTCCTAGGGGTTCGATCTTTTGATGACGTAACGATATTACAGAGATAGAAGGATGAAACTTTTGGATCATCTACTACTCTGTATATCGTTGGGATGTACGTGACCATTTACATCATAGTTGCCCCCCGGGAGTTAGTTTCGTTTTCCTTTCCCGAGCTAGTACCGCCCCATTTGCAACTACAGACTCCGGATCGGTTCGAATGGATTCCCTTTGTGTTTCCTCACAACCAGGCCCAGTTTCGAGTTGCTGGCTTCTATTTTTTAATTGTTTAAAATGTTTTAATTATTTTAAAATGACTATGACTCGAAGGCTCTTCAGGTGGATGTCTTAACGTTCTCAGGAACGGTTCTTCCCACCGAGACATTCAATGTGAGGTCTCAAGTGTCACGTTTGGTTCAACTCATCTCCAGGTACAGTCTGCCGAACCCCCCATGTTATTTGTCCTATTGTTCCTGTGCGGGGGTGTTTAAATTTATTTAAATCGTGATTATCTCGAGTTTGGCTGGTCCGATTGACTGAAAGTTACTATCGTTCAACTTTGCTCGTGACCGCCTTTCGTCCTTGACCCAGCTTGCCCGGCTCAATAATTTTAGAAATATTTTTATCTTGTTATGCCAAAGAAGTGTAACTTCTTACGTGCGTACATAAGTACACACACACTTTTTTATGTGATCCCTCACCCCCACATAAGCCAAATTGTGTAGTATGTTGTCAGAGTTGGTTGTTATATGTAAGGATTTATGGAAAGTTTGAATATTTTTTATGCTGTCCCTATCTACTGCACACACACAAGTTTTATTGTATGACGACACAGCCGTTGCAAGGCAGTAATGGACACAAAAGTATTTACAAATATTTGTAACGACAGATGTTCAAAGTGTCCGGCGTGCATAACAAAGCAAACCTGAACGCGCCGTGGTATTGCTGAATGCACACTTTGCAACAGCGTGCTGTTCACCGTGCAAGCAGTAGGCAGGCAGCAATAAGTCCGCTTGTGCAGTTACTACATCTCAATATACTAATTCCTTGAGATGTCCATAGGAAAAACTCCAATGGTGTGAGATCATGTGATCCCGGTGGTCATAGAACCGGACCAACAAATCCAATTCAGTAGTCGGTATATGCTATATCCAGCCAATCACGTACAGAAGTTCAGAAAGGCACCGAGGCCTCATCATGGACTATCATTCATTCATCATCATCTGCTGTGTTTTTTCTCGCAAACTATGGATCGAAGAAGTACAGTTCTCTGGGCATTTCTAATGTACTTCCACCGATGATACTGGCTGTGTAGTTTGGTCGATAGTTTTGGGCCATGCTGTACTGAATATATACTGAAGTTTATGACTGACATAAATGAAATAACTGGCATAAATAAATGAACTGCTATATAAAACATTGTTCTTTTTATACGTTTTATTGCAGTTTTAGAGTTCACAGAAACTAGAAATTCTTTTTTTACCAGAATTTTACTAGCTGCTTTCTAGAGAACGGAAATCTCATAACTACAGTTACACCAATTATATAGCATTTTATAATATCGAACTGATATTTTAAAATTCTTCTAGTTAAACCTAGTTTAAAACCAAATAGTGACATTCATATTTCTACTTGTTTATTTTCTTAGTTAAAAAACAATGATAAACATTTAATTAGAATCAACTTGCATTAATTTCTATAAAACTAATGGAGGGAAAGAAAATCACACGCAGATTTGGAAAATAGTGTCACAAAACCAAAACTAAAAGGCTTTATATTCTAAAAGTAGAAAAAATGTATTTTCTCTTTTATGAATATATATACAGTAAAAAAATTGATCTTAATGCTTATAGTTATTTAAATAAGAATAATATTTCAAGAAACATTTCTTGTTCACTTCATTACTTAAAATAGATACACAGCAACAAAAAGATAAAAACAAATTGAGATTCACTTGATCTTTTTCCATACAATCTATAACTCAAGCAATATTTTGGGACGCAGCTGCTATAGATAGCGGTATGCAGTGTGCATAGGAATCATAATCTTACTGAGTTCTTCAGTTATGACGCAATTACGTTCTGGGTCAATTGCACCTAATATAATACATAAGTATAATTTGTATATATATATATTTCCCTCACTTAGGACACAAAGTTGGCCCCATTTGTATTCTACTTTTCGCAGCAGACTTCATCTCATTTTTTGTCAGTTTTCAGCTGCGCAGGCTAAAGTAGACAACAAAAGTAGGACTAGAATCACAATTATTAAGAACATTTCTTCAAATATTGTTTGTTAATGCTAAAAGGGATTTAAGGTATTCGAATACGTTAAAATGACCAAATTCGGTTAAAACACATTTTTAATTTTTTATTTTATAGAACAGAGCTATCGTTTGGCTTCACAAAACATACTTTGTTTTGTTTCTACGCTACCTAAATGCCACGTTACAATCAATTTTATAAAAGTAGAAAAACCAGAAGAAAGTCGGGCATTTAAATTCTTCAAAATTAATACTGACAGTTCTGATAACTCAAATTATGTGTTATAAATATATTTCTATAAATTTTTTTGAATCTGATATTTATATTATTCTCTAGAGGATGTGCAAAAATATTTCTTATTGTTTAAATATTTTTAGGTTATGACCTGTTATTTAAATAATGCGCTCAGAGAATGTCAAGTCGCCGCGGTAGCCGAGTGTTATAGGTATCGGACCGTGGCTTGCTTTGTCACGGGTTCGAACCCTGTACCACTAAAGACCCGCCATGTAGGGCAGCGATGCACGTTAAATCTGTCGAGAGCTGAAACGTCCTCCCGTTGGTGTGGTGTGGTAGTTAGAAGAGGGAGGTGCCAGCTCAGGTGTCGTACACGTCACTTGACCATGGTTCAAAATTACGTGGTCCGTCGCCAAAAGCCCTCGTGTAGCTGAACAGTGCGACGTTAATATTCAATCAATCAGAGAATGTCAAAATTTCTTATATTTACTCGATCGCTCTAAATTTTTAAGACTTTAATAAACTTTAAAAAAATCTTAATACATTTTCTAAATAAAGGCATCTCGTTTCTTTTAATTATACTTTTACTGATATAAGTTTATCACTTTTTTCTGTAATTGCTTTGAAGTTTTTCAAAAATGCCAACATTTTCACTAATAACTCTGACTTTTGTAAAATTTAGATAATTTTTATTTAAATATTGTTTGTTAAATATTAGTATGTATTCGTATTGATTCCTAAAAGAGCATTTATAACATTTTAGTACGCTATTTTTTTTTTTAAAAAAGTACTCCGAACGTGTTTGGCTACCTTAAGAGCATGCTATTATATCAATCCACGGTAATTTTCAATTATTTTATGATATTAAAGACGTATATATGTAATTATAAATAAGCACAGAAATAGTAAACGAAAACTCTCTATAACTGCCAACCCTCGATTACATTTCACAAAAATACAATAATTCAATAATGATGCTGTGCCAATTTACACAAAAAGCTTGCTATGCCTATTTTTCGAATGTAATACAAACAGTAATTATTCCATCATATAATTTTCTCCATCCTTAGAGTTTTAAAACAACTCATTGGTGACTTCATAGTTATTTTGACAGGATAACTTCGCGATTTCTTTCATGGTCTTTGATTTAAAAACAGTATGAACAAAAATTAAATTATACGTGAACCAACATTAACATTAGATTATTTTTAACACTTTATAAGGCAGTGAGAAGTATACAGGGGGATTTGCTACAAGACCGACAAATTTGCAGATTGTGTAGGAGGTACAGAGACGACTCGAAATCACATAGGAATGCAGGGTCGCAAATGCAGTAGTTACGCGTCATGGTGCAAAAGAAACAGAAAAATAAAACTGCAATACATTAATGGGACAGAACACATTTTATTGAAAAGTTATACTACAACAGGTGGTCGTAGTTACGACCAGAAATCGTCTGGTAACCCCAGCAGCGGTCCTGTATGAAATTCCTTACTTTCTGGAAGATTTCTAACATGTCACATATCCTTTCGTCTGCTATAGATATTCCAGCGCCTCCTTCAACTGAAGGAACGGGCGTCTCATGCACCAAAAACATATACGAGAAGAAGTCTATGTACTTTTTCGAACACCTGTTGTCGTACAACTTTTCAATAAAATTTTTTCTGTCCCATTAATGCAGTGCTTCTCAAACTTTCAATATTCGCGACCCAATATTCACTCAACATTTTCATCGCAACCCCCTCCATACAATAACAATCTAATGAATTTAATAATACTGTACTTTGACACAAAAGCTACCATACGACTTTTAAAATCTTATGTTCCACTGACGTATATGAACGTCTCGCTCAGCCAAAGCATTAATTTTTGAACGTATCTATACGTCTTTCCGAAGTACAATCTTTTCGGGTGCACTGCTATCCATAAGTTTATTCCGAAGGTTTTAGAATGCAATAAAAGGGGACCTTGACAGTGTTTGCCAAGGATTTACTCTTCTTATTTCAGAGGACTTTTGCATATTTATTCCTTTTCTTCTCACCCCCCAACCCCCATCAAAATACGCGCATCTACGTGGGAAATGGTGGAATTGGGGAGTGAATCGCGTAACTTTTAATCGGCAATTACAGAATAAATTATAAACCCTACAAATTATCAAGACAAGTGTTAACAAAAGCCCATGGGGGTCACTGGTAATTATCCAACTTGTTCTTAACTTAGTATTGGGGGCTGCGGTAGCCCAGTGGTTAAGGTATCCAACCATGGCAGGCATGTCATGAGTTCGATCCCAGTACCACTAAAGACCCGCCGTGTAGGGCAGCGATGCACGTTAAATCTGTCGAGAGCTGAAACGTCCACCCGTTGGTGTGGTGTGGTAGTTAGGAGATGGGGGTGCCAGCTCAGGTGTCGTCCACGTCACTTGACCATGGTTCAAAATTACGTGGTCCGTCGCCAAAAGCCCTCGTGTAGCTGAACAGTGCGACGTTAATATTAACTCTCACTCACTCACTTAACTTAATATTGTTAAATTAATAAGAAATACATTATACAGTACTAATACATTTTTCAGTGTATTATATCAGTATAGATGTGCATTTAATATCTTATTATATCGGAAAGTAATTTGTTTGTTTACTTTCAGGAAATTAATAATTTTTTTAAATAATCTTTTGTTTTCAACTTCTCAATAGGCTCGCGCCCCTTAAAGAGTTATCACGACCCCCAAGGGAGCACACCCCCAGTTTAAGAAACGCTGCATTGATGTGTTACTTTATATATTATTTTCATCTGCTTCTTCGCAACATAGCGTGTAACTGCTGTATTTGCGACCTTCTGATTCGTATCCGTACCTTCTACAAGTTTGCCGGTCTGGTAGCTAATCACCCTGTATTTCTCACCAAATCCATTTTTTAAACTTCGATGGAAAGCTATTTTCTCGCCTATGATTTTTATTGCTAGCACTTCGGCTAAAAAGTCAACTGATTTCTAGATTTTTATGTCGTAAACGCAAAGGACGACTTGTAAATTTCCTGAACAGGAATAAACTGTTCCAGTTGACGCACGATTGACTAAAAAGGGTGAACATTTTTTTAGCTTTATAAAACATGCACGTTGCCTTTAGAGTTCTAGTTGGAAGCTGTACGTTTGTATAGTTTCCAATATCTCAAAGTGTGTTGATTCCTATTTTCTGAAATTTCAAGAAAGTAATATGCAAAAAAATTGTTAAAATATACTACAAGATATATTATTCCTTTTATAGATTTTAGTATTTAAAAACTATGTTTCACAAAAAGTATATAATGATAATATGTAAAGAAATGCTATATAAATGATGTCCTACCTTTGAATAGTTCTGAGTGGACGGTGGGAAAGATATTTCCTACAAAGAAAATGGTTTTAAAAATCGAACTTATTTCAGGTAATATAAACTAAATTATTTTCTTTTAATTAATCAATCTGAGTTCCAAAAATATTTTAACATATCATTGCTACTAACAAGTAATGTAAAAAATATTTTTAAAGTCATTTCCTACGTTGGTCAACAAATAAAAATTTTATTTTAGTTAACTAAATTTAATTGATGCATTAATATTTGAAAAAGCTCTATTAACATTGTGTCATCTACTACATGTTTAAAAATATATATTTGAACTTGCATGACTTCATCTGTTGCAGCTAGTTGTAACTTCGTCAGAAATATAACGGAGAATAAAATGTAATTAATGAATTAATATTTGAAAAAAATGTATTAACATCAAGTGTCATCCATTAAATGTTAAAAAAAAGATATTTGAAATTGAGGGGCACCATCTGCTGTAGTTAATTGTAACTTAGATAGAAATAACGCAGAATAAATTAAAAATTAAAAATAAAATTTAATTAACGAATTAATATTTGAAATTACATCAAGTGTTATCCATTACAAGTTTAAAAAATATATTTGAACTTAAGTGGATGAATAAAAAGTATTTTATTAACGATTGAAAATTTGAACAAGATATAATATATATATATATATATATATATATAAACCCAGTGCCTGAGTGGTAGTTTATCGCGCTTTCACGCCACAGGTCCGGGGCTCAAATCCTGAGCTGTACAAGGTCTACTAAACACTTAATCCCTTCAGAGGGTCGATAAATGAGTACCAAGTTTGCTTGGGAACTGAACACTAGAGCAGTGTTTCTTAAACTGGGGGGCGCGATAACCTTACGAGGGGGACGCGAGCATATCGAAAATAAAAGATTTAAAAATAATTAATTTACTGGAATGAATTAAAACAAAATACTTTCATGCATAATAAAAAATGCACTTTTACTCTGATATAATTTATAGGCATGCGATATTAAGTCATCAAAAATAAAAAAAACTTCTTAAATACCTAATTAGCTATCTTTGATCCTATAACCAAATAAAAAAGAACTTTTATTTGATTTGCTGTAATCCATGATGAGAGATTTTTTTACTACGCTTTCTTTTTATGCCTAACGTACAACTCTTTCAGAGAAAAAACAGATGCTAGAATCGAAGAAATTTAGGAACATAAAAAATTCATCACTGTCATTATTTTTGAAATACTGCACATTATAGCTGTAATCTGTATGACCTTCTAAGTTATTGGTACAGTTAGTTATGACCCCTCTTTTATGTGTGTTTGTTTCTCATTTAGGGAAGTTGTAAGTAATGTATTTTTCTGTTGCACTTTTTTCCATTCAAAAAAACGTTTTACACAATTTTTTTAGCATTAACATATATATTATCATAATGAATATAATTTTACCCGGAAGTGGTCGCGCGGGGCACACAGATTACAAAATCGTTAATTCTGGCAAAACTGTTTATTTGTTTCCAAAGAAAAATCTAAAAGTTCTTGAAAGTAGGTAAGTAAACTTTCTTTTAGTTAAATTATATTCACTGGAATCACGATTTGTATCGTGTACAATAAAAATATTATATATAAAAAAAAGGATAGGGGTGACCCAATAACCCCCGCTCGACCGTATCGAGTGCACGCCTGCTCCCGGGTTAAAACATACTGAAGTCTTTTCGCTTTAAATATTAAAAATAATACAATTATTCTTCATCGAAATTTTATATTATTGTTCATTATTTAACATCAAGTATAAATGCTAATTCTGTGAGGCTTAAAATTACAATTCGCTTAAAACTCATTATAATTTGAGCAACCATTTTAAAAAGATCATTTTACATTTTTGTTGCATTATTATTGCATTCAGTACATTATTAATGTATAAGGGGGGCGCGATAAAAATTTTGATCGAAAAGGGGGGCGCCAGTATTGAAAGTTTGAGAAGAACTGCACTAGAGGTTTCGAATCAGATTGACCACTTCTCCCAAGCATCTGCACAACATCCCTGCGCCTAAAAGATACGCGCAGTAGGCTTTGGCCCTCAGGGGCTATTGGGCCACTGAGTTCAGTTCAGTATATATATAGGGAGAGGGGGAACTAAAAGTTGGAATAGAAAAAAATGTCCTATAAATGGTTAATAAATTCCTTTCAATACAACAGTAAAATTAGAGTTTTACACAAAACAAGAATTTTCAACAATGAAATGAATGATTATTCAGGTACATACTTGTTTTGTTCTTCCAGAAACTAGAAATTAAATGTTTTTTTCCTTCTTATGGTAGAATATTTATTTTAAAATATAACAAAATGAATTTGAATTTTATTCATTTGGAAAACTAATTCACTTCTAACAGATTGTACTAAGTAATGTAATGAGGAACATTTTCAGATACAACGTTTCTGAAGTAATAAATAGATCTTTCCTATTTGTAACATAATTTCAGTGAAACCACTTAATTAAACACTGGTGAATTTATGATAAAAGATCCAGAATCATTTTTCTATTCATCACGGTCAGTTAAGGAATTTTTTTACAAGCAGAAAAGGAATGATTCCATTCAAAGCAATCTGTTAATTATGGAAACATTTCAAAAGTTTTAAATAATTTTCTTTTACCCACACAGAAATCTTAAATACATTAAAGTTTTTCAAATCACACGAAATTGTTAAAATGTTTTATTTATTGCCAATTACAAGCTGAATTTATTCTCAAAGCGCATGTTTTATTATTATTATTATTATTATTATTCAGGTCTGGAGATTTTATATTTTCCAGGTTTTCCCTCCCCCCCCCCTATTTATTCTATTCTTATATTCTGTTGTAGTTCATGATATTTTAAAGTGGGGAAGACAATAAAAAAGTAAAATAAAAAGAAAGCTTTTCATGGTTATATGATTTTTTTTTATTTTCTCATATTTAACATGAGCTGGGGTGCAATAAAAAATGTGCGCGCAGATTTAACTTTATAGTAAACCTTTGATCGGTTGGTTAATTTTCCGGTTGATAACACTCTCTGTAGTGATTTTTTTTTTTTTTTTTATTCAGGACAAATGAATATGCTCCAAAATCATTAAAACAATCATGTTGTTGTTTCTTCTTATGCCACCTGATCTCAATTTTGTCAGATGCAGTACCACTAAATTCATCATGGCATGGGGCTAGATGTATGCGTGACGTTATCCGTAGCTTTGAGCACCAAACAGGTGACAGTATGATTTAGCTCGGTTCCACCCCAATTTTGAGGAAGGACACTCTGGGGAACGGTTCAGGGGCCTCTCATCTCTTTTCCCCTTTCACTAAAACTTACGAGATGGCATTCAGCCCGATAACTATTTAGAGTACCCCATGCCGCAAACGTAGTATACATTTACCAACATTCCTGCCTTCTCCGAGATTCGAATCAAGGTCGTAAGGCACAGTAGTAAGCGTCGCTAACCAATGGGCGACTTAAAACAATCATTTATTTCTCTTAGTATATCATACTTTGAAGCAATACTAGGAATTATGTTACTTAAACACTGAATGACAAGCTTCAAGCTATGGATAAACATAGATATGTCAGAAAATTCTTCTGATTATTTTTTTTACATTTTCTCGATTTCATCAGGTGTAGCCATTTGTTTTCGCCTACATCTTGGACTATCGTAAATTCACTAGCTTCCAGAAAAATATTTCAAAGGCGATTTTACTTAAGGTGTAAGGCTAAGATTAATACTATTTATTGATAATGGATGGCCCAACCACCCTGCGTAATTTCAGAAGCTGGAGGACATAAACGGCTTTACCAACCGAGGTTAAAAACAAAACGTATATTCACATCTCTCTTCATGTCGTCTCCTCGTCGCAGGTTCTCATTGCCATATATATACGTCATTATCACTCAAAGGGTTAATACACATCTAATGATAACATATAAATAATTGTTAATATTATTTGATTGATTCTAAGCTAACAGCATAATTTTTCAAAATGATTTTTACATCTGTACTGAAGGGGCTCATTATTTTAAATACCGGTTGATTCATAAATAATATCACCAATTTCAAAGGATCATAATTTTTTATTGAATAAAGTTATTTACATGAAATTAACAATGGGGTTTCCTCTAGCGCAGTATACTTTTCGATTAAGCTAAAAGAGTTTTTTCGATCAGTTTTTGGGTATTTTTCTAACACCCTCTGAAATTGATTTTTGAAGCCCTTGAAATGCTCTTACTTTTCGTCTATTTAATTGTTTTTTAAGTATCCCCATAAAAAATAATCGCAAGAAACACAAACAGAGGATAGTGATAGGCATTTATCAAGAGGCAGAAAATTTATTTTTTAATCATATTCAGCCATTTTATAGTTGATTTTGTAGTATAACTTAGTGCAGATTCTTGGTGAAAAACAAAGTTTCCTTGAGGGGGAAGACGTTTACTTTTTTTTTCAAGATCTCAAAACTTTATTCTAATAGTATTTAGCACCTATTTTAAGAACAGTCAGTATGGTAATAACTTTATAAAAATCGATTTTGAGGTTTTGATATTTCTATAATCCCCAAATCGGGAGCTTTCCTTTGATATAACATACAAGCCATTATATGAATTAGAAGTACTTTAAAACGATTTTTAAAAAATAATCAGCTTATGAACCACGCCCATTTTGACAGATAGAAATGTAAACATTGTCTTTTTAAATCTGGAGCAAAGTTGCAAAGCCTCAATTTATTTTTATTAATACTCATTACATACCTGTATAGTAAGTGTGTTAGATATGCAAAAAAATTTTGTGCCAAATTTGGAAGCGTGGTTTTAATTTGAATGTTATATTTAATATTTAGTGATTTTACCTAAATTTAGACCTGTTTTTCACTTTAAATTTAGTTTAAATAATTAGTAATAATAACTAATTAAAACTTTAAAAGGCTTAGAAAAATGCTAAAAATATTTTAAAAATATTTGAAGTTACAATTATGGGATATTTAAGAAAAATTTGGATTAAATTTAATACAAGGGTAAGAATTTTTTATAAAAAATTATGTTTTCAAAAACTTATTTTTTTAAAATTGTGTAAATTTACTGTATACATGTTTAAAATTTATATTTTTAAAATTGTGTAAATTTACTGTGTGTATGTTTCTTAAATGCAACTGTGCATACTGAAGTGACACATTTTTGAAATATTCTTAAAACATTTAAATATATAACAGTTATCATAACAAAAAAATTACAATTTTTAATAAATTCATAATAATAATTGTTCGGTGAACTAAAAGTTTGTCTTTGAAAAAACTAATTGTTATATTCAAAAAAAATTCACTTCAGTATAAATATAATGTCTAGTTAATGTAAATAAAAATTTGAATCTTTATGTTTAGTAGTTTTTGAGAAAAAGGTATGAGATGATACATTAAATGTCATGTTTGTTGTCTTTGCGAGAAGCTTGTTACATACATAAAAATACATAAATTTCATGTTTAAGAATATAAAAACAGTTTGATTTTGTCTGTTTTAGAAATCATTTGTCCAGTTTAGAGTAACTTTTGAAGTTAAAAACTTAGAAACTTTCTGCAACAACAAGACCTAATGATAATGTTACACAAACCTAACGAGAACTTAAGAAACGTCGTATATATATATATATATATATATATATATATATATATATATATATATATATATATCAGGTATTTTTAAATACCATCTCAAATTCACACCAAAACCATATTGATACATTTTCACATTATATTTATGATGCTTTCTGTTCAAATTTGAATTGTAATGTATGAAAGCTACAAATTGTTTAAAAATTGATTCAAAATTTGAGAAAATTTTGATGATATCTTATTAAAAAAACTGAAAAATACTGTTCTGGGCTATTAGACTTTTTGTTTACTATTTTATGCAAAATAAATTGCAAAGATGCTAATGTTTAATAAAATGGGACAAATACATGCTGTAATTCATTATTTTTGTGATAAAGTGGCACTTTATAGTGAAAATTCAATTTTTTCAAAAATGATGTTTTGAAAACTGTATTCACATCTTTTTCTCAGAATATAAGGTATAAATGTAAATAAAATTCTCCCCCATATTACTGATATGTAACTATATATATTCCTGTGAGTTTTTTGAGGAGTTTCCCAAAATTTTTGACTGGAGTCCTTATATATCTCTCTCGTGACAAAAAATGTCAATTTTTTTAAAAATTCATAGGGATATTTTTATGTTACATGTTTTTGAGAAAACTAAACAATATATTTTAAATATTTCACTTCATTGCAAATATTAATTTTTATTTATTGTTCAGACAAGTTTTTAAGCTTTAATATTCAAAGGGTTTTCAATAATAGCTAACTAATTACAACTCAGATGTGTAATGCTTTTTGTCACTGCGAGAAGCTTGTTGTAAGCATAAAAATACATAAATTTCATGTTTAAAAACATAAAAACAGTTTTATTTTTGACTTCTTTAGAAATTTTTTGTACAGTTTAGAGAAAATTTTGAATTTTGAAACTTTTAGAAATTGTGTTTGCATGGTAACATACAAATCCATAGTAAAATTTCTCTAACGTCGTAAAATCACATATTCCCAAATCATGACTTTTACATATTGATACTTGCTTATATTATATTTATGATGTTATAAGGTCAAATTTGATGTTTGTAATGCATCGAAGTTAAAAATTCTTCACAGATTGTTACATAATTTGTGAAAAATGATGTAAAATGCTAAAAAAATCTCATTGAACAAAAACTGAAAATTACTATATATGTATTTCCTGAACATTTTAAGGCATTTTTGTTTCATATTTTATACTTAGAAAATTAAGAAGATACTAATGTTTAATAAAATAGGGCAAATACATGTTGTAATTCATTATTTTTGTGATTAAGTGCCTTTTTACACTTAAAATGCAATTACCTCAAAATGATTGAAAAAGGTACACGCAGTTTGAAAACAAAGAATCCAAAAAATTCATATACTTGCAATTTGTACTGCACATAAAAAATAGAGCTACTTTCTTGGAGATTTTCTCAAAATATTTTGTTCAAAAGCAGTTATAGTAAAAAAAAAAATGACAATTTTCACAAATTTCAAAGCGGTACATTTACGATGATTTTTTTTGAAAAAACTAAAATTATATTTGAAACATTTTACCATTATTTAAATAAAAAAGCCTAATTATTATACACCCAAAATTTGAAGCTTTTATATTTAACAATTTCTGAGAAACAGGTTCCTAAAATGGCTCAATTTAACATTGGTGGTATAGGGCCTACCGACTGTTCTTAAAGTTTGGTTCTACAAAAAATGGTTTTGTTAAGCCTTGAGAGGGCATTTCCGTCCATACCATAGCACCTGATGACCAACTTGCATATTTCAAAACAGCTTCGCCTTTGCGACATTTTTTGCTTGAAATATATTGAATCTTCATTTTGCTAGTTGTGAATGACAGATGAAACAGTACTTCATTAGATGTTATTCATATATGCTTTGTTTCTACCTTTATATAACATCATATACGGAGGCCAAGAAAGTTTTCTTCGTTTTTCTACGGTCTTAACAGACATTTGATGACAGACTAGAAAATTTACTTTTTTTATAGCCAATTTTTTTTCTGACGATAAATTGTCTGTTGCTATATCTATAGTTTCTTTGCCATAGATTTTTGAGGCCAAGGAATTTCTACAGCGATAATTCTTTCCAACTTCTTTTTTCTTTCTTATTATTATCTTCCTTTCGTTCACATTTTCCCCCCGGAGCTTTTGATTGCGAGCCTAATTTTATTTCTTTTTGAAGTTTAAATAGTAATACAACAGAAAAATATCTTTTTTGATTTTTAAATGCTTTATTATTTACAAAATTTGAACAACCATCCTTCAAAAGCTGCAAAATTTCTTTCCGGGTTTGAGGATTTAATTTCAGTACAGTGTTATTTAATCCCACTAGTAAAAACGATTATATTAGTAATTTAATTGTTTCCTTTTTCAAATAAACCCATTAGTAAAACGATAGAAATTCCTTATAGTGATATGCTTTCAAAATTGGTCACACTAATTTTGAATCAACCGGTCGGTTTGCATGATTTTCATTTTTATTTGTTAACTTACCCCAGAAATCATCAAACTTTCGGGATAAAAGAGTCAAGTCGTTGAAATAAGAGAGCCAAAGTATCTAACAACCGTTAACTCGTAGAAGAGTGTACAACGATGAGAAGGAGCATTCGGTAGCCGTCAAACTGTCATCAACTATTCTTTTCCTTTAAATATTTTTTAATCCCTACTTGATAAATTTTTAAGTAACTATTATGGATGCGTTAGGGGGAATATAAAGTTTATACTCCATGTAGAAGTACAGTGGAACTTCGTTTATCCGAATCATTTGGGACCAGCCACCGTTCGGATACGCGATTTTTTTGGATAACCGAACACCGAATGCGATCCATGCATTATATGAAACTGGACACTATGCGAATATTGAAAATCATCTCATGCGGGAAACGTGCTTGATTGATTGAATATTAGCGTCGCACTGGTCAGCTACATGAGGGCTCTTGGAGACGGACCACGTAATTTAGAACCATGGTCAAGTGACGTGACACCACCTGAGCTGGCAGCCCCCTCTCCTAACTACCACACCACACCAACGGGAAGACGTTTCAGCTCTCGACAGATTTAACATGCATCGCTTCCCCTACACGGCGGGTCTTCAGTGGTACTGGGCTCGAACTCGTGACAAGGCAAGCCACGGTCCGATACCTATACCACTCGGCTACCGCGGCCACGGAAACGTGCTTGAAGACAAAACAAAATAGGTGTAAAATGTCGCAATTTTACCTTTATTGTGGAAAATAATCACTTATTTTTCTCTGTATCATTGTACACCTTCATTTCTTCGCTGCAAGGTCTCATATTCTCTTGAGCAGCAGTCGTTGAGTAGTACAGCACTCTGATTGTTGTTCGCACCACTCCATAGCTGTCTGTAACACAGAAAACTTTGATGGACCCTTGCTACTTTCGTTGTTGTTGTCCTCGTCTTCATCTGTTTCATCATCGACAGGGTCGGATTCTGCTAGCACGGAAGTCACAATCTCGTCATCATTTAGAATTTAAAATCCACTGAGTCTCCTGCATTGATTGCCATCCAGGTTTCTATATCTTCATCGCATTCTTGAAATCCTGGAATCGATTGAACAAAGTCGGTAATCTCATCATTGTGGACTTTTTCGCCTTCTAAATCGACAAAAGTTGAGAAAAAAACTGGTTTGGATATTTGACACTCCGGATAATTGACGTTCGGATAAACGACGTTCTACTGTATATGTATTGGGGAAATAAAAGAAATAATCGTAAAAATGTTACAGTAATAAAGAAAAAAAATTCATCGCATTTATTCTAAAAGTTTTCATAAGTCTACAAATATTTCATGTGCATCTGTTCATTGCGTGCCATATGTTATACGTAGATTTCAGAGAAATCCCCAAAAGCTTTACGTAGAAATAAAATCTCATGGGAGTAGCAAAAACAATCTCAACGTTACGAAACTGTACCGTAAAATGCAGGTGTTTCTTTAAAAGTCAGAATTCTACATTCCAGAGTCATACGGAATTTTTACTTTTGGCCAAGTAAATACTGTAACTTCCATAAAGGCTGCTTTATCGATTTCAAAATTTATTCAATTAGTTTTTCTCCCAAATTATTCCTTGAATTTGTTTTCTCTTAAAAATAGTTTATAGTTAGCTTACAAATTTGAAACAAGAAATGTATACGGTTTCGTGTAGAAGAACTAAAAGATGAGAGTAAAGGGGAAAAACGTAATTGTTTTTCAAAAAAAAAACAGAAATGAGAGCTACCAAGTACTCATACATATTTAGAAGGGGAAGTACCCACTGTTTGTGACATCCAAGATAGAATAAAAGATTCTTACTTATTTGCATTTAAATTGGTAAACAAATATTGCTAGGAATGCACAAACATTTATTATACAATATTTCGTTATTCGGTGGATGGTTAACGATTTACCAGCAATCTTAACTTTTTTTGGAAATGGGAGGGACAATTTAGCTGGATTCGAAGAATTAATGTTTCTAGGGTAAGTTACAAGTGCAATGCATTTATTCTAAATCATACAATCAAAATATTTAAAACTATATAAATGATATATGAAGCGTTATATTTAAACATGAAGTACACTCATTTCTTAGACCATTAAAATTATTTATCTTAGATCAGATTAGATACAGAGACAGAGAGAGAGAGAGAGAGAGAGACGCTTAAACAAATGAAACAAAGAAACCGTTATTAGTTTGCACTGGTAAAGGTATAAATAGTGATCAATTTGCTCCGCTGAGCATTTTATTTCAGCTGCTTTTTAAAGCAATGAAAAATCACTATGCATTCGATGCAAAAATGAACTAGAATGTATTCACATAGCGAAAAATTAGTATAAAAATGGCGAGAGCAGAAGTAAATGCCAAAAAAGTAACATTAGTAAAATTGTTAATACTAATACAAAAAAAAGTGGAGTAAACCGCCCATTCGGTATACTGTGCCGTAAGACCTAGTTTTGAATCCTAGAGAAGGTATAGATGTTTGTAAATGTATAGTACCTGTGTGGCACGTGGGAACTCTAAATAGTCGTCGAGCCGCAAGTTCTCTCCTGAAGCTGGTGGAAGGTGAAGGTAGGTTGGAGACCCATAGCCCCTCTCCTCCATAAAAATTAAAATGAAACTGAGCCAAATCGTAATCACCTGTATGGTTCTCAAAGCTACAGCTAACGACTGGCGTAAAAAAACTAGTCCCTTGCTACGATGGATTTCGTGGGACGCGATCTAGCACTGCCGGTCAGGTGGCATTGGTAACAATATCATGTGAAAATTTTACAAATGACAGTTGAAACCATCAAAGGGTTATGCAATAAGTAATAATTGTTTTTTCAAATTTTCTGTTGCGGGATTTTATTTAATTTATGACGATCTTGAGCTACCTAACACTTTTCGCGTGAGAGTTATTATTATTTTTAGTTTTTATGCTTAACGGGAAATATAACATTTTCAGAGCATGCAATCTGGCACCTTTCACAATTATTTTGACCAATCACAGAAGTCATTAACCGAAATCATTCGATTCTAAAACCTTTCAGTTGAGGAAGCTAAAAAAGCTGAAATCTCAGAAGGAAAAAAAGTACGATTTGTTCCTTGCCTTGTTTGTGTTGCGTCTCGTTTTGTCATTGATATGTGTGTAAAATAAAATGTGGATTTAAAACATTAAAATGCTTCCGCAATCCAATTAGTAGTTATAACTAGATAAAGATTATCCCAGTAATATTTTAATTCAAGTGAAATCGTCATTATATTCAAAGAAAGACAGAAAGACTGATAAAGGAGCTTTATGGTAAAATAAAAAAATGTGAATATCAAAATCCGCTGCTGAACCATAGACAGATAAATGCATTAAGCTTTAAAGCAATGTTCTAAAA
The DNA here is from genome assembly GCA_019973935.1 of Trichonephila clavipes. Taxonomy (NCBI): domain Eukaryota; kingdom Metazoa; phylum Arthropoda; class Arachnida; order Araneae; family Nephilidae; genus Trichonephila; species Trichonephila clavipes. The sequence goes on along the minus strand of BMAU01002603.1, from coordinate 46,901 downwards.
TATTTCCGAAACACAAATTTCACAAATGTAAAAACATAACGAATAATAACCTTTATCCCACAATAAAAGAAGGCTTAGAAAAGAGTTACACTGAAATTCTACAGTTCAAGATTTATTTCCTATCATTACACTTTTTATTTGTTTCAAATTTCCTAAGGAATGAGGTCTCCATTACCATTTGTTAAGAAAAACAAGTTTAAATCTTTAAGCTGTGTCTTTTACAAAAGTCATAAAGGTACTAATGAAATAATCGGTAAAAAAAAGAAACGTTTTTTCGCTGAAACGTTTCTTTCAACTGCTTTTCTGCTTTTCATAGATTAGCTTTGGTTATTGAAAGCTATCTTAGGCATGGAAACCGCCTTAAAGGAATTGATCTCATTATAATAATAATAAAATGTGGAAAAACAAAAGATCCGAGATGAGAGAAAAAGCTTTTGAAATACCCATATACTAATTAATAGCTGCCTTTTATTTTATTTCTTTTTTTTCCCTTTCGTTTCAGTTCTTTTATGAGCTCCTGCACATTTTTTTTCCTGTTTTAAATGGAAATGCTTTTTATGACTTCATGGGGTAAAATATTTTCATTCTTCTTGTCAAGAATTTATCTGCGTAAAATAACCCTGTAGGTTTTTTCTCCCCAAATTAATATCCTATTAAGATGAACAAAACCATATCACTTTCTAATTAACATATTTCTTTTAAAATTTTGCAAATGATTTTAAATTCTTAATTTATTGCCTAAGGGTTTTTTTTTCGTTGTCTTCGTTAAGGAACAATATAATGAAAACTCATGCTAAAATATAATGAGTAATCATAAAGGGGATTATGTATATAATTTATGTGTGTGTAATTGATTTTATATTATAATACGTAAGTATTCGGTTTTCAGGAAAAAATAGCACTAAATATTTCTGCAATTCTTATTATTAGTTCACAATCTCCCTATATATATACTGTGCGCCACAAAAGTGTTCGTACACTTGCAGTTTCCAACAAAATTTAATGTTTTCAACTAATAAAAATTAATATATTGCAATTGTAATTTTTTTAGAATATCTGCAACTTGTTCTTAATGGAATGACATAATCAAATTTAATAACTATTATTTTTAAAAATTAATAATCAAAAAGCAACTAAAAATTACGCCACAAAAGTCTTCGTACACAATAAAAATCTCAACACAGCTTTAAATAGTGTATTTCTTTCTTAATTTAGCACTTATTAGGATATCTTTTAGTGTCCATAATGACTTTTAAACGTCTTGGTATAGATTTAACCAGTTTTCTCTGTAATTTTTGCTTTGGTTTTCCCCCATTCTTTCTGATTATTGTTTTTACTTCACATTATGTGTTTATTTGTCATGTTTTCTTTTTTTTACATCAAAATCGCATCAAATATGTTCTACTGGGCTAAACAAAGGGATTCAGGAAGTATTTTAATAATATTGGGAAAGTTATAGAGACAGCAGTGGCGTACATTGAGAGCAGTGCGCTTGGCATCATTACCCTGTTAAAAAATGAAGTAGTCTCCGATATCCAAATTTTCGGCGAATAATTCAAAATTTCTCTTTAAAATATTTAAGTAAAGCTCATGATTCACAATATGATAAAAAAATACCGAATTACATAATTCTGAGGCTAATTTAATCTCCCACGCAAGAACACCTTCACTTCCATGCTGAAGCATGGAGGTGAAGGAGTTCTAGTTCTACATAAATTAATGGGATTAAACTCCTCAATTTTTCTTTTGCAAGCTATTATAGGCCCATTGGATCCAAAAATCTTGAATGTTCTGTCATCTTAATCAATTTGCTGTTTATTTTGAATTTTCTGAAACTTAATCCTAAGAATCTAGTTTGATCAATAAACGATGGAGGTAAAAGTTCTCTTGCGTGGGGATGTTAATCGGCCTCAGAATTAGGTAATTTGGTATTTTTTGATGGTATTGTGAATCATGATCTCTATTTAAATACTTTTAGAGAAATTTTAAATTATTCACCCAAAATTTGGATACTGGATACGACTTCATTTTTTTAACAAGATAATGACGCCAAGCGCACTGCTCTCAATGCAGGCCACTGGTGTCTCTATAATTGTCCCCAAATTATGAAAACACCTTCTCAATCACTTTATTTATCTTAGTAAAACATATTTGGAGAGATTTGATGCAAAAAAAACATGACAAATAAACACATAATGTGAAGTAAAATCAATAATCCCAGAAAAATTGAGGAAAATCGATGCAGAATTACAAAAACTAATTAAATCGGTACCAAGACGCTTGAAATTTGTTGTGGATACTAAATGAAGTCCTGTTAAGTACTAAATTAAGAAAGAAATACAATATTTAAAGCTAATTTGAGATTTTTGTTAAGTGTACAAAAACTTTAGCGGTGTAATTTTTTAGTAGCCTTTTGATTATTAAATTTTTTTAAAAAAACAGTTATACTATTTTTAAAAACATTTTGTCATTCCATTAAGAACAAGTTGCAGACAACTCTAAAATATCAGTTTTTATGAGTGGAAAACATTAATTTTTACTGGAAATTGCAAGTGTACGAACACTTTTTTTTGTGGTCCACTGTATATATAAATCATTCAAATTTTCAATCAGTAATAAAATAGATTTTAAGGCGCTCCATTAAACACGATTATTATGGGTGACAATACGGTCATTGAATTATAATTAATAAAAATTGATTACAACTAAGTATTCAAAGAATTACAGTTACATTCCCTTAGGCATCATTTTTGGAGACTTGTGTAAAACTTAAAAGGTTTTTTTCTCCCATTTTATTTGAGCTGAAAATTTCTATGCACGATTGTTTTGGGTGACAATATGATAATTTAATTATAATTAATTAAAATTAATTGACTGAAACTAATTATTTGAAGAATCACAGATACAGTCAAGTTGGCTTCATTTTTAGTGGGACTTGGGTCAAAACTTTAAAATATTTTTTTTCTCACGTTTTAAAGCATTTGGTTCAACTGGAAGTTTATATACACTAGTGTTTTGGAGGACAATACGATACTTTGATGATAATTAATAAAAATTAATTGCCACCTAATATTGTGATTCTGTCATATATGTATATACATATTTATATTCATTGTAACTATTTGATAAAAAGTAACTAAAATAAAAATTTTCTTTGTTGACCTAAGAATTGACTTAATTTTTTTTAATATTATTTATTTGAATTTAATTTGTCTTTGAACAAGTATATAAATTTTTTTGTTTCAATCATGTGCTTATATTTTATGTTGACATAGACGTATATTTTAAATTTGATCTATCTTCCCCGCTCCCTACTCTAAAAATTATTTGATGGAGCTTTTGTCAAAATAATATAAATATTAACGTTACTTAAGAATATCTATAGTTTGTGAATAACCTAAATCTCTTCTCTAGTCCTAATCCTATGTGATAAACTACATTTTATTACTCACTGAAGTTCAAAGAGTTGTGCCTTTAGTTTTGAATTCTTACAAATAAATTACAATAGAGATGAGACTAACATTGTTAAAACTTATAGTTTAAAAAAATGAAATAACACGATTTTATGGTTAATCGAACTAAAAAGTAAACAAAAAAATCTTATTATAATAATAAAATGATTAACGATAAATTTATATATATTGCTATTTTGGTAAAAGTGAGGGGTGCTCGATATCAATTGTTATAATTCCTTACTAGTTCTATCCCGAAGTACAGAGGGAGTGTAAAAAGGTAGCATGAAACACATCGCACGCTTTTACCGCAATAACATTAATTTTCTCGTTAATCGTTTTATTCTTATATTAAGAATTATTTTTTGTTTTTAGTTCTATTAAATATAAAAGCGTGTTTTCTTAGTTTTTTTTAAAACTATAATTTATTTTTCATTTTTTAGTTCAAGTCACAATAAAACTATGGTTTTTTAGTTTTTTAAGTTTTTAGTTTAATTATTCATTGATGAAATAATCTTAAACTCATCATTTTTTTAGAATCCAGAATACCCATTCGCATTCTATCAGTACATCGATGCGGCCTGGTTTGCAAAATGTTGGATCAGCCAACTGAAGGAAATCTAGAAAAGCCAAGTTCATGCGAAAAAGATGGTGTTAAGACAATGATACAAGAACTCACTTTTTCTTGTTTGTTGTATTTGTATTAAAAATGAGCGTTTTCGCTTTAAGGTTGTAAGTTAATCTTTTATTTGCCAAATATGGAATTTGTCACCAAATCTAGAAATGGGAAATCATTAATCCTTATGATCCTAATTAGGACAATGTAACAAAATTATGTAATTATTGTATTGTCATCGGTTCTTGACAAATGTGCAAAATTTCGAATTAATCTGATCTTCAAAAGTGGTTAAAAATCGAGTTCAAAAATTCCGTTACATAGAGGTGAAGCTAATAAAAGCGTGTCAAAAGATAACCCCAAATTTATTTATACATTTATTCGATATTATTGTTTTCCAAGTTTAAGTTTCTAATGCTTAAACTCCACTTGAAATAACATTTTTTTCGATTTAACATGTTCTAAATTCGTAAAAATCACGTCATAAATATAATTAACCCTCTCCATTGAATTCAAAGCTCACATCAGATTTGTGCTGGTTATTCTACTTGTAAAATTCAAATGCAATTTCAAATTTATTATATTTCTTAAGATGATCTAGTATGAAGATTCTTCACAAAGGTTTTTTTAAATTAAAAAAAATCCATATTATTTGTTTACTTTTAAATCAAGTGCATTTTGTTTATCTATGCGCGTCGTTATTCTTGACAAATATGTACATTTTAAAAGAAAAATTTTGTAAAAATGAATGCTGGAAACACGTGTTTACATTTATCATGTGACAATGACTTTATTCATGTTTAGTTTATTATGGTACATGGAATCTTTACGGAGTAGCATTATGCAGATTATTTTCTTTGGCCCTGTGTGGAACCATTCACAACTGTTTTGTTCCATTGGCAGTTCATAAATCAAGGTAATATTCTTCCGTGTTCAGCTGGAGTAATTCAAGAATTTCTCTACGTTTTACGCAAGAGATTCTTCCATGACCAGGCCGCTCCCCGGATTTATCCCCTATAGAAAATTTGTGTAAGTTGAACCGAAACGCCAGATGACGCCATTATTTGGAGCTATTCAAGATTCTAGGGTCATTTGCCTCAGGACATCCAATGTGAAATCAGCTTAATGCCAGACCGTGTAGCGGCAAGTTTTACAGCAGGAAATGGTCCGAGACGTTATTGACGTTGCGACTGCATTTTTATAACTGAGCACATTGTATTTGATTGTCTCTATTTTAATTAAGTAAATATCTAATCTGCATATCATCCTGTGTATAATATGTATCATTATGTGTATTTCTTTCAGATACAAAGCTCCCTTCGTGGTGCGCTGCATCCAATTTTCTCGGGTTTAATATCAGTAAAACCTTACCCTGAATAGTTCACAGAAACGAAGCACATCCACCTTCAAAGTAGCCCCTTGGGCGATAATACATGAACGCTGGTGTTCGTGTAACTTTTGGAAGCACAACCGGAAGCCATTTTTCGCAACCTCCCGTAAGGCCTGCTACGATGCTGCTTTCACCTCATCTGATGACGCTAAACGGCGTACTTGTAAAAGTTTTTTCATTGATGGGAACAGATAAAAGTCACACGGAGCCAAGTCTGGTGAATGGAGGGATGTGGAAGCATGTTAGAGCGAGTTTTGGCGAGAAACTATTTTACGAATTGTGATCCATGTGCTGGTGCATTGTCAGGCAAAGGGATCAGACGTCACTCTGCCAAAACTGAGGTCGTTACGACGAATGGATTCCCTCAAATGATGTCTTTTTTAAGCATGTAGTCTCATCAATTTGTGTTTGTGTCTAGCGACGAACTTTTCGAACACATTCAGACTCAAACGCAGCATTTTCCGTGAAGTAGAAGATCGTCCAACGCATTCATTGTCTTCGATAGATTCTTGAACTTCTTTAAAACGCCGATGCCATTCGTATAAACCACGGATCTCGCCGTGCTAGACTCCTCATACACCTTACTTAGCACTTCCAAAGTCTCTACTGGTGTTTCACCTAAGCTTGCTGAACGAATTTAATGTTCAACACTGTTCAAGAAATACCATCTTTCTTACTTCATTGAGCAAAGCTAATAAGCTTCGGAAGACAACAGCTTCGCGAGCGGTTCGGTCACATGACACGGAGAAAGTCAACCTGGCCAGGTAGGGGAGGGTTGGAAGAATCAATTTCAAGTGGTTTAACTTTAGGTACTTGCTTTTGTCGTCAGAAATGACAACAGTCCCTGAATTTTCGGATCATACTGCATAAAAATCCTATTTCATTTGTCAGTAAATAGAATTTTTTACCATTTCAATTCTAAAGAATAGTTCCATTTCGATTTAATTCTTCTAGTATTTTTGTTGCTTGTGATTAAATTAAAATCTCATTTTATGATTCTAAAATACAAAGTTAACAACATGGTAAGTATTCATATATACTCACTTTAAGCTTAATACTTTCTTTTAAAAACAATAAATAAAAAAACAAAAAGAGAATTTTTAATCAGAAGATCTCAGAGAATCAAAAATCTCACTCAGGTAATCTTCATCTCGGAGTAAATTTGTTATTGAGTATAGTTTCAATTATTGCACCAGTATCACAATAGGAGTGTTGAGAACTAACACAATAAAGTACACCAGACATTATTTGATAACATTTTGGTATTGGGAACTAGGCAAACAGACAGCACCGATATAAAGCAGTAAAATACGTCGTCTGGAGGTTAAGTCTGGAACATACTGAGAAAACTAAAAGTGGAATCCCCCTCTCGTTAATGATACATTTGAAAACTTAAACTTTGGAATTTTCTTTTATTCTGTGCTTGATTGGCAAGATTATCTCAAAGCAAATTTTTCACTGTGATACAAAGTTGTTTCAGATAATAAAAGATTCTGTAGCAATAAAAAGGAAAGCGAAATTTTAATGCCCCCACCCAATGTAGACTTTGTTTAAATTTTACTAAAGATATCCGTGCCATTTTCGTGTAAACTAATGGATGAGAAAGCTTATGCATCACAAAGTGTGGAGTAAAAAGTATTAGTAAAAAAAGCACAAATTTACCTTATTGGTTAAGTTTTAAAATGTTTTTTCACATTTGCAATTTATTAATAAATATTTCCGATAAATTCCGGACACTTTACAAAACTTAGTCTTAAAATTCAATGGATATAAAACAGAATTTGCATAAATACGCAAGGGAAATGATCCACAAGATGTTTATTTGTGGTAGTGTTAAATCTAGGAGAGTGAAATAACCGTGTAACGTGTCGTCCTTTGCCGAAACATAGTTAGGAGGTGCGTCACCATTAAATCCTGTATAGTTCTAGAGTGACGTTAATTTCGTGGAATCAATACAACTTGTTAAACAGCGTGTGACAGAGACATTAGATAGAAATTACATTCCAATCAAGAACTGCACAGATAGTATCATTATATTCCATTAGCATTGGTTTTTAAATTTTCACTGTATATAATCTAAGATCATCCAATCAGACATCATTCTTCGTAAGATATTTGCTCAAAATATTTAAATTTGTGGTCCTCAGTCGAGCGTTTCTAAAACTGTGGGACGCGCCCTCTTGGGGGGTGCGATTATATTGGAAAGTCAGAAACCAAATATTATTAAAAAAATTATTAATTAATTAAAAGTAAGCAAATGAAATACATTCTGATATTATAAAAAATTTAAAAAAAAACATTTAACTGATATAATACACTTTTAAACGTATCAGTACTGCACAATTTATTTCTTAACGAAGTTAAGAAAAGGTTTAATAATTACCAGTTGTGATAAACCCACAGGTTTATCATAAAAAAATAATTTTTACATATAACACAGTGTTTCTCAAACTGCGGGGCTCACCCCCCTAAGGGGGCATCATAACCTCACGAGGGGGGCACGAGCATATTAAAACGTCGAAAGCAAAAGATTATTAATTTTCTGAAAGTAAACAAGCAAAATACATTCATATATCAGTGCTGCTCAATGCATTTTATGGTGAATTCACCAATACTAAGTAAAGAACGTTTAATAATACCAGTATGGGCTCTTCATACATAAAGTTTATTTTTGCATATAATACGTATCCTGATGATTCTTCCCGTTTATAATTAATTATTTCAATGCCGATTTAAAATTACGTGATTCGTTCCCCAACAGCACCGTTTAACACGTAGGCAAGCGTATGGGGTGTATTGGGGGGAGGGGTTGTAAAGGAATAAATAATCAAATCCTCTGAAACGAGTAAATCCTTTGCAAACACTGTCCAGGTAATTGTATTGCATTCCAAAGCCTTCGAAATTATTTTACGTATAGCAGTTCACAAAAAAGATCATACTTCGGAAAGAAGTATATATACGTCCGGGAGTAATTAATGCACCAGCTGAGTGAGAAACTTATATACGCAGGCAGCACTTAAGAGGTTGGTCAAATCGAAGGTTTAGTGTCAAAATAAAGTATCATTGAATTTAATGCATTGTTATCGTATGGGGGGCGATAAAAATTATGATTGAATATTGGGTCACAAATACTGAAAGTTTGAGAAGCACTGATATAAGACATCTTAATAATTTGTACGGTTTATAGTTAATCTCTTCACTGCCGATTACAAATTTCGCAATTATCTTCCCAATGCCACCATTTTGCACGCATACACGTGTATTAGGTATATGGGGGTAGGGAAGAAAAGGAATACATAAGCAAATCCTTGGAAATAAGTAAATTCTTCGCAAATACTATCAAGGTCCTTTTATTGCATTCCAAGGCCTTCGTAATAATTTTATGGATAGCAGTGCTCAGAAAAGATAATACTTCGGAAAAGACGTATGCATACTCCAGAAAATTAACGCTTTGGCAGAGCGAACTTTTGTATACGCCGGTGGGACAAGAGGTTTAAGTCGTATTGTAGCTTTAGCGCCAAAATATCGCAGTATGAAATTCAAAAGCATTCTTATTCTAAGGAATGGAAAGGAGGCAATGAAAATTATGATTGAATATTGGGTCACAAATACTGGAAGTTTGAGAAGCACTGATATAAGACATCTTAATAATTTGTGTACGGTTTATAGTTAATCTCTTCACTGCCGATTACAAATTTCGCAATTATCTTCCCAATGCCACCATTTTGCACGTATACACGTGTATTAGGTATATGGGGGTGGGGAAGAAAAGGTATACATAAGCAAATCCTTCGAAATAAGTAAATTCTTCGCAAATACTATCAAAGTCCTTTTATTGCATTCCAAGGCCTTCGTAATAATTTTATGGATAGCAGTGCTCAGAAAAGATTATACTTCGGAAAAGACGTATGTATACTCCAGAAAATTTACGCTTTGGCAGAGCGAACGTTTATATACGCCGGTGGTACAAGAGGTTTAAGTCGTATTGTAGCTTTAGCGCCCAAAATATATCGCAGTATTAAATTCAAAAGCATTCTTATTCTAAGGAATGGAAAGGAGGCAATGAAAATTATGATTGAATATTGGGTCGCAAAGAATTGAAAGTTTTTAACACGTTACCTGTTCTCTCTCATTTTATCTCTCTCTCATACAATATATACCGTATATGTCGACATCTTACGGACACTGGTGTATAACGCCAACCTACAATTCTAAGCTGAAATTTTTAATTTTTAGATATTGGGTGTAATGAAAAGTTTTATAGTTCTTTTTTTCCAAAAGAAGAAAATTTGTTCACTTATTTAAAATGTAATATAAAATATAACGTCCTTTGTTAGTTACAACTATCTTCCAGCGTTCTGGCATCTTATCTAACCCTTCGTGACGGGTGGTGCAAATATGCATTCTTCACGGACGCATCTCTGGGACGGGCTGTTCAAATGTGCATTTTCAGCTGGAACGTTTTTTGAATGACCCCTAGATGGCACCATATGTCCATTATATTGAAATCGAACGTAGCTAGAGTAACCTGACCTTCAGTTAGTTTATATTCTGCCTGGATTTGATATTTAGCACATCAGCTGAGTAGGGGGCGGGGGTAATTTAAAGGTCAACAAACAGAGCTAGGCTCATAAACTTTCCTCTTGAGATGAAACATTCGTGTTTCTTATAGCTCATCGAATACTTTTTACTTATTTTTTTTTACTACAGTGTGTGGTGTTTTAGCGTCAGTTCTGCTTAAGAATTTGTGGTTTTCGGATATATTTCGCGTACTTTTCTTATTTCAAAAACCTTGACTTCAGGTTATTATTTGATTGTTTTGCACGCCCACTTTCTGCGTAGATCGGCTACGGCCAATGAAATCGCAGTAAGCTGGGCAATTCTTCCTTCGGTGTGCGGACTCCGTCCACCACTGTTTTCTCTTAATTTTTTAATTTTTTTTTCTTTTTCACTTTATGTCACCCCCATTAATTCGGCTCTAAATTTATCAATTCTGATGAGGAGGTACGTCCCTCACAGGGACAGGAACTCCGTAAATTACATGCCACTTGCCACTTTTGTTTGATTGTTTTGAAGGCATTTTCCTAACCTTAATATGAACAAAAAGGGTGAAAAATGCTAAAGTGTATAGTCATAAACCATGTGTAAATGGAAAAAAAGTAACACATTTTATGCTTGTAAATCATGCAATGTAGGAATTTGCGTTTCTCCATGTATCGAGATTTTCCACATTCAATCTTCATTTTAATTTTGCTATTTATTTTTGTAAATAATCTTTATCGTAATTTTTTGTATTAATTTGAAAGTATATTAATCTGTTTTGTCAATGAAATTTTGGAAAAAAGTGAATAGTGCTTACGAAATTTATTTCCCAAGGTAAGTCATTTTTTTATATAACTTCATGTAAGTTAAAGGAAAAATGTGATTAAATTCTAGTTTTAATGTAACTGACAACTAGTGTAATAATCTAAGGGTACGAAAACTTACGACGTTAGGACTATAATTTTATTATTTATGCGTTTTTTTCATAAGTTAGGCTTAGCGACAAAAACGCCCCATCCTGAAAGGCTAATCCGCTGGAAAAGAAGTCATCTGTTTTGGAGTCAAAGTATTCTTCCACTGCCCTCTTTGGACACCCTATCTCTTTATATATTGATTTACAACAAGAAAATTTTGCAGCGACCTGAGCAGATGATTATCAGGTGAGGCAATATCAGGAAAATATGCTGGATGGGGTAAAATTCCCAAGCCACTGTTTTTCTTTCTCTAGCGTTTTCGTATTTAAGAATTATATCCTTCCGGCCAAAGATAGACATTTACGTTGAATTTCTTATTCGAAATATCGAGCTGCAAACCTTTACGATCAGAATCATTTAATTTCTCTCATCAATTCATGTTGCACTTTTCTCTTGTGTGGTCTCACCAAGAACACAACATAACCATCTAATGCATGCCAACTTTGGATGTCAGTGATAGTGTCGGCTCTTTGTAAACATATGCACTTTTTCTACCCACGCGTTTATACTCTATCTACTTTTTATCTCCAGCATATCGAAATTCCGTGCATTAAATCTTTTGCACTTAATACGTGGGACACTTTAACAGAGTTTGGACATAAAACTAAGCATTTTATTGTAATCCAAAGAAACTGATAAATTCCAAGCTCGATATCCTCTTCTGTGGAAGTTAATGTTGGATTTGTCCTGATCATATTGCGTGTAGTACTTAGCCATTGACATCTGATGGCCTTCCTCTGGTCTGGGTTCATCTCATTCAAAGAAAAATCGCCTCAAAAAAAATTCCTCAAACTCTCTTTGGTATGTTGGAGCTATTACTACGTCCTTTTCAAACACACCACACATTTTTTGCCTCCATCGAGTTATTTACTTTTTGGAACTGATGCAACATACAAAGCCTTAAGTGTAATTTTTTCTTTACTCATGTTGACAGCTTTACAAGTTTAAAAACGCTGACTAAAATACGAAAAAACGCGTATAAATTATCAGTCGTATATTAATCTAACTGTTTAATTCGGCTTTAGCCGGAATCAAATTCCTGCTATGGATAGACAACGCATAAAAGTGCACGAGTTGAAAAACGCGACAAAACTTCCTTTTTACTCAACATATTCGTAGTATAACATGCACAACACTTTTTACAAAGACACCTGAAATGTACATACGCAATGCTCGTATCTTTTGAAGTCATTTTCCCAAAACATTCTACCAGGCTTTTAAACAAACGCATATTTCTAGAACTGAAATCCTAAAGAGAAGGTGTTAGAAAGTATTTGAACATTAGAAGATGAAGAAACATTTTTTTTTAAAAAAAGAGGCCAATTGCGTCGTGCCAGTCTAGAAAGAGTGTGTGCGTGGAAAATTAAAGCATAGAATTAAGTTTAAGAGGGTATAATTCAAAAACCATTTTAAAAAATAGAGTATATCTAACAATCTAGATAAAACGGAAATTTATTATTTACTGATGAATCAATAAATTTGAGAGGAGAGGGATGAAGAGATGAAACATAATTCAATGATGTGTCTGAAGATGTAACGAAAGACGAATAAGAAATTACCTTAAAATCCGAGGTATAACGCGCACATATACTTTCAAGTTGCATTTTTTTAATTTTTAGGTATATTCGCCTTTAACGAGCACCCCCTTATTTACAAAGAAGTCTGAACTGTTAGTAAGCAACGCTCTTATGTTTTAAGGTGATTTATTCGAGATATTATCTCAGACTTTTGAAAAAATAGTATACTTCTAGCACTACAACTCTTATACCTCCCAAGGCGTATCATTTCTTTTAAAAAAACAGTATTTCGATATGTATAGAAGTAAAAAAAATAAATACACTCAGAACTTATGTTATTTTTTAATCTTTTGTTTTCATACCCGGCGTATAACGCGAACCCTTGTGGCCGCGGTAGCCGAGTGGTATAGGTATCGGATCGTGGCTTGCCTTGTCACGAGTTCGAGCCCAGTACCACTAAAGACCCGCCATGTAAGGCAGCGATGCACGTTAAATCTGTCGAGAGCTGAAACGTCCTCCCGTTGGTGTGGTGTGGTAGTTAGGAGAGGGGGTGCCAGCTCAGGTGTCGTCCACGTCACTTGACCATGGTTCAAGATTACGTGGTCCGTCGCCAAAAGCCCTCGTGTAGCTGAACAGTGCGACGTTAATATTCAATCAATCAATCAAACGCGAACCCTTAAATTTCAATCTTATTTTTTGTGTTATGCGCATTATACGCGGAATATATTTTACGATAATTTTATCCATTGATGATAGTTCATAAAAGCAAGCAATGTCCTTCAAGTAAACATTCAGATACATATAGCAATATATATATTTTTTTAATACTCACCCTTCTTTGTATTTTTAAAGCCATAATTTTTATATCTGGTGTATAATGCGCACCCATAAATTTCGATCTTTTACTCTGAACTAAAAGTGCGCGTAATATACCCGATTGTACGGTATTTGTATCGAAGATGATTACTTTAACCTTGATAGAAAGGAATGTTGTAAAATATTCCAGAACGTTTCTTATAAATTTGTTTTTTCTTTGTTACAAATAATTAACTAGAGAGAGGTCACGCGGGACATAGAATTACCCCAGGCTTATAAAATCTTTCATTGTGGAGAAACTGTTTATTTGTTACCTATATAACCTTTTAAGTATCCTCCAATGTGACAGATTTCATGGCAAGTAGAATATATTTGTCCCATATTTAATTCTTTTTTGGGAATAACAATTATTATTTTTCACAATTTTAACACTAGAACGTACGGGATTCCGATCACCCTTAAACGTCCACCTGTGTCATTTTGACACCGCGACATAAAATATATAAAATAATTGTCTTAACTGAATAATCGCAAGACTACTGTTCAGTAAGTGTTAGAATTAAAAAAATTCTTAACATTATTCATGTAATTAACATATTTTATGGCTCTTTATATAATAAGAAACTGACGTTAACATTATGTTTCGCGTAGCTTGTTTTACCACTGCTTAGTCGCAAAACATTTCCAGTCGTAAATCTGCCAGGAACATTACTATTATGCGGTATCCATTCTGTGCCATTCTTAGCGATATACACTGGTGTGCAAAAATTAAGGACGGGACGGTTTTTTCAATATAACTTTGTACAAAAGCTTTCCAAATCAACACATTTAATACCGTAAGATCGCAAATACGTAACGACATGTGTAATGTAAGCAACACTTACTAAAAGAGAAATCAGAGGGATAAAAAGAAGCTTTATTGAAAAAGTAGCATGGAGCGCAATGCGACTGAAGGCCGAAACATCCCTGTGATGGGTGTCCAGCCAGAAACATTCGGTCTTTAGTAGGGGATATGATCTCCCCTGATTGCTAGGCAGGTTTCACAGCGTCTGCCCATGCTGAGAATGAGGGTGTCAATGAGTTGTTGAAGCATTGCTGCCCCTTCGTCTTGCAGCGCCAATCGAAGCTCCCGAATCGTTACTGGTGGTAAGGTACGAGCTGTCAAGCGTCTGCCTAGAAAATCCCATACATGCTCGATGGGATTGAGATCCAGAGATCGTGCCAGCCAATCCATACGTTCAATAACCTCACTCTCTAAGAGCTGTTCGGCAGCTACTGTACGATGACATGGTGCATTGTCGTCCATGAAAAGGAACTGCAGACCCATAGCGCCTCTAAAAAGACGCACATATGGAAGAAGAATCTCGTTACAATAACGGGTCCCGTTCACTGACCCTGCGTCGAAGATGTGAAGGTCTGTACGACTACCAAGCATGATGCCTCCCCAAACGAGAACACCGCGACCTCCATACCTGTCCCTTTCAATGATGTTCGAGGGATGATTGCGGCTTCTCCGCTCTCTCCAGATGAGTATGCGATGAGAATCGCTACTCAAACTGAATCTGCTCTCATCTGTAAAGAGTACTCGTCCCCATTCATTGTCTCTCCAATTCCAGTGTTCCCGGCACCACAGAGAACGCCTTCTCCGATGGGCAGGCGTTAAAGGTACACACCGTACCGGGCGTCGTGCAAACAGACCACCAACGTGCTGTCTTCTGGCCACGGTAAAACGCGATATCGGTCGTCCACTCGCCTGTGTCGTGTGTCTAGCGATTTCTCCCGCTGTCTGCCGCCTGTTTCTTCTGGTCTGTAAGACAATGTACCGGTCATCGGCGGGTGTGGTTCCTCGAGGACGACCACTACTGAACCCCCGGATAGCTGTTCCTGTAGTTTGAAATTGTCTCCAAAGTCGTGAAACGATACTGTGAGCAATTCCGAACTCTGCAGCCACACTTGTCACACTGCGGCCTTCCTCCAACTTCCCAATGATTCGACCTCGGGTAAAAGCATCCAGATGTCGTCTACAGATTGATTATTCGCCATTTCTCGCTGAGGCAGCAAATCGGTGTGATTTTAACTGCTATACGGCGTGCAATCTCTTTGCCAGAAATACTGATCTTACACCGACAACATGCTTTATACTACTCACACTCCCCCATTACGTCTACCTGCATATCTGCGGATGTGCTACCGTACATCACCTTACTTAATCTCCTGATTGGTCTTTCTGTCCGCTCTGCCTCTTCGTTCAGCTGATATGCTAATTTTTTGACTTCGTCCTTAATTTTTGCACACCAGTCAGTGTATATATATCGGGATTTACTGGAATATAATCAAGTATATTTGTTTTTTCTTCAGATTCTTCACAGTCAGTTACATTCAATCTTATGTCTTCATCGGAACCTAAATTAAAGCCGAATAACTCTCAGAAATCTCTCGCAATAAATTAACAATTTCATCAGGGCTCAGACCTTTTCTAGGAGCCATCGTTTCAGGGTGTCTGCTCTGCACAAGATTCGAAAATCGAATGATTTTTTTAATGTGCAGATAACCAAAGCTATGCAACGGAACACTTAGACACAATTTCAGAAAAGTAAGATTCGTTTCCGCTGTCAACCCGATAACACTCCATTCAAGATCAAATAAATGTGTGATAGTGCTTTTGGAAGTTTATTTTGCTAATACTAATGGTGAACGACAGCTATTTATTATGATAAATTGCCTTGGTGTCGAAATGACACCAGCGGACATTCTAGTTTCTTTTAGTTGTAAAATTTCTCCTAACTAACATAGAATCACAAAAATTTTACTGTATAATTACCATAGAAAGTAATTAGAAGTCACGAAAATTTTTCAAATTCCTTGCAAAAAAGCAAAAAGAACAAACTGAACAGGCTCCAGTGTCAAATTGACACCAATGGACGTTCTATTGTTAAGGCACTTGGAGGGATTGAGTTTTCCACGCGACCACTTTTGTTCCAAAAATTTTCTATTAACATGCTACATTTTTCCACTGTGGCTTTGATTATTGTGTAGCATGACTCATGGTTTATAAATGTAAATGAACCGAAAATAAAAAAAAAGAAATGGGCATCCACAATCTCCATTGGATGAAGTTGAAAGTGATGAAGCAAGGGGAGAACTTGATGAAATAATGGATAGTAATCATGATAGCCAAAGTAAATTTGAGAAAAACGATGAGCATGACACGTTTGAGTCGAAAGGAAGGCTCTTTGAAAATGCTACCTAATGAACTCCACCAAAAACATATAATCCACAAGTGTACCACAAAACACACAAAAGAACAAGAAAAGGTTCAATGTGTTATTTGTTCATAATCCAAGGACAACAACAAAACATGACAGTTTTGCCTGCAAATAGCATTCATGTAATGTTAGCAAAAGGTGTCTGTGACTTATGTCCTTTATTCTAGTCTCACACATTTGAAATATTCTAGTTCGGTTTGATTGCATTTTTTCTCAAATTATCAAAGAAAAATGGAAAATTTCTTAAAAGCAAGTAAGTATGATTTCTCTTAAATAAATTATTCCCTATAATTACGATTTTTAAGGTGTACAATCAAAAGAATTAGAAAAATTGAGGTGACTGCGTCACACCACATGGCCACTAACGTTAGTATCGAGTGCGCGATTTCTCCCGGGTTAAGTAAATATTTTTTGTATTTGAATGTAAATATAATTACCGAACAATTTATTTTGGACTGTTTACAGCTATTCTGATGTAGTTAAGTTAGATATTGATAGTTAATAATGTTAATGTCCAAAGAATAAACTATTCTCATTTGCATTCAAAACATTATCTTGGAAAATGTCTTAAAAAGATATTTATACAACTGATTACAATAACGTTCCACTTTTTAATCAAATTATTTATAGATCTTTTCGAGAAATAATTTTATGTTTTCTTCATTTTCATCATTCAAAAAAAAGCTGCATTTTCCAAAATTTTTAACCAAAGTAATGATTTTCGCAGCATATTTATACATAATTTTAAATTCTGGTTAAAGCTATTGTTTTCATCATGATATTCAAAACACTTCAATTCATTTAAAGACAATTTAGAAACTTTGAGCTAAATTATACAAAGAAAACACTAAATTATAAGTAATAAGATCGAAACTAAATACCGAAAATTCTAGTAAATTATTGTACTCGAATAGCTTATTAAAGATTAATAATTTGTTTGTCTTGTAAATGTAAATTTATAATCAATAATATCTTCCCATTCTTACTTATATACTATGTCCTTTTTATCATCAATCATTTTGAGGCATAAACAAAAACTGTTTTTTTAATTATCAGCAGCTAGTTTATAAATCAATCTCAAGTAACAAGTGTTTTTTTCTCTGTTCGCATTAGCTTGTACATTCCTATGAAAATTATGCTTTTGATAACCAATTAAAGAATGATAAATTACCTTAAGCAGGAAATCTTAGGTTTTTTCAGATTTTTCTCACTGTAACGGCCCTAAGATTTAAAAAAATGTTATTACATAGAAGAAAATAGACGAGAATATCTAGACAGAGTTATAAAACATTTTTACAACTAAATGCTATAATTACAATAAACGACAAACTTTAATGAATTTTATGTTTTTTAATATACATTGGGTGTTTCTCATAGCATTCAAGGCATAAAAAATACATTTATAAAAACTTTATATAGTCCTCCAACTTGTACCGAATTTTTCTTACAATATTTGGTTTGTACAGGCCAAGGAGCATTAAGGAGCAGGCATTAAGTCTACCGCTATCGACCGATGGACCGCTAACACATTTTGGGAAGATTGCCTTTTCCAGACACCTTACTAATATCTACGACGCATTTACTAAAAGAAATACATTTATGGAACATCAACGCCAGCTAGACTGGAGAATCGGCTTTTCACATTAGATGTGACTGTGTTGACTTAAGCAAATGATTCGATACATGTATAGACGAAACTTATACCTTTCTTTGGAAGCGAACGATGACACTTAATACGTTCACTACCGCTGTAGGGGGAGGGGTAATTACCGCGATGCCAGTCATGAAGACGAATTTTTACCCACAAACCAACTGAAGAGGAGAATAAATGTTGATGATCAACTCTTCCCGCGAGCTATTGATACAACATCCCACACCTAGCACTTCTACGTGATTGTGTTTTCGTGTTGATGCCACGTCCCGCGATGGCACGGGTCTCGGCTAAAAGCAAATTTGGCAAACGTTGGCTACAGATTCATCATTTCACATATTTTCTTTGCCCTTAGCATTGAACATGTTCACGCTTCATGGTCTAGCAGTCATTCATAGTTGTTTAAGTATTCAAATTTACAATTCTGAGTTTTTGTAGTAAATATAGTAATCTGCCACAATTTAAAAAAGCAGTACAATATCAAAAACAAGTGTTAAGAAAACACAATTTTAATACAAAACGACCACACCTACACCTCTGTGTGACTGCAACACTTAAAAACATTAGAAGTAACTATCGTACCCTGAAAAGTCCATCTACCCCTGGTATAGACTAACGAATGGAATTACATTGTTTCATTAAATTTTCTTCTACATGTGCTTGACCCACATATATACATTTATTTTATTTACTACAGTAATGGAATTATAATAAGATTGTAGTGAACCAGAATTAACTTCATTAAATTTTATATAAGGGATCTTGAACAGATGGTGCAAGTTTCTTAAAGCATTTTGCTTTTACTCAAGGCCACGTAAATTAAAGTTTGTTTTTCAGCGAATAAGTATCGAATATTTCATGGTTGCTTACGTCTTTTTAGGAAAAAAAATCTCATTTAAATTTATAAGTTTCCCCCAAAATTTCTGAAGTATCCAGAACTATATATATAGATTATTTTTGGTATACGAGTGGTGAGCTGACTTTGCAAAGCGTCGATGTGCAACGGCACTAATAAAGACGCACAGTGTACTACTTATACTTTGAATACCATATAAGTATACAAGGTATAAAATGAGCACCTCATTTTTGTTAGACACGATGAAACAAAAGCTTCCGTTCGAGGTTTGAAAGAAACTAGAAAGAATATGCCAGTTTCTATACCCATGGTATGTTGCTGATGGATTGATTGAATATTAACGCCGCACTGTTCAGCTACACGAGGGCTTTTGGCGACGGACCACGTAATTTTGAACCATGGTCAAGTGACGTGGACGACACCATAGCTGGCACCCCCCTCTCCTAACTACCACACCACACCAACGGGAGGCCGTTTGAGCTCTCGACAGATTTAACGTGCATCGCTGCCCTACACGGCGGGTCTTTAGTGGCACTGGGCTCGAACCCGTGACAAAGCAAGCCACGGTCCGATACCTATACCACTCGGCTACCACGGCCACCCCATGGTATGTTGCAGAAAGAATGATGATATAAACGACTGTTACTTTTGTATGACAAAAATTAAAGGATAATTTGCAATAAAATGAACATGAAAATGAAAATCTGAAATTAAATCGAGCAATACTGAAGAAATTTTAAGAGTAATTTGTTATGAGCTCATGGATTATTTTCATTGACAGTAGCTTATTAGAGCATATAATAAAAAAAAAGTCTTAAAACTAAACACTACTGAAGAATAGTCTTGCAAATATTTAGTTATAATTATTTTATGTACTGTAAATACAGGCATATAACGCGCACTTTAAACACAAAACATACGATCGAAATTTAAGGGCGCACGTTATATGCCGAGTTTAAATCCAGAGCTTAAAGAATAACAAAAGAAAGGAGCATAAAAATAATTTTACTTCGACCCCAGCGTTTCTCAAACTGTGGGGCGTGCCCCCCCCTTGGAGGGCGTGATAACTCTACGAGGGGGCGCGAGCATTTTGAAAAGTCGAAAACAAAAGATTATTTAAGAAATTATAAATTTACTCAAAGTAAACGTGCAAAATACTTTCCAATACAATAAAATATAAAATACACATTTACACTGATATAATACGCTTATAAATGTATCAGTACTTTGCAATGTATTGCATTATTAATTTAACAATATTGAGTTAGAAAAAGTTTGATAATTATCAGTGACCCCAAGGGCTTACCTTGATAATTTGTGCGGTTTATAATTAATTCTTTAACTGCCGATTTCAAGTTACGTGATTCGCTCCCCAATGCCACCCTTTTTCACGTAGATGGGATTTTCGGTGGGGGAGGGAGGAGAAAAGGAATAAATAAGCAAATCCTCTGAAATGAGTAAATCCTTTGGAAACACTGTCAAGATCCTTTTATTGCATTCCAAAGCCTTTGGAATAATTTTATAAATAGCAGCGCACAGAAAAGATCGTACTTCGGAAAGACGCATATATACGTCCAGAAAATTAATGCTTCGGCAGAGCGAGACGTTTATATACGTTGGTCGCATATAAGAGGGTAAAGTAGCTTTGGTGTCAAAGAATAGTATTATGGAATTCAACACATTGTTATGGTATGGAGGGGGTCGCGAATATTGAAAGTTTGAGAGGCACTGTTCTACCTACACGCATTGAAATTCTGATTATTTAAAAAGAATGACACGACCTAAAAGCGTTGTAGTTCCAGAAGTATACTATTTTTTTTCAAAAGTCTGGAATAATACCTCAAATAAGTGACTTCAAAACACAAGAGGATTGTATACTAACATTTAGGATTTCTTCGTAAAAAAGCGGGTGCGCGCTCTACGGCGAATGGAACTAAAAATTAAAAACTACAGCTCGGAAGCATGGCCGCGCGTTAGTTTTATATCAGTGTCGAAAGGGCACCGGCGGACGTTTACAGGTAATCAAAATCCGGCACGGTCTAGTGCAGTGTTTCTCAAACTGGGGGTCGCGCCCCCCCCCTGACGCGAGCACTTGGAAAAGTCAAAAACAAAAGATTATCTGAAAGTAAACAACAAAATATATTTTGACATAATAAAAAAATAAAATACGCATTTACACTGATATATTGCACTTATAAATGTATCAGAACTACACAATGTATTTTATAATTAATTTAGCAAACCTAAGTTAAGAACAAGTTTAATAATTACCAGTGACCCCATGGGCTTGCCATACGTAATATTACATACAAAAATTATCTTTATAATTTGTACGGCTTATAATTAATCCCTCAACTGCCCATTAAAATTTACGAGATTTGTTTTCCCCGCAGGAATGCGTATGTGGTGTTTATTTGGGGAGGGGGGAGAATAAAGAGCAAATAATCGGAAATAGTAAATCTTTGACAAACATTGTCAAGGTTCTTTTATTGTATTCCAAAGCCTTCGGAGCAGTGCATAGAAAAGATCGTACTTTTGAAAGACGTATATATACGTCCGGGGAAATTAACACTTTGACTGAGCGAGACATTTATATACGCCATTGGAACTTAAGAGATTGTGGTCGCAGTATAGTTTTAGCAACCTATTATTGAATTCAGTGCATTGTTATTGTATGAGGGTGGGGCGTGATGAAAATTATGATTGAATATTGGGTCGCGACTATGGAAACTTTTTTAAGAAGCACTGCTCTAGTGTTAAAGTCTGTATGCCAAATAGTTCCGAAGATCTCGTGAAGAGGGAGTCACTGTTCTCCTTTATGTAAATAAATTATTTATTGCGTCAACTTCTTTTAAAGGAAAGAATTTGATATCAACGCACAGTCATACTTCAAAGGAGATAAGTCTGCCTTGGAGGAAGGTAAGTAGAAAATGCCTTTCAAAATCAAAATGAAACACTTATTTTTTCATAAAATCCTAAGCAAACAGAATGTATAAGAATCTTCATATCAAAAGCTTAGAGTTTCTTTCATCTTCTCTAGTTAAAAATAATACATAAAAGGAAAACTCACGCGAGATTATACGAGTAATACAATTGACTAAGCTACTAAATAGAATACTTCCGTTTATACTAATGATATACTTTTCAATAAGAATTAAAGAGAATGTAAAAGAAACTTAAATTCTGCAGCAGGGAGTAAAAAAAGGAATTTTCCTAGTTACAGCCATCTCATTACTCATCTCGAGGCATTTAAAGATGCAAACGTAACATATTTCTTCGTGGAAAGAAACGTCTCGAAAGGCTCCGTTTCTCAAGTCTTGGAAATTTTGAAGCTGGCTTTTTCCCTAAAGAAAGGAAGTTGAATGCCGAGTCAGACCATTCAGTCGGGCGGTGAAAGAAGAAACGTAATGGCAATGGAAAAGTTATTACAGCGGTTTGTGGGAAGGGACAAGTGAAAATTATACGCAAGGGGAATTAGTTATTGTTGTTCTCGTGATTTTGAGACAGGCGAAACAAATAAAAAAAAAATTAGCAAAAATGTAGACAAATTTTACTTCCTTTTAGTAAAGAGCATTGAGTAATATCTATATTTATTGCAAAAAGAGATCGAAAGATTTTGAAATGAAAGTGGAATATCATTATACTAAATGCTATGATACATTTCCCAACAATAAGATGAATTCGAAACCAAAGAGAGAAGGGACAGAAGAATTTAGAGAATTACTTATACAATATAAATGTGCCAAAAGCACACATTTATAAAATGCCACATTTTTATTAAAATGCATTATATTAATAGGTTTGTATAAATATACATATCTCAGCCATCAAAATTATAAAAAAAATTTCAATCAGAAATCAAAAAAGAAGCAGCATATTTTAGAACTGTTTGAGTATGTTATGATTTAGACCTGTATTACAGTGCTTCTCAAACTTTAAATATTTGCGTCCTAATTTTCAATCATAATTTTCAACGCACCCCCTTGCATACAAAAACAATGTATTGAATTCAATAATAATGTATTTAGACGCTAAAGCTACAATACGACTTTAATTATAAACCGTACAAATTATCAAGATAAGTATTACATTTTGTACATAATTTTGTACAAAATTTTGTATATGATAAGCCCATGGGGTCACTAGTAATTATTAAACTTGTTCTTACCTTGGTGTTGATGAAATAAAAATGATTCATTTTTTATCAATAATAATTTAATTGTTTATTTAGATTCTTATGAGTGAAAACCAACAGATCATTTGATTGTATAGATTCTTATTGGAGTATTGATCAAACCTAAAATATATTGAGGAAGTACTTCGTCCGGTGTCGTTGTCTATTATTCCAAGATTTATAAACATAACTAAAAATAATCAAGCACATCCTTTCCATACACATTGATATTTAAATCTTGCATATAGCGTTGTTAATAAAAGGTGATGATCTCAAAAGTGAACTCAAAATGACTACACTTAATACGCAGATTGTAGTTTATGTATAACTAGCTGGTATACCCGTTCTTCGCACGGGTGAACTGAAAAATTAAACACAGATTGAAGGATAAAGAAGTTTTTAATGAGTTAATTTTACGTGAATTGCAAATTAAACAAAAAAAGCTTTTGGCGTAACTCAGGTAACAAAAAAGAGAAATAAAACACCTTTGTTAAATTTTAAGTATGTAGGTCTAATAGCTGATAAGAAGGATTTTTTTTTATTTATAACACTCCCCGTAACACTCTTGAGGGTTGATTTTTGAAAATACCTTCCTAAGCTGATCTCTGTTCAGCAAAAGTAACACATTGTTAAAAGTTGTGTAATGAACGCTTAAAATAGTGTAAATATTTTTTATCTGAAGTATAATACATTAATATTACTTTCTGTAGTATTTATTTTATGTTAAAATTGTAATATTCGCAAGCAACGCCGTTTCTTAAATTATAATGACGATCCAATGAAAAACATAGCGAAATGTTAACGATAGAGTCAAGTTGGCACACAAATGCCTAGCTACTTTCATAACTCGAGCTTTATTAGAGCTTTGTAAGACCCGCCGTGTAGGGGTGCGATGCACGTTCATACTTTATCCAACCGCATTATGATTTACTGCAGTTTTTTCATACAATTTTTTTTTGGATCACTGCATGTACAAATTAAGGGATATACATAAACAAAATACTCCACTTTGGAAAATTTAATCCGTTAGAGCTAATAAATTAATTAAAGATATTCCACTGTAAAATTAATTATGTACACAGTTCACTTGAAGTAAGTAGTCAAATCATTTTCCAAGGTCTTCATTAACAGACAAAAACATAAGACATTTAAATTTTGACAAACTATTTTTTCCGCTAAAATACTCATCATGGAACCCGTGCTGCCATATATCTTGGAAGAGTGGATTTTAAAGAATATTCCTGCTAATTATTGGTAGAATATTCCTACTAAGTTGGTGTGGTGAGGTAGTTAGGAGAAAGGGGTGCCAGCTCAGATGTCGTCCACGTTACTTGACTATGGTTCAAAATTACGTGATCCGTTGCCAAAAGCCCTCGTGTAGCTGAACAATACAACATTAATATTCACTCACTCTCACACTCCAAGAAATACAGAATAGTTATTGCGTTTTTAAGTGTAAAAATAATTATATCTGCCTATTCAATTAAAATTATAGCGTTATAATTAACTACTAACCACAAATAAATTTTGAAAATTTGTCCAAATGATGCAGTGTGAAAGAGAAAGCTTATTTACTTTAAGTATCAGAACTGATAAAAGCATCTATTTGGAAAAAAGATCAATTTCTTACTACCAAATATGCATAATAAGATGTTAAAAAACATTAAAATAAAGAGAGATTTATAATAACCTCTCCCTTCAAAACTTAGTTTGATTCTGAAATTAAAAAATAGGCATTATATCAGAGGAATTAATTAGAAGCGAGCACCTTGCGTAGCCAAAACAAAAAAGGTTTTTTACAAACAAAAGATATATATATGAAGACGCGGGGTTTTTTTTTGCAGCGCATGCCAGAATTGCTAGCAGAAGACAGAATTTTTTCCTACTTACTTGACAAATATCGTTATATTTTTGACACTTTTCCCAAATCTTTATAAATTATAGTCTATGCTATAAATTATAGCCTATGTGCTATTCTGATGTATAAGCCATATTACTGTAAAGTTTCCTTTAAAATCCATTCAGTAGTTTTGGCGTGAAAGACTAACTTAGATTTTCACAAACTTTCACATTTATAACATATATTAGATTTACCGTGTAATTACATTATATATTGCTTTTTTGTTTCGTTAGTTAAAATTTCTGAATCATTTCTTTTTAAAGTAAAAATTTATTTCGGATACTTATTACAGAAAAGCTATAATATACTGCAAATAAAACACCTATAGAAGTACCCAAGCGTTAGTAAACTTAATGCAATGCTTATGGGGGCACAACATTTTTTAACAAAAAAGGAGTTCGCCATCCCGAAAAGTGTCAGAGCTTAAGGTAAGCAACAACGGTAATTCCTATGGTGGGTTTGTGTGATTCGATAGAGGATTGGCCAAATAAACTCGAAACCAGGGACGTCTTAAGACACGGGCCTACTAGTCCCGGGCACAGGGCCTCGGACAAAAGGGGCTCGTCTCGTTCCAGACTCATCCCTTAATAAAATCATAATTAGAATAATTTCAACTGTCAAATGTTATTTTCGGTTGTATTCTCCGAAAAACTAGGAATTTCGGATTATATGGCAACTGGCTACAAGTGATGACCGTCGTCTATGTATAAGCCTAGGCCTACCAACATACGTGTTTATATGATATAATTTATATAACGAGTTCAATTAGTAAATATTACAATAATTTACCAAAGTTGATATAAAAGTATTTAATAAAATATAAAGATGTTTTTCCGAAAATTTCAGAAAAGCTTTCAATGTTGTGCTCTAAAAATATAAGCGAACAATTGTTCGTTAAAACTGTCTCGAACTTTGCGAGTGTTTCATTAATATCTTTCATTAATCCAACTTTCTTTCAGATTATCACGGTGACTCAAATTCCATCGCAACATTTTCCAAACATCTTTTAGCTTTCTCTTACATTTCAGACAAGGGTTAGGAAATAAAAATTTTATGTGTTTTGGACATATTTCATCCGCTCCTTGGGTTGAATGTGCACACACGGAATCTCTGACGGCAGACTTTCATTTCCTTGTCGATGTCATATCTTTTGACAGGTGCACGTCCATATGCAGTAGCATTAATCTTACCTCACTTGCGATAAGTAGTCATTTCGGAGGCATCGAATGCTGGAAGTGTTGTTTCTGCCAGGGGTTTTCAGTTGTGCTATTCGCCTCCCTTTAATTTCGTGGAAGCTCTCCAAAAATTTTCGACGTCCTTTAATTTGACATTGGTGTCCAGAGGAGAATTTTCTCTCTTCTCCACTTCAATAATTTTTTCCAAAGGTGCAATATTCCCCAACCGGAGACAAGAACGAGTTTTTCCCCTCTTTTATTGTTTTTCCCCTGTCTTAAAATATTTTTTCCTCTCCTTTCGATCATTTGTTTTTGTGATGTTGCCGGATGTAAAAAATACTTACGCATTATCTGAGGGTACAAAAAGCTCTTTTAAACTTTTAGTACATTTCTGTAGCATATACAATTTCCACACACACACACACATTCTCACTCATCTCTTATAGTTGAAAATAATTTATAACTTTGCTAATGTTATGTGTGTTTCAGCTTGAATATACAGGTTGAACTCAAAATCTTGTCTTGAGATTTTAAATATTTATTCTGTTCAAAGTATTATAATTAGACCTGTAGTTTCCTTCTGGATACATTGTAATTGTACTGTTATGATTTTTTAAAGTAGAATTTAACTCAATAAATTTTAACGTGATTCCCTTGATAGCATGGAGAATGCCTATAAGCTGTATTCCAGCTCCTGCCAAGTGTTGTTTAAGATGTCTTGGACTTTATAAAAGGCTTAAGTTGCATGCTTATAAATAATTATTACCTAACTATTTGCGATATTTCTAGTTTATGCTCTGTTTCACATGCTGTTTTAATAACGGTGAAGTAATTGTCCAAAGTGTTCAAATGTTGCTTCACTCAGTCTATGGCTGCAACTTCAAGGAAGATTCTTAACGATGCATGTTTCTTTATACATTTCTTACCATCGTTTTATCTATTTTGCATCAGGAAGTTTGCTTTCATTACAATGTGTAAAATTACTTTGATCATTAAAGGGTAATTTCGTTTCGTGAAACCAAAGCACTCACTGGTATTTTTAGAATCGACGCCATTTGTCCTACTTAAAATCGTTTCCCCGACTCCCTTCTGAAGAATTCGCGTGATTTGCTGCACAAAAAACTACTGAAATGATCTATACCAATGATAAAAGAAAGTTATATTCTGCTCATAAACGGCCATTTTGTAATGGATTTTTATAATCAGGGCAAAACTTTGGGTACATCCTATATATATGACATAATTCCCTCTAGTATCCTTTTATATAATTAACTCTTTTTAATAATCTTTAAATAACTTTTTAATTCTTTCGTCAAAAACTAACGCGTTAATATTAATCTGAATCGAATAATAACATTGCATCAGAAATCTCATTCCCACCCGTTTTAACCAATCACATCTCTTGTTACAAGAGAGTCACGTGATCTTCATTGTCGGTATAAAAGCGAAAGTCTTTTGTTTTCATCCTTCTTTGTTTGCTTGCCATCACCATGTAACTGTCGCCTTTTGCGTTTCACTGTGTTGCTACTGGCTATGTTCGTCCCTGTTTAGTCACGAAGTACCAATGTGGTTGTATGCTTACGTTGTGTGTGTCAAAATGAAAAGATTAACGTCCATTCTGAAGATGTTTTCCAAAACCCTGGGCCAATACACCAACACTCTCACTCTCTCTCTCATATATATAAGAAGTTTAAAAATAATATTAAATTTGAGATAAATGTTTAGATTATAGTATTTTCTGTCAAGGTTATATCTGTCAGAAGAGCACGAACTTGTGCTATGAACAGCATCCGAAAAGAGATCATAAATTCTGCGATACCTGGATTTTTGACAGAAAAAAAGTTATACGGACATTTGTAAAAATAAAAACAAATAAAGATTAAATATACCAGTAAAAATGCTGAGGAATACGAATATTCAAACCACACATTATTAATAATCCAAGTCTTCTACTAAAAGGGAAATGTAGTAAAACCTAATAAGTCCTTCCTGAATGACAATATATAAATATATGACTTGCTTTAGCGTTTCTCAAACTGTGGGGTGCACACCCTAGGGGAGCTTGATAATTCAACCAGGGGGCGCAAGCATATCGAAAAGCTAATAAATTATTTAAAAAAATTATAAATTTTCTGAAAGCAATCAAAACGAAATACATTCCGAGATAATAAAAAAGACACATTTGCCATGGTATATACTTATAAATATATCAGTACTGCACAATGTATTTGATCATTAATTCATCAATACAAAGTTTAATAATAAATAACTAATAAGAGCGTGTAAGGAAATATTAAATTTCAATCGTATTATCACCTTTTAAACGTATTGCTATAAAGTTAATTTGTATCATCAATTTTAAACATATTACTTTATCAAAATAAAAAATAGCTAGCTTTCGTTTTTCTTTTGTAATTGGACTTAGAAGAACAAACACAGGTTTCTTAACCTTAATCTTAAATATATGTTAGTGTTTTTCTGAAATATTTTGCAATGTAGATGATACATTTTTCCTGAGTAGCAAAAATGGTACACTTGAGAAAAGTACAAGCAAATAAATTAATGTACATAAAAATCCATGTGTTATAATTCCTTATTAGGCGGCATGTTAAAGATCCAAATGGTGCTTGTTTGGCTTTTGAAAAAAATTAAAATTCTTAGTATAATTTCGCAACGTCAGAGCTCATGTTCCTCCCTCTGAGGAAGAAACTGGGCGTCAAAATTACATTGCGGCAATTGGTACCTACCTATATGGTGCCGCACTAAAAAGTGATACGAGCTCCTTGAGAATAAGTCCGCAATAATAATAACTAATCCACATCCCCATTTAAAATTTCAAAAAATTCATTATACCAATAATTCATAATTTTGCAAATTATAAAAGATTAAGCATTGAACTAATTTCACCACTTGAAAAAGAGAGACAGATTAGAAACAGTTGTTTGGTATTGATTTTTTTTTTTGAAAAATTCTTTTCCTGGCAATTTTGCTCACCCCCCCTTTTTTTTTTTTTTTTTGCTACATCCTTTTTTAAAAAAAAGCCAGTAAAATAGACTTCGTAAGATAAGTTTAAGACATAAAAGTAACATCAAATATATTTATTTATTTGTTTGACATTACATTAAAAAATACATTTTTAGTAAAGGTGTCTTGAAATTTCAGTTATCTAATTACAAAGTGGAACTAAAAATAAAAGGAAATAAATATTTCTTTAAAATAACTCCGGGTAGAACTTTGACAATTAAAATAGCACAATTACGCACTCTAATCTTTTTATAAGCTAATTATCCATGTTCCTAACAATATAAAACCCCAAAAGATTTCCAGCAACAATAAAAAACTACCTTTCAAGATTGCTTTAAGAAACGTAAGGGATTTGTTTACAAGGAGAAAAAATATATAAATAATCCAATCTCTTTACCAGAACATTTTCTTCTTTAATGTATGTGACAACACACAGACCCGAGTTATTTTTTTTTTATATTTAACAAAATTAATCTTATAAAGGACTTTTTTAAATTAAGTCTAAGAACATGTCCTTCCTTGCATAGAAAAATATTTATTTTCTTTCATTGCTTCTATTTTTCAGGAAAAAAATATCTTTTTGCTACCACTTTTTACACTTATAATTCTCATTTTGAATTCTCTTTTAAACTTTTTCTCCTATATTTTTTTTCTTTCATTGCTTCTATTTTTTAGGAACAAAAATATCTTTTTGCTACCACTTTTTACACTTATAATTCATTTTGAATTCTCTTTTAAACTTTTTTTCTCCTATATTTTTTTTTCTTTCATTGCTTCTATTTTTTAGGAACAAAAATATCTTTTTGCTACCACTTTTTACACTTATAATTCATTTTGAATTCTCTTTTAAACTTTTTCTCCTATATTTTTTTTTCTTTCACTGCTTCTATTTTTAGGAACAAAAATATCTTTTTGCTACCACTTTTTACACTTATAATGCATTTTGAATTCTCTTTTAAACCTTTTCCCCTATTACTGTACATTCAGAACAGTGAAATAAGTTTAACATGGAAACGCTTAAGATGAAATATCGGTTAACACGAAATAATACAACGGTCCCGACAAACTATTAGGAAATTTCAAGGATTTTTTTCTTAACACGAAACGAAAATCGCTCAACACGAAAATATCCTTCTGGGAATGAAAATACGGAAAACGCCAGTCGGATTGGAGTGTCTGTCCTACTATATTTTCAGAAGAATTCATTGCAGTACATGATGATGACATACAGTAGAACGTCATTTATCCAAACGTTTATTATCCGGAGCGTCAAAAATCCGGGCTAGTTTTCGTTTGTCAACAACAACGAAAGTAGCAAGGGTCCATCAAATGCTGACTCGTTTTCTGCGTTAGAGACAGCTATGGAGTGGTACGAACTACAAAAAGAGTGCTGCTGTGTTACTGAACTACTGTTGCTCAAGAAAATCAGAGACCTTGCAGCGAGAAACGAAGGTGTACAGTTGTACAACGAAAAATAAGTGTTTATTTTCCACAATAAAGGTAAAATTGTGACATTTTGCTTTTTATTCAAGCACGTTTTCTCGTATGTGATGATTTTCAATATTTGTATAGTGTCCGGTTTCATATACTGTAAGGATCGCATTCAGTTTTCGGTTATCTGAACAATCGCGTATCCGAATGGTGTCCGGTCCCGATTGATTTCGATAAACGACGTTCTACTGTATATACAGTCCCAATTATGGCAGACAAGGGCATTTTGGAGTTTGTTCAAAGCTCAAAAACTGTCATTGATGGAGATTCCGACGATGAAAATAAAATGAATAATACAGCTTCTGTGCTCCACATTATCCGAAATTAGGAACGACACGAAAAGTATGCGTAGTTATTTAGACGCGCATTCCAATGATGAATGGAATAACAAAATGGACGTTATAGAGCAATTTGTTGACATTATTTGATGCTAAAAACAATGCAAAAAAAATTGATTTTAAGTCAATAAATATTGTTTCTCAAAAATTTGAAAAAAGTTTCTTAAATATCTTTTTGTTCTAGTAAATGTTTCTCTTTCATTGATTTTTTAAATACATGCCGATATACATATTATAAATAAAAAATGAACTCTAATAAAATTAATTTTGTTTATATATATTTTTTCCCAATATTCTTTTTCATGATTTTCTTTCAACACGAAAAACTGTTTCAGTCCAGTTTCGTGTTAAGTGCTTTTCACTGTATTTGCAAAAAAGATAAACGCACCTTTTCAAGATGAAAATTTTCATTTTGAACGTTTTTAACCCTTATATACCCATCGAATACGTAAAGTGCTCCAGTCAGAAAATTTCTTTCTAAATTTCAAACAACAAATCACAAATTTCGAACAGTTGCTTTCAATATTCCTCTGTTTATCTGAATGACTACCGAAGAAGAAAGATAGGTATAATGCTTCTATAATCGTGATAAAACCACACAAACACACAAATAGTCTTAATTTGATCGCACTCCGAAAAGTCACTGTACCTATTTCTCCTCATGTTGATTGAGGTGGAGATACCATTAATTGTTGGGGTTTCCTGGGGAGGGGTGGGGGTGGATCTGGAAGCAATATGGATGAAAGGACATCGAATCGGACATAAAATGATTACAAACATGAATTCACAATAATTCTCTCATTTATTCAAACGTTAGACATGAGTGTACGCGATATGTGGACACGTCGAGATAATGGGTAAGAATTCAATGTACTTATCTGAAATGAAATGCAATCTCTAAAACTCATCAAAGAGAAAATTTCAGAAAGTAAACCCATGAAATTCACGGTGACAACGGGCTAGTTTAACGCCTTTCGTTAGCCACAGCTTTGAGCATCATTCAGGTTACAGTACGATTTGCCTTGGTTCCATCCCAACTTTTAGAGCACCTGGGGAGTGATCAGGGGGCTTCCCACTTCTCTTCCCCTTCCACTCTCACAAGAGGACTTGCGACTCGACGAATATTTAGAATGCCTTCCTGCCGCACAGGCACTATACATTTACAAACCTCCTTGATTTCTCCGGGATCAAAACCCAGGTCTTCCAACACAGCAGTTGGCGCCACTAACCACTATACCGTTCGTGTGGCTGAAATCATCCTAGATCTGCTAACACGCATGGCAGCTCCGCGACTATAATCCATGCACTAATTGACGTGGTACTGTTGTCCAGTCATCTCTTAATATCCCTGACTGTTTACATACTATTTTATAGTAACGTTCATATTCGGAGTAAAGTTGTTCTAGCTTAAAATGCCAATTTGGTAAGGTGAAAGAAAACTGAGTTAGAGAGGATAAACCATCATCAGTTCGCGAGTGAAGGTCACATGAAAGCAATTGATTGTATATTTTTTTAACTAGAAAAATACTGAATATGTGTCCGTATATGTAGTTCAAATAAATTAAGTTTTCAGCGTCATTTTGCGTATTGCAAATAATAAAAGCTTTGAGAAACAAGAAGAAACGCGTTAAAAATTCACCACGCACGTATTCTACCTTCACACACAAATGGAATGTGACAACCAAATTGTTTTCTGAGTGCTGAGAAACGGATAATAATAAAACGATGGGTGCCTTCTGAATTCCTGGAGCACTGCTGTTGGACGAATCCAAACGAACGCGATGTTCACTTCGGGCAAGTAAAAAACATGAATAGATTTCAGTTGAGGATTACACTGCTAGAAATTAAGCTTTCAGAAAAGCTTTAATTTTTTCTTGAACTTTTTCGCTCTGTTTTAAAGCATGGTTGTGTTGCACACATCTTAAATAATTAAAACAAAATAAAAATATATTCTAAGTATATTGTTACGAATTTTGTGTAAAATAGAGTAAATAATTTGTATTTAAATGTGCAATATCTTTACCTTACTCTAAATTAGATTTAATTTACGTCAAAATTGTAATATTCACAAGCACGTCCCTTACGTTATAATGGTGATTCAATGGGAACGTGGCAAAATCTTGGCGATAGAGCCATGTTGGCGACTTTGGTGACCATTTTCGGCGAGTTCGGAACCCTTTTGATTTTTCTGAAAATTAGTAGAGAAACCCACTAATTTTAAGACCTGTGACGTAAGCGTGTTTTTCTCTAATTATCTTCGAGGGATATAAATAGAGAAAGAACTCGCTGAAAGTGAGTCGGTCTTGTTTTGACTAGAGATCAGTTAGTATTTGCTCTGATTGTTGAAGCGAATAGTAATTACTTCGGCTGTTGAAAGAGCGATTGCTTATGATTAATCTTTTATATACGTGTATTTTAGGCACCAGTAATTGTGTCTGAGTGCTATTGAAGGTGTGAAGACCTGAGATTTATTCTGCAAATATTCCTGCTGAATCCTGTATTTTAAGAGTTGGATTTTCGACAATAAATTCTCATCGCTCTTAAAGAACTGTCTTGTTCTTTGCGATTGATTGGCATAAAATCCCTCAACCCCCTGATCAACATAGCTATATATTAAATCACAAAGAAAGATCTTGCATTATGTAAACATATAGAAATTTTTTACGCACAAGTTTGGTCCTTATATTTGTTTTCAAATGAAATGGAGATAAGCAAATAAATTTACGTCTTCTAAGTATTATTACAAATGTTTATAAAATCATTTTTATATTTAATACAGGAATTGCATGTGTGTATCTATCTATATATATATATATATAAATGGATGTTTGTATGTATGAAATTGCATTAATCCAACACCGTTTAATCAATCACTATGAAAATTGGCAAGTATGTGTATATTTTGTGGAGAAGCTTTTTGCGCTATCCTCTTTATTGCAACTCCCCAGCAGGCGAAGGTACAGTATATCAACTTCTGCGCCGTTCAATCAATCGCTAAGTTGCCAACAGGGTCGCCAAAAATGATGTCAACTTGGCTCTATTGCCAATGTTTTATGTTTGTATTGAATCGCCATTATAATGCAAGGAACAGCGTTGCTTGCGAATATTACAAATTTAACATAACATAATCGCAACATAAAGTAATATTAACGTACTATATACATCCAGATATAAATTACGCTATTTTAAGCGTTTATTACACAAAATTTGTAACAATGTGTTATTTTTGTTGAGCAGAGATCAGGTTTGGAAGGTGTTTTCAAAATTCGACCCACAAGGGAGTCACGGAACGTTATAAATAAAAAAAATCCTTTGTATCAGCTATTAGATCTACAAACTTAAAATTGAACCAATATATTGTTTTTTCAGCTGAGATATGCAAAAAACTGTTTCTGTTTAATTTGCAATTTACGTAAAATTGACCATTAAAAACTTCAAAACGGTAAAGTTTAATTTTTCAATTCACCCATGCGAAGGACAGGTATACTAGCTAGTATTACATATATAACAATAGCATTTTTAAAACAATATTTAATTTATAAGAGCAAAAAAAGAAAGAATAATCTTCAAACTTAATATGGAATTTTACATTTTTTAATAAATTAGGTAAAAATAATGGTTTTTATTAATTTCCATGCACACTAAAACTTTTTAGAATGATCAATTCTAAATTTAAATCAAGACTTGTTTTTATTTTGAACCGATTGATTACTGCAACACGAAGGCGATTGGCGATGGAATGATTATGACACTCTTGAGTTTGCGCCAAATAACTAAACTCTTACTTTACGTCAGTGTGACATGTGAGAAAAATAAGGGTACAGTGATATTTATTAATTTAAATATTTGTTTCATTTATGTCACAACTATTAATTACAGTATATACACTGAAGTTATTAAAACGATCGGTTGATTCATTAGAGTCCAAATTCTGTTTGTGAGGAGGAGATTATATATCTGTTCTGTTGGAAAATTTCAACGGACTTCTTTTTTCCCACTCTAGGTTTTGGGGACGGTAGCGGTCGGCTTCTATATCCTCGAATTAGATGCGGTTCGTGAGCGGAGTTAGAGGTTTCTCACAGTGTCAAAGGTTGCCGGGGCAATGACCAAAGACAATACCTCACAATATTTTAAGTGTTCACTTGCGCATAAGAACGAGGTTATCTTATCCACAAAAAGAAGACTACTTTTCAGCTGTGGGAAGGGAAAGCATACACCAGCATGAGAACTTTGAGCCACCATAGATTCTGTGTGAACCCTCCCTTTTACAAGGTGTATCTTAGGGAGCGTTTGAGAGAAACGACATGGCGGTAACTGAAGATACGATAGATGTTGTAAGTATTTTTTCACGTATAATGTTGTAGCCGTTTCTATTTATCTTTTAACGTAATGTTTTCATCATTAATAAAATAAGTTTAATCGAGAAATAAGATTCAGTTTTCCTAGAATAGTTCTGTTTATACCAAGAGCAAATTTGATGTACAAGCTCTCTCTCTGCTAAAAAAAGTTCCGTGTTGTGCCCTGAGGCAAGTAATGCGTTATAGATGTTAAAGATTGCTCAAAATTATACAAAACTTTTATATCATTTTGATTTGTTAATTTTACTCTCAAAATTTAAAATTGCAGTTTAAAATAACCCTTTAATTTTTATAATTTGCACATTTTAAGAAAAAAGTGTTTTGAAGCATATGCGTGAGAAATATTACTTCATTTATATGTTCTTTATTGTTTAAACACTAATAACATATTATTCTGTTTGCCTTACAAGAAACTGATTTGATCAAAATTCACTGTCAAACAACGACCGTAGTTTCTTTACTCACCCACTTAAAAATTTCAAGACCACTTAAATTTATCATACAAATGAGCTAATATTTTTGCACGCGGTTCTTAAGAAATCAGGATTTGTGTGTGAGAACACACATTTCTACTCAATCATTTTTTCTAGACTGTCAGTCTTGCATCAGTTGTCAATAGGCTATCAAGACCGATGATTAGGTTTTGGATAAAATTTTGTTTTCCTGACATAAACACTTTTGCAGTTTTGAACACAATAGCAAAGGGAATAAAAAATTTTACAATTAGATTTTTTAAAGCATTTTAAGCTTTCTATTTTTTTCACTT
This sequence comes from Trichonephila clavipes, assembly GCA_019973935.1. Taxonomy (NCBI): domain Eukaryota; kingdom Metazoa; phylum Arthropoda; class Arachnida; order Araneae; family Nephilidae; genus Trichonephila; species Trichonephila clavipes. Next base: position 10,595 of record BMAU01002603.1, on the reverse strand, counting down.
TCTATGTATTATTACATGATTGTCTTTTCATTCCATTTCGTATTTCGTTAAACAATTCGTTTAAGAAATGAAGCCATTTAGTAAGACACCATTTAATCTAAATAATACATAAAAAATAATAAAGGCGTATACTATGTACTTCTCAAGAAAGTATGAAAAAAGTTCTTCAATGAAGAGTTCAGGAAAAGAAATTGCATTTAATCCGAAAATGGCAGTTTTCTTACTAAAAAATCCTTTCCTTTTTAACACTTTTATTAGCGTCATCTGTATGTAACAGAATCTTTCAACTCGATTTTTACGCATTTTAAAAAGTCGGATTAATTCGAAATTCTACACACTTGGCAAGGATTGATGACAGTATAATTATTTTATTATTTTGTTCCACTGTCTCGATCATGATCATCTGGTATAACGATTTTCCATTTCCAGATTTCGCAACCAAAAGATCGTTGCCGCCTTCAAGCGAAAAGCAACCATGGTTCACACAAATTCAAAAAAAAGTAATGAGAGTCTAAAAAACGAAAAAGAAAACCGCATTTATTGTAGATCGAACTAAGACATGAAAAATTAATTACAAAGTTTAAAAAAAAACTAAAAAACATGTTTTTATAGTTAAGCCAACAAAAAAGTGAACAATTATTCTTAATGTAAGAATAAAATGATTAGCGAGAAATTAATGTCATTTTGAAAAAGGGGGGGAGTACTCGCTATCAATTGTAATAATTTCTTACTTGTTCTATTCCGAAATGCAGAACTAGCGTAAAAATGTAGTACATAACACCCCCACGCTTTTACTACAATGACATTCCTTTTTTTCTCGTTAATAATTTTATTCTTATGTTAAAAATTATTTTTTACTTTTTAGTTCGATTAATTATAAAAGTTTATTTGTTTTCAAACTATGATTTTTATGTGTGCAATAATTTCTAAAACAGAAAAATGGCATCTTGAATTTTTCTTTCATTGAACATTAATAGTTATTGGGACTCTAATAAAATAACGCTTGTAGCTTATTTTTTAAAATTCTAACGCAACTTTTCTAAATTTTAAAATTCTAATTTATATGATTTTAAGGAAAAGAATAAAGAAAGTTAACATTTTTTAAAACTTTTTACGCTGTAGAAAAACTCTATAACTTGTTTATAGTGTTTGGATCAAACATTACATTATTCTTTTATTTACAGAATTCAAATAGGAAAACGAAAAAAAAAGTATCTGGTTGTTTGTCTAATAAAAAAAGTGCTGTGGATATCCTCTCGATTGCGAAAAAAGTAAAAAAATATTTTTTTTACGTCATCGAGAAGAATAATTTACTTCAGAGAACTGCTAATAATTCTTCAATAATATTTTTCTAAAAAAACATTTTGAGTGTCTACAGGACTTTTGATGAACGATGCATAAAACTTCACAGTAATTTCCGAATCCTCGATATAAATTATTTTCAAACATTTACCAATATTTTCCCCAGTATATTTAGAAGTGCTTAATATTTGCATGCTTCAAGAGTTCAAACAGAGTCTCAGGATCTCTATAAGTAATTCTAGACTTCCATTATATTCAACACATTATTTCTTCTTCAAAACTACAATGAAAATGAAGCCTTATTTTTTTATTTTGGTATTCCAATAGTTGTTTTCCTTTTTGTTATAAGGATAACAATCTTAAAACATAAATGGACTTTATTGCGTGAAATAATACTTTGGTTTCAAGTATACTAATAAAAATTTTACAAACGATATTGGAAATATAATGAAGGATTTTTATAAAATAACACGTGTAGATTAAATTATTGTGTAGTTGCAACAAAGGTATACTTACACACAAAAAATTATATAAGGAGAAAGCGGACTTTCTTACTCATCACAATATATCAGTAGTTATTAGACTTAAAGACAAGAAATTTGACAGGCATGTTACTTTCAATTAGTAGAGTTCGGCTAAGAACTGATTTTGCAAAAAATGATCCCAAGGGAGTTGGGAAGAGTTAAGGGGTGGTACAGATAAAAACAGTTCCTATTTTTGAACTGTTCTACCTATATACATGAAATTTGGTCATTTTTGTAAGCATGATTCTTTTGTTGAACACTTATCCATTATGAACGGATTATAGAGAAATCGACTCCAATGGGGGGAGTATTAAGTTACTAGAGCGTATTAATAAAAAAATTCCCGTTTTCGAATTACCAAATCTGTTGTAATAGAATTTGGTATGCATGTCTCTTTTGTTGAATTGTAATCAACTCTGGATGGGTGTATTGAGCTTATTTATAAAATATTCCGTTTTGGATCTATTAGACTAAGACTTGAAATTTTGCAGCCATGTTTATTTTGTTGAGAATAGATCCACTAAAAATGAATTCAGGAGAAATCCACTTTGGGAAAGGAGAAGCGTAAAAGATAATTCTACTTCAATTTTAGAAAGTCAAATTTTGTCTTTCTTAAAATCAAGAATTCAAAGTTATAAGAATGTTTTAAGTACAATAGAAAGCTTAATGCTAGGACTTAGATATCAATAATTGATCTGTATACATTGGTGTAAGAAATTAAGAGAATTTGCAGACTTGATCGATTATCTCTAAAGAACTACAGGACCGATTTTAATGAAATTTGATATGTATGTACATTGGTATAATGCAAAGCAAGTAACCATTCAACAGTTGCAATATACACACATGTTGGAATTAAAAGGTATGAAACAGCAGTTGCAGAATACAAAAAATATGTCAATAGAGGGTGCGGCCGCCTATTACAGCTATATAGGCCTCGTAGAGTGACGTCATGCTTGAAATAAGGCAGTTTATCAGTTGTGACAATTTGTCCCACTTATTCAGCAACACTATTTTCATTTCCTGGATGGTTCTCGGAGGGGAGTTGTGAGTCGCAATGCCCTTCTTAGAGCATCCCACACATGATCCATAGGGTAGAGGTCTGGGGACTTGGTTAACCAATGCATGCAGCGAATATCCTCCCTCTCTAAAAATTCGTCGACCAGTAGAGTTCTATGTGGCCTCGCGTTATTGTCCATTACAATGAACTCGGGACCACATGCACCCCTGAAAATGTAAACATAGGGCTTCCAGACCGCATCCCTATACCTCACACCAGCCACAAAGCCTCTTTCAAAGGCATGGAAAGGTTCTCTCCCTATGAACGTACGACGAGAATTGGTGTTTAGGCTGAAATGGGGCTCATCGGGGAACAGAACGCTGTCACCCATTGATCCATACTTCAATCTATATTCTGTCTGCACCGTGCTAAATGGACTCTCCTGTTGGTAGACGTGAGCGGGACGCAAACAGCAGGTCGTCTGGCAAACAACCCTCTCTCATGAAGTCTTTTTGAAATAGCCACCCTTGATACAAGGGTTCCTGTGGCTGCATACAAGTAACGAGAGAGCTGAGAAACTGTAGCATCTCTGTTACGCCTCGTTATAATCGACAAATGGTGATATTCTCTGGCCGTTGTGGCTCTTAGACGACCTTGCCCAGGTTTTATCTCGAGGGATCCAGTATCATGGAATTGTTTTCATAGGTTGCACATGACACTGGGCGTTAAATTGAACTCTCTGCAAATCTGGACCTCACATTGGCCAGCTTCTAGACTTCCTACAATTCGCCACCTCATTCTATCATCTAAACGTTGGTTGTTATTCATTTTTACTGTTACAATTTGAATTGAACTGATTGCTTCAAAGTAACACTAAGAAATTCGCCAAGGTTTGCTGGCGAACGAAATACGTCTTAACATATACGCGTTTATAAAGCCTGATTTTCTGCTAGCCCCACCTACACACACGTGTACGCTTACGTATTTGCCGTACAAGATTTGCATTTTTATCTAGAAGCAGTGTTTTTTCATTTAGTTCAGTTCTTTACATGCAATTTGATAAAATATGTAATTTTTCTTCATTTATTTCATCAGTCTATAAACGTTTTTTACTAAAAATTAAACTCAGCGGCGCAATTGCCCATGAGGGCCAAGGCTTACCGTGCCCGTCTCAGTATATTCATACAATATTATGAATTACACAGTGAAGCAAGTGTGTGGGTAATGGCTAGTTTATATTTGAAATATTTTTTATCAAAAATCTAACAAATGTTTCATATTTTTCTTTCATGGTGGTATTTTTTCAAAAATGAGGCATTACCCTTCGGCGAAGCTAATGCTTTCCTTCTCAAGAGGTTTGAAATTTAACAATGATTTTTTAAATTGAAAATGCAATACATTCCTTCATTCATCGAAAATTTAAATAAGTTATTTCACAGCGTATGATTGCAGATGCGTCCCTTAGTTTTATGATTAGAATTTGTGAAAGATTTCTAGGTTTAAAAAGAGCAGATGAAGCAAAGAAAGGTAAGGAAATATGCATTTTTTATGAAGTAAAACAGAGAGCCAGAGTAAAAACTACATATTTTGATTACGGAATATGTTACTGAAAATGTATAATATTCACTTGCCCTGATAGACAATATACCATTCCTTTTTTACCTTAAGAAATTTTACTTGAAGAAAAAAAGTTTTTTTTCTTCAATCAGAAAAAAAGAAACTAGCTTAAAAAGACTATTAGAACATTTTGAATTTTGAATCACATTAAAAACAATACGAAAACTTTTTTCATAAATATTATTAGAAATAAAAGAAAGAGTTTTTTAAGCTTACCTCAATGAGTGTTCTTAATCTTAAAAAAATGTTCAAGGATAAAAAATAAATCATTAATTCATGTAACGTTAGTGGCAGCAGATTTTATCAATAATGTAAGATAATCTGGCAACACCAGATCTAGGAACGCTCTGCCGAAGTACGTTGTACTGTAGTATCATTTTTCACTATTATTAAATGATATTTATCAAACTATCTTTCTTCCAAATAATGAACCTCCTTACATCTTCAAATATTACATGGTGCAGCCGGTATTCAAAAGAACTCCCAATTATTCCAATGATGACAATATTGGATAACTATGGCTATATATATTGAATTCAAAATCGAATTGCAACATAAGCAGATTAGATGTCAATCATACAGACTCTCAGAGCCTGATTGTCAGTTTCATAACATACAAATTCGAATAAGTTTGAAATTGTCGCCCTTACAACTCAACTTATGCAGGACCTGCTTTCATCGTGGAGTAGCCATTCCATGAAAACACTCAAAGACACGTTGTCATTGACTATTTACGCACAGTTAATTCAATCACAAAGATTGATACGAACCCAATCGATAAGAAGGTAGTTATAAAACGTACCGTAGAAAAGGGATACATTTCTAAAATGGATTTGTGGTTATTGACGTGTCCTTCCCGATGGGTAGGAATGAATGTTGCCAGAGCCTGAAACAGGTTGGACTTCTTTACGATAAATGACGACACCACCTATCTCCAACTCCACAATTTAGGCATGAACTTGAGGGGAGGGAAATATTCTCCAGCCCCCTGAACTTGTGGTTTCTGCTGCAACCACCCACAAGACTTTCGAACCCACTGATTTAACGAGCACGTACTCCGTGTGTACTCGGAGGGTATTTGGTGACATCGGGCATCGGATCCAGGTCTTGAGTCTGATGCTCTAACCACTAGGCTACCCACGGCCCATTTAAAATGGATTTAAAATCTGCTTTTAACACCATTCGTATAAGAGACATTGAAATCTTCAAAACTGGATTTGTCACTTCTGAGGGACATTATGAATTCCTTTGAATGCCCTTTGTTGCCATAGTTAAATTGGTCTATAGATATTTAGTGCCACAGAATGTAAATACATGCATTGATGACATCTCAACTTCACATGACCATCAGTTCCCATCTAAAGTATTTTTAAAAAATCTTTGAGGCAACTCAAAATGCTGGTTTCAAATTGGCACCACCAAAAACGCAATTAGCAGCATCGAAAATCTTTCTTTTGGTCGAATTCTTTCTCAGGAGGGTGAATGTCCGAATCCGGAACGCATAGCATCAGTTGAGCGCTACTCAACTCTTAAATCAATTCATGAGGCTCAAAGTTTCCTTAGATTTGTTAGTAAATTTTGAAGACGCATACGTAATTCTTAAATTTAAGTTATAATTTATTAACATATATTTTAAAAAGCTAATTATAATTACTGTTGTACCCTGATATAGAATATTCAACATGGAAAGAAATAGAGGAAGTTATGAATCAAAGTGATTGTATTTCTGAGGATTCAAGTGATGAGCATTCTGAAGATGTAGTTTTACATGACGACACTGATGTATTTGGGGAAAATGAAGATGCAGAGAGTATATATGATACCACAAATGTTACACAAAGATCATGTACATACGAAATTGTACAGCGAATAAAGTTCCCCATAATTATAGACTATCTCTCCTTCGATATTGCATAGTTATGGATTAAATATGAAGGTAAAACAACTGATACGCTCCAACGCTAAGGGAGACCTATTAAATATTCTTCATCAGGAAATGAAACAGATGAGAGAAAGAGAGACGAAACATCAAGAAAGTTTATTGTTGCAGTTGAGATCCAAGGTGCACATATGTGTGCCTTTTAGCATTGAAAAACTACTCATAAAATTTAAATTGTTTCCCCACATTTGTACTTGCATGTTATTAGAAAAATCAAATTAAAAATAATTTTTTTCTCGTTTAAAATATGTCAGTTCTGAAGAGGTTATTTCAAGATATACCTCAAAAAACTGTAAAGGTGAAAAGTATTGGCAATGGGCTTTTTCGAATACAGTTTAACTTCATCATGATTCAAGTACGAAGTGCTTTATAAAAAAAGGGACCAACTTGCTCAGTGATCCCGAACATTCAGAATATCATAGACTACTAAATGTATAATTTTAAATTTGGCGGATCTCTAATATATGATAGACCGCCATAACTATATTGCCGCTTATTTACGTCTTTATTTACTTTTCCATATCCAGGGACCGTCATCCACGTACAGGCCTAGGCCTACCCCATACATCATCATTACTCATTCAATCAAAAAGCGCCAGTTGGCTGAACTGATGTGTGATATAAATTAAGAACATTTACTCGTCTCCGGTTATTGTTTGTACGAGTATTTGACAATGTAGGGTATACATTGTTTACTTTTAAGGCTCGTAGGAGGGACCAACATTTGTGTAGGGTTCCAAGCATGAAGAAGTCTGAAGACGTCTCTGTCCATGTCACTGAAAAGGAGCTTTACGAAAAGCAAGATCAAGTGTTAATCAATATCAACAAACTGAAGCATTATGCCGCCAATTTACGATGGTTGCCAATTATCACTTTCAAATGTCACTAGATACACTTGTAAAAGTAACTAAGAAATTGCAAACTTGAGTATGAATTTCGCTTAAAATAGCAGCTAAACTTTTTAAAAAAAGTTGCCAGTTTGATATCACGGAGCATGGCGCCAAGCACTGCTTGGCGAGAGAAAGGAATTACGCCAAGCAGCGCTTCTTGTCGCTGGAATGGAATTCAAGGTGGTGGCCTAGTGGTATCAAATCGTCAGGAAGATAATATTGAAATAAGATAATATTGTTTCGAAATATATTTGAAAAGAATATAGGAAGAGATTGAGAATAACCAATATCATTAAATAAATAATGAATAACAATGTAGTACAATAAAAAGTTACATGTACTACAGTATACAATAATAATCTTATAATTTAAAAGTAATTATGCGTAATATTTATGTAGTATGATTTAATAATGATTATTATGTATAATAATAATCATAATGTCATTTGTTGTTGTTGTTGTGACTAATGCCACCTGCCTGACGAAGTCAGATCAATGCCCGCGAAATTCAGGGCTAGAATTTTTACGCCTGTCAATAGTCTTAGCTTTGAGCAGCATGCAGGTGACAGTACGATTTTGCTCGATTCCACCCTAATCTAGAGGGAGAAAACCCTGGGGGTGGTCAGGGGTTTTCGACCAACCACACGAGAGGGCTTTCGGCTCGACGGTTATTTAGAGTACCCCCATGCCGCAAAGGCACTATCCATTTACACACATCCATGTCTTCTTCGGGATTCGAACCTAGTCTCTACGGATCGCAGTCAGCGTCGCTAACCACTATACCGGTTGGGCGAATAATATAATTTAATAGTAATTATAAAAAAGAATACTGATCATATTGTAATATAAGTATTGTACATAAGAATACTCATATAACGTAATAATTATAAATAAACATAATAATTATAAATGAACAAAATAATTATAAGTAAATGACATAATATGCGTAATAATATTTATAAATAAAGGAAAGAAACCATCATTATATAAATAACGAATATTATATGATTATTATATATAATAATCATGATTTTATATTATATAAATAAAATAATTACATTATATGTATTAAAATTAATGATGAATATCAATGAAAAAAGACTGAAAACTGCAAAATATCAAGGTAACGATATTGTAATGTTATCGCCCATCTTGGCGAACATAAACAACTTGGCGTGTGCCCCGTGATATCAAACTAGTTCCAAAAAAAATATTTAATCCGTACTGTAAAATAAATTTGTTTTATTCGTCATTTTAAGAAGAATCTTCATATAAAAACATGCCCCAATTATTCTGTGGACCAAAAGTTTTTTTTATGGACCACCGGTTAGTAATCGCTGGACTAGCTAAATTATTACAACTTTAACCAGTTACAACTCTAATAATAAATTTTCATCACTTCCAATACAACAGTGATGATTTTATTTTTCCTAATCTTCCAGTGTAGAAATTTATTGAGAAATATTTTACTCCCAGAGTCAGTCTTTGTAAAGTCCGATTCACCTGTTAAAGTCCATAAAACAAAATTCACGATTATGGCAGATACTATTTTAGACTCGCCTTTTTCCCCAAAATAACCCGAAAGGGACATAAAACCCCAGTACAAAGCGACTGCTCTCCGCTATTTTCGACATAGCGGGCCTTCCCCCATTATGGTGGAGTGGATACGTCGCCGAGCGATTTGGAGGTTTAAATTCGGCTCTAAACCCGCGGAAGTGTCTTATAGAAATATTTCCACTCAGCTGAGCAGAGATAAGGTCTTAAATTCTTGCTGAATGTGCTTACTGTATGATTTTGCAACTTCGATGAAGGACGGGTTATGCAAAAAGACTTGATCCTGCAGTATAAAAGAGAGGATTTGTGGTCTGATAAAAGTATTTTTCTCTTATCGTATTTAATTTTTTTATGTAGTTATTACTGTAAAGTTCAGAAATATTGTTTTGCTGTAGGGATCTTTTTATTGCTCTAGAAGGTTTTTTTTTTATTATCCGCGTTCATGGATTTTGAGAAATATAGTGTAAAAAAAAGTCAGCTCGCAAGTTTTTTATATTAAGTTAACACAGAATAAACGTAAGATGATATCTATAATAAACTTAAAACAACAAATTGAATGAAGCAAGTAATTGTAGTTATCAAAAAATTGTGGTTACTTATACCGTCGAACAATTTTGCCAAAACAAAAGTTATCGCAAATTCAAGAAACATTGCCGAATACTGCCAACGTCTGAACATGCGCAAGAACGGGTTTCCACTATTGCCTGCATTTCACAGTATTTGGCGACGTCTTTTGATTTGACGGAATTAGTCGAAGGTGTAATAAGTAAAACTGAAGTTATATATTAATTTTTTATTTTGCTCCATCTTGGTACTTATGTATTATATCGTCGATCGATTTCGTCAAATAAAAAGACGCCACCAAATGCAGTGAAATGTAGTCAGTTGTGGAAACAGGTCTCGCGTATGTTCGAATACAATTATAAAGATGACAGCATTTAATGACGTTGTTTGATTTGGAAAAATTGATTGACGGTATTATACGGAAGTACCGCTTGATCCTATAATGAATATTTATTATATTTAATACAGGTTTTCAATGCACTTTACTACGATTAAATAACATCAAGTACTTTAAAGTCAAACACAGAGAGAGTAAACATTTTATCTTTTAAAAAAAACCTAATAAAAGTTAAATTCTAGCGATCGTTCAAATTCTTTCTTTTTTAAACTCCTTTCCCAAGTAATGACAAAAATAGAATGCGATAAGACAAAATTTGTTACAAAATTTTGCATTTTTCCCATTACTTTATTAGCTAATAACTAAAGGGAACTGTGAAAGTGGATCAATAAAACCGAAGGATGTAAGAATTAATGTCAGTCCCAGCTTCTAATTCAATTTATTACATTATTCGCTCATTTAATTAATTAATGATTTGTCATATTCACTTCATTAAACTCGTATTAATTCAACTCTGCGAAATACATTAAATTCTTCATCGATTATGTCTTCCTATTCTGATAAGTAAATAAAGATTTTGAAAACATTTAATGACAAAAGAGAAACTTTTTTAAAAATAATTTGCATACATATACCCGTATTTTCCATAGTAAAATATTTCTTTTTTAATTGTTGTATTTTGCGGATAATTTTGAATAATTTTCAAGTACAATTAAAACAAATTAACTTGACGCACATATATATTTTAAGCATAAAGCATGTAATAAACCACAGTATCAAGTTTCCCAAAGAATGATTTTTGTTGAAATGCTAATTAAAGCAAAGAGAAAAATTTAGTTCAAATTTCAAGATTTAAAATTTCTCACAA